>JARWLC010000014.1:49827359-50504859 GCA_033318265.1 Phyllotis vaccarum
AAATTCATAGCTATTTAAAATACGGAAAGCTGCAAGATGCCCTTTCAAGGGTGGTTCTCTATTCAGAGGTAACTCATGACATCTATGGCAGAGTTTACAACCAATCATATTTATTACATAGGTTAGAAGTTCCACAAAACAACAATTTCTCAACAAATCTCTATCCTTTGTCATGTATATTTTCAAGTTAGGAATCAACAGAAATGGCATTAGTAAGATATGACAAGTTAGAACTTGCACAATTCTCTCCTAAATTGTTTCTGATGAGATCTGGCAGGCTGCACAGTCAGAATCAAGTAAGCAAGATGTATCATGTACCATAAGACAAAAGAGCCAGATAAGTGGTTGTCAACATTCCTATTGCCGTGACCTTAGACACAGATCCTCATTTTGTAGTGACCCATAAACATAACATTATTTCCTTGCTATTTCCCAACTGTAACTTTGCTGATCTTATGAATTATAATGTAAATATCTGACATGCAGGATACTGGATCTGATCTGTAATCCCCAAAAGGGCCCTGACCCACAGGTTGAGAACCAGTGGCTTGGATGGTGCTGCTAAGACAAACACATGCAGATTGTTCCACAGAGTGTGCAGGAGTTGCTTTGAGGAAGGCTGAAGTCAAATCTAAGATTCAGGTTGTCAATATAGGTATATAAGGAGTAACTGTATGCAGACTCAGCAGATAATCAAAGTGTTCATAGAGAGCATAGACATCAAGCTAAGTCAGCTGCATCATGGTATTAATAGAGAGGAGTTTTGCTGTTCTGGATTCCTATTTCTATTTTAAGCACTGCCAGTAAGCCTTCAAAGTGGCCTCGTGAGAAACCTACAGAAGATGAGCCTGGGGAGTGAACCACTGGAACTGTTAGTTACCATTGACTACAGAGACACCACAGCCCAGACCGACATCTGGCCACATCATCCCCTCTCCTCCACCTCTCAGCATGTGCGACACTTTGTTCCCTCTTTTTTTTAACGCCCTTTTCTGGCTTGTGTTCTCAATTAATGAGAACCCTCCCAGAACAATCATGAACAGATAGGAACTTCCTGTCTCTCATAAACAAGGCCATATTGACACTGTTTCTTAACCAGCAATCTGTCCATTTTTATCTCCTCACTGACCGGCTGTTTGCTCTCTCCTCATTCCCGGCTTGCTGAGCTTGCTGACATATTCTTTGGCCTTCCCACGTTAGCCACATACTGCTCCTTTCTCCTACAAGCATCTTATTCTGAGCTCTGTGAACACCTAGGTTTCAAATGCCCTATGAATCATAATAAAAATTTGGCTAAATTTCCTAATATAAACTGTTCTGAAGACAACACTCATGATTTTTATTAGATATTCAGTGAAGATGGTAATATAAATCAGGGACTCAGTTTATAACAGCAGCATATTCATGGGTTTCCTGCCATTCTCCTTCATGTGAACAATAGTTCCATGACTATAATCTCTAATGGGATTTTGGCAGCACATTACAACCTACAGTATTCTTTATATACTCTTTTGTGTTCATAGTCCCATTTGATGTTTATGGCATTCCGGAATGAGGACAGATCTTATTATATCCACTTAAAGTTGAGGAAAGTCACACTCAGGATAAGAGTCACCCAGCAAATAAGCTGGGCTGGGACCAGAATCCTGGTATTCTGACTATCCAAGAGCAAAGAAGTTGCTCTCTGCATACCCATACCCGTTTGTACTCTCCTGCAGACTGCATTGACTTTCCTTCTCTGTTCAATACTATTATTGATGCTATAGAAATGGTTCGTGTTGTTTAACATGGTGTCATATACCTTTAATCCCAGCTCCTGGGAAGCAGAGGCAAGTAGGTCTCTGACAGCTGAAGGCTTGCCTGGTCTGCTTTGTGAGTTCCAGGCTATTCGGGCGAGCTACATAGTGAGACCTGGTCTATAAAGAAAAAAGATTTTGAAAGTAAAGAAGAAAATACAAATTTTATGTGTACTTTTCCCAGATTCCCTTTATTTTCACGTGGAAAACAGCTGTACATAACTATTGTATTTTTGAGCCTCAAATCTTCACTCAGAAACAAACTGATTCACTCATTTAAAAGATGCAAAAAGCCAGTAACTAGAGAAAGTCAATGTGGTACTGTTTTAAATTTGCTGAATGAGCTTATACAAAACAGTTAATATTTTTCTCAACATGTGAAATGAAAGTTTGAACATTATTTTCTAGAAGTAACAGTTAATTCACAGCACACTTAGATATTTGCATAGGCTATATGAATAAAAATGTTTTCAGTGCTATTTTGAACAGGCCAGTATTTCCTGAACTAACAACAATAATACAAAGCCTTGTGTGTACAAAATTAAATGTGTAATTCACTTCTTGATTATACTGTTTATTAAAAAGTCACATTTCCCCCTGCATTTGTGGTCGATTATTTCTCTCACTAAATTTACTGTCTCATCAAAGCAGTATTTGTTCATTTGGAGAATCATTTAGCATGGATTGGACTATGGGGACCTGAGATGGAACTTTTCCTATTTAAGAAAATAGCCACTCTGTATTTAGATTCCTGTAGGGGACACTTCAGGAGAATGATGTTGCTATCTTATGCCTACAAATTCCTCATCTGGGTCTGGAGTCGTTACTATATCTGCTCAATCAAGATAGCAGCACTTAGCTATTCAACACGATGTAAGCTGGCTCATCAACAAAGCCACTATCCTCTGGGGACTGGAACAACACTTCCTGTGTTTGACTCTGCTTGCTCGGAAGTTGTTTTAAGTCGGGCACTGCTGGTGAAGTTCCCCCTGGTGCACTGAATGCTCATGCCATGTCAAAAGGCCTTGACCTTTTCACTCATAGGACAAAAGGATTGGAAACAAATTATGCTCGGAGAACTGGTCAAAGGATAACAATTCCAACATGAAAAACACAAAGAGCCTGACCTCCTCCACAAGCCATGAATACAATTTCTGAGCCTGAGAGCGTCATCTCCTTCACCCAAGTTTATTAAGTATAATAAGTGCATCTGCCTCAGTGTGCTCTGAACCCTCCTAATCCCTCTCTGCCTTTATTGCCCTTGCAGAACTCAATGGACTAGGTCTCTACTTCTGTATCCCCCTGGAACTGTTCCAGTTCGTGAGCTGTCCACCATAGAGATGAGTCTTCCTAGAGTGACTCATCTGCAAGTTCGGCTCCTCTTGGCCAAGACTATATTTAGTGTGAAAACCTGGACGATGCAGCGTATCCAAACACACATGAGGGGACAGAATTTGAGTGGGAGGGAGAGGACAGGGCTGAAATAGAATTGCAATAAGCCACAGAATGACAGCCTAGCCCAGCTTCCCCAGCTATGTGGCTGTAGCAACACCTACAGTTCCCCGCCAAGAATGACACGCCACATTAAAGCAATGAAAATGAGGGCTTTAAGGAAGGCATACTCTTTGTGGAAATAGTCTTAAGATATATATATATATATATATATATATACACATATATATATATATATAATGAATTGTGCTTCACTGTGGTTCCAAACAGATAGCGACAATTTTCCTTACATACAGCAATTAAGCGATCCTGACCAAGGGATTAGCTGTGTAGAGAACCTTGTTAAGTAGGCCGACTGCAGACCAGAAGTTTATGATGGAGTTTCAGGAGCTAGTTCATTATAAATTCACACAATACCAGGAACCACGCCCCTTTTAGCTCATTCAGTTTCATTCCTGAACATAAAGTTTCACCTTAATTAGCCCGATGTTTTAGAGTTCTTCTCAAGCTCACGCAGGTCATCAGGCTTCTGACACCAAATCAGCACTGGACAGCAGTGGTCACAAAAGCCCACCACCAAGGCCACCAGGGTACATGACCCAACACACTGCACATGTGACCCACACATGTTTTTGTCTTTTTCATTTATTGCAAAGTAAGGTATACATTTCATTTTACATTTTTTATAGAAAATATTCATCACATAAAATAATTCGATTGTGAATTTATAGCTATTATATCATGTTTTCTCACTCGGTACTCACTTCTCTCCCAGCTTTTTTAATAATTGACATCCTTCCTCTTCTAAGGTAGTCCCATCCACTTTCTGGCTTATTTTAAAAATTTTATTAGCATGTATTCACTGCATGGAATGACAGACTTCTCATATATTTAATTACTTGTTTTCTCCAAACTGACCAAACCTCACTTATGTTGCTCAGACTGAACAACCACATGATCTTCCATCTTGTAGCTCTTAGATTTAGGGTTTGCAGGTTTTCAGCTCCATGGCAACCAAGAGTGGCTTGGCTATCTATCTTCTGTTAAAAAAAATGTCAAAACAACTTTGTCTTTCATTTTTCTAAAACTATCATGACACCGAATTCAAGATTATACCAAAAAACACTGTAAATCTCTTTAGAAAAGCTCATTTTTCTGTACTCTAATTCTGAAACATTAGACTCAAAGTTTCATATTGCTTTCTTTAAAATTACATGTTGTTGTTCTTGTGTACATAGAATATTGATTATTTTTATTTCTTAGTAAATCAATAGCAAAATGGGACATAACTCGAAATCCCAAATTAAAAGCCAAATGAGTTTAAAACAAGAGTTAGATACCTCTCCATTTTCAGTTAAATAAACAAGATGAATAATATCAACAAAAGCAAACAACAAAAAATGCTTACAATGCTTTCACAGTTTCTTGACAATTCAAATATGTCTGACAGGAGATCACGCTGGTTTTATTCTCTCTCCACCATATATATATATATATGTATATATTTTTCTCCCGTACATATTTTTTCTCTGTAAGAACGCATGGATGTGAATATGAAGCTAGTAAACACACATATACTTATATATTTGCACAAATACTTTTACCATTAGAATTTGGAGTAGGATCGGAGGCATTAAGACAATTTTTTATACCTTATATTTACCTAGTTCTGTATTTTTGAGCTATAATAAGCAAATACATAATTATATGGAAAAGTCCAAGTAAAGCTTCAGTGACTAATGCGCTTGTAGCAAGCTATTTGGACAATAAATAATGGTTTGAAAAGATTTTATAACATGAAAGAGATGGTTAGGATATGATGTCACTATTATTCAATCAAGAAAAAATGTATGTGCAAAGAAAAACACTTGAAGAAAACCCCAAAATTATCAAGTATATTTTTATAGTTACTATAAGTGTTTCTTCACAAAATATTTTACAGTCAGTTTTTTTTTATTAGTGTGTTCATATCTTTTTGAAATCCATGTAAACAATGATTCCCTAACCTAAGCTCCTCCTTGAAAGCTGATTCTAGTGTTTCTGGGGTTTAATACGTGTAGACATGTTAGTCTTTTGTAGCAGCACTGAGCGAGTGTCTTCTAATCTTTAGAGATGTTTATAGGTTTTACCATTAACAACCTAAAGGAAATATCATTTTTGAATATGTGACATCTCTTTATATGTGTTAATAATTCCCTAGTTCCATTAAATAACATATACTACTTGGTAAATGTATTAGGATGTTTTAAGTTAAACATCAGAACCTGATAAGTCTTATTAATTCATACAAAAATATGGAAATAAAAGGGTGATTTTTTATAAAATATGATACTATTGTAAAAAAAAAGGGGGAAGGGAAATGTAAATAGAAATTTTATCCCTATTATAAAACTTAGATTTACTTTTTAAAATTCCATTTTCCTTCCCCCATTAGGCCTAGTATCCAGGGCTTATATTTAACACAGACAAATACTACCTGAACAATTGTGATTATAAGTGTTGTGTTAACAACCACTGCTGTTCTATCACAACTGTGAGCAGAGAATCGGTATTAATTAATGGGAGACATTACCAGGCGGGGAAAGTTGAGAGAGTATTCAATAAGCTGTCAAAACAGGAGCTGAGTTCTATAGAACGGGTGTTCACATACCTGACAAAAATCGATCCTGAAACTTTGCTTTTCCATTTTTGCTTAGAAACAACATTACCTAGGTTCTCACCTACTAATCTTTCAGTAGCTCAGAATAATGGTGTTTATAGCAGGAAAATAAAATTTATTTTCATGCCTCTGAGATCAACAAAGCCACGGTGAATGGTGGCACCAGGGGAATGCGCAGGGGTTGTTGGGACTCATCCTGGAAACTGTCTTATCTTGTAGAATTACAGACCTCAGAAAGAAAGTATGCTTTGGTTAATAAACTGTGCCAAGTATGTCAGTTAAATAGTGCTTTAAATTTAATTCTGAAGGTGTAAATTTTATTGAAACATGAGTTTGAAATTTGTATGTGACAAAAAGTTAATATGAAGACTATAAACAAGATCTTTAAAGACAGTAAATTATAGTAGTCACAATTATTTTTCAATGAATGTGGTTAGGGATAACTTTGAGGTGGCAAAAAGGGGTCTGATGCCTTAATCTTCCAAACTACCCCACAATGGAAGTACCAACAAAGGACCTAGTTTCTTGGCTTAAACATATGGCACAGTGTCATCATAATTTAGGAAAAATCTCATGGAGGTTTGTGCTCTGGCAGAAACTAAAATGTGTGCTGTTTAAAATAAGAAAGAGGAGTCTTAAACATTCTTTTGGTTTCATTTAATTTTGTATATATATGAGTGTTTTGCTTCTCTCTCTCTCTCTCTCTCTCTCTCTCTCTCTCTCTCTCTCTCTCTCTCTCTCTGTGTGTGTGTGTGTGTGTGTATGTATGTATTATACCTGTGCATTTGGTACCTGGGGAGGCCAGAAGGGGGCACCAGATAACCTGGAACTGGAGTTACAAAAGGTTGTAAGTGCTGGGACCTGAACCATGCTAAGTATTCTTATTTACCAAGCCATCTCTCTAGCCCTGGAGAAGTTTTGTGCATTATCTTGAATGCTTATAGGCAGTTCTAATATTAATTACTCCTGTGTTAAGAGCATTAATCAGCCTTTGTGACACATCCGTCAGAACACCAGTGCTTACAAGGCTATATTAATACATTACAACAGAAAAAATACAGACAAGTAGTAAACCTGAGGAGATAGTCTGCCTCACTTTTAATTGTAATTTATAAAACATTCTGTTTTAAAAAATAAAAATGAATAAAATACATATGAGAAATTTGTTGTGTCATGCTTCCCATTTTAAAATTTGCAGTTTAAGGATAAAAAAGCATACCTGTGTATGCAATAATCAGTACCACCCATCTTAAATTTTTTATCTGTTAAAACTAATACTCGATTTACTGAACAATAAGTCTTTGTTTTCTCTGCTGCTAGAATTCACCATTCATGCTGCTTTCTATTTCCACAATAGTTGCTATGCCTAAGGAGTTAATTCAGTGATACAACACATGATTTGTACCTTCACGTCTGGCTTCTTTCTTTATCATAATACCCTCAAAGCTCATCCACATTGTTTCATATGCCAGAATTCTCTTCCTTTTTAAACCTAATATACCTCTACAAATAGATGCAACATTTCATGTGCTTCTTTGTTGTGTACATTTGAATTGCTCTGCCATATCAGCTAACAGATGAGTAGTGCTCTTATGAACATAGACATGCAAATGTTTCCTTAGTATTCATCTTTTAATTCTTTTATTTGAGTACACATTAGTAAAATTGTATAATGTGGTAATTCTATTTTTAGACACCCAAATGAGATCTTTCACTGTGGCTGCACCACTTTATATTTCCAAGGGCGCTAAATGAAACTTGTACATTTCTAGCGCAAATCACAGAGGCAAGAAAACCTGAACACACCTAAATATCCATCAAGGTGAAAAGGAATATTTTATATTTTGTTTATGCTATAAATGACTCCACTGTTAATGTAATGAATCATAGATTATATGTATCAACACAGAAAAGTAGCTATGTCATACAATTGAGTTTCAAAAGAATTATATAATGGCTTATGTAAAATAATGTCATTTGTAAATTTTTGTATTTATGCCTATAAGTTTATATAACTTTATACCTACCTAGTCTCTGTATACATGTACAACATGGCAAATTTTTACTTTGTTTTATATTATTTAATGCTTTAATAAAAAGATGATGTTATACAATAAGACAAAATTTATTGGTATCTTAATACACTGTGCATTTTTATTGGCTATCTATTAGGTCTCCAAGATGAGTCTAAAGTTGAACAGATCACTTAGTGTTTATAGATGGTCTATCTTGCCTCAGTACGCTGGTAGGCTCTTGGATGAAAGCTAGCATTTGACCTATCTACCTACTCTCTCTAGGTACTCACAGGCTAGTGGATGACACATGTCTGTAAATCATCATTATAAGTAAATAGATACATATAGCAATATTAAAATGAAAGAAACAAAAAGAACATTGAACACTAACAACCTATGTAGAATGGGAGATGGAAATCTGGGAGGAATTATGCAAGACAGACAAAAAATTAAAGAGTCTGGGAATATGGGGAAGCAGTATTTGGGAAAGAAGGAGAATAGAGAGCAGGAGAAGCATTAAGTTTTGGCAAAACCATGGAGTCAAGAGTTGATGGGGCTTGGATTAAATGTGAGGCTTAACGAGACCTAAAGGGAAAGAAAATGCTTCCAGGACTAGAGCTGGGTCTTAATGCCCTGCTCAGCACAGGCCTGGACGTAGTTACAATTTTTGATCTGTCATGTTGAGATCTGATAAGTCAGACATTAAGGGGATATTGTCTCTTGGTCTTATTTTTATGAACAGACAGCAGGTGTCTGAGTCTACCTGTGTCTATCTGGCTTGTCTACAAGTTCTGCTCCTTGTATATTTTGATTGATAAGCTAGTAAAATAAACAGTAACTGAGATCCACAGTGTTGTTCTTGCAGACCGTTAGTGGTGCACATTTAGTGGCTTTGCATTCTGAAAAACTGTCATTTCACTGGAGCAGTTACCATAAGATGGACAGAGAAGACTGCAGCCTGAGAGCTGTCAATTTCTACATCAGTAGTTGCTAAGACAAGCATTGCCGTCTGTACCATAATTCTTCATTAAAAGTAGCAGACCCACATTCTTCTTGTGCAATGTTATTGCAACACATATCAAAGTAAAGAGCTGCTTAGAATTTCCATTAAAATAAGAATTAGAAGACTGGTCTCAGTAAGATACTTGAAAATTACAAGTGGAAAGAAAATTAGGCTGATATGCAACTAACTTCAGAAACTAATCAGCAGAAATGCTGTTAGATACAGTTTTTCTTTGCACATAGACATGATTCAGCAGCTTTCTTCCTAGGCTCTGTCAACATTTTGAACTAGTAGTGATTTTGTTGTTCATGATTTTTGGGTTTTGCCCTTGACAGGCACTGCTAATTGTGGCACCTGGAAGAGTAGTGTTCAAACTTAGAGTTCCACTACACTTATTCGGAATCATTTTCATTTCTGGCTTATTCAGGGGATTTAACCAACTTGTTCCACATTAGGGAAGCCCAGAGAGAAATGTCTGATTGCAAAAACACTTGGCAATGCAGAGTGCTGTGCAAATGGTACTTAATAATAATAACACTCTAAAGTCTCCAGGAGTGGACAGATACTGTCCTATTTTAGAAATTTGAAACAATACACAAACAAGCAAGAATTAAAATTATTTAAAGTAAACTGGACAATTAGCATTCATTGAGATAATTGTTATATATGTATTTATTGGGAAGTATTAAAAAACTTATTGTAAATATAAAAAATTGAGGAGCACCTAAAAAAGAACACCATAGTAATTAGCAGGTTCTTCAACTCTTTAAGTGACTCTGAAAATGAACACAGAAAGTAAATTAGGTCATTTTATTTAGTGACTCCCTCTAGGGAGAGGTCTAGTTTAGAAGGAAGTCTTAAGGTTTTGGCCTTAAATTGATCTGACAGTTTGATGCAGAGACTCTTTGCTTCAGAGCTAAGCAGGGTGAACTCAGTCACCCTCCTAACATAAGATAGATAATTTCAGATGGATATCGTGGCCTCTGGAACCTGCCTATAAAATATAACCTCCATTTTAAAGGTTTATGATAAGATTGCATTAAAATTGACACACAAGTATTGCTGGGTGTATACGAATTAGGTACAGTGTTCCTTTACTTACAGGATGTTATATCCTCTTGCTCAAAACTCAGGTAACTTGTCTTCTGTGGCTTCTGTTTTTCATCTCATGAAGTATGGAGATCAGACAAGGAGGAAATGATTCAATTCCCAGAACTATCTAGGAATACGGGGCCCATTCAAGCTGCAGACCTTTCCTAGAGACTGACAATTTCTGTCCACAACAAAAGGCTTCCCAAAGATAATCAGCAGAGAACATTTTGTATTTATCTAATATTTTAAAGTTTGTTTAAATACTATATACTTAGGTTGTTAGCATATACCTTAATACTTTTTAATAGTTTGATTTGCAGGAGTAGACATTCTTCAAAGTTGTATTTCAAAGTGAAGATAATTCAAAGAACACTCAATATTTTACCCAGAATCACCCTGTGAACATTTTATTCAAGTTGGTTTATAATTTTATCTGTCATCTATCTATCTGTCTGTCTGTCTGCCTGCCTATCAATCATCTACCATCTGTCTATCCATTCATCTATCTAGTGAGCTCTCTCTACCTACCCATTAAAGGATGAACATCTTTTAATTAATTTATTATCTTAGTATATTAACTCTCTGTTCATTTTCTAATTTTAAAATTTGACCATTTATAGATATTTTCTTTGTCAATACAGAATCCAGGTCAGGTCATGTTGTGCTTATTGTGTGTGTGTGTGTGTGTGTGTGTGTGTGTGTGTGTGTGTGTGTGTGTGTGTGTGTGTGCGTAAACCTTTAATATACAATTTTCTGAATGCTTTTAAGTGAAATTTTCTAATATTAGGAAGATAATCCAGTGTCTCTTTGTACAGTGGACAAACATCCTATAATTACAGCATCTTTAGACGTAATGTTTCCTTTTATTTTGAGACAGGCTATCACTAAGTTGCCAAACTAGTTCTTGAACTTGGAACTCTTCTGCCTCAGTTTCCCTAGCAGCTGCTGTTATTGGCATGTGCTTTCAGAACATTGGAAACCTCAGGTCAGCACTAAAAAGAAGAATGTTTCTCAGTGTGGTAGTTTAAATAAGATGCTCCCCATAAGTCCATACATTTGAAAGCTTAGTTATCAGGGGGTGGTACTACTTAAAGGCGTGGCCTTGGAGTAGGTGTGGCCTTATTGGAGAAAGTACAGACTTCTTGGGGGAAGTATGTCACTGGGGAACAAATTTATGCCTGGGGGTTTCATATGTTGAAGCAGGCCCATTTTTCTCTCTACCTGATATCTGAATGTAGAACTTTCAACTCCTCCTCCAGCACTATGTCTGCCTGCATGCTACCATACTCCCTGCCATGATAATAATGGTCTGAACCTCTGAACTGTAAACATGCCTCAATTAAATAGTTTCTTTTGTAAGAGTTGGTATGGTTACAGTGTCTCTTTACGGCAGTATAATACTTACAAAGACAGAAGTTGGTACCAGGAGTAGGGTATTTCTGTGACAGGTCTGACAATGGACTTTCAGGCTTTGGCTTAGGAATGCAGTTGAACATGTACAGTCTCTGAGTTCAAGGCCAGCCTGGTCTACAGAATGAGTTTCAAGTTAGCTACTCTTAGGTAGTGGAGGAAACCATAGAAAACAGAAAGCCAGTGAAAATGTATTTGAACAGGAAACCATGTTCTAGTCCCAGCAAGCAGCAGAACTTAGCAGTTTTGGCTACATGTTTCTGGCTTTAGAGATTGTAGAATCTCTTCACTCCCCGCCTTGGCTAAGGAAAACTGCTGAGGACAGGCATGTGTCAGGGATGTCCCCGCATGGAAGTCCAAAAGAAAAGACTTACATAAAGCTGTGAAGGTAAGGCCTGGATTGTCTTGGAGATCCCAAGGATGTTAGAGATGCCAGAGTTGTGGAATACCTGAAGACTTGGTGTGGAACTAGCTCAAGGGAGAGAGGTGTGTTGCAGTCAAGAAAGCAGAAAAGAGTTGGAGATCTGAAGAGTGCTTTGACATCAGACATGAAGATTCAGAGTTTGGAATTTGCTCAGCTGGTTTCTGGTCTCCCTTTTGTGCAGTATTTTATGTCTATTTTCTCTTTCCTCCCATTTGGAATGGTAATGTACATTCTCTGCCATTGCATGTTCTAAGTATGTGATATGATTTTGATTCTATAGAGGTTATAGTTAAATGATTGCCATGAGTATAAATAAGAGACTTTGATTTTGGACTTTTAAACAGTGTTGGCCTGTCAAAGACTAAGATGTTTGAAGCCTGACTAAATGCATTTTTGCATTATAATATTGCTGTGAGTCTATAAGGGTCAGTGGCAATTTGAATAAGAATGGTCCACATAGTCTCAAATTCTAAGCCTCAGTCACAAGGGGGTTGGCATTACTTGTAGATGTGGCCTAGTTGAAATAGATGTGGCCTTGTTGGAAGAATTCCACCATTGATGGAGGTGAGGGGGGATATATGGATGGATATAAGAGCTGCTGTGGTCAGGGCCTCTCTGCACAGCAATAGAACACTAAGTCAGTCCACTTGAGATTATCTGTTCTTTATTCATGGAACTTCAGATATAATTTATTTATCTCCTTGTAAAAAAATGATACTTTGGTGCTTTGTCTTCTCAGGTGATAACATCTGGGACACATGGTGCCAGTTTATCCGTTAGTAGCAGTACTTTTAATCACATGTTGAAGAGTTTTATGTCTTTACCTTCTACTTGCCAATTTTTGTTTCCTTGCCATTAAATAGTAATTTGTGGGACTGTTGAGGTGGCTCAGCAGGTAAAGGTGATTGCCTCTAAGCCTGTTAATCTTAATTGTATCCCTGGGCCCCTCCTGATTGAAGGTGAGAATCAGGGCAAGGTGTCCTCTGATTTCCTCATGTCCATGGTAGTACATGTGCACCTGCCTCCAATAAGTAAAATAGATGTATTTTATTGGAGTTTGCATGACAAAATTTTAAGATAAAGATAAATATGTTTCTGTTTGTTAAAATTTCCTCCTAGGTTGAGCATTTTTATATAAATTTTGTCTGACCTGAGCTTTTTTATGAAGATTGTAAATGCTTATTTTCATATGTCACCATACTATACATCTTTGTTATTTGCTAATTGGCTTTTAACATTAACTACATGTCCTTCTAATTATTCATTAATTATTAGGTTGGGATTATGAATCTCTACTTTTTAATATTTTTAAATAAAGATTATTCTTAATTATTTTGGTTTACAATTTTTTTTCTAGATTTTGATCAGTTGGGCTGCTTTCATGTAGACTTTTTTTGTGACATATCATCATGATTTTTAAGGATTCCATTATGAGAAATAATTCCAGCTCACATCAGAAGTTCTTTTCTCTAGCCCTGGAAAAAACTGAAACTGAGATAAGCTTTTGTTGATTCTATGGGTCAGAGTCTTGAGGCACTGTGTGTGCATGTGTGAGAATGTACATGTGGTTTTTGTAATTGTTATTGTTAATTCAAAGACAAACTCTTGCGATAGTATAACAAAAATTTGGTGACCATCTGGTTCAGCTCAATAATTGCAAAAATCTACCCTAAAAATATGAATCTCTAGCAAAATAAATTGTCAGAAAATCTTACAGACAATTTTCAATTGATATTAGTTATTATGACAAGTTGATCAAAATTTTGATTAATTTGTTCTCAATTTAAATAGTCTCTCAATTTTCCTTGCCTGCCTTAAGATGTTATAAATGGGTCAGGAAATATGAAATCTGACCCCTACTTTTCCTGACTTGTAGTTTGTTGCAGGGGAACAATGCAATACATGAGTTTATAGGTCATATGTTTCAATATGCAGACATAATGTGACAGTGTTTAAATTTTGATTCTTAAATTATTCAATTTTAATAATTAGGCTAATAGTATCTTAGCCTACATTTATTATGTGAGGCCATGTGTTCTATCAGGCATGCTCACAGAGTATGAACATGGCAACCACCGGCTTATTTCTGAGATGTAGAGAGCCATTTTAAGACGAATTAAGTATCTCTGTGAATTGGGAAGAATATATCAAGATAAAAGGTGAACTATAGCCACTCATACGCTATTTTCAGTATAAAATCTCCTTAAATGATAATCAAAATAAAATAAATCAAAGAGAGAATTTTTCCTAGAAAAAAGAAGTCTCTTGGTTAAATGAGGTGAAGCTGACTTCCAGCAAAGAAATAATTCACTGAAACCACTTTCAGGATGTGCATGAGTTAAAAATGGGAAGACAGAGAACTAATGACTTTTTCTTCTTTTAAAAAACAATTAATGATTTAAAAATAGTTGGTGAGAGAATTTTTTTAATCTGACAGTGCTATGTGGATTGTCATTATAACCATTAGAAGGCATATGACGATTAAAAGGAAGGAACTAAAATTTTTGTTTTCCAGTGAATATTTTAAGGTACACATTAGATGCTAGCAGTCATAGGATCCATGTGGGAGCAATCTCACATATGACGAAGGCATAGAGATCCCATAAACATGTAGACCATTCACTGTACAGAAGACCTGGGTTACAGCAGGCATAAATGCAAATATTCCCAAGTCTTTATTTATATTCATAGGCTTTTACATGATATAGAACACTTATGTCATGATGTTTTGTTGTATTTTTATTTAAAACAACACGGTTTTGTAAAATTTAAAAGCATTGGCTTTACAAAAATAGGAAAATGTCAGCTTGGTAAAGTTGTGCCTAATCACAGCAGGTAAGCGTAGTGGGACTCACTGTGGGCCCTTTATTTAGTCCTACAAGATATCTCAAACGTCAGCCGTGTGCAGAGTTCTACTGTGGGCTAATGGTTGTGCAGCATGCCAGCAATCAAACAGGAAGATGCCTCACACATTCTCTTTTCAGGAGTAAAGGAAGGGCTCTGTGATTCTCTTAATGCATATGGACTTGACCTTGAAACGGCTTAAGTTTTTAAGCTTAGTAATAGCACACACTCATTATTTTTCATTTATCTAAAGTGGAAATTTATCTTTTTACTAAACTAGCTTTAAAATTTAAAAGAAATTCAACATAAAAGATCAAGCTGGAATTTGGAAGAAAATACCTAAGAAAACCACAAGGCCTTTTCCATGAGAAAGGTATGTACTGAACCTTGCCTGAGAGGATTTAAAGTCACCGGGATGTTGCAGGATGATGGCTTTCTGAGTCTGTACTCTGGCTCTGTCACAGTTTTCTAGTGCTCAAATGCATGGTTTCCCAGGTGCAGACAAGCACCTGATCTTACTGGGAAGCCTTTGGCTTCCCTGCTTTATACAGGTTGTGTTTCTAACAGTCACTTAGCAACATGTTTTCCATTCTATATTTTTCAGTCTCCCCTATGTGCTTCCCACACTGATTTTGACTTTCATCTTTGAAGCCTACCAGCACTGTTTGCTGTATTTTAAATGCTGGATGGCTGGATGACAATCTCCAGAAAGATGTGTGTTACATTTCAAGCTTTTATACCATAGATTTGACATGTCATTGGTTGTCAGACATAGACCAGTGTGACTTCCAGCTCAGTTCTTCAGCATTTCAAGTTGAAGCAGGCAGGAAAATGATACCTGGGGAATTGTACTTTATGATTAAAATCCCCACATCAGCTTTCTTCATATCAAAAGAGGGAGAAAAAAAGACAGGTGCAATGTTACATGAATACACACATTCTTTCTTTCTTTCTTTCTTTCTTTCTTTCTTTCTTTCTTTCTTTCTTTCTTTCTTTCCTTCCTTCCTTCCTCCCTCCCTCCCTCCCTCCCTCCCTCCCTCCCTCCCTCCCTCCCTCCCTCCCTCCCTCCCTCCCTCCCTCCTTTCTTTCTTTCTTTCTTTTCTTTCTTTCTTTCTTTCTTTCTTTCTTTCTTTCTTTCTTTCTTTCTTTCTTTCTTTCTCTATTTCTTTTTTTCCAAAGAGAAGTTATCCTGGCTGCCAAGAAGTATAAGGCGCAATGTTCAAAATTGGCCAAATCCCTCAAACATGTTAAAAATAAAGAGGTCATGTCTCACTCTACTGTGACTCATTTTGTCCTGGTTTAGCTATGCTCTTGCTTTGTTGCATCTGTGTTTCCTGATGTTCAGGGACACAGGAGACCTCTAGCAGTTCAGCAGTGGGTGGGGGGAAAGTCGTCCTCAATATAATGGCCATAGTTCGGTTAACATGTTGTCAGTCTTTAATGACTAGCGCTGTAACAGCTGGTTTTGATGTAATTTCTTTTGAGGCCACTAGATTACAAGCCGTTTATTGCATTCTTCCTCTGCGACTGCTCCCTGGATACAGCCCAAAGTCCAAAGGTTAAAGGTCTAAAGCCATAATCTGAAGGATTTGTCATCATTTAACAGGTCACTTGTTGCTATGTACTATGCAAACTGAGAATTTTTTAGTTAGCTTGTCAGAATGGCTTAGCGATATCACCTTTTTTTTTTTTTTCAGCTGGAAAGAATTGAGAATATTCACCTAGAGACACTTTCTCAGAAATCAAAGCTTGTATTTGAACTGTGTATATGTGAGAGTCTTCACACGGATGAAAGAATATATTTTTGAAAGTTAACTTTTACCAAGAGGATCTGAGAATGGGATTGTAACTTTTGCAGAAAACCTAATAAAATGGCATTGGGTCTTTGAAGGAACTCTAGGCACCATATTCAAAACTAAAAGTGAGAGACACAAAGGAATGGGTCAGACGACTCTGAGGCGTGCTAAAGGTCAGGGACCCTATTGTTGGCTCACGACAGATTTGGAGCTTTACAGGCTGTCAGCATGTGACAGTCCAGCTATCCTCTACCAGCTAAGGACCTTCTTTGTTTAGGAAAGAAGCCATTCTTCTTGCAAACGAGGAAAACAAAACAAAACAAAAACCTCAAAGAAAGTGCATGAAGTAGGAGACTTTTTTCTTCCAAACACCAGTGGCAGGTTTTTTTATTTGTTTGTTTTCTTTCTTTGTTTTGTTTTGTTTTGTTTTGAAGGGAGGTTGATAAGGTGTGTGATACAGGGCTGATTCTCATTGTGTGGGTTTTATGCTAATCTAGAATATCTCTCATTTAAGCATAAAATACACTATAAATAAAGTTTTGGAAATGCTCCTAGGCAATTTGGAGTCTTTGTAATCCACACCTTCATCATTATCAACATTCCTCAAGATGGCGACAGGAACACCTGTCACCCCTTTTCTGTGTCTCTGTTGCCCTCTAGGGACTCCAGCATGCAAACGAACACAAGATGAAGTCATTTGTAGGGTTTCAGCAGCCACTGGCTTTTCTTCCCTTCTGTCACTCAAATGTGATATTGAATTCTCTGTGTGTATGTTTGTGTGTGTCTGTGTGTGTATGTGTGTGTGTGTCTGTGTGTGTCTGTGTGGGTGTCTGTGTGTATGTGTGTGTATGTGTGTGTCTCTCTGTGTGTATGTGTGGGTGTCTGGTGTCTGTGTGTGTATGTGTGTGTGTCTCTCTGTGTGTATGTGTGGGTGTCTGGTGTCTGTGTGTGTATGTGTGTGTGTCTCTCTGTGTGTATGTGTGGGTGTCTGTGTGTGTATGTGTGTGTCTGTGTATGTATGTGTGAATGTGTGTGTGTCTGTGTGTGTGTGTGTTTGTGTTGAGACAAGTTCTTACTTGTCACCTAGGCTGGTCTTGAAACTAGAGATCTTCTTGCCTTGGGCCTGCTAACTGAAAGAATTATGGAGCTAGCATAGTTGGCTTTCCACATCTCTTAAAATAGTTTTCTATCATGTTTTAGATTTCTGTTAAAGTTGCATAAATAAACAAATGTTCTTAGATACACTAATATGTTGCATATTAATCATTTCTTCACAGAAAAATGTGTAATCAATTGAATGTATTTTAGACTATGCTAGCACTTTCTTCTTGGCCACAGATGGTTACAAGGTTGTCTGGAATTATGAAGAATACTGGACAATTGGTACCTGATCTTAAGAGTCAAGAGAGAGTCCCAACAAAGCCAAAATTACCTCTGAGTTAGAGCTGCAGTGAAAGAAAAGTTGTGACACAGAGACAAGATACACAGGAAGTCTGACTTTCTGTGAAGAAGAAACAGGAGCGTGACCAAAGACCAAAAGCTGTCATTGTCATGGTAGAATAAATGATACATTTCATCGAATAGGCCGCTGGGAATGTGGAATGAGCTCCAACACTGCCTTTATAGAACAGCAGATTATAACAGTTTCTGAAACAGTCCAATTTTTATTACTTGAAGTGACAATTGCATCTTAAAGACGCAAACTTCTTCTGGTAACAAACCGTATATGAAAGCACTACCAACTAGTTCTAAAGCAAAACATTTTTGTTGGTGTGTTACTCATGGAAAAATTATCTGTCTGGATACTTAGAATAAAAGTGTCAATATATGAGCTTGGGTGGGTTGGGAAGATTTGGCACCAAAGTGGATGTTACCATTTTCTGTCATCTTTATTTAAAGTGTTGGCTTTTACCCTCTGACTAAATGTGAAGGAGATGCTCTTATTCTCTCAACAAAGATTGTTTAGTTTGTGTGTGCGTGTGTGTGTGCATGTGTGTGTATTTGTGTGGGGGTTTGTGTGTATGGGTATGTGTATTGTATGTGTATGTGTGTGTGTGCATGTGCATGCATGCATGCATGCATGTGTGTGTGTATGATTTATGTGTGTGTGTGTGTCTGAGTACATGTATGTATGGTGTGTGCATGTATGTGTGTGTATGTGTGTGTGTCTGAGTATGTGCATGTATGGTGTATGTGTGTGCGTGTATTCTGTGTGTGGAGGTTGGTGCATGTAAATGGCAGGGGTTGACACCAATATCTTCTATTGTTTTCCACATTTTTTTCATGGTGAGATCTCTCTCTGGACTTAGAGCTTATCCATTTATCTAGATGGGCCTAAATTAAACAGACAGCTCCGGGACCCTCTGTATCCTGTCAGCACCAGGGTTACAGATGTGTGCTGTAGTGTTTGGCTGGCAAGGTATTTGAACATAGGTTTTTATGGTTGGGTGGCAAACACTTACTGACTGAAACATTTTCCTAGTCTCCAGATCACTTAAAATTCTTAAGACTCTTGGTTCAGTTGTACTTAAGAAAGTCAAAGTTATAGATAATTTCAAAACAAAATCAGGCTATGTGTAATTATTTTAAAATATAAGTAATTGTTCAAGTATGAAGAATCACCATTCTCTTGAATGTACCACTAACTATATTGCGGCCTTGAACTCTTTCATTTCCCCAAATTTAGTTGCTTTATCTTTACTTATTCTTAAAGGTGTTATATATGTTTTAGTAGTTTCTAACCTCTATCAAAATGGGTAATGGTGGAATATCTACTTTTTAACAAAATAATGTACATTGTGTAGATTAAGGATTTTTTTCTTTAAGGAAATCTCTCTCACTGTCTTATATGCTGTACTCTTTATGTATATTTATTTATAGTGATTATTTTGATTTATAGTATTTGAGTTTAATGAGATTCATTTGTTTCTGATATTTCTGGATATTTTTGTTTTGTTGAGACAAGAGCTCATTTTGAACTTCCTGTGTAGCTAGAGATGACTTGGAACTTTGGATTCTGTTGTCTGCCTTATCTCTCACACTAGAATTACATATGTTCATAACCATGTTTATGAGTTTCATATATATATACTAGGGTATAGTCTTTGCATGTTATATATTCTGTTTTCTCCATTTTCTTGTCTTAGGATTCCTATGAGATGCATGTCGGTCAAGCTCAATCATGTTCTATACCTCCGAGTCTCCTCTAAAATTTCCAGTCTCTTTTGCTCTGTGTTAGAGTTAGAATTACTTCCTCAGTGCAACTTCATGCACACAAAATATGCCTTTAGTTGTAACAAATGGGTTTTCATCTCACAAACTTGAATATTAAAGTGACAGTTTCTGTTCTAGAAGTATTAACTTGGGTCTTTTAAAATCTCACCATTTCCTTTTCATAATGTCTATAGTTTTATCATAATTTCTATGTAAGCTTTTTTATTTAATATTTCAATGATTTGTATATGTTGTTTGTAAACTTTAGCTACATTTTAGAGGAAGGAGTGACATTTCTGTGCCCTTAACTTTGGAAGCTTCTCAATTTGGAATTTTTCTGTTTCCCACCCAGCAGTCCCAATAGTACAGGCAACACAATGCAGATTGCAAGCTCTTGTATAGGAAATGACTGGAGATATTAATTTTCAGGCACTTTAAAAGATGTTATTTTGGTTGGTCTGTGTTCTTGTTAGAGTAATAGTCTTGTGATGAAACACCATGTTCAAAACCAAGTTAGGTAGTAGAGGGTTTATTTAGCTTACATTTCTAAATTCACTGAAGGAAGTCAGGATAGAAACTGGAGGTAGGAGCTGATGCAGAGGAATGGAGGAACACTGCTTACTGGATTGCTCCTCATGACTTGCTCAGCCTGCATTCTTATAGAACCAAGAACCATCAGCTGAAGGACAGCATCACCCATAACGGGTTAAGCCCTTCCCTGTCAATAGTTAATTTAAAAAATATATCTTACACCCAGATCTTGTGAAGGCATTTTCTCAGTTGCAGTTCTCTCTTTTGGATGACTTTAGCATGTGTGAAGTTGACACAAGACTAACCAACACAGGCTGTGAGTGGGCCCTTATTCTTTAATGTTCCTATAGATGCAGTAGTTCTAGACACCATATTTGTACAGCCCATTCAACTTCATTATCCAGCTTTGAATGAGCTCTCAGTCCGAATATTTATAACAAAGCCCTTAACAAACAACGGCTTAAGAAATAACTCATTGCCTATGCATGTTCTCAGCTAATGGTGCAAATTCATGGTAAAGCATCACCTTCATCTCTGGTTTTGGAGAATTTCTGTTCCTTGTTTTAGAGGTCAATAAAATATTAATGAAATATATATGTATTATCTGACAAATACATATTTGTATATGGAATAGAATGTGGTTTTTAATAATTATCTGTCTTCAGTGGAGTCTCACTAGCTATTTTAACCACACTTAAAAGCAAGCCCCAAGTCCAGCAATAGATGACCAATTCAAAACAAGTGCAATCATTCTTTTGCAGACATTTTGTCTCAAACTGCTTTGTTTTGGCATTTTATTATTATTTTTTTGTCTTACTAACCTTTTTCCTTTTTAAATTATGGGTTTTCAATCTTTGTTATTGTGCTTTCTTTTGGTGTCTCTGTGTGTATTTCTTTGGTTATTAAAAACTAAGTTTTGTTTATTTGCTTATTTATTCTTTGAAGAAAGAGAGAGAAACAGTATGCAGTTGGGTAGGTTAGGAGATTGGGAGTATCTTGGAGGAGTTGGGAGAGGGGAATTCATGATTAGGACATGTTGTATGAAAAATATATGTCACTAAAAAAGAAATTCAGTTTTGTTAGCTCAATATGCCAGAGTAAAACTGTACCACAAAAGGAGAGTTTGCTAAAATTAGGATTGGTAAATACATTTCATGTTTTAAATTAGTCTTGATTAGTTAGTGGTGGTCTGGAGTATTGGACAATGTTTAACATGATACTTGGTATGAAATAGAAGGCCTTAAAAAAAAGGATTCAGTGGCCAAGTATTTGTATAGCTTACCTGAGTTCCTGGGTATAATCCTTAATCAACACACACACACACACACACACACACACACACACACACACACACACACATACACACACACATGTAGGAAAATTTTGCAATTATGGGGGCTGTGGAGTATGGAATACATGATTTTTTGAGTTGGTATTTGTTAATGTGCATGTACTCCACTTACTCATTATCAGTGATATAATTTCTAAGTCTTTTACAATGCAAAAACTGTATAATATCAAAAGTTGGTGGAAGCATATATTTACATATATATATCCATATATATATATATGTACCATTGTGGCTGTCATATGTAGTTAACATATGCCAATAACATGCAGCTATTTTAAAATAATAGGCTTTCATTTAGTAGACTCACATGGAGTGATAGTTTGTGTACAGCCCTATATACTCTTATTTATTCTCACACCTTGTGGAGATAATCTGCATCTCTGTTTTCATCAAATATTTTTTATTTTGGTATGAACTCTTTTCTATGTTCACTCAAAATATTTACATGTCATTTCTTCCACTTATTCTTTATAAAATTTCATTTCATGTCATTGGTGTTCTCTTTGGTGCTATCTTACTCATTACTCTCTTTGAAATAGAAGGTTGGTCTGCTGTGTTTTTAATGGTAGACAGCACATTAAGGCCATTTAGACTCATGGGATTGGCAGGGAATGTCATGCCATTCAGCTGATACATATTGTCAATGAGAACGTGCCAGACTCCATGTTTTCTGTGGACTTTTTGTTTTCTTTCTTTTAAGATTTGTTTCTATTTGCTTTCTTTCCTTTTTTGAGAGGGAGAAAAAGAACATCAAAATGAATAGAAAGAGAGGTGGGAAGATCTAGGAGCCACTGACAGGGAAGAACATGATCAGAATATATTCTATGAAAAAATTTAGCTAACAAAAAATAAAATTTTAAAAAGTTTTCAAAGTATGGTGGACGTGTGAGTTGAACTATCACCACCTACAGGTTGTCTGAAGGATCAGGTGGGCATTGAAATGAAGAGTTTTACACTTTATATATGCACCTTCTTTCCCTGTATGAACAATCTTAGTTCTTTCCCAGAATAAATAACACCATATTAGAAACTTATTCTTGTAATACTAACATTCTAGCAAGGTTATTTGAGGTATTATCTGTATTGAAAGCTTAGTAGTAAAATAAACTAAATTATCTCAAGCTTAGAAATTCTTAAATGTGAGGATACAATAAGTATTAAATCATCAACATACTGACATTTTTTTGTTGTGTCTTTAAAAAAATCACAAATTTTTAAACAAAGGTGAATAATATGTTTAATTTTCCTATATAATATTTTACCTTTTCAAATATTACTGTGTATATTTCTTCTAAACATAAAAAATGAAAAGTTATCTTTTATCTAGGAAATAAAATAATGTATAAGACAAACCTTGGTCTATGAAGGCATTATGTCTGTAAGCCCGATAGCATCAACATTTATTTTCACATATTGATATGCTGAGCTCTAGTGCACAGGGAGTGTTTGAAGTTGGGGCTGTGGAAGAGAATTCCACTTAGATGTGTAGTGAATGTAGAACTTCCATGTCAAGATGAGCACCCTTAAAGAACAGGGAAAGAGCAGAACCCAGTCAGCCTGGTGGCATTTCACCACACAGTGAAAGGCAGCCATCTGTTAGCCAGAGCCATCTTCTCCAGACTTGAAATGTTCCAGTTTTAGAATTTGGACCTTCCCAGTATTGAGAAATATGAGAAATGAATGTGGTTCAATGCTGCATTTTGTTCTAGAAATCCAAACTAATGCAACCCAAAAAATTTGAACGTGTGTTTTAGCATTTATTCAAGGGATTATGCAATCCATTTAAATATGTCCCACAAGTAAAAAACCAAGATTAAGACCATTATGACACCTTTAAGATGCAGCTTTCTTTGCCCTACTAAATATATTTTTTAAGAGAGAGAGAGAGACACCAGACTCCCATGGTTTCCTTTAATGCCTTTTACACTCATGAATTACTCAGACCACTGTTGCAAATGAATCAGAAGCAACTTCCTGTCTCCCTATTTATTTCTGAATAATCATGTACAAGTACCAGGAAGAAGGGAGGGGTGCAAAATACCCCATACATACTGACATCCTGCATTTCAATAGGGGTAATAACCCTGCCTTTCCCCTTCCTCTGGGTTAAGATTTATCACTTGCATTCCATCATCATGCATCATATTGTCAGTATAGATTAGACACGGAAAAAAGCAGTAGTTGCTATGGCAAACCTCTTCATCTGAAGGGTTATACTTGAGTATATTTTTCATGGCTTGGTGGAAAGGAGGAGATGACAGGGGCAGGCGTGGGAAGAGAGTTGTAATTCTTCCTAGTGTTTTTCCCCAGTTGTGCTGTACTGGGAAATTGTATCTCCTCACGCAGTTGTGTGCTCACTAGCTGTTAGTTTCACCTGATGCAGATAAGGTTAGTGGCACATGGGCAAAATTGTAACAACTCTCATCTGTAATATTTACCAATTTCTGTAATGCTTTCATGGGAGCTGAATTCAAGCTATGTTTGATGCCACTAAATGAGGAGTTTGGGAGATATGAACAGAATCAGATTTTACCAGCTGGTAAGGGCTGGCCCCAGACAACTCAGAACTTATGCTTTTACAGGAAAAGTGTTACTTATTTGTATAACTATATATACTACAGTGTTAATGTATGATAAATTGGCTATATGACCCTTGGTAACAATGGAATGCTTAATAGCTTAAGTCTTCTTTATCCGAAAGTGATGACCATTTATTTCCCTAGCTAGCATAAAATATTGGATTAATATGATTTGGGCGTTAGTTGATCCTCTCAAGAGTTTGTGAGTTGATGGCTTATTCTATAGCTGGTGGCATCATCAACCCGTAGCTAAGAAATTAATTAAATCAACGGGTTAATGAATTGAAGAGTTCATTCAAAATGGGCTAATGGAATGTTAGTTGAAAATGTAGGCAGCAGGTGAGTTGGAGAGTGTCTTTGAAGGGAATGATTAGTTTCTGGCCCCTTCCTTCCTTTTTGGCTCCTCCTCATCATGAGCCATTTTCCATCCACTATCTACTCCTGATATCATGATGACATTCTGTCTGTCTCACTTTAGGTTCATGGCGATACAGTCAGCTGACTAGGAACCAAACCATCAAAAATTGTAAGACCAGATAAATCGTTCTTCTTTGAAGTTGATTTTTTCAGGTATTACAACATACAACCAATAGTTCAAGCCTATTATTAATATCTATATTTTTGATATATGAAATAAACTATCCATAATTAGCAAAAAGTGTATCACTTTTCTTACTTTCCTTGTTTCTATTATGCACAACAAGAAGCTTCTACAATTCACTGATAATTTATAGATTATTTTTATTCTTATTCACAGCAGTGTCTCGAACTCACTGATAACTCCTAATCTTAGACTAAACATCTGTAGAATTAGTCATCAAACAAATCTTCAAAGGGCTTGCAATAATAATATTTTTAAATAATTAATTGCCATCAGTAGATTTTCACAGCTATGTGGGGTTCCACTTTAAAGATATATTTTGAATAGGGACCTAAACAATATTTCTTATGTTCTTGTTATTCAAGATTGTATGATACAGAAGTGAACAAAACAGATAAAACTCTCCCTTCTACTACAGATTATGTTTGGGAGCAGGAAACAACAAGCAGAGGATACAGTATGATGAATCTTTATTCATGGATATTATATTACATTATATTATATATTATAATATTATATCCATGGCTGAGGATCTAAAAGAAGTTAGGAAGGAGAATTTATAAATGTGGGAATAACATTTTAGGTGAGCAGACAGAGACACTGCAGCCAGAGGGAAGAGAGAGCTTCCTGGGTCTTGCTCTCTGCCTGTCTTAGCCTATGGATAAGTCTACTGAACAATCTACATACCCAAAGCTAGTTTGAAGTACAGAACATTTCTAAAGCTCTTGAATAGGCATGCCTCTAGTCTGAGACTACAGATGAAAGAAAACACATTAATGATGCATTTGAGAGATAAAGTGTAAAGGGGACAATCTATAATGAGGTAGGAGAGAAGTTTTCTTTGTCTTCTGGAGAAAGGCCCAGGGACAAGCAGGTCAGCAGTGACAAAAGGGAGAAGCAAGCCTATATTTTCCCTTGGATCTTTCTTCTTTACTAATTAAAAAAAATGAAAAGGCTAGGCATGTTGGAGAATTTATGTAAAGATTTTAAGATAATGAATTGAGAGTTGCTCTTAAAAGTTGAGACACGTAACTGAAAATTGTGACATACTCTCTACATTTTCTTACTAAAGAAATTTCCAGAGGTTTCTAGAAATCTACTATGAATTATAAAGAGAGTTGAGGAAGAATATAAATGTATATAAAGTAGAGAAATGACTACAATTTTTGGGAGATATTTTGGTAAAAATATAATGTTGACAATCTCTCAAAACCTATCACTTACATTTTAATAATTAAAATAAAACACTATTTACAAGGCTTTACTTAACACTAATATAAGACATCCTATAAATAGGTAAAATATATATTTCAATGTCTGGAAGTTTTGTCTTTGATTTTAACTTTCTAATAACTTCTGCTATGAAAGAAATGTGGATGAGACAGATTTGGTGACTAGTCTTGACATCCATTTTATGTTGGTGATTCAGTACCTGGGAATTCCAGTTGACTTCAGGATGTATATTTGGGTTAGTTAAAGAATGGAGAAACGCCATTTGAATGACTCACAAAGAATTAAAGCTCACCTTATATGCTATTTTTAAAGAGGCACACTCCAATTGGTATTAACTGAGAAAATTTTATCAAAATACATAAATGACTTTTTTATCTTTGAAGAATTCTTTGACAGAGTACCTGCTTTCACATGAGACTCTTGCTTATGATCTTTTAGAACACAATATTTTACTTCTATTGTCATATTCAAGTTTAATATAAAAGTGTGTTTAAATAACTACTTATAATTTATCTATTTCTCATTACAATGTTACTGAAATAAGTCACTACAAATATTTCTTGGGTTTGCCTTTTTAAAATACCATGAATCTTGGTAATTGTGCATGTGGTAATAGAAGAAAAGTTCATAAAAGTTCATAATAGGTACATAGAAATTTGGGGAGATACACTGAAAGTACATAGAGATAACATAGGTAGTTTGGAATTATTAATATCAACTATCATACAACTTCTGTTTCTCTCTAATGAGAGCATCACCAATCATGTGTGTTGTTTTAAATAATGAGAAAAATTAAAATAACTTCTAAAGTTCACGTTGTCAAATCTGCTGCAGTTTCTCCTTATGAAAGAAATCCTCAGACATTTGTTCTCCATAAAATAAATAAAGAAATCAATAGCCCTCTAATTGGTAGAAACTCTTGGGGTGGGCATATAAAGTTCATTAGTGTTCAGACATTTAATAAGCAAATGTCCGCTCGGCAACACCAAATGGCTTCAGTTCCTATTGAACACAGTTCTCTTTTTAAACCGTTGATGTGAAATGATTCTATTGACACCAGCTTTTGAAGAAAACCTTTAGTTGAAGGGAACTATGTCCAACATTTATCTCTATTGGTGGAATTTTTTCATCTTATTTATTCTCCTTTTATTTTGTATGTGAGAAGGAAAAAAACAAAGTCAGATCAAACACATCTATGGAACAAAGCACCAGGACTCACACAAGTGTGCTTGGAATGAGAAGATTTGGCCCCAGTGTGCCCTGAAAAGCTCTCGTGGATTTTCCCATACCCTATGCACAGGCAGAACAGTGGATGCTTCTGCTAATAGAGCACGATGTTCAAGAATGGCCTTCCTTACTTCACCACCAGTGTCCATGCTTTTCTGGGCATTCACCTTAAGCTTCCTTTTCTCTGTCAGCTTCTTTCCCCTTAAAAGCAAATGGTTAGTTTTGGAGTGAAGGTACTTACATGTAACTTAGCTTTGGAGATAGAGTGGTAACTTTCCATTTAAGATAGTTTTTGAAAGTCTGCTTCTAAATTGCTTGGACTGACTGTTTTTATTTCAAGTTACGTCATGATATCAGTTGAGTAAAGACAGTTTGAGATGGCCTTCTGGACGTTCCATGCTTCTCTTCCCTTTGAAGTCAATGCTGACTACATATCTACCTTCCTTGGTCCTTTAATCAGTGTCCAGTCTGTCTGATGAGAATAGCCCCAGGATGGAGCCCAGTCCAAACCATGGGCAGCACCCCTTTGTCCCTCTCACACGGATGGGACATGATTCCACAGGATTAGCCAACAATTATATGCTCTGAACTGATCAATTCAGTCAATTTACTGTGCAAAGTAAATTGATCCTTCAGAACAAAGGGTTCTGTCAGCAGGGAGCTACCTGAGAAAGCAGCATGCCTGTGTAAACACTTCTGTCCTTCCCCCAGTGTGGAGTGGCCCTGCGCCATATGGTGCCACTATGAACTTATTAGCTGACGGATTAACTGATCTCTGCATTTGGGATCCCCAGTTTCCAGCTGTGAGAATGATTGATGGGCTAACTACTGCTCCAGTCTTGGAAGTTATTTCCTCCATTTAACAGAGTCAAGAAGACAGAAAATTGCCCCCTTTGTAAATGCTAATCTCACCACTCCTTCGAACACCCAACATAGCAATTTATTCAAGGCAAAGTCTTAAAATTGGTATAGTGCACATCAAATGCATACTAATTAGCAATTTCTTTTGAAGGCTCCATCACTTATTAAGGGTCTCCTTTTCCATATGTTCATCATGCCCCACTTCACCCTTTAATTACAAAACAGCACTTTCAACTAATTGCGAGAAGGTATATTGTGCCTGGAATCTGTATTAAACACTATACCTTCTGATGCCTAATTTAGGGTCACAACGAAGGCAGACAGATAAGCGGGCAGAAACGCTCACAACTGTCATCTGCAATTTTAGGCATATTTGGGCATTGTCAGGATGAATGTTTTATCTGCAATGGTAGCTAGGACATTCTTCAGTGGACATTGGACATGAAGAAGGCAGTGAATATTAGGTTAACAATCAGGATCCTTTCTAGATTACAAAGAACCCTCTTTAGTCCAACAGAAGTATAATAATATCACATGTGTAACTTTGCAATTTTATCCATCACAGATGTTGAAAGAAACCATGTGATCTTATAGGTCTGATCACTAGTCACTTAAGCATATATTAGAATTGTACTCCAGAAGGGAAAATTTGACAAAATATACTTGAAGGATGTTTTAAAAAAAGTATTTCTTGTCCTGTATAATATTGATGTCTTTTATTTACTAAAACCATAGTCCTTAAGCTACTTAAATAATTGTAATGGTTATTCCACTTACTTGTCTGCCACATACAGTCTGTCAATTTCAGCTTCATTGTGATGCTGAATGGTAAAGAATGGGGCAATACCTACCTCAGGCTCTCTTTGCCCACAGGACTCTGTAGAGAATTTACTAATACTTCTTCCTTCTTAATGCTGCTCTGCAAGTATTGGTGGAAGTTTAGGTTTCAAGTATGCTGATGCTGCAAAATGATGATAGAATCAAATAAACCTGTTGATTTATGGTGGACAAAGAGCAGGTGAACTATGACCCACATTGAAGAGAAGTTCATTTTTCATAAGTGTTATGAGTAGACGTCATCAAACATGACATGAAACCGCTGAAAGCCATCCATTCTTTGGTTAAGCTCACTTTGAGTTAGCTTTCAACAACTCTTCCTAAATTTACACTAATTGATGGGTGACAGAGAAAGAATTTAAATGGCAAAACATTCCCATTTATTTTGGAAAGGAATTTTAAGAACTTATGAACAGAGTTTGGCTGTTAGCTATCTCCAGCCATATAACTTTGTCAAATCTGAATTTCATCTCTATATAATGGTCATTAATACTTACTACTAATATTTTAACTTCAAAGTAATTAAATTTGGAATCTTAACTTCAAATTATGTCACCAGTTGATACTGGCCTAGGATCCAGTTGTTGACTTTTTGATGCTGTAATTTGGGGTTGATTTACTTTCAAATCTCAGCTTTCTCATCTGAGACTTGTGAGAGGCTTGGGGTAGATCTGGCTTGCTGCTGTGTGAATGCTAAGAGCAGAGTCAAGACTGTCTCCTTTCACTTACAGCCTATGTTGACAACCTGAGGTTATTAACTCTACACTCTTCATTTACACTCTTCTTTTTCCTGATATCACACAAAAAGATTGTCCTTAATTTCCTCTGTAGAGTTAAAAACATAAACCTAATATTCATATAAAAGCACAAAAGACCACAAAAAGAAAAGTGATTCGGATCAGCAACAATGAAGCTGGAAATGCCACACTTCCAGAATTTAAAACATTGCATAGCTACAGTAATTCAAACTGCCTGTTACTTGTCATAAAAATTAACACAGGCCAATGAAAACAAATAAAGACTCAGAAATAAAGCTATAAACCTATAGGTAGTTGATTTTCAACAAAGGTTCAGCATAAACTGGAAAAAGGGTGATAGCTTCAATGATCAGTTCTTAGAGAACTGTCATCCTTGTGTAGGAAATTCAGATTACATCATTATGTTTTACTATGCTTAGCAATAAACTAAAAACATGAATAACCCAAAACTTTTAAATGTTGGAAGAGAACATAACAACAGCACTCCAGGGTATTAGCAATTTGATTGGCAACCTGAAAGTAGAGGAAACCAGGGCTATATTTGATAGAAGTGATGATATCAAACTAAAATTCTTCCTCACTGAAAGGGAAATAACAGAGCAAGGAGGATAGCCCACAGAGCGGGGGGGGGGGGGGGGGAGGGGGGGGAGGATAGCCCACAGAGCAGGGGGGGGATAGCCCACAGAGCGGGGGGGGGGGGGGGGGGAGGATAGCCCACAGAGCAGGGGGGGGATAGCCCACAGAGCGGGGGGGGGTGCACTTTATAGCACCTTATATACCCAACAAAATTTATAACCAGAGTAGCAGGAGAATTCAAAAATTCAAAAAGAAATATAGCATAAATTTAAAAATAGGCAAATGATTTCATTAAACACTTCGCACATGTACACACACACACACACACACACACACACACACACACACACACACACCACAAATGGCCAGTGAATACGTAGAAAGCTCAGTATCATTGGCTACCAGAGGAAGGTAAACCAGAGCTTCAAGGATAAGCTGCCCCATCTCCTTGAGTAAAAGAGATACCACTGAAAAAAAAACAGAAAAATCAATAAAAACACACACAGAGTAACAAGTGCTGATGAGGACACAGAGGAAAAGCAGCCTGCATCTACTGTGGGTGAGAACAGATGGTTATAGCTCCTTATAGACAGCATCCTAGAGAACAATATGAAAGTTATAGAAACAAAACTTAGATCATAAAGTCTAAGGATTCTACTACTGGGTATATATCCAAAGAAAATAAAATCATACCAACAAGATATCCTGCACATTCATGTTTATTATAGAATGACTCAGAATAACTAAGATACTATGCTGGGTGCTAAATGACAGATGTCTTTATGAGTAAAATACATTTTACATCCAAAGAAATATTTTACAGCCCCAAATATAACTAATTCCTGAAATTTCAGGAATATAGAGGAAAGTAGAGAACATTATGTTAACCAAAATGAATCAGACACAAAAATCTGAAGAATTGTATGTCCTGTCTCATTTGTGAAAGTTAAAATAAAACTTGACCTGAATACCAAATACTAATTAACAAATGGGGAGGTGTGTGTGTGTAGGTGAAAAACGAGTAAACATAGGTTGGATCTGACCGGTGCCCACCACATCCGTGCTTAGATAAACCAAATGGAGATGCGTTAGTACCTGCTAATCAAATAAGGTGCTCTTGTGCTTTTGAAGTAAACTTACTCTTTGATAATTTTACACATGTATGAAAGGCATTTTGATCCTTCACCCTTACCATTTCTTACCCCCCCCCACACACACCTTCACGCATCTTCCCTTTCTCCATACAAATTCTGTTCCCACTTCTGTGATATTTGATTTTGTTCTTGTTTTATGTACAATGGAATATGGGGAACTCATCAGCAGCCACACCATCAATGACCCTGCTTCCCCAGCAACCATACATAGCGGTGGGCCTTTTCCCAAACAGGCCCAGTTTTGCACAGGCCCAGTGCTGGCAATCACAGCAGCTATGACTCTGAGAGTATAACCTCTTGTCAAGAAGATTACATGTCAGTGCCATTATCTTTATCATCTGGCCCTTATATTTTTTCCCACCATTTTTTGAAATGTTATCCAGGCCTTGGAGGGATGTATGGATGTCCCATTTTGGGCTGGACACAATGAAGTAATTTCTTCTCAGCATCATGGGCACCATGAGCTTTTTGCATTTGCTGTTGTTCATTCAAAAAGAGCTTTTCCAATCGAGGCTGAGAGCCACATGTAGGAGGAGATTTGATGAAATACCCATTTCTGGAAACAACATCCTGTAAGACTCCATCATCTCCAGCCACAGGTTTCGATCAGGTTTACAGTGGCATTGGGTACAAACCTAACAACACTGTTAACAAAATGGAAGGAAAATAAAAAGTAACATATGATGTTCTCTCAATCAAAATAAAATATACTAAATATTACTTTGGTGTGTATGTGTAGAGGGTCAAATCATTGATTAGATATATATACAGTAGTAGAATCCTTAAGATAACTTTCCAAAGTTTAGGAGCTTTTTCTTTTAGTAAACAATGAGTTTCTGTACTGATGTCTTGAAATTCAATGGACGAACAACTTATTCAAACTTGGTTTAAAGGATGGCAGACTTATTTATGAAAAGCTGCTATCAAAGGAAGCCAGGAATATATGTGTGGCAAGTATTAGGAAGTAAGGATGCTGTCATCACTTCCCTTGGTCTTTTGTATATTTAGTGTCAGTTTCTGTCTAGTTGAGGTTGTATAAAAACCTTCAAATATATTAAACTTCAATAAATAGTCTCTTTGAGGGTCTGACCTTAAAGAATGCCTGTATTAGGGAGGGACTTACAATATATTATAATTAGGTTGGCTATATTTTTCTGGGACAGTAAAGAGTCAAGCCACAATTTACAATTTAAAATTAAATTTAAAATCTTGCTTCTGATTAACCAGGATGATTGAAATTCTCAAAATCAGAAGCCACTCATATCTCTAATCCCCATACCCAGGAAGCTGAGGCATGAGGGTTAGCAGCAATTTAACAGCATCTTGGGCTATAGAATGATTTACATTTTTTCCTCTGGAGAATGAAGTATCACTTCTAAAAAATCAGATTTATTTTCCTATTCTACTATAATGTGAAGTTTCTGTCCCAGCCTTTCTGGCCTAGCCCCCAAGGTTTGAACCTACTCACAGCTCTGTTGCCACTTAGCCCCAAATAATCACACAAAAGCTTACATTAATTTCATGCTGATCAGCTTATGGCTCAGCCATATAATTTGCTAACTCTTAACTCTTAAACTAACCATGATTAACCAAGTGGCTTTTCTCAGAGCAGCATTCTGGCTTTCTTTCCTCTGTTTCTGCTGGCATCTGCTGTGACACATCCTCTTCCCAGAGCTTTCTTAGTCTGGTAGCCCTGCCCACACTTCCTGTCTGCCTTCTGGCCAACCAGCATTTATTAACCCAGGAGGAGGGACAAATATTTACAATGTACCAGAACATAGTCCCACAGCACTCTACCTTCTCTTCCTCAATTAGAGAAAAATCTTCTAGCCAAATGCTAAGCCCTGCTTTTCCCTCTGTACCAGATGACTCCAGACTGGCCACATGTTGAGCAATGATAAAATAGTGACACCATGCTTTTTTTTTTTTTTTTTTTTTTTAAGCTGCTGTTTGGAAAACCTCTCTCTTGCCCTGAGGAGCTTCAGATTTTGGAGGCTTGAAGGTGAGCACTCTCTTCCATGTGTCTGTATTGTCTAAAATCCAGAAGGTACTCCATGAATTTGGGGTAGAAAAGGAGAATCACAGTCTTTTAAAGGCCTGGAGTTTGACTGTCAGGTGAGAACGGGGGACTGAGAGCATCTGGATGCACACCAACCTCACCGTGGTTGAACTGTAAATTTCTGACTCATGAAGTCACACCTGAGGACTAGAGGCCATTCCTTCCCCTCGCTGTGTCCAAACCTCCCATGAAAATAGTCTTGCAGAGAGAAGGTCACTGATCCTATATGGGCTTCCCAAATAGTTATACTTGACCCTGTGCCACTTCACTTGTGAGTACAGGTGTGTGTTGGTGAGAGGAGGTATGAGGGAGTTATGAGACACTGGGTGAGAATCTTAATGAGTTTGCATCAATTTATTCTATATCTTAGAATGCAACAAAAGCATTGGAAGTAGCTTGGGTTTTTTGAAAATCTTTTATGAGTTATTAAAAAGTATACCTCACATTTTTTTAAGATTGCATTTGTGATAGGGATTTCTTTTTGTTGTATTATATTATTCCTGGCAAGAAGTGAACAAAAGTCTACTGATTCTAGACAGAGCGTCATTGACACATTTAAGTTAGATCACCACCGAAGTCCAATGTGGTAAATCCACAACACTGCGGTTGCTGATAATGACGTGGGTGAGAGGTTACAGACAGCAGCAGAAGTAACAATTCTATAGTCAAAGGCCAGCTCAGCATGGGTGGCAGCTCAACAGATTGGAGGGTATCTCTTTCAGGCAGGTTGGCTGCTCTCTTCTTTTGTAACTTCAAGGCAGCATAGCTTATCTAATAGTGGTTCTCATCAGTCTTACTGCTTATACATGCTTAGAGAGGGAGGTGCCTGGTGAATGCGCTCAGTTTCAGGAGCTTCCTATGCCTTTGAGTGATTTCCTTCCTAAGTTTGAGGAGCTTCCATGTAGGCTGAGAAGTTTCACCTCTCCCTAGAACACCCTGCATCTTTACAATCGTCCCTCCAAGGGAAAGTTTTTATCTTAAATGATACGGATATATACTAATTTTGAATAGATTTTTAAAATTATTTGCACTGTTTAATTTCTAAGCATTATCAGGCCTTTCCTGTAGTTGTTACACCAATAACATTCTTGTGTCTAATATAGTATGTGAAGTATAAAGTCAGAGTTTTCCAGATTGAAAGCATAAAGTTCATATAAAACTTTTTAATTTAAATGCAGAGAATAACTTCCACCACCTAATATATTATTTCCTAGAAATACCCAGAAATAACATGAGAAAAAGCAGACAGAATGGCAGACAGTAAAAAAAAATCAAACACATACCTTGTATTATGATACTGCAGATAAGGACCCATGTTCAATAAGTGGTTACAGTCCTTCTTAGCTAAAGAAAAAGGAAAATGTTCTCAAAGCGGGGTCAACAGTCCTATTTAAGAGGAAGCTAAGCAGTCCTAAGAATAAGCAAGTTAGAATTTTACCTCAATTTGTCAAACAGCATATTATCAATTTAAAAGATAATCAATTTTATAAGACTGTAGCACTTAAAATTTAGTGGAAAATTTATTCTCCAAGTTTCTAAAATTGACTACAAAATGGCATAAAGAAATGATGGGCAACCTTAGAAATACCCTGGGCTTCTCTTGGAGACATGGATGACATCCCAGGGTTCTGGTAGAATTACCCTGCAGTTATTTTCACTTTTTCTTTTAAGAGAATGTTGCTCCTTCTTTCCTCTTTCAAATATTTGCTCTGACACAACCCTAATTCGAATGAATTGAGACACTTCTCATTCCCTTGGATCAAAATCAGCATCGGAACAGCTTTAGACTGACTTCTTCACATATTTCTTTCAGAGCAGTGGTTTGGAAAAGGAGCTTGGAAATTGCACATTTATTTTTTATTCAGAACTGTCCTTAAATGACTTCAGATACTTTTCTTCTTCTTTTGTTTTTGTAATGGCAGCTCAACAAATGGTCCATATGCCAAGTTAAGATTTGGATCACGTTTAGATGACAGAGAGTTTAAAGCTTTAAAATGACTATTTAAAATTAAAACTTGGAGACCATACTCTACAGTGAAAAACTCAGTCATGTTGGCCAGGAGGATGGTGATGTTGGAAAATATAAGTAAGTTGTCTACACAAGGAGTAGAGTTGAGGGGTGTTTCATAGGAAGCATCATGACCATCACTTTAAAATTTTTTTCTTCTTTAATCATCTTTAATTATTTTATATTCAGTTGTAACTGTGTGATCAGGTCCATTTGTGATTTTTCTTAATCAGTAATGCCATGGAGAAGCACCTATTCCTAGCTGTCTTAGCAACCTTCATATCAACTGGTCATTTCTAATGTTCCTGAGCCTCCCAGTCTCTCTCTCTCTCTCTCTCTCTCTCTCTCTCTCTCTCTCTCTCTCTCTCTCTCTCTCTCTCAGTCTGTGTCTACCTGTCAATCTCTTTAGGTCCTTGTTCCTCTGCCTGTCTGCCTTTGTTGGTCTCTGTCTTGTCTCTTTCTCTCTCCCTCTGTTCATTTCTCTGCCTCTGCCTCTTTTTGTTCCCCTGTCTGTCTGTCTGTCTGTCTACCTCTTTCTCAGCCATGGAGGTGACATATACCTGAGATATTCAGATTTCTGCTGAAGGTCAGTTGGATATGCCAACATATGTTGCTGATTTTGTGACATGGAAGCCATCTGGAAAAAACAGACCAGTGAAATGTATGCTCTCTTTTCTTAAATTCAATTCTAGCCAAATGTTTACAGAATTATCTGAAGAGATTCGCAGTTTCTGGTTGGGTCTTATTAAAACTTGGCAAACCTTTAGTAAGGAACCTATCAACAACCCACCAGGAATTTAATGTCACTCTTATGGCACTTGATATTTTATGTTTATTGAACAATTTTTAATTGGAAGCCCCAGGGCCTTTTCTGATCAGTTGCCCACATTGCCACATGCAAGTATGGCATTTCAACAATGCCTTTGAAAGCCTGGGAGAGGCCAAGCAAGTAGGCTCTGCTGAGATCTTGGGAGAAGTGGCTTCAGTGTGTGTATCTTAAAGCACAAAAAAAGAAAAGGTTTAAAACTATGCTAATCAGAGTATTGCCTTTATGTAGTATTTTCACAACTAAACCCAAAATATTGGCACAATGCATAAGTGCTACTCAAAAGCAGGGTACCTCATCTACATCAGGATTGTGGGTCACAGACATGTCTATTAACTAACTATGCAGCACACTTGGAAACGTACTTTATTAAAAAAATAATAATGCTAGAAGTTTCCTCTCTAGTATTCAGCAAGGCACTGCCAGGTTAGCCGTAAATGTTTTCAATGATCAAAACCCCAAAGAATTTCCTATGTAATTCCTATAATCTGCCAACTCTCACATTCATGTTCAAAATTTCTCTGCACTATAACTCTGTCCTGTGCACCTAGTCCTGTGTGAAGATTCATCATCTGAAGCCGTACAATACAGTTCAAATTTAAGCTCCATTATTTACCAATCTACCTTGGAGAAGTCACTATTTCAGTTCACTTCTGTTTCTTTTCACTGAGAAATAAGAATTGAAGTAGGGCTTATCCTCTGTGATTGTTGTGAAAAATAAGTGAGCTGATATGTGAATGCTTTAACACAATGTCTCTGCCTGGTGAGAGTCATACTCTGTAGATGCTTAAAAATGCGCTGAATACCCAGCCCACAGTTTATTACATAACTTTGCCCTGTTTGTCAGCTACAGTGAGGATTAGTTAACTTACAAAGAATCTGGGCAAGATATTTGTTATTTATCTTCTGTGGAGCTGAGCCTGAAGTAAATACTCAGTAAATTCTATTGAGTAGAATTTTACAAAGTCAGATTTCTTTTTCTCTTTTAATCTTCTCTATAATAATAGTTCTAATAACTTAAAAAAAAGAGTTTTAGAAAAGAACAAACCAGAAAAATATGAGGGATAAGAATTAAAAGTGTACTTATCCAACACAATGTCGATGCTGAGTCAGTTTCCAGGTTTTATTACATGTCTAAAATGTATTTTCAAGAAAGAAAGCCATAGAGAATACTGAGCTATTCTAGAGCACCATCTCCTATTATTTGAGTTTTAATTCGATGTAAGAGTCCTTGTATTTCAAAGTCCACCCTTAATTCTCTGTTCCATTAAATTCCTACCTCATCTTCCCCATCATCATTCCTTCCAATCTTCATGTGTTACTATTAAGTGTTTCCAGCATGTGTCATGTGTATGGTGTAGGGCCACATCCTTGAAGAACCCTCTCCCAGAAGCTATCATTTACCAACAGTTCCTTGCCTAGTACCAGATCTTTGAGTCTGCCTACCCTCTCTGTTCTAGTATTTTGTCTAACTTGCTCTTACAGAGGTCTTGGCTGTGTTATCACACCTACTTTATATGTGCAACTGGCATATCTTTAGTTACAAGTGTGTTGTGTCCTGGAAACACTTTTGATTACAGCCTTCAACTGCTTCTGGCTCTCACAGTCTCTAAACGCCCCCCGCCCCTTCTGTGATCTCTGATCCTTTAGAGAAAAAGTCAATTGTGACCCATTTAGAGTTGAGCAGTCTGTACATTGATCCGTTGTGAGTCTCACCATTAATCACCACCTACTGTTCAAAGAAGCTGTTCTACAGAGGTTTTGAGACATGCACTAATCTATGGGTATAATAATAAATCATTAGGAGTCACTTTAATACTATGTCCATTTGACAGAATAATGATAGGTTCTCCTTTAGGGTCTATGAGCTATCCAGCCAGTTCCTTAGTCCTAATAACAGAAGAGCATGAGTTCTTTCTTGTGGAGTAACCAAGAGCAATGAAAATAACCTATAATGTTGGGACCTATGAGATCTCATTGGCAAATAACTCCACAGATAGATATAACCCATTTTGGCACCAAGTTTCTTTTGTTTTGTTTTGTTATTAAATCTGTGAAGACTAAAAGGACTATCTTCTAATAAAAATCAAGTCCCTTGAAACTGTTTGTGTGTGTGTGTGTGTGTGTGTGTGTGTGTGTGTGTGTGTGTGTTATTGTGGGATTCTCTGTATACAGCCCACTTGGTATTTACTGAACTAGATTAGTTTGAGAAAAGAATTGCTCAGAGTGATCTGGTCTCCAGATGTTAAGCATAAGTAGAATTAGGAATTAGATAGGCAAGTAGATTGTTTCCTACTACTAGGAAATTTCTGCTAGAAAACTCTACATCTAAAATTCATAACTTTAGACATGTGGTGGGCCATTAGCTCTTAATTTAAGCAGGAATCCTATCCTTAAATTTTTCATATCAGACTATTTGTGTATGTTCTTGTTCTTTACATATTCTGACTTTATGCCAATTATGCCAAATTTATAATAAATTTGTCAATGTTCGATTTGTTACATAGTGGTTTCTTTAGCTAACTTATCAAAATTATCAGAACATATTTATTAATGATCACTGAATTACAGCAGCTGTATTTTAATGCAAATAAAATCATCTAACAAAACTAGCTTTTAGTAATCATATCTGTATATTTTATGATAAGTTTAGATCATAGGTGGCTGCTTGACTTCTGAATTGTATAGGGTTTAAAGTAAATCATATTCCTTACAGGAGTGCACACAGTTGTCTCTTCAGTTGGATTTTTGTTGACTTTCTCAGTATGTGAAAATCTTTGTTCCTTTAATTATTCTATTTCCATTCTATTTATATTCTCTTCTCATGGCTTCCTTTGGTCCTTTTCTGAACATTGGTTCATAGCGCTCCATTCTATTTCATATATAATGCTCCATACTTCATCTTGACTCTACCAGTGGTTTCAAATTACATCACTGATAGATGACTCTGGAATATTCACTTCAGCCTTCAAAATTTTAATAAGCTTCAACAAAAGCCTGTGTCTTAGTTAGGGTGTCTACTGATGTGAAGAGACACCATGACCATGGCAACTCTTGCAAAGAAAACCATTTTATCTGGGCTGGTTTTCAGTTTCAGAGGTTTGTTCATTATCTTCATGATGGTGTGTAGGCAGACATGATACTGGAGAAAGAAAGTAGCATTCTAAATCTTGATCCACAGGCTACAGGAAGTGAGTTGTGTTTCTGAGCATTGCTTGAACAAATGGACCTCAAAGCCCACCCCCAGAGTGACACATTTTCTCCAACAAACGTACTACAAAAGCCATGCCTCCTAATAGTGCCTCTTTCTATGGGGACATTTTCTTTCAAACCACCATAGCCTGCTAGTCCCTCTTCTTAGATGACATCATGACATTTGGAGTTTAATATATTTTAGAATTAATTCATCATGCTCCGAGATCATCTCTATTTTTATTTTTCTTCAATCATTAGGAAACAGCATCTCATTGGCTACTCTACCCTGATTCCAAATCCAGCCAACCACACATTATTGAATGTTTGATAATCTTCATAATTTCAGTCTCCTGTTCCTCCAGCATGTCTCCTCACATCTTTTCTGTTAGATTAGCACTAGAGATTGGTGCCTAGAATTATACATTATAATTGCTGTTGAACTGATAAATGAATGTTTCCTGCCTCAGCTTCTTTACTCTTTCATTATAATTCAGAGTAATCACTCTTTTTAAATTATGTATTTCTCATGTCACTTTCATTGAATTCCTCCACTGCTTATGCTCTCTCACCTGTAACAGTGTTTCTCAGTCCTGACTTCACAAGCGTTAATATTATTAATATTGATCAGTGATATGCTAGGAACTATAATCATAAAAATAGCTTTGCTCATTAACTATCATGAGCAATGCCTGTAAAAGCAATTATAGTTCTAAATATCCAATAATTAACAGCTGAGCCTATTCCATGTTTTCTTTTTCATTCAAAATAATAATTCTCATAAACCAAAGATTATGTAGTAAAATCTATATTCTGGACTCTGGAAATGGAGATTAATTTAATAATATGTTCTAAATCACCCTGAAGAACATTACTACCTGTATTCTTTAAACAAATACTTTTGTCTTATGATCCCCATCTGCAAATATGACTTTCATGATGCTGTTTCTTTGTTTTTACTTATAGAATAGGTTGACTATGATAGAGTGCAACTTTACATCTGTTTAATGAGAGAACAGAATGAACATAAAAAGGACCTTAATGCACTCAACCAATCGCACAGCAGTTTACAGTGCTTGTGAAATTTTGGGGGCATCTGTGTCTGCTTACCAATAATGACTCTAAGTTCTGATGAATTATAAGAAGTTGTAACAATGGAACAGATGGGATCAGAGATGAGATGTGTAGCCTCTCCTGGGGAGGGGAATATTTTTCTGAAGAAAATAGAGTGGCCACATATTTCTATCAAACACCAGAATGCCGATCTTTAAAGCCTATATTTTGTTACATGTTAACTTGACTTTCCTGAAGCTGTGTTTCACTTTGTTACATGGTATGAGGACATATTGACTCCTAATGCGGAAACAACCCCAGATCATTCAATCCTGACTTCATGTTTTCCTTTTCAACTGTCTTGGCTGAATCTTGGATTCAGTATGGAAAGCCCAAATACTAAAACTTGAGAGATATCACATAGAGGCAAATAAGGTTTATCGCATAATCAAGTCTTTCCTTCAGGAGACCTCTTGCTCAGAGGGTACAGACGGTGCCCCCTTAAGAATGATTGCCTGAACTCATGGCCAGATTAGTCACAGGTGTGTGTTTAAGTGAGCAACAGAGTTCCGGTCACTTAATTGCATCATGCCTAGTTCCACAGACCTGTTTTCACCTGTGCTTAACTCCTGAGTATTCTGAAAAATCTAGAAGCTTTTTGGAGAGGCTAAGATGGCTTACGTTGTTTTATGCTAAACTGGAGCTATGCTTTTCATTGACTTCTATGTGAAAGAGACTAGCCAGACCTGATAAATGGGTACTTACAGAAAAATACATGGGTACACAAACCTTTGTAGCTCTTCCATTTCACCACAAATGCAGTGCCTACCGGTGATTGTGACAGATTCTTGTGATAATCAGCTGAAGATGTTTATGTGACTGATGGACTTGAAAGTTTAAAAACCTTAACAATTGGCATCTTGCCTTTAGGGTGTGAGGTGAAGTAGTATATTGTGGCAAGGAAGACTGCAGACCAAAACTGCTCATCTTACCTTTGGGAAGAAAAAATAGTATAGAAAGAACCAAGGGTCTCACAATGATATCCGAGAGTTTGTCCCTACTAGAACAAATCTCCCACTAGGCCATAAGCTGAAAGTTTCCACCACTCCTCCGTTGTGACAAGCTGGGGACCCATTTTAACAAATAGGCCTTTGGGAATGTTCTGGATCCAAACAAAAGTTGTAGTCAATTACATGTGTGAATTATTCCAAACTTTCATCCAGCCAATTAATTTTTTTCAAAAACAGAAAGAAAATGGCAATGATAAGGAAGAGTTATGATCTAGTGAAAGTCTCTATTCTAATCCTAGGGACGCATGATATGATTCAGATGTAATTACAGGTCTTGAGATAAGGAGAAGCTCTGACTGATTCGCATGGGACTAATCTAACTCCCAGATCCTTAAAGAGATCATCTGTTCTTAAAGAAAGATTGGATGCCATTGAAGGAAGGGGACATTGTCCAGGTCTTGACACTTTTACAAGCTATAAAGGGCAAGGGAACGTGATATGATAATGGCATTTATTAGGCATAATGTGAAAGGTGACACTTTATTGTTGCCAAGAGTAACAAAACACAATAGAGACAATTAGAGACCCCATAGTTAGGGGTGCAAAGAAAAGACCTCACATCCCATGCAAACAGAAGGCAGAAAAGAAGATTATGGAGGTCCCATTACAACCATGACTCTCCGGAAGCACGAATGAAATGCACCATAGTTATGCCACAAAAAAATTCTTCCTTCCCAGGACTATTTTTATTACTATGCATATCATGTTTTGAAGTTGTCAGAGTTGGTCCTTGGTCTGTCTTGGTCCCTTTCCCGACACTTACAAAAAAAAGCAATCTTACTTGGCTTTCAATTTCTTTTTATACATTTTTGAGGATCAGAGCTACTTTATTTTCTCCCTCAGCTCATCCCCTCTGTGCTCCCTAATACAGCCCTATTTATAGTGCTGAAAGGCTGAAAAAAACGTAAGTGCATTCAACAACATAGATGCAATGGTATGTTTCTAAAATGCATTTTACATTCCCATTAAAATATTACCTTAGAATTTTTAAGAACACGAGAAAGGAGAGGACGTATTAAAAGCACAAAGCCTGAAATAAATTTTCAGGTATTATCTATTTTAAACACAAATTTATTAAATGTGGTTTGCATGTGTTTTATCTATTTAAGGCATATAATTCAGTGTTTTTAAGGTGGCCACAGGAGTTTATGATTATTAGGAAAATTAATAATATATATTATATATACAAATATATAGAAAGATATAGAGAGATAAAGACATATACCAAACACACATACACACATGGGAGAAAGAGATAGAGGGTAAGAGAGAGACAGAGTGAGATACACACAGACAGATACACACACACACACAGACACACACACACACACATACACACAGACAGATAGATACACACACAAATACACACATACACACACACAGACACACACACACACATACACACAGACAGATAGATACACACACAAATACACACATACACACACACACAGACACACACACACATACACACAGACAGATAGACACACACACATACACACACATACACACACATACACACACACACAGACACACACACACACATACACACAGACAGATAGACACACACACACATACACACATACACACACATACACACACACATACACACACACATACACACATACACACACATACACACACACACACTCATATATTTAAGGTTAGTCTCTAACTTGCTATGTAGCCCATACTGTCCTTGATTTTTTTTTTGTCTACTTTTTTTATGGTTTGTGGATTTCCCATCATGCATCTCCAGCCCACTCATCTCTCCATTCCTTTGCATCATCCCTCTGTCCTTGAAAGTCCCCTCAACACAAAACAAAATAAAATTATAAAAAAAGAAACAAGAAAATCATGAAATCTTGTTTTGGACGCTATAGCATGTCACAGTTTATCCTTCAGTTCATATACTTTTACTTGCAGATGTTCATTGCAGTGAGTCATTGGTCTGCTTCTAAGCCTCTGCTTTCTGCTACACTATTGATACTGGGCCCTAACTGGAGCTCTCCTTGGATATCCTGCTGTTACCCTGTCTGTGGGTCAGGCCCCTTCACATGCTCCAGCAGATCACAGGTGGGGTAGATGTTGGGGTGAGCCAACTCAAAACGCTAGTTCTGGACCTGGGCAGTTGTAGGGTTGGTCAGCTGAGCAGCTCTCCTCATCCTCACCACCATTCTGAACTTTCTAGCAGAGCAGTAAACATCAAGGGGCCAGCTGACTCTCCTCCTCTCATGCCCTTGGGGCCTGCTAACCTTTACTACCTTTACTATCAGGGCCAGCTCTACTGTGTTTCCCAGGAGAGGATCTTCTCTTCCAAGTACTCAGCAGGTGAGAGACAGGGCCAACTCTCTCACTCTTGTGACCTCAGGGACAGCTCTGGTACAGTCACAGGTGGTGGGTAGGGTGGGGCTTTTCTCCCTTGCACATACCACTGTATCGCAGATGAAGATCGGGGCCCGAGCTCTCATACTTCCCCATGCGCCTGTCAACGAGGTCGGTTCTACTGTGCTACCTTGGCAAGGTGCAGGGCCAGTTATCTGTAGTGTTGCATCCAGTGAGGGGCAGGTCCAACTCTGTGCAGCCCTATCCTCTCAGCCTTCAGTAGTAATAGAAGCATTTGACATCAAAACACACCACAGCTTCTGTGAGGCCAAAGGCCCAGACATGGCTCTTAGTGGCAACCCAGGTAGGGATATCACCATGGCCTCATGTGGCAAGCAAGACCATCCATCTCAGACCCCTTCCCACTGGCTTCGCCTCTTCAAATCTGCCTCTCTCCACAGAACACGAATCATTCTTTCTTCTATACTTTGCCATATATTTGCTCACTATAATAGGACCCAACTGCCTGTCACCCCAAGGCAGGTCTGTGTTTTTTTCTCCTTACCAAAGATGGAGAGCAGGTGTGTCTGGCCTTGATTTGATTTTCAGTGGTAGGGATCATGGAAGCACATAGGCAGACACGATGCTGGCCACATCTTGATCAGAAAGCAACAGGAAGCTGACTGAGACACTGGGTAGCTTCTTAAACATTTATATCTCAAAACCCACCTCTGCAGTGACACATGTCCTCCAACAAGGTCATGCCTACACCAATAAGGTCATACCATAGTCTATCACAATTCCAAACTTATTTAACGGTCTAAAGTTCAAAATCTCTTCTGATATTCATGCAATCTCTTCCTACATAAAATGGCTCAGGATATACATCACCATTCCAAAATACAAGGAAGGGAGCACAGCAAGGAAATACTGGACCAAAGCAAGATGAAAAACCAGTTGGTCAAACTCCAAACTTGACATTTCCTTGTCTTATCTCAAAAATGCTCTTCAGATCTCCAACCCTATTCAGTTTTGTTGACTAAAACATATGCTTTTCTCATGGGCTGATTCCACTTCCTGTTAGCATCTCTCCTCAGCAGGTAGTTCGTAGCTCTAGTATCTCCAACATCTTGGATTCTCCAAGGCAATACAAGCTTCAACTTCACAGCTTTAAGTGATGGCTTCTCTATGCCACTATTCCAGGATGCCCCAAACACATGCCTGGCTTCAGCAACTCTCTTTAGTCTCAGGGTAAAGTTTCAAATTTTGATGTGGGATGTCTTTCTGTATGCGGTGAATATACTTTGTCACCATTTATTAACAAAGAGGCTGTTTGGGCCTATGGCAAGGCAGCCTAGAGGCAGGCAGGGAATCTCATCATAGATAAAATAAGAAGAGTGATTGAGTCAAGGAGACAGAGATGCTACACAAATCAGCATGGTCAAAGCTGCCAAATTCTACTGTTTACTAAGGCTGGAACATGGTCTCCTTATTCAATTACATCTTTACCAGCTTTCTGTTTTTCATTGCCTAAATTTGACTATCCTAAAACTTGATCGTTAGACCAGGCTAGCTTTAAACTCAAAGATCCACCAGCCTCTGCCTTCTGAGTGCTGAGATTAAAGGTCTATACTATCATATCTTCTAAGTTTTGGGTTTTTTTTTTCTTTCTTCTTCTTCTTCTTTTTTTTCTTTTTTTTTCTTTTTTTTTTTTTTTTTAGTTTCTTTTCACAAGCTAGAAATTTAGCTGGCTGGGATCTTGCACTGATGTCACAATCCCTTTTATTCCATTTCTTAATCTGTTTATCTCCTTGGAAACAGAATTTAGCTCTATTCCACTTGCCATTGATGATTTTCTCAATCTGTACATTTGTATTTTTATTTGCTCAATTTTCTCCTTTTCATTATAAATATTCCTCAGAATAAGACTAATAACCACATGATAGAGTCAATACTGGGCTGTTTTGAGATTTCCTCATCCAGTGGAAATAATCAAAATTCTTCACTTTAGCCTCAGATAAACTTTATGAACAAGGGCAAAAGGCAACCATATTCTTTACCAAAATATTGCAAGAATAATCCCTATGCAACGTACTAAAATTCTTCTCTGAAACCTCTTGAGTAAGCCCACAAATGGTTCAAATAACATTGCCTTTCATGTTCCTATTAGTATGGCCCATTAAGCAATGTTTAAAATAGTCCACTGCTTTCCTAACCTAAAGTACCAAAGTCCAAACCTCTAAACAAAAACATGGTCAGTTCTATCACAACATTTTGCCAGTTTCTGGTACAAACTTCTATCTTAGGGTTTCTAGTTCTATGAAAAGATACCAAGACCACGGCAACTCTTACAAAGAAAACATTCAATTGTGGTGGCTTATAGTTCAGAGGTTCAGCCCATTTTTATAATGGTAGGCATCATGGGGACATGCAGGTAGGCATGGTGCTGGCTACATCTTGATCAGAAGGCAATGGGAAGTAGACTGAGACACTGGGTGGTATTTTGAGCACATATGACATGTCAAAATCTACCTCCAAAGTGACACAATTCCCCCAACAAGACCATACCTACTCCAACAATACTATATCTCCAAAAGTGCCATTCCCACCATGGGCCAATTTCATTCAAATCACCATAGCCCATTCACAGTAGACTCAATAAAAAAATAAGTCAAATCAAGTAGAAAACTTTTCAAGACATTTATTTTTACACAACTATTTACACCTTTCTTCTCAGTACTGCTTCAGATATATTTTAGCTAAATTTCCCTTTTAATTTCTTATTCAATGTAATGTTTACTTAGAGGTTTACAGCTTAATTTAAATGTATTTATTAGCTTCCCCAAAATCTTGTTTTAACTTCTAACTTCATTCCAGCGGTTTTGCATTATTTCATTTCTTTTAAATTTACTGAGACTTTGTTATGATCTGGTTTAGTGGTCCATCATGTGTCCTACCATGGAGGGTGGTGTATGTACACTAAAAAAGAATGAGCATTCTATTAGTATTAAGTATAATGTGATATCAGTTGATGCCAGTCAGTTTTTGTGGTTTCCAGTATCTTTCAAAATTACTAATTTATTTCTAACTTTCAACCAGTTGCTACTTTTTGAACTGAAAGTTGAGTGTTGATGTCTCTAATTATTGGTGATGATTTGGCAGTGTTGGTCTTTTCATTTATTGAATTCATGTGTAAGATTACGTTACTAGATCCATAGATATTTATATTGTTATATCTTCTTGATCATTGTCATTTTGTTACTTGGAAATACCTCTATTTGACTTGAATATCTGTTTTGCTTTAATCCTAGTTTGTCTGATAATACGGCCAGTCAAGCTCATTTATAATTGTTGGTGCAAATTTTACCTATTAATATCACCAAATCTGATGTGTGTGGGCCTGTAGAACACTGACAATTATATATCAGTTTTGCTGTGTTTTTTTTTTTTTACTGAATTGGTATAGCCTAGTATATGTGCACAGACTTTTTGACTTTCAGACTTGTCTATGATTGAATTGTTACTTGTCTACTTTTAAATACATGCACATGTGCATGTGTGGGTGCACATGCACACACACACACATACACACACACACACACACACACACACACACACACACACACAAAGTTAGAGGTTAGCTCGTAGAAATTTGTTCTATACTTCTGCCATGCAGGTTCTGGGGATAAACTTAGGTTACCATGTGTGCCAGAAAGCATCTTTCCCCACCACTATTATTTCTCCACTTTCCATTCTAAATAAAATACACACCTTCGGTAAGAATTGCTTGGTTCCTCATTATTAGCATATGCCTTTTCCCATGGGAAGAATCTCTGCACAATTATCAGGGAGCAGCGGAGCTAGAAGTAGGGAACTAGAACAATAAATGGACAATGAACAAAGAAGTGGCCACCTAACATAGACCTTCTATCTTCGCTAAAGACTGAGTGGTAGAAAGCAGACTAGTCATATACATATATATACACCCAAAGTATAGCTTCTGGAAGAGGATTACTGGGTGTGCATTTCCGCACTGAGAGGAAATGTCCAATTTCTTGGGTGCACATACCTAGAATTGGCTTCTTTTTAAACATTGACTTATTTTACATGGAGTTTAAATAGCAAGAGTGATAGAAAGATGTCTCAGATGACAAAGATTCTAATTATTCTTGATGTTTGCTAGAATTTCTCAGATGAAGTTTTTTCCATTTCTCATATATGTTTTTTGAGGATTTAATAGGATGTTGATGATTCTTCAATTTTAAACATTCAGTTTTCATGTGGAGAAAGTTTCTTGAGCTCCTGACACTGTCATTATGAAAGTCCTCTTCCTCATAGCTCTTTCTCCCTCCTCTTACTTGTCTCTCTCTTCTGAGGGGCTTGGGATTAAACCCAGAACATTATACACATTAGAAACAATTTCTACCACTGGTATTGGTTTAATAAATGCCGGTTGGTCAGTAGCCAACTAGAAAGTATGGGGGGGGGGGGGGTGAACAGACTAGGAAAATTCTGGGAAGAGGAAGAGCAGATGCCCGAAAGACTCAGAAGAAGCATGAGAAGGATGCACTGAGGTAAGGTAGTAAACCACATGGCTAAACATAGATAAGAATTATGGGTTAATTTAAGTGTAATAGCTAGTTAGTAATATGCTTGAGCTACTAGCCTAGCAGTTACTATAATATTAAGCCATTGAGACAATTATTTGGGAAGTGACTGCTGGATATTTGAAGTTTCTGGTGGGCCAGAATCTTTTTACTATATGAGAATCATCCCAAAATTATCATCAACTGAAGAATGAGAAATAAGTGATACATTTCCACAATGGAGTATTACTCAGCTGTTAAAAACAATGACATCATGAAATTTTCTGGCAAATGAATGGAACCAGAGATCATCGTGAGTGAGATAATCCAGACCCAGAAAGACAAACATGGTATGAAATCATGTCTAGGCAGATATTAGTAATAAATTAAAGGATAATGTGCTACATTCCACAGACTCAAAGAAGCCGGAAACAAGGAGAGCTCAAGGGGGAAACATGAATCTCACTGTGAAGGGGAAATAGAACAGACATCATAGGTAGACTGGGGGAGGGGTCTGGATGAAGGAGATGAGCATGGGAACATGGGTGGGAAGAGGATGGAAGGAGAGAGTACTGGGAAATACAACTGGAAACAGGCATCTCTGGGGTGAACTAGAAACTTGGTGCAATGGAAACTCCCAGGAATCTATGAAGTGACTTCTAATGAGAACTTCTAACAATGGGGGGGGGGGTATAGAGCCTGAACTGGCTATATCCTGTAACCAGGTAAGCCTTCCAATGGAGGTATTATGATCCCAACCCAGCCACATAACCATTGACCTAAAATTTGCCCTGTCTATAAGATGTGCTGGAATAAAGATGGCACAGAAATTATGGAACTAGACAATAAATGAGACCCTTACCATGTGAGGGAGCCCACCCTTGACACTTTATGGAGAGCCAGGACCCAGAGTCTGGACAGTACAGAGACCTAAGATAGAGGAATCAAGACTGAAAGAAAAGTCAATGAAATGATTCCTAATGATATTCTGCTATTCTGATAGATTGATAATTAGCCTAATTTGACTCAAGAAGACTCCTTAGTAATGAAGGGCACAGAGCTGGTCATCTTCTGTAACCAGGCAGGTCTTTCAGTGGAGGGACTGAGACACCAACCCAGACACAAAACCTTTGACCTATAATTAGTCCAGCTTGCAAGATGTGCTGGGATAAAGGTGGTGCAGAACTTGTGGGAGTGGCCAACCAATGGCTGGTCTAAATTGAGACCCATACCACAAGACAGATCCACACCTATAACTTTCTGAAAGGCTAGGACCCAGAGTCTGAATAGCTTTCAGACCAAGGATAGAAGCAAACATGGTCAGCATAAAAGGCCAATGCAATAATTACTTTTGTTTAGTTTCTTTTTCTAATATATATTTAAAAAAGTCTTTTTATCCCCGTATCCCCCTGCTCTCCCTCCCTTCCCTCCTACCAATCTTTCCCAGTCAACCTTATACATTGCATTGAATCTGTAGATTGCTGTTGGTAAGATTGCCGTTTTTACTAAGTTGATCCTTCCTATCCAGGAGAATGGGAGATCTTTCCATTTTTTGATATCTTCTTCAATTTATTTCATCAGTGACTTAAAGTCTTTGTCAAACATGTGTGCTACTTCTTTGGTTAGAGCTACTCCAAGATATTAGAAAAGGTGATGTTTTCCTTACTTCTTTTTCAGCCCTTTTATCCTTAGTGTATAGGAGGACTATTGATTTTTTTTTTTTTTAGTTAATCTTGTACCCTGCTACATTCCTGATGATATTTATCAGCTGTAGGATTTCCCTGGTAGAATTGGGGGGGGGGGTCACTTATGTATATGATCATATCATCTCTAAATATAGTTTAACTTTTTCCTTTCCAATTTGTATCCCCTTAATCTCCTTTTGTTTTCATTGTTTTAGGTAAAACTTTGAAAACTATATTGAATAGATAAGGAGAGAGAGGACAGCCTTGTCTTGTTCCTGATTTTAGTGGGATTGCATTGAGTTTCTCTCCATTTAGTTTGTTGTTAGCTGTAGGCTTACTGTATATCCCTTTATAATATTTAGGTATTTTCCTTATATTCCTGATTTCTCCCGGGCTTTTATCATGGAGTGTTGGATTTTGTCAAAGGCTTTTTCCACATCTAATGAGATGATCATGTGCTTTTTTTCTATCAGTTTGTTTATATGATGGATGACATTCACAGTTTTTCATATGTTGAACCATCTCTGCATCTCTGGAATGAAGTCTATTTGATTGTGGTGGATGATTTTTTTTTTTTGAATGTGTTGTTGGATTTGGTTTACCAGAATTTTATTGAGTATTTTTGCATCAATGTTTATGAGGGAGACTGGTCTGTAATTCTCTTTCTTTGTTGCAACTTTGAATGGCTTGGGTATCAGAGTGACTGTGGCCTCATAAAAGGAGTTTGGTAATGTTCCTTCAGTTACTACTGTATGGAACAGTCTGAGGAGTATTGACATGAGTTCTTCTTTGAATGTCTAGTAGAATTCTGCACCGAAACCACCTGGTTCTGGGGATTTTTTTTTTTTGTGTGTGTGTGGGAGACTTTTAATAACAGCTTCAATATCCTTTGAGGTTATAGGTATGTTTAGGTCTTTAATATGATCTTCATTTAATTTTGGTAAGTGGTACTTGTCCAGAAAGCTGTTCATTTTTTTTACGCTTTCCATTTTAGTGGAGTATAGATTTTCAAAGTATGATCTGATAATTGTCTGAATTTCCTGAGTGTCTGTCGTAAGTTCCCCTTTTCATTTTTGATCCTGTTAATTTGAATACTCTCTCTTCTTTTTGGTTAGTTTAGATAAGAGTTTATCTTGCTGACTTTCTCAAAGAACTAACTCTTTGACTCATTGATTCTTTGTATTGTTCTCTTTGTTTCTATTGCATTGATTTCAGACCTAAGTTTGATTATTTCCTGCCATCTAGTCCTTCTAGGTGAGTTTGCTTCTAATCGTTCTAAAGCCTTTAGCTGTGCTGTTAGGTCTCTTGTGTGAAATTTCTCTAGATTTTACATATAGGCATCTAATGCTATGAGTTTTCTTCTTAACACTGCTTTCTTTGTGTCCCATAAGTTTGAGTATGTTGTGGATTCATTTTCATTAAATTCTAGGACGTCTTTGATTTCTTTCTTAATTTCTTCCTTGACCCAAAGGTGCTTCAAATGAGTGATGTTCAGTTTCCATGAATTTGTAGGCTTTCTGTATTTTTTGTTGATGTTGAACTCTAACTTTAGACCATGGTGGTCTGATATAATACAAGGAGTTATTCCCATTTTTTGTATCTATTGATATTTGCATTATGACCAAGAATGTGGTCAATTTTAGAGAAAGTTCCATGGAGTGCTGAGAATATGTATATTTCTTTGTTTTTGGGTGGAAGGTTCTGTGTATATATATATAGTCCATTTGGGTCATAACATCTGTTAGATCCCCTATTTCTCTGTTGATTTTCTATCTGGTTGACTTATCCAAGGGTGAAAGTGGGGTATTGACGTTTTCCACTATTGGTGTGTGGGATTTGATGTGATGTTTAAGCTTCAGAAATGTTTCTTTTATATATGTAGGTATCCTTGTGTTGGGGGCATAAATATTCAGGATTGAGACTTCATCTTGGTGGATATTTCCTGAGATGAATAAGCAATGTCTGTCTAGTCTTTGTTGACTGATTTTTAGTTTGAGGTCTATTTTGTTAGATATTAGGATGGCTACACCAGTTTGTTTCTTAGGACCATTTGATTAGAAAGTCTTTTCCCAACCCTTTACTCTGAGTCTGTGTCTGTCTTTGAAGTTGAGTTGTGATGCAGCAGGATGATGGCTTCTGTTTTTCTATCGTGTTAGGATATGTCTTTTTAGAGGTGAATTGAATCCACTGATATTAAGGGATAATAATGATCAATTATTGTTATTTCCTGTCATTTTTGGTGGTAATTTGTGTGTATTTCCCTGCTTTGGGTTTTCTTTTGTGGGAATATCAACTGTTTGTGGTTCCATGGATGTATCTGGTTTCTTTAGCTTGGAGTTTTCTCTCTAGTGCTTTCTGTAGGGCTGAAATTGTAGATAGGTATTGTTTAAATCTGGCTTTGTTGTAAAGTATTTTGTTTACTCCATCTATGGTTACTGATAGTTTTGCTGGGTATAGTAGTCTAGGTTGGCAGCCATGCTCTTTTAGTGTCTGTATAACATCTGACCAGGACCTTCTTGCTTTCATTGTTTCCATTGAATATCTGGGTGTTATTCTGATGGGTCTGTTTTTATAGGTAATTTGGCCTTTTTCTTATGTTTTTTTCTTGGTCCTGTAGGTGTAGCCTGATTATTATGTGGCAAGCAGATTTTGGGAGGGGGGTCTATTCTATTTGGTGTCCTGTGAGCTTCTGGTATCTTTAAAGGCATTTCCTTCTTTAGGTTGGGAAAGTATTCTTCTATGATTTTGTTGAATATATTTTCTCTGCCTTTGAGCTGGTATTCTTCTCCTTCTTTAATTCCAATCATTCTCAGGTTTGGTTTTTCATGGTGTCCCAGATTTCCTGGACATTTTGTGTTATGACTTTTTGGTTTTGGTGTTTTCTTTGACTGACGTATCTATTTCCATCCAGTATTGAATCTTCCACTCCAGAGATTCTCCCTTACATCTCTTGCATTCTGTTGGTTGTGCTGCATTTGTAGTTCTGGTTTATTTCTTCAGGTTTTCTATTTCCAGCTTTGCATCGGTTTGCGCCTTCTTTATTGCTTCAATTTCAATTTTTTAATTTCTGGAATGTTTCTTTCACCTGTTCGTTTTCTTTCTCTTGGTTTTCTTTATTTTCTTTCATCTCTTCCAATCTTTTGTTTGTATTTTCTTCTATTTTTTAAGGGAGTTTTCAATATCCTGCTTTAAGCTTCTATTGTCTCCATAAAGCTGTTTTAAGGTTGTTGCCTTCTGTTTCCTCTTCATTGTTATGCTCAGATCTTGATGTTGTGGAAATACCTGCTTCTTCTGGTGGTGGCTTGTTCTTTTAATTGTTATATGTATGCTTGCACTGGCATATGCCCATTGCTTCCTCAGTTCACTCTTAGTTAGTTCTTGGTCTGCTCTTAGTCAGCTGTGAGCCTGGGGCTAAGTGTCTCCAGTAACTGCGGGGGCTGCTTTTATTTAGCTCTTAGTTGACTGTAGGCCAAGGAACTGTGTGTCTCCAGTCTTCACAGGGGTCATTCTTTGTAGGTTCTTATTTGGCTCTTAGTCAGCTGTGGATCGGCTGGCTTTGGGGTCTCCAGTTGTTGGCATGTGATGATGCAGATTGTGGTTTGAGCATGGTTTGGCCCATGGGATGTGCCTCCAGCTGTGTTTTTCTGGGTATTGGGCATGGAGGGGGCTTCTCCCAGCTTTCTTTGGTTTATGGTGGAGCTGGGTGTGGTTGGGATGCTGGGGACAATGTCCCTGGGCCGGGGTTCAGAGACCATGGTCTCTGCTTGGCCTGAGGATTGGGTTGTCACTCACCTCTTATTTGACTGTGGACTGGGGAGGCAGGCTTCTGGGTCTCCAGTTGTCAGTGTGTTGAAATAATTCCAAATGATATTCTGTTGTATTAATAGACAAGAGCCTAGTATAATAATTATCAGAAAAGCTTCATATATTAACTTCTGGGAGAAGATACAGAGACTCACAGCCAAACATTAGGTAGAGTTCAGGAAGTGCTATAGAAGAGGGCAAGGAAAGATCCCAGGAGCCCACAGTATCAACTAACAAGGGCTCATAGGGGCTCCCAGAAATAAAACAATCAAGGAGCTTGCATTGACCTGATATGTCCTCTGCATATATATTATGGTTGTGTAGCTTGTTGTTGTGGGACTCCTAACAGTGGGAGTGGATGTGTCTCTGACTCTTTTGCCTGCTTCGGGACCCTTTTCTTCTACAGGGTTGTGTAATATAGCCTTAATTGAGGAGATGTGCCTAGGCTTATTATAACTTGACATGCTATGTTTGGTTGATATCTTTAGGAGGCCTGTACTTTTACAAAGGAAAAGTAGGAGGCATCGATTTGGGGGAGAGGAAATGCTGTGGGTGTTACAATTTTGTCATAGCCCCCAAAGCCCTGACTACTAGCAATTAGCCAGGTTCAGCCAGGATTCTGAAGTCAAGCTCCATTTAGAAAGGCTCTCTACCTTTGACCCCTTCTCTCTTTTATCTTTCCTCCTCTCTATCCTGCCAGAGATCGTATGTCTCTTTCTCCTTCTCTCTCCCCCTCTTCTTCTTTAGTCCTTCCTTCTCTCCACCTGGCCAGAGGGCACATATCTCTGACCCCCATCTTACCTTCCCCCCTCTACCTCCCTCTTTTCTTGCTTTTTCTCTCTATATTTATCCATCGCTCTCTCTTTTATAATAAAATCTCTCCACAGGGACCCAATCTAAGTGTCTCTTGCTGTGCTACCTTCCATCACACTGCATGAAACAAGGGGCCACTATAGTGGGATTATGTTATTACATTGTTAAATAATTGTCCTGCCTACTAGTTTAATAAAAACGCTGATTGGCTGAAGGCAGACAGGAAGTGTGAGTAGAGCTACCAGACTAAGAAACTCTGAGAACAGGAAAAGCAGAGATGCCACAGAGATGCCAGAGAAGCCAGTGGATGCAAAGAACAACTATGCTACTCTGAGAAACGATACCGAGCCACATGGCTGAACAGGATAAGAATCATGGGTTAGTTTAAGAACAAGAGCTAGCAAGCAATGTGCCAGAGCCATAGACTGAGCAGTGTAAAATTAATATAAGCATCTGTGTGCTTCATGGGACTTCAGGTCTGTGGGTCTGGACCATAGGCCAAACAGGCCAGAAACTTAATGCTGCAAGCCACTATCCAATGCCATCTACTGCCATATAAGGTATATGCATTATCCTAACATAATGAACAGTGGGAGAGACTGGGTGGAGAGGACAGAGGGGAACCTCAGTTGGAATGCAATATATGAGGGGAGAATACATTTTTAAAAAGAAAAAAGTGATAATGCCATATCAGATATGATTACCTCGATGTGTATATGTGTGTGTATTTATATATATGTGCATATGTGTATATAAATATAAATGCACACACATATGAGAAAGAGAGAGAGACATGTACTGTACAGCCCTGGCCTTGAATTCACACAAATCTCCCTTTTTTTTTAAAGTGATGGAATCCTTTTTTAAGTGATAGAATTAAAGGTGTGTGACAGCACATGTTGCCATATGACCATATTTTACCTTCAAGATATTTTCACAGGGTATCAATATATGTTCAATAAATTTGGATACAGAAGATTATTTTGGATGCCACTAGCAGGTAGTAGTTTTGGTAGAGGTGATGAAGGGACACAGTAATAATGAAGAGGGACAGAATTTAAAACCTTAGTGATCCTCTTTTAGAAGTATTGGAAAGAGCCAGAGGGCACTGTTACAGAACAATTGATGGGGTGAGGTGGAGGCAAAGATACCTTGGGGGCCAAGGTCTGTAGTTGGCACTTGATGGTTGCACTCTCTAGATTAATGTACTTTATATAACCTGTAAATGTTAGAATTAATAACATACCCATGAAGACAATTTTCAAAAGAAAAAATAAAATCTTAGAAAGTTTGGGTAACTTGAATAAAGTCATATATAGATATGAACAGAAATAATAACATGAATTATAGTCATTTCCTATATTGGCCATTAATTTAAAACATTATATTCTACATTTATTTTATTTTATTGTTTTATTTTGTTATTTCAGTACTAGGGATTGACATGGTGCTTTCCACTTGTTAGCAAAGTTCTCTACCACTGATCTCACAGAATAATTTAAAATTTTTATCATCACCTTAGAGAGGAAGCACAAAACATTAATTTAGTAGGTATTTAGCAGTTCTGTCCCTCTAAGTGGCAAAAGGTAGGACTTAGATTACATGTCAAAAAGGGGATATCCAAGTTACTGCTACTTAAAACAAAAAAAAAAAGAAAGAAATCTAAACTTTGTTTTAGCCCATGAAAAACAGCATTAATTTAAGAATTTTTAGGAGACACTGTATTCGAGAATTTTAAAAATCTTCTTCCAAGAATATTAATAACAATCTATGTAAAATTAAATTTAGACAAAATGACATAGAAAAAATGAAACTACAATTTATATGATATCAATATAAAATCAAACACACCAGTTTAACCTGATGCAGGAAAGGGAAGTAGAAATACAAAGGGAAATAAACAAATGTCAGAAGTCTTTGGATAGATTCTTGGTTGTTTATTTTCTGCCCATGACTTATTAGTCAAATTTTCCACTGAATTAAATGTGCTGTCTGAGTTCTTTGTGAAAAACGTTATGTTTTTCTTTTGCTAACAGCTCAAGTGTAAACACTTTGCAGGTAAGAATTCATAGAAGTTTCCTCATTCTTATTCCCTTAAATCCCTGAAGAAGAAGCTTATTTGACCCTTTTCCATGATCAACACAGCCTCAGTTATTTCTTCCATTGATACCAGCCTCAATATTTCTTTTACCTCGATAGTTAATTTCACCCACAATTACTAATCTGTGAAAAGGACAGAAGGAAACAGCTCATAGTCTCTTGACTGAATTGTTTCTATATAATTAAGCTTGAAGAAATTCACAAGAGGATGACAATTATCAGTGACTTTCTGTACAAATCTGGACTCACTGTGGATAGTGACCCTAATGCTATATTTATAAATAAACTTAACAAAAATATCACAAATGTACTATTTCCCCCTCTTTGTAAGTTTAAGGAAAGTATCTGTATGGCTGTTGATGAAATTTAGAACCTTTCTCCTATAAGTCATCTGATGAGCTTCTCACTCTTGTCAGTGTCACAACATCTGCAGAGAATCATCACAATAATCACAGTAGTGGGTAGAAATAATCTTTTGTGATGCCTTACAAAAAACTAGCTCCTGATACCTCTTCATTTGGAAAACATACATCTTTAGAACCAGACACTAAGGTTATATTTGCCAGATACTTGGTGCTAAGATCAGTACAAACAGTTAAGTCAATGCAGTCTACTCAGCTTTTGACAAAGATGTTATTGGATACTTGATTCCCAGTGGACTGAATGAATATTATATTGGCTTCAGTATGAAGTCAGAAAAGTTTCTTACCAGCCTTTCTTACCAGAAAGATACTGTAAGTATACAAAGCATGTACAGTGTCATTTTTCTGCTGTGAAGGTCATTTATAAATCTAAATGACTATTGCATAGGAGAAAAATATAATATAATCGGAGTTATTGCAGAGGTCACAAATAAATGAAGAACATAATTGTTTAAGTATTAACAAAACATTTGGTGATTTTTTTTAATGGGTGATCATGTATGCTTTCACGAGGTAGAGAAGAGGGTAATTATTTTTTGGTTGGTTGATCTTGTGTGGTCCATATTCTAGAACTCATGAGATTAGCCTCAAACCCATTATACTCTTGTTGCTTCAATTCCTTAATGTTAGGATCACAAGCATGAGCCAATGTGCCAGGCTCAAGAGTAGAAAGATTTTTATTCTCTTTAGAGAATATTTGGCATATCAGTTCTCATATGCTCTTTTAATTAATTTAATGTATGACAATAAAGATTAATTTCCAAACCTGGCCTTGTGGAATCAGTCTGTAAATGTGTTTTGAAGGTTAGAAGATGGATGGATGTTCATGGTCCACTATCCCAAGGGTCCATCTCTGCACACTCGGTCTTAACTTATAGTCATCTGATCTTATTCACTCCTTGGTGGGAATTGAAATTTAAGGTTTCTGATTTAGAGGGAATAAACAAATAATCTGGCTATTTATTTTTGCAAGATCAAATTGTACAATGTACAGCAAGCACTCTTTTTTTATTATAAGCAAATACCAGAGATTCCGGTGCTGCAGTTTGGGATTTCAGAGCGCTCAGTCAGTAACATGATCTAAAGGGACTGATTTTCACAACAATACCCCCAAATGCTTAAATACCAGCAAAAAAGAAGAGGGGGAAAAGAGCAAAGGACCACATGACATTTAATTCCACAGAAAGAGTTTTTGTTACCCTCACTGAAGGAGGGAAAGGGGCCACCCTGGCAGGCAGAGGCTTTCTACTCACTGCCCATGTGATTGCCCAGAAAGCTCCTGCGATTTGATGCTGGCACCAGCACATCTCCCTATTTGCACATGCATAGAAACACTTTTTGTGGAAGCTACTTGACAACACTTAGTGTTTATTGTTTACCTGTCATTCTGCCAAGCCACACACCGACTGTTTAGGCTCCACCTAATGACAGTTTCTCATTCATTTTATGGTTTAACATTTCTTTTTATTTGGCTCTTGTTGTGGTTTAACAATTCATTTATTGGAATTGTAGACAAGTTTGAAATGTGAGTGTACTGGTAAGACAAACACACATCATTACCTTTCCTCTCCTGGTGTGCAGCCTTTTGTGAAATCTGCCAGGGAACAGCAATTGCTGATGCTCGGGGAAACAGGAGAGAGGGAGATGGCTTCAGAATGCCTGTGGACTTCCTCGGTTTTTCTTTGAGAAGATCTCCTAGGGACATTGGGACCTTCAGATGGAGATCCTAGGTGGTCTGTCACATCACCCATGCGATAGTAGGATCTTCGATAAGAGCATTCCTCAGACTCTAAAGTCTCTGGGGAAGCATAGGCTTGGTCTGCTCTTCTCTCTGGTGTTTTGCCTTACGATTACATTTTAATCTTGGGGACGCTAAGAGGGCAAGCTGTATTTTATCTTAACTTTACTCTAACAAGGAGTTAGAGAATGGCCATTTTAGGTATACTCTTCCTACACAACGCCACTGCAAGGAAAATAAAGGAATTTTTTATGTGCCTGCCTCCAGGCAAGTTTGACATTCTTGATCCTGTGTTATAATATTATTATGCCAGATGATTAAAGTCAATGGCAGAACCAGGTGCCACATGTTTGTTGTCCAGAAAGATGTCAAGGTACTCCGAGAAAAGATGCTAGTATACTTCATGAACAATCTGACACTCACATAAACTCCAAGAAATAGTGAATTAATAATGGAAAACTGTAACTGTCAAGGTCAATTGGAAAAAATATTTTGCTGTGTTAGCTCTGAATAGAAGCAGGACCTTGGAGAATAAGTATGGCTGCCATCATTTCCCTTCAAGTCACAGCACAGAGAAAGACCCCGTCTGAGACAAATTAAGACCCAAAGGTAGAGGGCCAGGAGGACCATGATGAGCTCGGGAAGCATAGGAGGGAAGCTGGGGCCACAAAGCCAAGTTCAGGCAAAAACAGAACATGGGGGTTTCATTCAGAGCCAGGTAAGACTGCAGTCTAGTTGAAAATAAAGATGGCACATGTGTGAACCATGAGAATAGTTCTGCCCTAATTAATGAAGCTTTAAGTAGTATGACACATAATATATTAAAGTTTTAGTTACCTCTTTTTCTCTTCAGTGTTGTGTAGCCAGAAGTTTTTCTGTGTCCTGTCCTGCCTGGTCGATCCTGTAGCCATTCAGTTCCAAATAAGCATACAGAAGCTTATATTAATTACAAGATGTTTGGCCTATGGCTCAGGCATTTTACAATCTGACACTTATACTTCAAGTTAACCCACACTTCTTATTTATGTTTAGCCATGTGGCTTGGTACCTTTTCTTCAGTGAAACATTTTTGCCTTTTTTCTTCCAAGTCTCCCTGGTATGTGTTCTGCTCTTTCTCATCCCATAATTCTCCTTGTCTAGTCAACCTGCCTCTACTTCTTGTCTAGCTTATGGCCAATAAATTTTATTAAACCAATATTTACAGTGATAAATATTAACCGTGTATAAGAGGATAGTCCCACAGCACAGTGTGTGTGTGTGTGTGTGTGTGTGTGTGTGTGTGTGTGTGTGTGTGTGTGTGAACTTACATGCCTTGGTGTGTGCCTGTGTATGTGAATACTTGTGGAGACAAGAGATCAACTTCAGCTATACTTCTTCAGGCACGATCTACTTTTAAAGATTGATAGTTTGTTTGTTGTTTATTGAGACACAGTCTCTCACCAGCCAAGGATCCACCAACTAGGCTGGGCCAGCTGGTCAGCAACCTCCAGGGCTCTGCTTGCCTCTGTTTCTCCAACCTGGAGATTATAGAAATACACCACCTTTCATCCCATCTCTTTTGCATGGGTTCTGAGGGCAGAGTTTCAACTTAAGTCCTTATGCTTAAAAGTTACCTCCACATGATGAAGGAATTCCTACAGTGAACTACTCTACTGTGGTGAAGATGATGTATGAAAAAATGCTGATGGAGGATGGAGAAATGTAGAATGAGTTTCTGGCCCATCCCTACAGTCTGAACCTGCCTGCCACTGCTTAGGCCCCCCAAAATGGCTCAAACGCTTATACTAATTACATGATGTTTGGCCTATGGCATATTGCTAGCTAGCTCCTGCATCTTAATTCAACCCATTTCCATTAATCTGTCTTGCCTCGTGGCCTTTGACTTACCTGTATTACTTTTACATGTTGATTCTTGGGCAGTTGGATGGTGTTTCCTTTGACTCTGCCGTCTTTTCCCTGTCTATGCTCCAATTTCCCCACCTACTTCTATGATGCCTGCCATAGGCCAAGAGGTTTTATTATTATTATTATTATTATTATTATTATTATTATTATTAATGAATGATATTCACCATACACAGAAAGACATCCCACATTACTTCCCCTTTTCTGTCTAATCAAAAAGGAAAGTTTAAATTTCAACATAGCAAAATTAAGGAAAATATTCTATCATCTACCTATTCTTGTAAGTCTAGAAGTTTCATATATAATATACCTTTTATAATAACTAAAAAAATCAATGCTTATAACTATCTAATCCTCAACTACATCAAAGACCACAGAAGGATATAACATTACCTGAGTAAACAGGAAGTGTAAGCAACTACTAAAATTAGAAATGACAGACATGACCTCTGGCTGCCAGGACACAAAGTTCCTTTGTAATGATGAGGCATCCATCTTCTGCCTACAGGCCTAGCGTCCCTGACATACTTCTCAGTGAAGCAGGAAAACTGAAGGACTGCTCTGCCCATTCTGGTATAGCTCCTCAATCACTTTTCCTTGTGTCCTGAAAGATGTTTGGCGGTTTGCTCTTTGAAGCAGGAACCTGAAGGACCATCTCGGCTTGTTCTCCAAAGGTTCAGAGGTCACTTTCTTATGGGTCTTTCATGTCCAGTTGGTTTGCTCTTTGAAGCAGGAACCTGAAGGACCATCTCGGCTTGTTCTCCAAAGGTTCAGAGGTCACTTTCTTATGGGTCTTTCATGTCCAGTTTATACAGTGCACTATCAAACAGTCAATACAAGAACAGTTTCTTGTCCGATGGTTAACCTTTGTCACAAAGAAAGCAAATTCCATATGGAGTTTCTTCAATGCCTATCATTCTCCTGAAGTAGATTGCTGCTGCCTGAAGCAGACCTGTATCACTGTCCATAAAAGTTCAAGTTCTTAAATTATTTTAAATGCCATATTCTGAGATCCTTTAAGTGTTTGAAGATTACCTGTCTAATTTAAATATATCTTTGCATACCTAAAAAATCTTATCTAACATGACTATAAGTTTGGTTATCACAGATGACTATTAATCTGCATTTATTAATCACACATTACAATTTTAAAGGAATTTCATAAACATAATGTCTTAAATAAGAGTAGAAATATACATACAGTATAACAAGATTGAGCTTAAATCTGTATCAACAAGCCAAAATCCATACCAATGTAAATTATTTTTAGATTAACAGCTAATTTTTGGATTACAGTAAATTCAATGATCTATCATATTAAATCATTCCTATGTCATATCCCCCTTTTTCTTAGAATGAGATTGACTATAACCATTAACCATTTATAATGGAAACAACCACAAACATTATTTTGGGAATTTGCGCATAGCTTTCCACTACTACTTCTTGCTGATTAAGGGACTCTGGCAATTTCATGAAGGTCCTGAGCTTGGATCATCTTAGTCTGCAGCCTGGAAGCTGATGTGGCCATCTCGTCCTATCAGAGATTTCTCCAGGGGGTCTTGGTTAATCAAACCATATTATCCTGGAAGCAATCCACAGGTCTTATCTTCTGTGGAAACAAAAGCAGAACGTTTTTTCCAATGTAACATATCCGTAGACAAATTTCAAAGTCAAGATACCTTTAAGATACATACGTTTGTTTAACTTAGCAGCCTTTACAATCAAATGTCTTTCTGCAGTTAGCTCATTAACAATTAAAAAATTAAAAGAAAACACAATAATATTTATAATATAGACTCTGTATTTTCCATCTTTATGTGGCTTTTTGTATTTTTATTTCTCTATTTTAGGGTACTTTCTCTACCTTCTTTCTTTTCTCTACCAGCCTATGTATTATTTTTTCATACACATTGTAACCCATTTAGAGGTTTTGTTCATTTGAATCTGTTTTATTGCATATCCTTAATCATTTTCCAACCAGAAAAGCTTTAAAATGCTAGACTGTAAAGCACTACTTTGGATACTGACTCTGCCCCACTTTGGCTTTTCAACATGGTGGAGATAACAGAGCCATGCTTATCTTTACAATTCTGGAAAGAAATATTCAATATTTTAGGGTTATTTACCACCCCAACTCTGGGAAATTTTATGGCCCACCCTACACTATCATTAAATTGAGTACCTCTGCTGCTCATGAATTCCATCTAAGTATTTGGCATCAGGGCCTCTTAAAGAAGCCAAAGTTGAGTCAGGAAGCCTCTCTTCAAGGAGCTGGGCATATGCTTGCTACCAGCAACCAGAGCAGTTCTAGAAAGTGCTGCTACCAAGAAACCATCTTTGACTTTGTTTCCATTTTGTTCAATATAAACAGAAACCTTAAATCCATCATATGCAGCTTGTTGCTTATACCGAGTCTTCTTTGGGACTTTAGGATCCGGCCTTGTTGCAGCTTAAACTGCCTGCTGCAAATCCACCATTTTGAAATTCAAGCCTGCAGGCCACTCAGTCTCTGCATCACAGCCCCTTGAGAGACATAATTTGGAAGCTGCTTTTGGCTTCTTTCCTGTGCTCTAGAACCCTTTTTAAGCTTTCTCTGGCTTTATGTGGGTGTTCATGCCTACATTGGAATGCTATCCGTAATAACAGGTTTCTGGCCTGGACTACCTCTATGGTTTTGACCTGCCTGCCAAAAGCTTGACATTTTGACTCAGATGCTTATATTAATTACATGCTGTTTGGCCTATGGCTCAAGCATACTACTAGCTAACTCCTTCAGTTTAATTCAACCCATTTCCATGAATCTATTTTGACACGTGGCCCTTGGCTTACCTGTTTTACTTCTACATGTTGATTCTTGGATGGTTGGATATTATTTCTTTCACTCTGCCCTCCTTCCCCTATCTGTGTTCCGATTCCCCTGCCTACCTAAGATGCCTGCCATAGGCCAACACGGGTTTTTTTGTTTTGTTTTGTTTTCCAAATGATACTCACAGAATACAGAAAGACATCCCCCATCACTAAACAGCCCCATGTTGGGAACCATTTGTAGAATGAGTTTCTAGCCTGGCCCAGCTCTGCAGCCTGCAGTCTAAACCTGCCTGCCACTGCTTAGGCCCCCCAAAATGAATCACACACTTATATTAATTGTATGCTATTTGGCCGATGGTTCAGACATATTGCTAGCTAGCTCCTGCATTTTAGTTCAACCCATTTCCATTAATCTGTCTTGCCACATGGCTTGGTACCTTTTCTCAGAGCAGCATTTCAACTTCTTTCCTATGTATCTGCTGGGGTCTCATTTAGTGTCTCTCCGGCATTTTTGTTCTGCTCTTCCTGTTCCCAGAGTTTTCTTAGTCTGGTAGCCCTACCCACACTTTCTGTCTTCCTTCTAACAATAAGCTTTTTTTAAGTTAAACCAGAAGGTGGGGCAATTATTTACACTGTAACAGAACAGACTCCCATTACAGAGAAGTGTGAACTAAGTAAACCCCCCCTTTTGTATGTCAGAGAAGCTCTGGCAAAAAGAAGTTTAATACAGCTTTCTAACAAGTCTGCTGATGTACACACAAATGAGTCAATTTGACTGCTTATTGGAGCCCACAGACTGGAAATCCAATACATAACAAGGCTGCGGCTAAACAAAAGCCATTCTACTCAACACTGACTTTTCATCTTCAGTTACCAGTGACCCACAGGAGCTGAGGGTGAGTGAGCACAGAAGGTAGGTGACTTGCTAATTGCAAACTGAAGCTAGTTTGAAGCTAAATGATTGCTTACTGTCTTAAACGTTTGAGGCTACGTGATCTCAAAATGGGACCAAGCTTCATAACTTAAAATAAACATGAGAAGTCTTTATTGTTGTGTGTAAGAATGATTTTCACTCAGTGTCTTTGATAAGTCTTTTACATGCAATGTGAAAAATTATAAGCAATGTAAAGTTACATTTAATTATCTATCATGAATATTAACATATTAGTTACAAAAAATTAAAAGAAAATTGTCTAAAATTGACGTAAACCAAGGGAATTAAAAGAATAGCCAAAGGATTTAGGGGATGATGTATTGACATCACATGACCCTATGAGTTAAATAATCTGTAGGTTCCTTTGTGGTCCAAAGATGGTAGTTGAAACTACTCCATTTACATATATTCTGATTCTTGTCTAACTGGAAGGAGTTTCTTTGTCCTCACACATTCAACAGGAAGTCCAAGATTTAGCATTCTGTGTTCTACCTGTGAAACTATCTATGGACAGGAATATATACTGACTGCTGAGTTCTGCTCTGATGCTCAAGAACAATATCATATTCCCTGGAGCCACATAGTCCTTAAATGGAAATCATTACACTGGCAAAAGGAAATGATTAATGAATTCCAGATATACAGTCAACAACAATGCCTGTACAAATCTTTAATCCACGCAGAAGCTTTGGGAGGTAACACGATCCTATTTTTTACCTGAGAATTTTTTTTCTTGGATACTTTGTACATATTGATTTGAGGTTCAAATCCAAAGCCATTCTAATCACATTTTATTTTACTACAATATCTATGGTGCTTAAAATAAACTCCAGGAACAGATTTTAGGCTTTCTGGTCCATATTATTTGGGTTGTAAAAGAACTTAGTGAGATACTTAATGCCTCAGAAGGATGAATAAATAACTTCCTCCTCTGGGAACTGAAACTCTTATCAAACATAGAAGAGTTTTATCTGAAATGTATAAACTTTAATAAGATTCATTCATTCTTGTTTGTGGAAAATTTAAAAGAAATACATGGACCTCCAGAGCAAAACTCCTGTTGATTTTAGTTAAAATCGTCTAATAATACCAAAGGCCAAATGTAACAGTTATACTTTCTGATTTAATTCTGTTTGGACTGAATATGGCAAGGTGTACAGCTTGAGATGGCAAAGAAAAGAAAGTTCCTTAACTGCCAAGTTGGAGAATTCAAGAGCCCTTAGTATTATGAATGGAAGCTACTACTTGAAATATTATTGCTGCAGGAAGTTTAGACTAGAACATTAAAACAAATCATTGTCTTGGGCATTGAAGTTAAATATAAGTGCATGTTAATGAAGTTCTGCTGTTTAGAATAGATATTCCAGGACTACGAACACACGAACAATCACTTCTGTATGAATGTATCTTGATGATTCTCCTCCGGGGGAGAAGGTAACTGAACAAATTAAGCTCTTGGTATATTGGCATATCTTCTAACCCACTTCTTATTTTAGAAATGCTTAAAATTATTAATTTGCCTAAATGCCATGGGAGACAGATGCTCAAAGTTTTGCTAATTGCCCAAAGAGTTGTATTCTAAAACTGGAAACCCCAGGTGGTCCCACCTCAATTCTGAACAGCAAGAGAAGTCCTATGGCTATTCCCTTCATTACCCAGCAGAACTGAGGAAACTGAGAGATGCTTGGTCACTTTTTCTAGCCACCTCTTTCTCTCTTTCTCTGCTTCTTCAGAAACCATGCCAGACAAGATTTGAATTGACTGGCTGGACAATGTCAGCAGGGGTTTTAGAAAAAAAAAAAATCAGAATTGATTCTTTTATATTTAACAACCTCCTTACAGCTAAGTTTCTGAATTGACACTTAAGTGAGGGTGTGGAGCCTATAAAATAAATAGAATTTCAAGGCTTATATTATGAAAATCTCTTTCAAGTGGATTCCCATTTCTTATTTTTAAAATTCCTCTTCTCTTTCTAATAAGTTAGAGGCAAGGCTGTAGTGTTATAATACCTATATAAATGTTATTATGACTATTATTCAATTAAATATGAAAAGTGGAAGACAGAATAGTTTGAACACTGCAGAAAATGTAGATTTTTGTCCTGCATCTGCAGGCAAGCAGCAACCACCTAGAAATGTAAAAGTCTTCAGGAACTCGAAGTCTTTGGGGCCTCTAAAACTAATATCCTTTTAGGGACACTGACATATTTACTGAAAAATATAACACAGAAAATAAAGTTCTTTGCTTTGCTTTACACCTGGAGTGTGATAAATTCTGTGGGCTGTGGAATAAGCCAGTCTCAGGTTCCTGAGAGGATTTAGCTCAGCGCCAAATGTCACTGTAATTTTAGTACTCAATCTTTTGGCCTTTGGAGTGACCATTTATTTTGTAGGGTACATGATGTAAACTCCTCTAAAATGTTACTAACACTTTTAACCATTTTCATAATTATTTCAGTCACTGAAAGGAACATGGTTGTTTTAAAAGATCGCCATTCTGGAAAAGGACCATTTATAGCCAACGTGTAACGCAAAGGGAAGTGAAGAGAGCAAGCAATCACCAAGAGGAATGAGATAGTCAGGCTTCTCCAAACTAACACATAAAAGGATTTCTTGGGAGTTAAATCCAGCTACAAAAGAACATAGGATTAGTCATACTGGATTGGATGCCTCAGCCTCACTATTCTTTCCCTTAAAGGGAAATGCCTACTATTCTACAGGAAAATAGGAAGGTTTGGAGATATATTTAGGGATACATTCCACCAGTTTTGTTTTTTGTTTTTTTTTTTCTCATTTAAAAGGAGAGGATTATTTGTAACTTTTCTGTTTGTGGAAAATTGTAAAAGCAAATTCACCAAGTCAAAATTAATATTATGTTCTATAGCTGTTAACATTAGCACAAGAAATGATCATCAATTATTTTTAGATATAAGAATCATTTTTTGTTGCTGTTCTGTAATCCTGGAACATAGCAACAGAATAGATCTTTCTCATTTTCATCACCTATTGTAAACTAGCAAGTGTGATAATAGAATCCTACTTTGTTTAGCAGTGTTATCTTGGAGGCAAGGGCTGGCCTGGATTCCATCTTCTTTTAATTTACAAGGATCTGTGGTACTCACTGGATTCCATGTAGGTCCTTGGAGTTGTAAGTGACTAGGAAAGAAGCTGGATATTAAATTAAAAATAAGGAAAGATGGTCCATATATTGCATACGCGGATAGTTTTCCTGTGCTTGTTTTACTCTTTGGAAAATAATCAATAAGTACAATTGTAATGAAACCATCTCCAATGCCCTAAGTGGCTGAGACACTAAGCCCATGCTTGGCCTATTGTTGGGCAAATCAGCACCGGCTGCACCCAACAGCAGTTCTAGTACAGTTTCTTTTTATTTAAATCCAAAAGCAATTAAAAAAAACAAAACAAAACAAAATAACAACAAAAAAACCCTAAGGAGATACATTCTTTGCAAAAGTTTCTTTGTGTCTATTTTTGTTAGATGTTTAGTTCCTAAAGCATATCCCTTTAATTGAAGTTTTACTTTTCTAGTTAGGGCTGTTTTTATTTTTTATTCCACAAATCCATAAAAAGTTTAGCTATGTAAATTTTTAAAATATAAACATCTCTAAAAGATGTTTGCTACAAATCATCTCTGCAGATGCAGTGAATAAAGAGGATGTTATAAATGTATTTTTAGGTGAAACAAACAGAATATTTAGGAATTAATTGTTGTCTGAAATGTTGATTTAGCAGGAGAAATGGATCCCGGGTTAAAAGTACATACTGCTCTTTCAGAGGACCTGTGTTTGGTTCTCAAAACTCATGTTAGGTGGCTCATAACCACCTGTATTTCCAGCTAATCCAACATTCTCTGGTATTTGAGAACAGCTGCACTCACATGCGTGTACCCACAGAATATATATAAGCAAAAGTTAAAATAAATGTTAGGAAATAAACCACTTAAGATGTTGCTCATATACACACCCTTTACTCTTAACATCTTTCTCTGTCTCATTAATCAGATCTCCGTCTTCCCCCTTTCTTTTATGTTAGGTGGAAATAAATATGTCCTCTACTCCCTGACGTCTTTTCTTTGCTGTGAGTTTGCTGTGTTGATTCTCAATGCATGATGAATATACCCATTTTTTCAAGATGTCCTAAAATATTAATCATTTCTTCCAGAAACATCTCCAGTTACTTTGAGTTTTTCAGAACTTATTTTTAACCATTACCAAATATTTTAAAAATATTTTTTTTTATTTTTAACCTTACTTTCTATACCATTTAATTATTCAAACTCTCTTACTAGGCATGGTTATATCTTATGTAAAAATTTCAAGCACAAAGTATTGGGTATTCACCCAGTCCCCATATAAAACAGATAGATCAGAGCTGGTCTACAGTGAAGCACTGGGAAACTGACAGGTCTGCCTTAGTCTGAAGGCCCCTAAATTGAACCTGATGTTTGATATAAGAAATGACAAGGAAATATGTGAAAGTAAGAATCCTAAGCTCATAGACCATAAAACCAACATAAGCTTCATGAAGCTTGAGTTTTTACAGACAAAAGGGATTTCCATAATATCACAAAATTTATACATTTTTAAAATGTGAATATAATCAAGTCTCTTCAAAAATGAGAAAGTCAGATATGCTAGAATATTATAATTTATTAATCTCAGATGAGGCCATAACCATTTTTGACTGTCTGGAACTATGAGTTAATAGGCACTTGCAAATCCAGACTCTGCGATGCTGTGTGGGTAGAGTAGTAAAGTAATACCAAGTTAACATCTTCATGGGCATCCGAAAGATGAAATGACCTCCAAGACAGTGAAAGGAGCCCCGCCCCCTCTTTAAGTACCTGGGTACTGATAGAATAGGGTGCAGGGTCTTTTCATTTCCACACAGAAGTTTAGTTCTCTGCAAGTCATAGACTGTTAAACATTGACTAAATTTTAGAAACAGCCGAATGCTATCATCAGTATATGAATAAACTAAGGAAGAGACTAATTTCTCCAAGGTCACAGTAACGCAGCTCAGACTAGAAATAAGGTCTTTTACAACCCATTATAATGAAATCTAAATTAAAAGAAATATTTTAAGCATACTGAATCCTCGGCCCATTCAAAATCCAAAACTGATATAAAGGTTTTCAAGAAGATGATGCCAGAGACTAGTTGTGCAGGGCAGGGAAAGCAAATCAAGAAAGGAGAAAGTCAGTGCAAGGCAGTATTACCAGGAGACTAGAAGGCTGAAATGTAAACGTCTGAGATTAGAGAATCTTTATGTAACATACCTGAGTACAAACCCAGAAAGTCTTTCGCCATTGGCTCTCATTTGTGGCTCATTAGCATTAATTGCTTAGATTCCATACTGTGTATGCCAGAGGATGAAGTACTCCATACCATCCAAGAAATCTGTGCAACTGGAGTGAGAAGTTTGGCTTTTAGGTAAGGTCCCATTTTGAGGGGCCTTCGGCAAGTTCATACAATGCTGGCTTAGGAAGAGTGAATACAGAATATCTGCCCCAAATGCTTGTGCAGAAGGAAACTGAAAACAGGCTAAGAGAGTGCTTATGGGGAAGGGTGGTTTCATGCAGTGACTCTGTATCCATTCTGGATACCAGCGTCACCCCTTTGTCTCCTGGTAAATTAGCTCACTCTGTAGGAAGTAAACACCAATGTTTCTCAAAGCCTTCTCTTTCAGATTCATCTCAGGATCAAAGCAGGCATGGATGCCTGATTGGAATAGTGACATCATCAGATGAAATGCAATGCATGGTAAGTAAGCAAAGTAGGAACTCATCTTTAAGCTAGATCTGTTTTTTTTTTTTTTTAACTTTGTAGTATTTTCTATTTATATGAGACTACTTTGAGAGCTATAACACCAAATTAACATTTTAGTGGGCATTCCACAAGTTAAATGACCTCTAAGACAATGGAATGAGACTTCTAAAAACAGGTATATGACACACTAAGACTATTTTCCCCATTTACAATCATCCTCAAGATTACCTTATTTGATTTTTCTTAGTAACTTGAATAGAAAGTGATACTAAATACAAATATTTTAAACTTGTACTTAATATTTCTATTAAAACCAAGAATCATTGTTTTTTTGTCCTACAGTAGCATTTTTTCTTTTTTTCTTTTTTTACTGGACTTATTTGCTTCATAAAACAGAACTCTCCTAGAAATGACAAGAGAGAATTAGGTCTTTTAACATGAAGAAAATGTTGGTACATGTTTTCTCTTCCTCAGCAAACTTGCCAATAGATTTTAGAACTTTATGCATCTGTGTAAATTATCGTCTACATAGTTCATTGCCAGAGAAAGACTAGTGGACCCTTGCTGTGTGCCAGGCCCTGTGCTCCAAGTTTATTCCCATATCTTCAGAATCGCCCTGTGAGGCTATTCTCTGCTTAGCAACAGATCTGGGATTCAGTCCCAGGCACAGTCTTCTCTAACCTATGTACTACACTACCTTTGGGATGACTTAAGAAGTTATTCGCAAAGACACTGCTCTGACCCACTATGTTGAAAGGGAAAAATGTTCTTCAAATGAGTCTTTGATTACAGATTTATCTTTTTTTTGCCCAAATTATCCTGACCTTTGCCCTTTCCAGATTTTGAGAGCTATTGTGGTATTATCATTTCCTGTATTTTTCTCAGTGATGAATACTACAGACAGACTCTTGACAAAGTAAACAAGTAAGAAACACTGAATGTAAGAAACAGTAAACCTGATCATTAGAAATAATAATAAAAAACCCACAAGAGATCTTGTAGATTCTCTACATGAACATAAAGCAGAAATGAGAGACTTATTCGTATTTTCTATTTTCCTAACAATTTCTCTGTAACTTGCTGGACTTAAAGCGCCTTTTGTTCTCATATCCTCTAGATTACAGTCAGTATTATCTATTAAATTGTGGACTATGATTCAAAACTGTCCCAAGGAAACCAACATGAATTTAAATAGTGGTTTTAACAGAAAAAAGTATCTTGTTCCTTCTTTACTCTGCATAATATCACTATAGGAAGATACAGACATGTACTTACGGGTGTTGTTTTTAGTGTGTTTCTTTTACAATTCCATCTATAACTGTTTCCTGGAAACACTGGGCCTATATGAGATGAATCATGCTATATAATGCATCCAATAGTGCAGCCCTCTCAAGCGTACTGCTTCCATGCAGCGCAGCCACTGTGCCAGGAGGTGGGCGTCATCTAACAAGTTTAACAGAATGCGGATCTACATTCTGTAGCATTAATCACATACTAAGTTTCAAGCAAGCAGGGAAGGTCATAGACAGGCCAATAGCTGCAAGGGAGGAAGCAGAGGTCGGTGTAGGAGTGTGCACTTTATGCACTGGGCTCTACTTCCCTAATGGTCACAACCTTCCTAACTGTATGAATATTTTTCCTTGAAAGAATGTTTCCAAAATTTTAAATATCCTTTGAAATTCAGTGCTTTGGGGATTTTTGAAGATGAAATTTAAACTGTCATCGTTTTGCCCCAAATTTGGCATTATCACAGTTGAAATAAAAGTATTTGACTTTAAAAAAAAAAAAAGATTTTATTTTTGGTCATGAAGTGGGAGCATCTTATTACAGGTTGTTCTTTGTAACACAGCTCGGAAGGAACAAAAGGGAAAGGCTGTTTCTAATGAAGTAAAAATATCTTTTACTGGTTGTGTTTTAAGAGCTAACTGAGAAAAACTATAGCTCTTCATAGCCAGGGTAAGAGACTGAGAATCACAAATTTGGGAAATGTGGCTTTGCTCTGGAAACTGAGTGATGAAGCAGATTCCAATGGTGTTGCTAATTAGACAGCAATGAGTCGCCCACGGGATCAACACTGATCACATGCCAACCACTGAGCCTCGCTTGTTTGATAGCTTGGGTAGAGGTGGACACAGACGGCTAGAAGTAAGATTCAGTCTTCTAAACAGCTGCCCAGGTGCAGTTAAGGAATTTTCAGGTTTATAATGATAAAAGATACAAAAATAAAAGTCTACATATTTGGGGGTTACACTACTAATATTTTATCTCAGAAGACTGTGTATTAATAAGACTAGATGCCCACGACATAAAAGATACCAAACAATTTTAAATAAATAGATTATTTTGTTTTGATGTAACTAGACACTTTAAAATACAAAAAGGTAAAATTGGTGTTTCATAAATGTCTCTGGATTTATGTTCTTTCCATCCTGTAGCTTAACCATCATTGCAAAGTTGAAGTTTGGGTCATTTCATGTACAGTCTTGCTTACAGCTATGTAAGCCGAAGTCCAAGAGAAACAAGTTTTTCTCATGTTGGAGATAACTCAAAATTTACATAAATCATTTATACTTATATCCCATAAGCTTAAGCTTGGCAAAGTGGCCCATCTATGTATAACCAAATGTATTTTCTAACTAGGAATTTATATAAAAGATCTAGAATTATGTCTGTCCCTTAAATTATCCAAGTTATTTGCCATTGTTACTGTTATTACAAATAATTTTATTTAAGTTGTATTTTTCAGAACATTAACCTTACAAAAATCATGGTATTGCTCAAGTCTGGATAACTGGCCTTTCCTTTACTATCTGTTATTACTGTCTTCCACTTGTTCTTCTATTTAACTTAGAAACTTTATGGTCATCGGCTATTTTCATTATGTATACTGTAATTACAATATACCAGGGAATATCATCTATCTTTAAATGAATTCAAACCCTTACCCACCAATCTTATAGCCATTCACCACCACTGTCTAGATCTATGTCACCAACATCTCTTGTCTTATGCTCATCTCTCATTTATCTCAGAACAATTTTTACCCAGAGGATGGAAAGTACGCTTCTCTAAATATCTATTTGCCTATCTCTCTATCTGTCTGTCTATCTATCTATATTTATCTGTCTACCTATCTTTCACCTATCTATCTATCAATCACTTATTTATATGTGTATATTCATATGCATCCCTGAGTTTACATGTATTATATGTGTACAGGTACCTGGTGAGGCTAGATGGGGGTATGAGATCACTTGGAACTAGTCCTAGGCAGCTGCGTTCCACAATGTGGAAGAACTGTAATCAGATACTATGCAAGATCATCGAGTCATATCTCTAGTCTTGAATATATGTTTCATTAAATAGACACAAAGTAAAACTAAAGATTTCCCATGGCATCACATAACATAATGACAAGTATTGTAAGTCTTGGTGATAGCAGAGAGGGGTACTAAGATAATGGATCATTAGAGGCCTGGGGCTTGAAGAATTGATCATGAAGGTTTTAGAATTTGAGATCAGAACAACTGAACAGTAAGTGATCATCTGCCATAGGAATATATCTTATTAACCTTCCAACTAGACTTTCTCAGACCAGACTCCTTTCACACAATTCTTCTAAAAATCCACTTTATAGAACAAGAAACTGGCAGAGGTGGCACATGCCATTAGTCCCAGCACTTGGGAACCAGAGACAGGAGGATCTCTGCGCATTCGAGGCCAGCCTGGTCTACAAAGCAAGTTCCAGGACTGTGGTGGAATTCAAGTGTTAGCTGACAAGGCTAGGAGGCATGCCTCTGGAGTTCTGGGAGTTTGAACAGGGTGTGGTCAGCCCCATTGAAAAAGGCTGCTGGGATCTTGAGAGGACTGTTTGGTGCCTGCCTTCTTGGAGACATGATCAGCATCCATCACAGGTCAGTCCTACCTTCAAGAATTGCACTAAGATTCAATTTGTATCCATGAGTGTTAAAATATCCTCTGATAAATACGAACCCTGTATATGTTATATTGCAAGTGAGAATTACTGCAATATAGGACAGCCAGGACTGTTACACAGAAAACTCTGTCTTGAAAACAAAAACAAAAAACAAATAGAAAAAAAAAAGGGCTGGAGAGATGGCTCTGTTTTCTGATATTCCAGGCTGATTTTATTAAATATAAAATATATCATTGTAGGCGGAGTTTACCCACAAGAACACCAATACTAGAAAAATATTTATTAGAATATAATCCAGAACTCACGGTACAGGTAACCAAGTACAGTAGGGACCGAAGTCTGCAGACGGACGGACGAAGGGGTCCTTCCTCCAGCAGCCAGGAACCAGGAAGAGAGCCCCCCAGCGTCCCAGCAGCCCCTTATCAAAGGGGTTGGCCACACCCCCTCCAGGAGCCCGGGACCCTGGATAAGCTTCTTTGGACCTTATCAGCTGACACCTGAATCCCACAACATCTCCCCCCTTTTTCTAACTAAGAAGGTTCTAAACTAAGACTATGTACAGTAGGAATCATTATGAGGTAGTATCTAGGAGAGGTTAAAGTACAATTGCTAATCAAAGCCTAACTTATATAAGGTATATCTAATAGTTTTAGAATATTGGTAGATAGTAGGGTGTATAGATTATTTTAAAGGGTTAATCTGGGAAAGTGAGAATCTAACACCTGAGTGTTCTTATCTAAGGGATACTAGGGTGGAAACCTTAAACATCTATTCTTCAACCTCTTCAAGACCTGAGAAGGAAGGTAAATTTGTCTGAAAGACAGAAGTACATGGAAGCAGCTACTTCCAAAATTTGGGAGAGGACAGCAACACAGCTACCTGGACAATCACCTCTGGATTTGTGCACCGTTAGAGCATCTATCGGATTGGCTATAGGCCTATGGCATCTGACAGATCTTTTTACAAGCAGAACAGTTTTGAAGGGACTGTCTTATCCTGTCTAGGCAGGTTTCGTCAGTCTCCATCTCAATTTGTTCATCCAGCTTGATATCATGTGTGTACTGTCAGCAATCAAGGTAAGGACAGTTCCTTACTCAACCGGCCATTTTTTGCCAAAAGGACCAACTCCAATGGAGTATCCTTGATGCTCAACACCATCTCGTGAAGGGAGCAGTGACACCAGGAGTCGTCGTGTCTCTCGTGGCCAAATTTTAAATGTTAAATGCCATATTCTCTGGGTCTATGAAACGGTTGAAGATTCTTGTCCATCTATGATATTCTAACCTGTATCTGAAATGACTGGGATATGATACCTTAAATAGTGTTGACGGCAGATCTTATCGTCTTAAGGAATAAACCCTGTACTAAAAATTAGAATACTTATATAAGGGATGTACAATCTCTGAACAATGACCCTTAGTAGAACTATCGAGCATTAGCCAGGGGTATCTTACCAGGTAAAGTGTCCACAGCATTTTATACATGTAAATACATATATATCATCTAAACAGAGGTATATAAAACATCTTGTGCATATATCATAACTAGTGCAATCATACATTATATCTAGTATAGTTAAATGAAGGTAGTAATTGCATAGTATACATGACAATGATGTGCAAATATTTTAAACAAAGGTAGAAGCATACATAAAATATAGCAATTTCAAATTCAGCTTTACATAATAGTTACAGATTCAGATTTATATCGAAGTACAAGTTGCTTTGGTTACATAAAACAATCTCAGATTAAACTTTGTACCAATGTACAAATTATCACAATTAAACATATAAAATGATTTTGCATTAGTATCAATATACAGATATCTATGACAGTGCAAATTGTCTTTAGCTTAGCCCATACATTTAGCTAAAATGAAGTATAGGTAGGTAGAACAGTCTATCTTTATCTATCCTATCTATTCCCCCTCTCTTCTAAAAAAAAGATCTCTGATGCTATATTATAGCTTTGTCTTTTACCCAGTTTTACCCACAACCTTTGGATCATAAAACTTATTGGGAAAGGGGGCGTAGTCGTTTATAAGGTTGCTTCCTGCTGACTTAAGGGCGATGGCATCTCTTTGTCATCACAGACATTCTTCTTTCTTAACCTGTACAAAATATCACAAATTACTTTTCTCTATAGCCTAGTGCTATCTTTGGGTACTTCAAGGTAAAAGAATGACTCTAAAGGGCATGATGTACCTGATGCAAATACTTTGAAAGGTAATATTAAACTTGACAATAATAGGAGATAATATTTCTTCATAACATATATATCTTATAAAGTAGATATTAAGTATAATTAATGTATCAAAAATGACCACCAATTTGGACTAATAGGCAGCTTAAAAATATCAAATAAAAAGTTTAGTTTTTGTGAACTCTAAAATTGTAATTTAATTAACTACAGGGTAAGAGTTACTGGTCTAGGATGGGGACAGATACACCAACTGGCTTGGGCAGTAGTAAGTCAGCTCTCAATCCTTCACATGGTGCTGCCCTTCCTAATTCCTCTCTGTTCTGCTGTTAACAAGAAGAGACAGAGCAAAGCATTGATGCAGTTTTTAAAAGTGATATGATTTTACCTTTATCTATAGTGTTTTAAATTAGCATTTGAGTAAAACCAAAACAGATTTTGCTCCTTGATGAGCAGAGGATCAGCCTGTACGAGACTAGACATGCCAATACCTTAACTCGGGATTTCAAGGACAAGTAGAAGCCAAGATGTTTGTGAAAATAGGATGGTAGGTTGTCAGTTTACTACAAGGAATAAATTCTGTAGATGTGTTCCTTCTGATCAATGTGTCTCCTTTGTGACAATCCATCAAGTAAGATCTATTTTGGCTAATAAGTAACCTTTTTCATTGTAAAGTTTATAAGAGAATTCCAGCTACTCAGGGAACAAATATGACTGGAAGAGTGACCCAGAAGTGGGGAGTGCAGCACTGAGTTGTTCACTGTGCTCAGTGACCTTGGGAGCAACTTGTCAATGAAGGAATATAGGAAATCAGAGATACTTTAAGAAAGAGGTACTGGATCAAAGCAATCATACCCTGCTTTTGGTTTTCCAGGTCATCTTCCATATTTGCATCTTTGGGATACAGGAAACTTATTTTTGTAATTGTGAAGACAAGCTAGACAAGGGACGTTGTCAGTTTCTCTGCACTTAGGAACCTTGGAAACTAATGTTTTCTAGTCTAAGTGATCTGTTATGAGAATTATGTGATGTTCCTTAATGTCTACATCACCAATGATACAATATTGTTGGTTATTTTCCATGAAGGCATCCTTGATGAGTAAAGGAGCAGAGCTGGAGAGAAGGAAGAATTGGTAGAAGGCTTTGGAACTGCACTGGGCATCCTGTATGAGACTAGATCTGGGCAGTAATGGTTGAAACAGCAGGACTTATGCAGTTTGAAGCCAATGGCAAGATCTGTACTCACTTTATCAGACTTTGGCTTTATGGTAGCACCCCAAATTTGTTAAAAAGTAAAAACAAGAAGCATTGAGTAACAGAGCAGGCTTCTTTGTAAATAGGAGAAAAAGGTTCCATTAATTAGCTTCCATTTTTTTCACTAAAATATCCTTCTTGAAATTATATTGATTTCTAAACTAATCAACTTAAAATTGTCCAGTATAATTTTGACAGCTTCCTTCTACTATTAACACAAACAGGTAGAATATTAACTTGTGTTTGGCATTTTCACTATCCCACTGTGTCTTTATTGCATGCTAGGAAACATCATTGCTAACTTTGAAATGGCAATGTTACCAGAGAGAGAGAGAGAGAGAGAGAGAGAGAGAATGTGTGTGATGTATATGTGTGAGAGAGTGTGCATGTCTATGTGTCGGTGTGTGCATGACTCTGTGTGTATGTTCTTCAGAGAAAAGGTAGATACAAGCTCTCTGTGCCTAGGTGAAATGTCTCAGCCTTCATCATCTTGTATTTACTTTACCCCAAAAGATATAAGGGGACCTAAAAATCCTGGAAATCTTTGTTTAAAACTCATCCTTGACCCACTGTTTACCTTCTTATGTGCAGCCCTTTTCTGTTTCAGAAATAAATCATTTTCCATTATAATTCAGAAATAGCCAGGTTCCTAAATGAACCTGAGATTTCAGCAATTCAGCAAAAATTTTATTTGCAAAGCACATGCCTGTGAGCCTGTTAGACTGCAGTTGCTACTCATATGAATGCTGGCAACATTTCATTGTGGGGGTCAATTATGGTCATTTACCATGATGACATAATAAGAACTGGAAAAAATGTGAAGGCTAAAGTAGGGTTATTATTACCGTTTGTAAAGTCTGTGTCCCAGATGTTCCTGCCAGCAGACAGAAAAGCTGGAGAGCAGAGATAGCTGGCAACACAGCCAACCATTCACATCACCGCTGGATTGATCAATTTGCAAAGCAGGATGGAACAAGAGGCTGAAGCCAGCATTTCAGTCCTTTGCTGCTTCCTTCACCTTGAACTGCAAGCCTTTTCCTTCTTGGCACTTCCCATAGAAACCCCTCTGCACCCTATCCCCAGGATGGAAGAAAAGGAAATACAGACAGTGCATTTGCCCAGAGGGATGGGCCAACATCCAGTGTCATTCTCTGATATATACCCGAGGAGGAATTTATTTCCAAGTGGTATAGGATTGGGGTGCCTCATAAAACTGTAAAGCTTCAACCCGGTGAAATAAGGTTAGTAAAATACATAAACTCTGAAAGAGCAATGTGAAGTATGCCTCCAGTCACCTGCAATTCACCAATGGCTTTGTGATAGATATTCTAGCACTTGGCTGTGTTTTTGTCAGCTGTGACCTGTGTATGCCTTTCAGCAAAGTCTGCCCTCCCCCAGTCCTGATCTTTTCCCGCCTGGGTGGTAGTTTTGTGCTAGGACAGCAGTGAGCTTGTGGACTGTGGAGGTGCTAAGGCAGATCTCTCTTGAGTGACAGCAGCCTGGTAGCCAGTGCCAGCATAAGACAAAAGCCTGGTCCTCGTCAAATGAAAAATGCAGCAGCAGTTGAATAGAGCAAAAGGTAATAATAATAATAATAATAAAATCCAGTCTTCAAAAAAATCAACCATCATGGTTGATTTTTTTGTAAATGGAGAGAAAAATCACAGTAGGCAGAAACTCCATTTTTCTAAACACGGCACAGTCCTGCCAGTGTGATGCTGAACAAGTGCCATTAATCAAGAACGCTGTTATTCATTAGGCACAGGGATGCACTTGAATTGTTACTTCTGTATCATTGTCCAAAGCCTTTGGAACAGCTTTAAAGAAGAAGGGAAAAATCTCACAGCTATAGTTTACAGCTAGGGTTGTAAGAGAACTTTCCTACTCTTAGCCAAACGTTAAACATTGTGATAATAGTAATAATACCTTGTATTTATACAGTGACTGTCTCTGAACAGCCCAGAGTCCTCAACAAACACTGGTGTTTGCACTGACAACAACATACTTCTAAAGAAAGCTGGAGGGGGTATTATTATCCCCTCCTTGCCATCAGGCCAAGAAAGCTTTCCTTGTGTTTATGGTTATCAGTATGTTGCAGGGGAGGTGGCAGACAAATGGGAGTGTGTGCCTGTGTGTGAGTGTGTGGTGTGTGTGTGTGTGTGTGTGTGTGTGTGTGTGTGTGTGTGTGTGTGTGTGTGTGTGGTGGGAGTGAAGAGTTCTGTGTGTCCTTTGAATAACTGAGCTAACATAACTCCAGACTGAGTGGTTTTGAGAAATTTGGAAAAATTACAAATCATAAACTAGTTTTTCTGAGCATCAGTGCACTGAGACACATCCCCAATAACTTAGCATATTTATTCCTTGTCTGCTGAAGGAGCGGAAGGACCCCCAGGTTCTGGTAGACATTTGGACATCTCGAGGCTGGACACTGCTAGTGTGAGGGCTTCGTTCCTCAACCTTCCACCTTCTTGCCCCAGTTGGGCCAAGACTGAGCCCAGTCAATGCTTTCTCCTGGACCTTTAGAAATGACGTGTGGAGTGTCCAGTGACAAAGATTTTCTGAAGAAGATATGTTCATTATAACTCTGTTGGACTCTCTGAAAATTGAACAGAAAAGAAAAGGGAAATGGGAAAGGGGAGAGACAGAGATTCTGCTGCCTTTAGTGAGAGCTGTTTCAGACTTTGTGGCCTATGCTGGAATTTACCTCATGAATACCCATAATGCCAGCATAGTTTCTTCAGTCATGACCAAATGGTCTCTAACCACGGTAGGGGATGTTCCAAGGTAACCATACCCAAAATACTTTGCTAGGTTCAGGCTCAGTGCTCTTGCCTGGCCTGATCCCTGGGGGACTCTCTTGGTGTATTTTTGGAAAGGCTTGTAACCCTGCATAGCTAATAGCTGTTAAAGGTTGCTGTCCCCAAGAGAGGACCTTTAGTTAAACTTTTAACTTTGAAAAGAGTGATATTTTGTCTTTTATTTGACTTTCCCCCTCACATTTCTCTCTTGAATCCGATTGTATTTTTGTAATTGCATACTCTCTGCAAATTAGTATTGTTGATACTTTAAAGTAGCAACTTGAAAAGGACTGGAGAAAGTTAACTGGTCTGTGTATCACTTCTTCCAGCAAGATAGATGAGCAAAAGCCTTAACATTTGAAGATTTGAGCCAGGATTTCCTGATTGACATCAATAGGAAAAAAAGCTGTAATTTAAAAATTGTATTCAAGTTCAATATTACACCCCAAATTCTTGCTCTGCCCAGAGACGAAAAAGTAGTTATGTTTGGATTCTATTTCTCTGCTCATCTTTTATTATGGAAACCATCCATGTGCAGATCTGAAGAACAGAAGGTAAAAACATGTGGGCACAGATGCCCACAGCAGAAAGCAGTAGTGCTTATATCAACGAATAAGCAATAAAGATCAGACCTGAGCAAACTTATGGGCTGCCATAGGTGGGCCAGGAACTTGATGTCAGATGGACACTATAAACTTTTCCTAAGAACAACTTTTGAAAAGGTTACATATGCTTTCTCAAGTTTACCCTGGGAATTAAAATCATAAACTAGAGGTAACACTAGCTACTATGTAGGCTGCTGCAAAAGAGACAGAGAGGTGGGCATGCCAGTCAGTTTGTCCAGTGCCAAATGGTCAGCCCTGAAGATATGCATACACACACACACACACACATACACACACACACACACACACACACACGTATTATTATGTGGACTGAGCATGTTATATTTAGGAACATATGTGTATGCACATATATGTGTGTATGTGTTTGCGTCTGTGTGTGCATGCATGTGTGCATATGTATATGTGTGTGCAAGTGTAAGTGTGTGCACATGTAATCATAATTAGTGGATTAGAGGCCATATTGAAGGAAAGCCCGGAGGAAAGATGCTGTAAGTGTATTGTAATCTCAAAAGTAAAAGTATAAAGCTTTGGGGTACAGAAAAAGGAGTGTGTTCTGTATCTTGGAATCAAGACGGGTTTGTAATGTTGCATGCTGAATATCATAATTTGGATACCTGTGAGTAAATAATGATATCAAGTGTTAGCATAATTTTGCCCTCAAATTCTTCAATACTTTAATTTCAATGATTAAGTCTAAAAATAAATATAAATAAGATCAGATGCCACTGTGCATTCTGTTACTAAAATAGAAATTTCTCGGGGTTTCAGACTGAAGTCCTCTAGCATGGAAACTGCTGACTCTAAAGATGACAGGATTCAGGTGGCAGTGGAGGGGCATCCTTCACGTCCTCGTTTTTGAGAGCTGTACTTTCAGTGGGTGGGATTCATAGGTCAAGATGGCCATGGCTGATGCCACTGCTGAACAGAGCAGTGGCAGCCTGCACTGGTTTCAGCAGGTTACATGTGAGGTGGACCCCAGGGGTCCTCTTGCAGAGTCACCCACCCTGGGAACTGCAGACACCCAAGCCTGGTCCTAAGAGTGTGGAACACAAAATGAAGTATGTCTACAGTAGACAGACATAATTCTTTAGCATGGGTTTGAATTTATTCATGTTTCTCAAATATTACTGTGTTCATAAATTTAGAGCTCATTTCCTTAAGGAATTGAGTACAATTCTTTAGAAATTTGAGTGGAATTTTATTATTTCTATCATTCATTTATTCATTCACTTTCTGACTCATTCAATTGAAATGATCCTGCTGAGGTGGAGCACCTCCCTGTGACCTGCTGAGGTAGAGGACCTCCCTGTTACCTGCTGAGGTGGAGCATGACCCTGTTACCTGCTGAGGTGGAGCATGTCCCTGTGACCTGCTGATGTGGAGCATGTCCCTGTGTCCTGCTGATGTGGAGGACCTCCCTGTGTCCTTCTGAGGTGGATGACCTCCCTGTGACCTGCTGAGGTGGAGTACCTCCCTGTGTCCTGCTGAGGTGGAGCACCTCCCTGTGACCTGCTGAGGTAGAGGACCTCCCTGTGACCTGCTGATGTGGAGCATGACCCTGTGACCTGCTGATGTGGAGGACCTCCCTGTGTCCTTCTGAGGTGGATGACCTCCCTGTGACCTGCTGAGGTGGAGTACCTTCCTGTGCCCTGCTGAGGTGGAACACCTCCCTGTGTCTTGCTGAGGTGGATCATCTCCCTGTGTCTTGCTGAGGTGGAGGACCTCCCTGTCCTTGTCACTTCCGACTCTAATTTCTCCTATCTGTGATACCTCACTTTACCTTTCTTCTGTACTGAGAAATGTCATTTCTTTTTAGAAACCATTGTATTTAGAACGAATTCTAACTTTACTAACAAAGCATAGCATGATCCCAAATCAAGTCACATATCATTTTTAGTTTATTCTATTTATTTTAAAATTTACGTACCATTTTGCAATTTCATTCATATTTGTAAAATATTTTGAACATATTCATCCTTATTATAATTTCTTTTCCCTTTCACCAAATTCCATTTTATTTCAAAGTCTCCCTCTTAATTAATGTCCCCCTCTCCCTTTTGTGGCCCACTGCATTTAATTAGCATTGCTTGCTTAAGCTAAGGAAACTTATCAGTATCTGTACCAGTGAGGGATATACACACCTGTTCTATCCCTTTCCCCCATAACAATTATGTGCTGAGTGGAGCCGCATTTATAAGGAATGTTAGTGGACCCAATCTTGTGAATGTAGCCACTACTCCTTCGAGTACATACATGCAGAGCCATGTTGTATACACAGGACAGTTTCACAATACTCCTCTGCATCCTCCAGCTCTAACATTTTCTAGTCCCTCTTCTGTGATGTCTCCTGAGCTTTGGAGGAGGTAATATAGATGTCCTGTATTTGAACCATTCAATGACAATTTTGACTAGTTGTAACTCTGCATCAAACCCACTCGGATGTCTGTGAGCAAGGCTCAGAGCAGCATTAATGGGACAGTGGGCTTCTGTCTGGACACTGCTGTGCACTTTCCCTCTGACTGAGAGGCCCTCTGTACTGAACTGTGAATTCTTACTGTTTCTTTCTTCTAACTCCACAAGACAAGAACTGGACTCTGTAGTTCATGTAACTGAATCCCTGTCTCACTCTGGGTTTCATAGCTTTTCGGAATATCCTAACAAGTTACAACGCATAAAAGTTACCTGATATTAACCAACGTGTCTGTTCAATGATGGCTTTGAAATTAAATGACTACTTTTGTAACATTTGAAATCTACTACCCAGAAGAAAAAAAAACAGAAAGACTTTCATGTATCTCCAGTTTCAATTTTGTCATCAAAAGTCAAGGCAGGCACCGATTTATCCAGGAAGATGGCTTAGCTTCCCCAAATCAACTATTAGGCATTGGCCAATTAAGGCAGCAAAGTCATCGATGCCAGAAGTGACAGATGTAGCTGTACAAAAATAAGTTCATATAAACCTCTGGGTCACTCTCTTATTGCTATGAAATTAGAAAATCTTATGTGAACAAATATCACTGGGGGAAAGAAAGAAGAAAAAGCCTCTATACTTGCACAGTAATCTTTTCGAACAGTTCTTGCCTGGTGTTCAATCATAAAAGACTGAGTTATGGTAAGGAGGCAAACATTTTTAACAGATCTCTTCTAAGTGAAAATGGCATATGCATTAATCTCAGCACTCAGGAGAGAGAGACCACAAAATATCTTTGCATTCATGGCTGACTTACCTGGTCTACATCATGAGTTCCAAGCCAACTGGGGCTGTGTATGGAGACCCTGTCAAAAATAACAACAAACATAAAAACACTAGAACATAATAAAATAGGGAAAAAAACTTTTGCATGTGTCCTGAGTTATGGTTTGTCCTGACTAAACTACACATCCCTGACTACTAGTCTTGATTCAGCCTGTCCTCTATATCAGTTTCATTCCTTCTTCTATCCCCACAAACAGTCGAAGATCATACTCTACCTCTTGTACTCCTCAGATTATGACAGTGTCATCATCACATATAGAGAGTAAGTGCTCAGTAATAACAGGCTGGATTACATTAATGCCATTGTTAGAGTAACTTTGGCTCTCCACATTGAAGAAATTTGCTTGAGAGTGAGCTGACAGTAGCCAGTGCAGGAGGAAATAGACTCCTAGCCTATGAGAAGCTTAGTTGTGATGGCTGGCTTGAGGAATAAAGTAGGTTTGCAGCATGATGTGGAAGCACAGTTGGGGGATAGAGATGGGAATACAATCATGCTCTCAGTATATAGCAGCAATGTGCTGACTCTGTGGATATGGAAATTTTGAGGCTAAGAAAAGACTTGTCAGTAGGAAAAGGCAGGATATATATTTAATAAAAGCATTTCAAACAGTTAAAGAATAGAATAAAGAAATGAAGACAGTTATAAGAAAATAATAGATGATTTCTTTTTTTCTTTTTTTTTTTTTTACTTGCCAAAGGAGTGCTTTGCACATGGTAAATTCTAAAAAAAAAAATGAGGACTGAATTCATTGTCTTAATTACTTTTCTATTTCTATGAAGAAACAACATGACCAAAGAAACTTATGGAAAAAAAATAGTTTATTGGGACTTACATTTTGAGATGGTTAGAGTCCATGAACAACATGGTAGAGTCCATAACAGCAAGTAGGCAGGCATGGTGCTAGAGCAGAAGCTGAGAGCTTGTATCCTTGTATGCAAATTGTAGGCAAAGAGAGAACTAACTGGCAATGCTATGGACTTTTAAAACCTCAAAGCTCCAACACACCTCCTCTAACAAGGCCACACCTCCTAATCCTTACCAAACAGTTTCACCTACTATGATCAAACATTAAAATATATACCATTCTCATTCAAACCAACATAGTATATCAATTTAATATAAAGACTTAAGCTAAATGAAGTAAATTATAAATAAAACGCATTAACAGATTGAGTTAATTATTGTGGTGGTTTGTTGGAGGAAGTGTCCCTATTGAGGATAGGCTTTGAGGTATTTTTTTCCTCAAGTTTTCCTCAGTGGGACAGTCAGCCAACTTCCTGTTGCCTATAAGATGTAGCATTCTCAGCTCCAGCATCACATCTTCCTGCATGCTGCCATGTTCCCCATCATGATCATAATGGACTAAAGCTCTGAAACTGTGAGACATCATTAGCTAAATGTTTTTTGTAAGATTGAGATTAAGGCCATGGTCATAGTGTTTCTTCATAGTGTTAATAAACCCTAACTATGACAGAAGATGGTGCCAGGGACCAGGGTATTGCTGTGATAGGCCTGACCAGGTGTTTGTTTGGAGAAATTAGGACTGTGATGCTTTGATTTGAAAAAAAGTTGAATGTTTTAAGTACTGCTTAATGGGGCATACTAGTAGGAGCATGGAAGACAATGGTGCTGATAATAATTTGGAATGTTTCAGAGAAGAATTTTAGTGTGTTGCCTAGAAATCATTCTTGTTATATTTTGGTGCAGAGAGTGGCTGCCTTTTGCTCTTGTCTGAAGAATTACCTTGAGGCTAAAGTGAAGAGTTTTGGATTAATTCCATTGACAGAACAAATTTAAAAACAGTCTAGTATAGTCTCTGTTATATAGGTATTAGTGATAACTCTATTGAAGATTTATAATGAAAAGGATTGAGCTGAGCAGGTTAAATTACAAAATGTAAAATTTAAAGGGAAAAGAAGCACGAGAAAGTGGAATAGAGCTAACTCCTGTGTTCAAGGAGATAAATAGATTAAGAAATGAAATAAAGGGAGTGGTGATCTTAGGGAAAAAAAATCTTATCCAGTTAAGTTTCCAGAAGGAATTTAAAAAAGTGTAGATCCAGGTATGGTGATGCTTGCCTTTAGTCCCTGAACTAGGAAGGCAGAGGCTAGGGGATCTCTGAGATTGAGGCCAGCCTGGTCTAAAGAGCAAGTTCAAGGACTGCCAAGCTTAGGCATTGAAGGAAAATAGAGGATTTATGAAAATGTAATTAAACAAAGGGGCTATGTTCCAGCCCCAGTAAGCAGCAGAACTTGGCAGCTAGAGTCACATGGTTTTGTTTTAGAGTTAAGGATAGAAGAAAAATTAGTTAAAGAATAAAGTCCCAAGGCCAGGCATGAGTCATTGATGTCCTTGAATAGACAGGGATGTCCTAGTAGAGAGGCCATTTTATGAAGTTGTGAAGTTGAAGCTTGGATTGCCTTAGAGAACCCAAGATGTTGGAGATACCAGAGCCATGGGATACCAAACAAGGAGAGCTGATAACAAAGAGTGAAACTAGCCCAAGATAAAGAAGTGTGTTGCAGTCAACAAAGCTGAATGCGGATGGAGATGTGAAGAGAGTTTTGATATCAGACATGATGATACAGAGTTTGGAGTTTGCCCAGCCAGGTTTTGGTTCAGTGTCTTTTTACTATGCTACCTTCCCAGTATATCTGAATGGTAAGTATGCCCTATGCCATTATATGTTGCAAGTATGTGAACTGTTTTTTTGAGTTTGATTTTATAGGGGATTACAATTAAGAGATTGCATGAACCTCAGAAGAGATTTTGAACTTTAGACTTTAAAACAAGTTTGAGATGGTTATGCACTATGGGGATTTTTGAAGTTTAATTGGAATGCTGTAGATGGAGTTTTACTTTCAAGGCGCCAGTCCAAAATTAATATTTATTAGAATATAAATTAACACTCACAATATTAGTAACAGCTTATGGTGGCACCTGAACAAGGACTGGCAGATCCAAGCGATGGACGAGCGATGAAAGCGCGATGGAAGCAAGATGAATTCCGATTCTGTCTGTCCATCAGCCAGCAGCCAGGAACCAGGAAGAGAGCTCCTCGTGTCCCAGCAGCCACTTATCAATGGGCTTGGCCACACCCCCTCCAGGGTCCCGGAAGTATCTTCTGACCTTATCACCTGACACCTTAATCCCGCCACATCTCCCCCTTTTGTCTAAATAAAAAGGTTCTAAACTAAGATTATGTACAATAGGAATTATTATGAGTTAGTAACCGTAAATACCTATTCTTCAACCCCTTCAAGACCTGAGAAGGAAGATATATCACTTGAAAGTCAGAAGTATATGGAAGTAGTGGCTTCCAAAATTTGGGAGAGGACAGCAACACAGCTACCTGGACAATCATCCCTTGTTTTGTGCGCCGTTGGAGCATCTATCATATTGGCAACAGGCCTATGGTATCTGACAGGTCTTCTCACAAGCAGGGAAATTTTGGAGGGACTGTCTTATCCTGTCCAGGCAGGTTTCGTCAGTCTCCATCCATCAACTTGTTCCTCCAGCTTGGACACCATGTGTGCACTGTCAATAATCAAGGTAAGGACAGTTCCTTACTCAACCAGCCATTCTCTGCCAAAAGGACAAACTCCAATGGAGTATCCTCGATGCTCATACCATCTTGGGAAAGGAGCAGTGACACCAGGAGTCGTCGTGCCTCTCATGGCCGAATTTCAAATGTTAAATGCCATATTCTCCAGGTCTATGAAATGGTTGAAGATTTCTGTCTATCTATGATATTCTAACCAGTATCTGAGATGACTGGGATATGGTACCTTAAGTAATGTTGACAGTAGTTTTTATTGTCCTAAGGATTAAACCCTGTACTAAAATTAGAATACCTATACAGGAGGTGTACAATCCCTGAACAATGACTTTTAGTATGACTATCAAACATTAGCCAGGGGTATATTACCATGTAGAGTGGCCACAGCATTTTAGACATGTATATACATATATATCATCTAAACAGAGGTATATAAAACATCTTGTGCATATATCATAACTAGTGCAATCATACATTATATCTAGTATAGTTAAATGAAGGTAGTAATTGCATAGTGTACATGACAATGATGTGCAAATATTTTAAACAGAGATAGAAGTATATATAAAACAGCAATTACAGATTTAATTTTACATAATAGTTACAGATTCAGATTTATAACGAAATACAAGTTGCTTTGGTTATATAAAGCAATTTCAGATTGAACTTTGTACAAATGTACAAATTATCACAATTAAACATATAAAATGATTTTACATTTGTATAATATTTGTACAAATACCTATGCCAATGCAAATTGTCTTTAACTTAGCCCATACATTTAGCTAAAATGGTGTATAGGTAGGCAGAACAATCTACCTTTATCTATCGTATCTATCCCCCTTCTCTTCTTCAGAAGAGATCTTTGATGCTATATTATACTTCTGTCCTCCACCCAATTTTCACTTAAAACTATTCTAACAGAATAAGAATTACCCACAACCCTCAGAACACAAAACTTATTGGGAAAGGGGGCATAGTCTTTCATAAGGTTGCTTCCTGCTGACTTAAGGGCGATGGCATCTCTTTGGGATCCTGTAAAGGCTAAAACAATGGTTAGATCTTAATGGACTGACTATATACATTTATAACCATTCTCAGAATAGTGGTTAACTCCATCTGGAATTCTAATTAGAAGTGTGATCTGGAGATTATCATAGAGAGCTATCTTGCAGCCATTTTTGAATAGTCTATTTTCTGAAAACAATCATTGATTGGTGCGCACCAGGTTCTTGATTTTTCTAATTTTGCCTCTGTCTGTCTGTCTACCTGTCTCTTACTCTCTCTCTCATACTCTTCCTTTTCTTCTTGTTTCAGAAGTAGGAGTTGTTGTGGTGAGGGCCCCATCTCGTTTCCAGATTCTTTGTAGATAGCTGATAGGAGGAAATGTTATTTACAATGGAAAACTTAAGCATTGTTGATACTCAAAAAAGATATTAATATCTTATATAACTTCAGGAGATTGTATGCAGACAGGATGTTTGAAAGTTACAGAAACAGAGAGAAACGAGGTTTAAGATGAAGTCTCAATAATATTGGTCCCTAAATATTCTGTCTTCTGTCTCACACCAGGTGGCTTTTCTGATATGAGACAGAATACTTCACATTTTCTTTATCAATATGCTTGGGTTTAGAGAGGGAGAAAGCCACTTGTTCCCAATCCAAATCCAGCCCTATTAATAATCAAATGAGGACCACGCCTTCCTTTTCTTTTTTTTTTTTTTGAGGTGAAGATGCAAGATGCAAAGCAGTAAATATTGAAATATTACCCAGTAGTGCATATGTGTATTAGTTGGTCTCATAGTCCGTCATGTACACTCCTTAATCATCAGTCTGTCTTCTATTGCAGATGAGTAATTAGTCTTAAAAGCAGTTGTATCCATTTTCCTGTAAAGACAAAACTGAGACCCTGCCCCAGGTTTGTTAAATGTGTTTTTCTTACCTTGTATCCATTTGTCATATCAGGGGTGAGCAATTACTTCTCCTCCTCAGGAAGGGACTCCTTTACAAAGCGGACTTTTATTAGTTTTGTCGGTACCCATATCTTTTCTTTGCCTGTTGAAACAAAAGCAAAACCCCTACCCCATCGAAGCACATATCCTGGCTTCCACTCAGAAGTCAACACATCTTTGAAGTAGATGGGTTGATTTAACTCAGAGGATTTCTCTATCACCCAATGTCTCTCAGCAGCTGATGTTCCCTTTTCATCAGCGTTAAGAAAATTTAAAGTCAATAAGGCACTGTGTAATCTCTCCCTGGGTTTTCTCATTTCTTTCTTCTGTTTATAAAGCATCTCTTTCAACGTGCGGTGAGATCTCTCCACAACTGCCTGTCCTGTGGGATTGTGTGGTATCCCCGTAATATGCTTTATATTATAGTATCCAAAAATTATCTTCATTTTTCGGGAAACATAAGCTGGAGCATTGTCAGTCTTAATCTGAGTGGGAATTCCCATTATGGCCATGGCTTCCAAAAGGTGAGTTAGTACAGCATCAGCATTTTCAGAACTCAGAGCAGTTGCCCATTGCATTCCAGAGTAAGTATCGATAGTGTGATGTACATATTTCATCTTTCCAAATTCTGGGAAGTGAAACACATCCATTTGCCAGATCTCATTTCTCTGTGTACCTTTAGGATTACTTCCAGCAGGTAAAGACGGTTGGTTATAGAAAGAGCAAGTGTTGCAATTCCTTACTATTTCGTTTGCTTCATTCCAAGTGATGGAAAAACTCTTTTTTAATCCTTTGCTGTTGACATGATGTTTCTCATGAAATTCTGTGGCCTCTAGCACGTTTCCTATCAGCAACTGATCTATTTCATCATTACCCTGCGCTAGAGGGCCTGGGAGACCCGTGTGCGCCCTGATATGTGTTATGTACATAGGATGTATCCTACCTCTGATGATATCCTGTAGTTGTATGAATAGTAAGGTCAATTCTGAATCATCAGGAATGAAGTCAGCAGTTTCAATATGTAAAACAACTCTTTCTTCATATTGAGAATCAGTAATTACATTGAGAGGCTCTGTGAAATCCAACAACACCATAATAATTGCATATAGTTCTGACTTCTGAACAGAGTTATAAGGGCTCTGAGCCACCTTAATTAAGTCTTCAGACTTGTAGCCAGCCTTTCCTAAATTGTTCGCATCAGTATAAAAGGTGAGGGCTCCAGAAATGGGTTTATCCTGTACCACATGAGGAAAGATCCAATTAGTTTCCTTTATAAATTGAATTCTCTTGTTTTGAGGATATTTATTATTAATCTCTCCTAAAAAGTCACTACAAGCTTTTTGCCAAGGTTCACTGTCTGCCCATAATCGTTCAATTTCTTCATTAGTCAAAGGCACAACAATTTCTGCAGGGTGCTTTCCAGTCAATTGGCGAAGTCTTAATTTACCTTTAAAAATCAGATCAGCAATTTTTTCGATATATGTCTTCATCTTCTTGCTTGGTCTACGTGGCAGAAATATCCATTCTAATATAATGCTTTCTCTTTGCATTAATATTCCTGTTGGAGATTGTCTAGAGGGTAAAATAACAAGTATGCAATCCAGGTCTGGATCCACATGATCCACATGTGCTTCTTGAAGTTTCTTTTCCACCAATGCTAATTCTTTCTCAGCCTCATCAGTTAATTCTCTTGGACTATTTAAATCCTTGTCACCATCCAAAGTCTTGAACAAATTAACTAGCTCATAGTTTTTTATACCAATCATGGGCCGTATATGAGCGATATCTCCTAGTAACTTTTGAAAATCGTTAAGAGTCTTCAATTTATCTCTATTTAATTTTACCTTTTGTGGCCTAATTTTTTGTAAACCTATTTTATATCCTAAATAATTGATAGAATCTCCCCTCTGTACTTTTTCCGGAGCAATTTGTAGTCCCCAATCAGGCAATATTTTCTTTAGCTCTTCAAACAATGTTTCTAATGTCTTTGGGTTTGGGTCTGCCAGCAAAATATCATCCATATAATGGTAAATGATAGATTGAGGAAAGCGCTTGCGCAGTATTTCTAGTGGTTGTTGTACAAAATATTGACATAAGGTGGGACTATTCAACATTCCTTGGGGAAGGACTCTCCATTGGTACCTCTTAGCTGGCCCTGAATTATTAAGAGTAGGCACTGTAAAAGCGAATTTCTCTTTGTCCTGTTCCTGTAAAGGTATGGTAAAAAAACAATCCTTCAAATCAATAACTGCAATAGGCCATCCTTTAGGTAGCAGAGAAGGCAGGGGAATACCAGATTGTAAGGAGCCTATAGGTTCAATCACCGTATTAATTGCTCTTAAATCCGTTACCATCCTCCATTTTCCAGATTTTTTCTTGACAACAAAAACAGGAGAATTCCATGGACTGGTTGATTCTTCGATATGCTGAGCCTGTAACTGCTCCTGTACCAACTGTTCCAAAGCCTGAAGTTTTTCTCTTGTCAAAGGCCATTGTTGAACCCAAATAGGCTTTTCTGTTAACCATTTCAAAGGCAATGCTGTGAGTGTCCTTTGAGGTTCTGTGGTTATTGGGCAATTCTTTTGTACAACCTGAATGGCTGGCGAATTTTTTCCGTAGTACCTTAGAGCGTCATTTCTGGAAACATAATTGAGTCTCCGGTTGATATCAGAACGAGGAGGGATATTAATCTGGGTATTCCATTGCATTAGAAGGTCGCGACCCCACAGGTTCACTGCTATATCAGCCATATATGGCTTCAACCATCCTTTCTGACTTTCTGGTCCTATGCATTCAAGCCATCTCACACTCTGTTTTACTTGCGATATTGTTCCAATACCCAGAAACTGGATATCTACTGCCTGTAAAGGCCATCTGGGGTGCCATGATTGGGGGGTTATGATCGAAACATCAGCCCCCGTGTCGACTAAACCCTGGATATAAATATTATCTATCCGTATCCCCAATTTTGGTCTTTGTTCATTTATCGAAGTCTGCCAAAATATTCGTTTTGTGATTCTTTTTGGAATTTCTGAGTTTTCTTTTGAATTTATATATCTAATAGCATATGGTTTTCTAGATCAGGTTTTGGATGCTCTATTCGTCCTGAGAATGCTGATCTTCTCCTATGACCGGATATGATCTCACCATCCTTGAATTTGGAGTCTGATTTTTGGGGGCTTCCCGGGGGAAGCCCCGAAAGGCGTTTCCCGATGGTAGAGGGTTGCCTTCTTTATCCCTGGTAGATCTACATTCATTGGTCCAATGCCGTCCCTTGCCACACCTTCTGCATAATCCAGAAGGCAATGGCCTTCTGTTCGAATTAAACCTAGATCGGGTATTTTTTCCAAGAGTACCTTGTTCACAGTTCCGTCTTATATGGCCTTGTTTACCACAGTTGAAGCAAGTGATGTCTTGGTTCCTCACCCTAACATTAGCAACAGCTTGGCCTACCCAATTCTCCTCGTTGCCATGGAGACATTCAGCATTTATTACATATTGAATCCATTCTTCTATCGGTGCAGCTCTGATCTTTAAAGGCATTAGTATTCTTCTACATTCTGTATTAGCATTATCAAAGGCCAGAGAAAGTATTAATTGCTTCCTAACTTCTGAATCTGATATTGCTCTATGAACAGCTGTGGTGAGCCTCTGTATAAAGTCAGTATAAGGCTCTTTTAAGCCTTGTTTGACCTTAGTATAATGCTCAATTTTTTGACCTGGGTCCAAAATCTTTTCCCAAGCATTCAGTGCAGCAGTACGGCATAGCAATAAAGTATGCTCATCATAAGTAGATTGAGTCCTCACATCAGCAAACATGCCTTCACCAAGGATTTGGTCCTGAGAAGCAAAGAAACCTATAATTTTTCCTTGTTGTTCCAAGGTCTTGGCCTCCTCTCTAAACCAGCCTCTCCACTGTAAATTCTGACTTTGGTCCAAGACAGCAGCTGTTAGCTGCATCCAATCAGTTGGTAGAATCCGGTTTTGTGCTGACCATGAATTTAGAAGCTGCTTCACATAAGTAGAGTGTATACCGTGCATTGATATTACCTCTTTAAAATCTTTGATGTCTCTCATATGTACTGGCTCATAGCTATACTCTACATATTCTGAGGATCCATCAGGTGTTATCTTTGCCTGAATAGCAGCTGGGAACAATAGTGGTGTGGAAGGGGGTAGCCCTGTTATGTTTACCACTTTGGGTAGAGTACCTCCAGTACCATAATATCCCATTGTCCGTTGACCTGAACTGTTCTGAGCATAAGATGCATCACTACCCTTTTCCAGTATTGCAATGCGATCCTCCCATTCTTGAATTTTGGATATTACGGGTTCCCATTCCTGGATTTTGGATACTACAGGTTCCCATTCCTGGATTTTGGATATTACTGGTTTCCATTCTTGAAGTTTAGATACTATTGATTTTTCTAGAGCTTGAGTGTCCTGATGAAGCAGTCCTTCCAAAGACCTCACTGAATCAGCAATTTTTCGATCCCCATCATTAACATAATTAATGATTTTCTTGTTCTCATCATTAATGTAGTCAACAAGTTTCTTGTTTTCATAATTTACATAGAGCCTATATTTCTCTTGTACAGTGTTATCCTTATCTACAGAGGAAGCCTTATCTGAAAGCTTGTTGTAACCAATTTCCAGAGTATCCATCCTTTTTGCCATTTTAGTGCTTGACAGTTCCACATCACATACCTTGGACAGTAACTGTCGATTTACATTTTGCACCTGTTTTACCTCATCTGCCACTGTAGAGTTCGATAGTTCCATAATACATAATCTGGACAATAATTGTTGGTTTCCATTTGACAACTCTGTCATCATCCTCTTATTTTGAAAAATAAAATAGAGAAATAACCCAAAAAATAATAGGACTGGGGTATTGAATCCTTCAAGATATTCATTTAAAAATTTATCAACCACCATGGCAAAATATGACCTAAACTCTTCAAAAGAATAATAGTCAGCCATTGTGTCAATTCAGATGTAATTACGCTGTTTAGTATACAGGTGTCACAGTTTCGTTCAATTTCCTACCCACTGTATGGTAGATGCAAAGACTCTCAGCAGCAGAAAGCTGCGGGCTGAAAACCGAGTGCTGCAGGGGGCTGAAAGCAGAGCCAGGTGCTGTGGTAGGCCGGCAAGTTGAAAACCGGTCCTGCGCACTGAACTGAAGTCTCGCGTCTGCGCACTGAACTGAAGTCTCGCGTCTGCGCACTGAGCTGAAGTCTAGCGTCTGCACACTGAGTTGATCTCGCGTCTTGCGCTGAAATCTTGCCCCCAGGCAATGAGCCCAAAACCCCCGCCTACACACTGGATCAGCTGGCTGGAAACCGTGCCCGGCTAGCAAGAGGGAGCTTTAAGCCCAAGTGAACAGTCTGTATGTCCCCTGGCTTCTTACAGTTTAGGGCACAGGGCCGAGGACGTTGGGCGCCAGATGTAGATGGAGTTTTACTTTCAAGGCGCCAGTCCAAAATTAATATTTATTAGAATATAAATTAACACTCACAATATTAGTAACAGCTTATGGTGGCACCTGAACAAGGACTGGCGGATCCAAGCAATGGACGAGCGATGAAAGCGCGATGGAAGCAAGATGAATTCCGATTCTGTCTGTCCAGCAGCCAGCAGCCAGGAACCAGGAAGAGAGCTCCTCGTGTCCCAGCAGCCACTTATCAATGGGCTTGGCCACACCCCCTCCAGGGTCCCGGAAGTGTCTTCTGACCTTATCACCTGACACCTTAATCCCGCCACAGAATGCATTTTTACTTTATGATAAAGCTATAATAAGCCTTTGTGTAGTATTGGGGTTTCTCGGTCCCGGGCGGCCAGAGGTCCGAGACCCACAGACAGGCCGTGCCAGACCCCTCAGCTGCCCAGCTGCCCAGGTCCCCAAAAATGACTCAAATGCTTATATTAACTTTATGCTGTTTGGCCTATGGCTCAGGCACATTGCTAGCTAGCTCTTACATTTTAAATCAACCCATTTCTATTAATCTGTCTGCCACGTGGCCCGTGGCTCACCTGTGTTCCTTACATGTTTCTTCTTGGGCGGCTTCAGCTCATCTGCCTCTGACTCCACCCTTCCTTTCCTACCTATGCTCTTATTTCTCCTCCTACTTCTTCTACGGTGCCTGCCATGGCCCAAAACAGCTCCTTTATTTAAAGATTGAGATTCACAGCATACATAAATGCATTCCCACATCACTTCCCCTTTTCTGTCTAATCAAAAAGGAAGGTTTCAATTTTAACATAGCAAAATTACATATAACAAAATAGCTATCAAGCAAGAATTACAGTTACAATATCTAGTCTATTTGTATTTAGCAAAATTAAAGAAAATACTCTATCATCTACCTTATCTTTATGAATCTAAAGTTTCATATGCAATATACCTTTCAAATGACTAAGAAAAACTGTACCAATAACTATCTAATTTTCAACTACATCAAAGACCACAGAAGGATATATTTACCCAAGTAAACCAGAAGTACAAGTGACTTCTAAAATCTAGAAAGGACAGAGATGACACCTATCTGCCTGGACAGTCACCGAAAGTTCCTTTATAAAGTTGGGGCATCCATCTTCATCCTATAGGCCTGGAGTCTCTTTTCATTTCAGTGAAGCAGGAAATCTGCTCTGCCCATTCTGGCACAGTTCATCAGTTGCTTCTACTCGAGTCCTGAAGAATGTCTGACAGTTTTCTCTGCAAAGCAGGAACCTAAATGACCATCAAGGCTTGTTCTGCCAAAGTTCAGAGGTCATCTTCCTATGGAACATGCATGTCCAGTTTAAACAGCATACTGTCAAGCAGTCAATATAAGAACAGGTCCTTGTCCAGTGCCTAACCATTGCCACAAAGAGAGTAGACTCCATATGGAGTTTCTTCGATGCCCATTTTCCTGTTGAAGTAAATTAGTGCTGCCAGGATCAGACCTGTCTCACTGTACAGAAAAGTCTAAGCTCTTAAAACATTTTAAATGTCATATTCTGTAGGTCTTAGAAGTATTTGAAGATTACCTACCTAATTGAAATATGTATTTGTATACCTAAAAATCCTAGGTAACCTAATTATAAGTTTGATTATCAAAAGTGACTATTAACCTTCATTTCTTAATTATATACTACAATTTTAAAACAGTTACATGAACATCATACCTTAAGCAAGAATAGAAAAACACATACAGCATAACAAAATTGACCTTAAATTTGTATCAATAAACCAAAATCTATACCAATGTAAAGCATTTTGAGATTAACAGCTGATTTCCTGATCTAAGTAAATTCAATAATCTAATTTTTAAAAAATAATTTATATACCATATTCCCTTTTTCTTCTTATAAAGAGATTAACTATGGACATTAACCATTTATAATGAAAACAAACATTTAGAAACAACATTTGGGGGATTTGGGCGTAGTTATCCATTACTACTTCCTGTTGATTAAGGGGAGCTTAAAATCTCACGGTTGTTGAGACTGGATCAGTCTGCAGCTCTGAAGCTGATACGGTCATCTCTTCTCATCAGAGATATTTTTCAGGGGGTCTTGGTTGATGAAACCATATTTGCCTGGAAGCAATCCACAGGTTCTCATCTTCTGTGGAAACACAAGCAGAACTCTTCCAAAGCAATAAATCCTTAGACACAAATTTCAAAATCAACATACCTTTAAAACATATATTCTTGTTTAACTTAGTAGCCTTTGCATTTGCAATCCATTGTCTTTCTGCAGTTAACTCATTAACAGTTAAAAAATTAAAAGAAAACACAATAACAACCAAAATCCAGATTTTGTGTCTATTTTCCATCTTTACATGGCTTATTATATTTTTATTATTCTATTTCTCTCTTTAAAGACTTTTTCTAACCTCTTTCTTTTCTCTCTGAAGCCTATGTACCTTTTACATGCATTGTAACCCATTTACAGGTTTTTCTTTTCATCTGAATCTGTTTTATTGTGAATCTTTAATCATCTTCCAACCATAAGAGCTTTTAAAATACACTCTCTTAAAGAGCTGCATAGTTTTTGCCGAGGAAGCTGAATCAGAAGTTCTTTTAAAGGGACCGTGTCCCTGTTCGTGGTCAGCAAACAGAGCACACCCAAGAAAATGCTGCTACTAAGAAACCGTCTTTGCTTTCTTTTTGTTCAAACTAAACAGAAATCTAAAAATCAATCACATGCTACTGAGTCTTCTGTGAGTTTTCAGGAACCTATCTGATTGCAGCTTACACTGCCTGCCACCAGTCCACCAGCGCCATTTTGAATGTGACCCGGAAGCCCCGCTTTCTTTGTACAAAGACCTGCTTCGTATACACAATTTGGAAGCTGCCTTTGCTCAGTTTCTGCTAAAACCCTTTTTAAACTTTCTCAGGCATTAAGTGGATAATTGACCCACGTTGGATGTGCCATCTGTAGTAGTGGGTGTTTCTGGGTCCCGGGTGGCCAGAGGTCTGAGACCCACAGACCTGCCACCCAAGACCGCTTAGCGGCCCAGCCGCTCAGGTCCCCAAAAATGACTCAGACTCTTATATTAACTTCATGCTGTTTGGCCTATGGCTCAGGCACATTGCTAGCTAGCTCTTACATCTTAAATCAACCCATTTCTATTAATCTGTCTGCCACGTGGCCCGTGGCTCACCTGTGCTCCTTACATATTGCTCCTTCAGCTCGGTCTGGCTGACTCTGCCCTGCTTCTCCTACCTATGCTCTGATTTCTCCTCCTGCTTCTTTTATGGTGCCTGTCATGGTCCAAAACAGCTCCTTTATTTAAAAGTTGAGATTCACAGCATACATAAACGCATTCCCACATCACTTCTCTAAAGGGAGTGGCACTATTAGGAGGTATGGCCTTGTTGGAGGAAGTGTAGAATATAACCAAGTACTAATAAATATAAAAGGGATACATTGAAAGTACATTATATAAAATACTATGCGGAATGAAAGAGACATGTGCTTCCCTGTGAAATCTCTATTACTTGTCACTAAAGTGCTAAGTTATAATTGTAGGTGTTGAACTTCCAAGTGCACAAACTGAGAGATGACATCAAGTAAGACATTGTTCTTCCTGAGTGGCTTGAAACATAACTTAGAAGGACTCCTCTTTTTTAACTTAACATGTGTCCATGGTTCATCAAGGATTTTAATATCCCAAAGGCCAAAAATGTACAACACATTGATATGCAGGTTCTGATATTTATATATTATAATATGCTAGGATCCATATTACGTTCAGTAACATTATCTAGTTCGAAAGGGCAAAGTACAAAGAATTCCAAATAAGTTCATCTTTTTTTTCCCTAAAGGAAGGAGTGAAAAAAAATGTTAATATTCTTGAGAATTTTGGAGTACAGGACCATGGACTGTTTTCTTATTCACTGCTGCTGACACTAACTACTTGATATTAAGGACCCTTATTTTCATTATTTCAATAATTATTTCTTAATCTGAAGTGAATCCTCCTTCTAATCAGCAGCAGCTGTGATCATTAAGGTTTGATTGGAAGTCGCCTAGAATCTTCATACTTCTTCATTGCTTTTACAGATTCAAAAGTCTTTGGGATCAGAATGAAAATGAAGGACTGTTCATTCCAGTAATTCTCAATGCCGATTCTCAGACATGTTGACAAACAACATCAAAACTACACTAGAAATATGTATTTCAAGATTTGTAAACCTTAGCATCATTAAGTCAGAGTGAGGACCAGAGAGCTGAGACATAGCAGGTTTCAGGGAAGGGCCTGACTGTAAAACCCATAGGTGTGGAACACTGATTTACTATGTGGACCACTGGCTGTCAGGTGGCAGGCGACCTCTGCCATGTGCTGTTTTTAGATGTAGCACACTGTTTGACAAAAGAAGACCTGAAGAGCTTTTGGCTTGCTTTTTATTATTCTGGTTTGTTGGTTTTATCTATTATTGTCATCCTTACCATCATCATCATCATTATTGTTATTGTCATTATTACTATTTTAGATGCCTGCTAATATCCTGAGAAAGAGAAGTTTAGGGTGTGGATTTGGGTTGACAATGTGAGGAAGATTTGGGAGAAGATGGGAGAAGGAAAACCATTATCAGAATACATTTTATTAAAGTTTTTATTTTTAATAAGGAAGAAAATAAAGGAAAAGTATAAAAGTATAAAAGAAATAATTTTTACATTTGGAGGATAATTTTAGTTCTAGGCAATCTATAGCAACATCAGTTAAAAACTATTAAAATATAAACAGAATTCTTTCTTGAGGAAGTTTAAGGCATGTGGTAAAAGAATTCTTTCGGGGAAAATGTCTCAGGTATTCAACTCACTCATTCTCCTTTGACAATTTGACCCCAGGTCACATTTGGTTTTGTCCCAGTCCTGATCCATTATTAAAAGATCACAATTATTTTCATTAAAAACTATTTTTGAATGTGTTCTACAAATTCTGAAGTGGCAAAATATTTCAGAAATTATAGATCTATGCAACTAATATCTAGCCTTTGTGCATTTATTTAGAAACAAAACCACTGAATCCTGCTAACTGATATTTAAAATTTTTCTCTAACTGTATCTTTTGGTTGCTTTGCTGTTTTCAGTTTAAAACAATACTGAGATAGTTATTTTCCTCCATTTGTTTGTAGAAGCTGCCTATGGTTACTAAAACTTTGAATATACTGACATGATAGTCATTAAAAACCATGAATGAAATATTTTTAAGTGAATATGGATAGACACATGGTAAATAGAAAAGTCTTTCACTGAAAGAATTCATAGTAAGATGTGAGCACTCTCTAAATTCATCGATGGAGTCTCTGCCACCCCAACCAAACCAGGGAGGTTGATTTGTATATTTTTCAGGTGATTCACTATGTTTAATTCAGTTATTTGTATTCTTATTAAGACTGTGGCTTGTGAGCTGTTTGCTGAAATGGGGGCACCTTAACTGGGCTATGCCACTGAAGAGAATCTGTCTCCCTCTCCGATTACTATTAACTGCTTCATAAATCCCCATGAGTAAATGCATTTAAGACCCCAACCTTGTGTAGTAACCATAAGTGCTGCATGTTCATCAATACAATATCCAGAGCATTTCCTATGACTCATCTCTATCCTTTTGTTCTTCAATCTTTTTAGTCTCTCCTCCACAATGTTTCTTGGTATGAGAGGTGGTGATGCAGAAATCCTACCTAAGGTCTAAGCAGTCAAAGCCATTTATTCTCAGCCCCTGGACCAGTTATGAGTCTCTGCATTTATTTGCCCAAAGCTCAGAACTAGAAGATAGTTTAATACATATCCATTTAGCAAAACAATGTTATCAATTTTTTTCTAGTCATGTGACCTCTTCATTCATAAGTTTTTGACCAGGTTTATAGTGTCAAGCTTTTTTTTTTTCCCCCTATGAAAAAGGCCTCAAAAATCCAGTCGGATAGTGCTTGGTTACCTTCTTACTACTTTTGTCACAATTGCACTCATGGGTAAATGTACTTTGTTTTGTTGATGTGGGATATCTTTCTGTATGCTGTGAATACCTCTGGTTAATAAAAAAGCTGTTTGGACCTATGGCAAGCCATCTTAGAGGTAGGCAGGAAACTGAGCATAGATAAACAGGAAGGAGGGCAGAATCAGATATAGATCCTGTAGGTAGCTGCTCAGAGGGCAAGATGTAATGGAACTCAGGTAAAACCATGGAGCCACCAGACAAGACATAGATTAATAGAAATGTGTTGAGAAGTTGTAGGAACTAGCTGATAATGAGCATAAGCTGTAATGGTATTATGTTACATCATAAATAATTGTTCCATCTATTGGTTTAATAAAAATGCTGATTGGCCAAAGGCAGACAGGAAGTGTGGGTGGGACTACCAGACTAAGAAAACTCTGGGATCAGGAAAATCAGAGCAGAGTAGCCAGAGAGATGCCATAGAGATGCCAGAGAGACACCACAAAGAGACACCAGCAAATGCATAGGAAAGAAATTGAAATGCTGCTCTGAGAAAAGGTACCAAGCCATATGGCTGAACAAGATGGGTTACTTTAAGAGCAAGAGCTAGCTAGAAATATGCCAGAGCCATAGGCTGATCAACATAAAGTTAATACAAGCATCTGTGTGTTTCTGTGGAACACCAGGTCAGAACCTCAGGGCTAGGCTGGAAAGGCCAGGCCAGAAACTAATACTATAAATGGCATACCAATATGGGTAAAATACACCCACATTAAGCCATGGAAAGCTTAAAGGTGGACTAGAGCACAGAAACAGAGCCAAAAGCAGTTTTAGAGTTTTGTCTCTCAAGTGGGTTGTGGTAAAGAGACTGAGTGGTGTATGGGATTAAATTACAAAATGGTGGGTTTTCTGCGTGCAATTTAAGCTGAAATAAGGCCAGTTCCTGAGCCTCAATGTAACCAAGGAGCTGTATATGGTGGATTTGAGGTTTCTATTTATAAGGACAAAAAGGGAACAGAGCCAAAGATGACTTTTTAGTGGCAGTGTTTTCTGAGATCAGCTCTGTTTGCTGGCAGCAAGCAGAGGCTTGGCTTTTTAAAGAGAGGCTTTCTGATTCAGCCTTAGAGGCAAAATACTTGTGAGTCTTTAAAGAGGCCCTGCTGCCAAATACTTAAATGGAATTAATTAGCAGCAGATGGCAGTGCTATATTTGGTGATTATAGGGACACTAAAATTCCCCAGAGTAGTAATTGTGGGTCATAGCAGTACTTCTGCTTAAAAGCTAAATCCTATGAAGCTAGACTAGGAGCTGGGTGGAGGCAGCCAGCCATTCTTGTGAAGCCTTTAATCCTTAGCCTCACCTTGGCAGATTAAAGGTGTGGCCAGAAACAGAAAGAAATAGAGGGAGCTGGGTAGAGCCAGCAACCCTAGCCAAGCAAATGTGTGGTCAGAAACAGAAAAAAAAAAAAAAAAAAAAGAAAGAAATAAAAGATATACAGTAAGGTCATATTCAAAAAAACTCTAAACGGTTTAGAGTGTGTTTAAAAATATATGTAGGCTTAAGAGAGAAAATAAAAAGAAAAAAAAATAGAGAACGTCCTTAAAAAAGAAATGGAGTAAAAAGAAATAGTAATGAGCCACAAAAATGGAAAACACAAAGAGTGTCTGGATACTGTATGTTATTGTCTTGTCTTTAAGTTTTTTGACTGAAAATGAAGAAGTAAAAGCTGATAAAAGCCATTTTATTATAAATGCTATTGGATTAATCCAACCTATATATTTTGTAAGTGAGTTGACTTTAAAATTGAAACTGAAAGATATGCTACTTTGGAGAAGAGGTTTTCTTTTTATTTCCACAGAGATTGGCTGTGAATTTATTCCTGGTTAAAGAAAATAAAGTTTGATCAAGGAAGACCCCCTGAAAAGTTTCCAATGGAAATGGATGGCCCAGATGATTCAACATTTCAGAGCATCTCTGTTAAAGTTTCCTCTGAAATTCTGCATCCAAAATAACTTCAAAAAGACTGTGTGAGATTACCCAGCTTTAGAGACTATTACACAAAAGACTTCCATAATCCTAAAGTTTTCTTTGGGTCCCCATTGGATTTCCAGAGCCCCCAATCAGCAAGAAGTTGCCTAGAGAACTATGCCCACTTTTCCAAAAAAAAAAAATGGATTATGGATGTTTGTCTTTGTTTACAGTGTTGGTTACAAGTTGTTATAGATAATGGTGAAAAAAAAACTATACAAAGAAAATTAGATTTTTTTTTTAAGGTGATAATGTAGTATTAGTTTCTAGCCCGGTCTTTCCAGCTTGGCTCTGAGGTTCTGACCTGCTGTCCCACAGAAACACACAGATGTCTGTATTAATTTTATGTTGATCAGCTTATGGCTCTGGCATATTTCTAGCTAGCTCTTGCTCTGAAAGTAACCCATCTTGTTCAGCCATGTGGCTCTGTACCTTTTCTCAGAGCAGCATTTTAACTTCTTTCCTCTGTGTCTGGTGTCTCATTGTGATGTCTCTCTGGCATCTCTCTGGCATCTCTCTGGCTTCTCTGCTCTACTCTTCTTGTTCCCAGAGTTTTCTTAGTCTGGTAGTCCCGCCCATACTTCCTGTCTGCCTTGGGCCAATCAGTGTTTTTATTAAACCAATAGCCAGGAAAATTATTTACAAGGTAACATAATCCCACTATGCTAAGCCACAAGCCAAACAGTTTGTAATTAATAGAAACCTTTCTGTCATAATTTGGGGCTAAGCAACTATGTGACTGCTGGTCTGGACCTTGGGCCAGACAGGCCAGAAACTTATTACCACATTTTGTCTTTAGTATTCATCTGATTCTGAAATATGTAATGAAATCTAAAGAATTTTGATGATTTTAAAAAGTTTTAAAACATAATCTATACTAATTTCAAGCCTTAATATCAAGTTAAAATAACTAAAACAACGCCATACTGATTTTAAAATAACCATAGAAAGCAAAGGAAAAAAATTCATTTAATCCAGAAATACTCATATTTCATCTGTCACTTGATTTGCATCAAAGGTGCTGAAGCATTTCAGTGTGATAAATACACTCAACAAATTAGACAAGACAACTATATGCAAGGTATCACCTCAACCCTTATTTCACATTTGAGGCACAAATTAACTCAAAATAGGTTGGATAACAAAAATATTAAGTATAAACATTCAGAAGAAAATATAAAAGAGCAGCATTACAATTTTTATACATGGCATACATTGTGATTATAAATTAAAATGTGAGCTGTGATGTAACTGAGTGGTAGAGTGCTTATCTACCACACACAGGACCTGAGATTCAACCTACAATATTTCAAAATAAAATAAAAACTTTTTTGTTACTTATCCCAATTATTTTTTTTAATTTTTTTTAAAGATGTTGCTTTTTTGATTTAAAGACCAAAGAAAATTTTCTAAGGGTAATAGACATGCTGTATATTTTAATTTTGGTAATGACAAACTGACTAAAAATAAAATAAAAAACAATATCCACCAATTAGAAGAATACTTGTAAAATATATCTAATTTTTATACAGAATATATAAGTACTGTCAATATTATAAAGACAGAGCAAGTCTGTGGTGTGTGTGGTGTGATGTGTATGTGTGTCTGTGTGAGTGTGTGTATGTGTATGTACGTGTATGTGTATGTATATGTGCATGTCTGTGTGACTGTGGGGGGTTGTATAAGGGGAAAGACATGAATTGAACACATCTTTCACCAAATAAAAGTTGAGTGACCAGAAGGAAAAGAGTCAACAATGGTATCTTAGAAAGTACAAATGAGAACTATAAAGACATCCACCAGAATATCCACAACAAAGCTAAGTTATGTAAAAATGTTGGTAAGGTACAGAGCAATTTGAACTCTCATATATTGCTGATGTTAAAACAAAATGGTGCAGAAATTTTGAGACACTCCTTCACTGTTTAAAAATTTTAACAAACAATAATTAAAATAATCCTACTGCTATCTTCATCAAGGAGACAACAATTTAAAGTGATCCAGGGAAAAATTTTCCCAGCTTCAGAGACATTGTGCTTTAGCTTCACTAACAGTTATGGCATTTTCATAAAATATACATTGAAAGAAGAAATTTGTGATAATATATTATGGCCCATTTTTTAAAAGTAAACTAAAATGCAAAGAAGAAGCATTTGAGCTATCAATATCTGAGACAAATAGCTATTAAAATCAGTAAGACAAGGTATAGATAAAACAAATATTTTTATAGAAAAAAATATCCATGTAATGTGAGCATCCAATATACCACACCAATTTTATGAACCAAAAGATAAATCCCAGTAGCATTCAAATGAAAACCATTTAAAATGAGGCCACATTTCTCGGTAGAAAATTGATATGCATTTAAAAGATAAAAGTATAATACCCAGATTTATGAGTCCCCCTAAGAGGGTATTTTTTATACACTGCCAGTGAGAATTTAAAATTATACACACAGAGAGGCAATTTAAGATGTTTAGACACAGAAGTCAAAGGTAAGTCCCTATTGTTGAAGACACAATGCACTTCAGAAACAGAAATCACAGGCCCCTGAGCTGGAACTGACTTGAATGTCCCTACACTGGGGACTAGCTTTCAAGGTACCAGAAGAAGCCATGCAAGATTCCAAAGGAAGGAGGCAACAAACAGCCCTGCATAGCTATAACATCTATGAACCACATCGATGACCAGCATGGTATGGTCAACTCTATGAGGGCAGTAATGGTGCACATAACTTGGCAATGGCTTCTTAATTAAATATAAGAGCCATTCAATAAGCAGAAGACCATGGCTGGTACTGGTAAGCCAGATACGTAATCAGTGATAGTGATATTATTGTAAGATAAGAGAATCTATAGCCACTAATTCACTAAGCTAGCACAACCCCTAACAATACAACAGTTACACCCACAGATAAGTGTAGTCTTCTTTCTTCATCAAGGAAACGTCTCTTTGCAACAACAAACAGGGACTACTACAGAAAACTAATAGGGAGAGTTGTGGAGCCCAGGCTCAATGTATATATCTCTAAAAGCAATCCCATACCTAAGGCTCAGGGAGCATTGCAGAAGATTGGGAGAAAGATCGCATTGCCAGAAGATTAGGACTTTGCTATGGGGTTGTGACTCCTACCATCATCAGAAGCTACATCTATAAGGTCTTCCTAACGCTGAGTGTGGGGGAAGCTCAGAAGCCACATTTCTACACAAAAGACTGCGGACAATTGGGTAAAGCTGGAGTGGAGGAGGTGGTCCTCCCTAGGGAAGAGTCATCAACTGGCTGTCCAGTGCTAAATGTTTAGTCTTGAAAGTATTCGTACAAGTAACATTCTATGAACTTAACAGGTCATATTTAAAAGTATATATGTATATACATATATGTATATACATGGAATATCAGTAGATGTAAAAAGAGGTTATCAATTTAAAGAAGAATGGGAGAAATATATGGGAGAGTTTAGAGGAAGGAAAGGGTAAGAGGAAAATGTAATTAAAATACAATCTTAAAATTAGGCAAAAATGATTTAAAATCTGTTTAAACATATTTTTGGGACATGACCAAGAAATTTCTTGTGGAGAAATTAATCTGAGCCACATTCATAAAGTCTCAACAAAATGGCTGTCTAAACTGGACCTAAACAATGCCAACACCAGTTTCCATCCCGACATAGATGGAGGGAATCTTAAGAGCTACAAGCAATTAACAACCGCTGAGAGAAAAATTAGTCTCCCCAGGGATCAGTCTCCCCTGACTGGCTCTCCAGTAGCAAGTGATCAGCCCTAGAAAACACAGCAGCCAAAAAGGAAGAGGGGGCCATGCATTTGGGATGAGAGCTCAGATACAGGAGGGTTAGAAGGCAAATGAGAACTGGGGAATGATTTAATATCTTTAATTAAATAAAGAAGAACATTTTCCCTAAATAAGCAATTAGAAAAACACTAACATGTATAATGTTGTTGGATCACTTTCAGTGCTAAATTCTATAAATAACAGAAATAATCAAAACAGAAAAGAATTAGTATGTTTATATGAGACTTTATACATGTTTCCCAAATATAGACTCTAATATATGCCTTATAAAATATGCAAAATGTATACATGCATATAAGTTTGTCCCATATAAAATAATTTATACAGCAAAAATTATTAACATGCACAGATGAAACGTTTATGGGGTTCATGTCTGGCTTATAAAACTGACCCTGGCTTCTTTTTTCTGTATTCTGTATCTAAATGTTTTGTAATACAATTACTAAATACACACGACTTTTACAATGTGAGATAATCATCTTCCCCAGCAATATTTTATAAGAAAGAGTTAAAATATAACATTGTGTTTCTGTGAGCTACAAGTCTCTATAAATTTGAAATGCACACAAAGTAGTAACCTTTTGGGTGTGCATACTGAGCACACCAACTTTCCCAACATGATTGAAAATAACTCTAATGAAGTTATTTCTCTATGATTTGATTTGAATCTTAAGTTCTGGAGAGAAATAAGGAAGGAAAAAATGTGGGCAAAAACCAGAAAACCAAAACAAACAAACAAACAAAAAAGCCCAATCTATTCTTTTCATTTTTATCAAGCCCCATCACCATTGAGAGTTGCCTCATGCTGGAGAATACTCTCCTCTGCCATTGCACTTCCTAATTTCATTTCATCAAACCAACAGGCTGTAAACACTCTTTCTATCTACTGCAGTAGAAGTACACATCCACTTCAACCAGACAGTTTTGTAAAAATAAGGAGTGCACACAACACTGATTTACATAACTGCAACTGAATAATAAAGGCACCTTTAGGATTTCTACCTGTCTACTTAAATATGGCCCTGGGTGAGCTATTGTTTATCTCAAACAAATCCTAAAGGGGAAGTTACACAGAACCTTTTGGAACCTTTACATACAGATGTTGCTTTGGCAGAAGGAAGCTAACTGGGAGAAGATCCCGGGATGGAAAGATTTGGGGTGAATCTGTGCCAGGAGGAAGGAAGGGCAGGATGTGAGAAGTATGTCACTTACAGAGGTAAGATCCTGAGGGTTGGAGATGACTCCATAGTTAAGAGGGTTTGTTGCACGAATAAAGGAAACTTGGAGCCAGATCTCTGGGAAAGGCGGAGATATCAGAGAGTAAACACCAGTCAGATCACACCCAGCTGTCTTCCAGCTTCCTCAGCCTACCTCCTCCTGGCTTCTTCTTCCTGCTCTGTCTTTCTATATCTTCTTTAAATACTTCTTTTGCTCAGTTAAGGCGTGGCACCACTACTGCCTGCCTGGAACTTTAAACTCTTTCTGTAAACTAAAATAACCTAGAACTCAGATTGAATTAAAGGTGTAGGTCACCACTCCTGGATATTCCCTGTGCTGGAATTAAAGGTGTGAGTTACCACTGTCTGATCCTCTTAGACTGACTGTGGATAGATCCCTCTGATATCTCCGAATGTTTTTTTATTATATTTGAAAATATCCCCCACAAGTGCTAGCTGTTCTTCCAGAGGACCTTGGTTTGGTTCCCAGTAACCATGTGGTAGATTATAAATGTCAGTTACTCCAGTTTCGGGGAATAAGACTCCTTCTTTTGCCAACACTCCTCTTTCCAAGGGCAGGCACAAACACGGTTCACATACATACACACAATATTCATACTTATGCAACAAAAATAAATAATCTTTAGAGAAAGGAAACTACGCTCACTTGATTCAGAGGACTCAAGGCAGCACTTGCTTGGGTTCCACTAGCTCTATGGACACTGCTGGGGTCCCACTTACTAGGCGTATTAAAATTAAAAGATCAAGATTCCATTTCCTTACTTTAATATAACTTCAAATTTTTCTAGTGAAGTTTTGGGTAAAAGTATGGGTAATAGACAATCAAATAGTAAAGAACATTTTTAGTTGAAATTTTATACAATATATCCTGATGTTTCCACTCTCTCCTTTTCTCTCAGACCTCCCCATATCCTGCCCCTCTGTAACTTCTTTCTCTCTTTATAAAATAAAAAGGCAAATAAAAAAGCAAATAAAGCAGAATCAAATAAAACACATGAAGAGGAAAAAATGCAAAGAACATACAGAGAGATATACATGTTCAAACACACATAAAATTATGAGATTAAAAACTGTAATACACAAGTGATCAGTGAGATTTAAAAAAAAAATCCCAAAGTATGAGACCAAAAAAAATTGTTTTGTGTTGGTCATCTCTACAGTTGGGCAAAAGGCCTGCCTGATGGGTGATTTGCATACCCAGAGAGACTCCATTGGAGAAAATCAATTTTTCCTCTGTGAGCAATTGTCAGTTAGGGATAGCTTCCGAGCTAGGGATGAGGGCAGCTCATATCTACTTTTCCTTTCAGTGCAGGGACTCCATCTGGCTTGGACCTGCAGGCCATGTGCGTCTTAACACAGTCTCTGTGAGTTCACACGTGTGTCAGTCCTGTGCTGTCTGGAAGTCACTGTTTCTTTGTAGTCATCTGTCCCCTCAGACTCTGACAATCTTTCCAAGTCCTCTTCTGAGTCCTGAGGAGAGGGATTTGATGAGAACATCCTATTTAGAACCGAGGGTTCCAAGACCAATGTTCTCTGTAATTGTCCAGTTGTAGGTCTCTGTATTTGTTCTCATTAGAGAAGCTGCCAGAGGACAACCAGTTAGCATTAGGAGTCATTGAATTGACATGTTTCTTTAGCAGAACAATGGTACTTGGTTTTCTTCTAGGTCCCTGGCCAATCTACTCTCTTTTCTTGGACCTGAACAATGTCAGACAGGGGTTATTTATCATGGGGCATGCCTTAAATCTGATCAGATTGTAGTTGACCATTCCTATAACTTTTGAGCTTTTACTTTAACCAATAAATATGATGTTAGTGTGGATATGTTTGTAAATGCTCATTATCCATTTAGGAAGTACCCTCATATTCTAGTAGCTTATTGAGGGTTTTCAAAAGAAGAGCATGCTGTGTTCATGAAATAACTGCATGCTATTTCTACAACTTTGAGATGATCAGAAACCTACTATGTCTACTAACATGGGAAATCCATTTTATTAATTTAAAAATATTAAACTGACCTTATATTCTGAAATAAAAGCTACTTAGTATTAATTTTTTGTTACTTTGTCTATTTTGTTGGAACTCACTAGTAGAATAAAGACATAAAATAATTGAGATTTTTGTTTTATATACTTTTAAATATATTTTGATTACACAATTTTTTTATTTTATTGATTTGACTTAATGTGAATTTGGTAACATGATAATATCAACATATAAGTTGATATATTACTTCCTTTACAGATTTTTGAAAAAGTGGATAATAGATAATATTAATTCATTAAATACTTAAATTATTCTGGTAGCAAATCATTTAGATCTCATGCATAGTGTTATATGGCAGGATTTTTCTGAGGAGATACAACACTAACCTGTCTCCTTTTCCCTGATAGAGAATCAAAGATGTCAAAGAATGGCTATCACCAAAGTCTAACTTGGTGAGCTGAAGAGTTTTATTGAGGTTACTTTCAGGAATGGGGGTGAGGCGTTTCTTATAGCAGCAGAGATTGCTCCTTCTAAGTACCTTATCTGGTCTTTGCTTCTTCTAGGTTGAGAGTCTGTTTTCAGAGCCTTCTTTTTCTGAGAGTAATCTCATGTATCTTTTACTGTTGATTAATTCTTGGGTATTGAGAATCCTGTGAATCTGGTCAGGAACTTCTTGAAATAACTTTTAGGTGTTCACTTTTAGGTGAGCTTCCCTGCAGATGGAATGTTTCAGTCTCGTAACTACACAGCAGTAGGATTTCATTGTTGAAATCTACTCATAAGCTAAATATCTTTAGATATTGTGTTATACAACTTACGTATTTGTAGTAATATTTGTAATTTTTTTACTTTAGTGGATGTAACCATTCCATGTAAATAGTTCATAAAGTCTCTTTCCTGACTGGTGATAGCTAGCTAGCTAGATGATAGATAGATGGCAGACAGACAGATAGATGATAGAAATTTTAGTGATGGAACTATTTTGGTAATGTGTGACCTTTTATTTTTATCCAAAAATTCTGGTTAGTATATTTATCAATTTCATCTACCAATTTAGTGCTTTTTTTCTTGATTCGCTTGCATTTTCTATACTTCTTTCTCTCTGCTCTTTAAAGAGTTATTTTATCTACATACTTTAAATCTTATTCATTAAACTTTTATCATACCCAAATCATCAAGTATTGAGAAAGATTCCTTACTATTCTAACATAGATATTTAATTTTTGAAGTCATTTAATTTCTTGAAGTCTTGAGTGAGAACTTTCTTTTAAAAATCTTGCAGGCATTGCATTCCCTACAGTAACAGATTGGGTTACCTAACTCTATAGTTCTGTTGTATAGTGAGTGTAGCCACACACAAGAAAAGGCAAGTTAGTCAAATTTGCTGACTCCTTTTTCAAGTATGAACTTAGCAGGTATGTTTACATTTTTGTTCAGTTAGAAATATTTGTTCATCAACCAATGGTTTTCTTACTAAGTTGTAATGGTTATAATTATACCTTTCTTATTAGTGTCTATTTTTTTCTACTGTGACAAGAGAACATACTTTAAAATTAATTATTTCAAATTTGCTGAGAATTGACTTATATTACAGAAAATGGTCTTAGTAAATGGTCTATTCTAATTCAAAAATAATGTATATTTTGTTGTTGTGGAATGGAGTGTTTTATAAATATCTACTAAGTTTAATTGTCTGAGACTATTTTTCAAGGCCTCTAAATTTTAACTACTCGTGTCCTAATCCTAAAGAGAGAAGAGTTTCAGTTTCTAGCGTTGTGTAGATTTGTGTGTTTTCCTTACAGTTGTGTTGAGTTTTGTCACTGCATCTTGAAAAGCATCTGAAAGATCTACACTAGCATTGTTTCCACACTTGTCTGTCGTGCTGATATTTGTCAGCTCTGTGTGTCTGAAAACAAGTCTTTTCTCCCCTTCACTTTTGAAAGATAGTTTCTCTGAGTGAAAGCTCTCAGATTGACAGGAAAAATTCTCTCAATATGCCCAAGACATCTCTCCATTTCTTACTTGCCTTGTTTCTGACAAGAAATCTATCATTACTGTTTTTGTTCTGTGTGTGAAGTGTCCTTTCTCTCAGGCTCATTTTCATTCATTTGGCACACTTTCACTTTCGTTATCCTTGCGGAGTTTGAACATGGCTGGTTTGTTTCTTTTACTATAGCTCTTTTCCCACCCTTCTTTTCTTGCAGGTCATGGGCCTTTACATTTTGTGGGGTCTCCGCTGTGTTTCAGTCTTGGCAATTTCTGCTGTTTTATTTTCTTCAAGCTCACTAGTTTTCTATCTATAACATGTCATTTCACATATTGTTTTCACTACTGTAAGGCAACTTTTTTTTTAAGTTTCATGTGTGTGTGTACTACTTTCCTCAGTTTCTTGTTATATATCTTAAATATATATATATAACATATATATATATATTTAAGATATCCACTATCTTTACTGAGTAGCTCTAGCATCTATTATTTGCTGTTGATTCTTAGTCTTCTTGTTGTGGGCCAGACTAGCTTACTCTTTATGTGCCTGGAATTTTTGAACATATACATACGTTGTGAAATTTGCCTTGCTCAATGTTACAATATTCATCTCTACATCTTTAACTTTGTTATTGAATGAACTTAAATTACCCACACCCAATGTGTATCTCCGATATGGTTTTAAGACCAGAGATGACCTTAAAGTTTGTTGGGAGAGTGATTCTTTCTGACCCTCTTACTTACTGTCCTTTCTGCTGGTGGTTTTTGTTTCTCCTTTAGACAGTGTCTAGCCGTGTATATATTGCTTGGCTCTATGGTAGATGCTCAATCCCCCTGCAAACAGTAGGATACCCATGTTGTGAGGTTTTCTCCTTCCTAACAGTCTGCACTACAGAATCTGACAGTCTACACTACAGAATCTAGTTTCTTTGATCCTCTATTTTTCAACAATAACTTGTTAAGTAGCCTGTTGAACTCAATCTGCTTATCATGGGGCTTGTTTTTATTACCAACACTTTATTTTTAGAATCAATATAGTATCTGAAACAGGAAGGCCTGTATAAATTAGGTAAAATGTACCTCTGTTCAAATTTTTTTCACTTTTACCATAACAAAAGATTTCTACTTTTGTAGATGTTCCTAAACCTATACCTGTGCCACTTGGACTAATAAATAGCTTGTGGATGAAAGGAAGACCTTAGTACTTTTTATTTTCTTTAAAAAAATAAAATAAAATTACTCACAATGATTCATTGGCTTTAAGAGATTATAAGATGTGTGCCATTTATCCAGATTTTCATTAGTGTTATTACAGACCACTCTAAGTATATATGTGAGTTGAAATCAAGAACTTTGTAGAGACACCAAACAATTATTTATAAAGTTAATTAAATTGATGTTTCTTAAAGCAGAGTGGATATAAATCACACTGGAGAATTGATTTGTATTTTAAATAGTTTGATTTTATTAATCCCCTTCAGATGTGAATTAACAAGAATTAATCCCAAAGCCAGATATAAAAAATAAATAAGCCACAGGCCACATGACAAGACAGATTAATAAAAATAAAATAAGATATGAGAACTAAATAACTGTATGCCTGAGCCACAGGCTGACCAATATATAATTAATGTAAGCATCTAAGTCATTTTTAGGAGGTGCAACAGAGGTGGGCAAGTCTGGACTGTGGGGCAAGGCCAGGCTAAAAACTCATATAACAAATGGTCCCCAAACAAAGACACATATACCCACATAAACCTAAAAAGCTTAAACAAAGTTCTAAAGCACAAAAACACAGCCAAAACCTCCAAATTGTGTCTCTCAAGGGGCCAGAGTAAAGAGACAGAGTGACATATGGGCTTAAATTACAGAATATCAAGTTTGCAGTGGACAGCTTACTGCAACAAAACCAGTTCCTGAAGCTTCATAAGAGCCTCAATATAAGCTATGGATAATAAATGTAAAGTTTCTGTTTATACAGACAAAAATATGAGTCAAAGACAACTTTTTAATAACAACATTTTCTAAAAAGGCTGTTTGCAGGCAATAAACAAATGCTTTGCTCCTTTAAAAGAGGCTTCCTGACTCAGCCTTAGTGACAAAATCTTTAAAAGGCCCTACTGCCAAACACTTCGATAAAGTTCATAAACAGCAGGCAGGGGTGCTCTATTTAATGACAGTATAGACCCTAAGATTCCCCAAAATTAAGATAATAAATAGCCCCACAATATTCAATACTACTTTCCAAAAATTAAAAAATGAGCCATGACTTTAATACCTCTACCATGTTAAAAAGCTGAGCAGAACGGAGTCAACAGTCAAAAAAAATACTTTAAAGGCTAACATTTTAATAACTCTTCCAATTAAAAATGATTAAAAACATGCAATAAAACAAATTTAAATACAAAACCCTAAATAAATTACAATGTATATAAAAATACATAGACTAAAAAAATTAAGAATTCCTTAAAAGATAAAATAATAAAAATATAATAAACAATATACAGATAAAAATACACAAAAATCTAAATTATGTCTATCATATTTTCTTTTAAGTTTTAATTGTTAGTTAATCAACTATAAAAATATTTAATTAGGAAGACTATTACATTAAACAGACATATTTTAAAAATACAGTAACTTTAAAATTTAAATTTAAAATACATTACTTAAAAATTATGCTTTTGTTTCCAGAAAAAATAAAAAACCTATAGATTACTTCCAGGCTAATATAATTTAATAAAAATGACTCCCTAAAAAACTCTCTGATAAAAAAATAGCCTCATCAACTTCAAGGCTACCAACTAAGATAGCCCAGCCTCCAAACCTCTAGAAAATCGTCAATGCCCCTCAATCAGCAAAAAATAACAAACTACAACCCAATTCCCAAAATATTATTTATAAATATTTGTTTTCATTATAAATAATTAGCAGTTATAGTCAATCTCTTTCTAAAAATGTAATATACAATATTTTAAAAAATAATTAAATTTACTTTATTCCAAAAATCAGTAACTAATCTCAAAATATTTAAATTAATATAAATTGTAATTTATTAAAACAAATTTAAAGTCAGTTTTGTTATACTACATATATTTCTACTCTTATTTAAGATATTATGTTTATATTACCTCATTTAAAATTATAATATATAATTTTAAAATACAAATTAATAGTCATCTATAATAACCAACTTATAATCATATTAGCTAAATTTTTATAAATATACAAAATATATTTCAATAAAATAAATAATCTTCAAACACTCCAAAACCTAAAAAATATGACAATTAAAATATTTTAAAAACTTAAACTTTTCTACACAACGAGACAAGTCTACTCCTAACAACACAAATCTACTTCAAAAAATAATAAACATAATTAAAACTCCATATAAAATTTACTTTCTTTTCTAAATTTCAGGTCCCCAAATCACTCTCCCAGTAATAAATCTTTTCCAGTTTCAGAAGGTACATGTGAGGTCAATACAGTTAAAGTGAGATCTAGGCAGGATGCTCTGGTCCCGGAGATAGTGGATGCAAGTAAGATGTGTCTAACTCCAGCTTTCAGTTCATATTTTTAGTTTATAACTGAGAGGCCTAGAAATCCACATGCCACAAACTTTGTTGGACCCTGACACTACATATTTCCATATTTCTTTTGTCTTTAGGTGAAGCTCTTTCTCTATCTTTAAAAACATATATACTCAAGACAGTGCTTTGATGTGTGTATCCACCATAAATATTCAATATTAACAACATACACATTATCTTAAAACATGGAAATACTTTTTAATCAGTGACCCTAAACTTGTCACCAAAAATACTGTAATAACAAATACTTATTAAAGAGTTAAACCACCTAGCCTGCCACTGTTGTATTTGCATGGGTACTTCAGTAACAGTAAAAGGAGTTTTGCTTGATGCAAAATCTATTTTAATCCCCCAATGATGTGGGAATGCGTTTATGTATGCTGTGAATCTCAATCTTTAAATAAAGGAGCTGTTTTGGGTCATGGCAGGCACCATAGAAGAAGTGGGAGGAGAATTCAGAGTTTAGGTAGGAGAAGCAGGGCGGAGTCAGAGGCAGATCCAGCCAGCCGCCCAAGGAGCAACATGTAAGGAGGAACGGGTGAGCTACGGGCCACGCGGCCGACAGATTAGTAGAAATGGGTTGATTTAAGATGTAAGAGCAAGCTAGCAAAGTGCCTGAGCCATAAGCCAAACAGCATGAAGTTAATATAAGGATCTGAGTCATTTCTGGGGGTCTGGGCGGCTGGGCGGCTGGGCAGCTAAGCGGTCTCGGGCGGCAGGTCTGTGGGTCTCGGATCTCTGGCTGCCCGGGACCCGAGAACCCGCTACTACACCCCAATAGCATTTTGATTTGACTTGAGCATGTGGGAGTTTAATTTCTTTCTTGTTGTTTTAAGAAAACATGGAGAAAAATTATTTTTGAAGAAATTATACCAAAGATTTGAAGAATTCTTCAATATTAAACAGAATATAAAACACAATTCTTCAGTTATTGCTGCAATTAATTTAAAAACATACATTTTAACATGAATGTTTCAACATCATGATGATGTAATTGACAGTCTCTTATGATTTTGCTGAATGACAAAAAGCAGGCTACAAATGGACCTTTTCTAACCTAAGTAATAATTATAGATTTGAATTATACCAGCTGTTTTTTAAGAGGGCCAAAACATACAAATGAGGGGTCTTCCCTGTATCTCTGTGTACCTGTGGTGAGATGTGATAGCCATATCAGCCACAAGGTTTCCACAACTGGAGCCTCTGGATTTTTGCTTAATATGGAGTACTGAAGGCCATCTTAGACAAAAACCTCTTACAGGAGGCTCAAAACTCCATCATTGTCTTAGAGTTCCTATTGCTGTGATAAAACACCATACCAAAAAGCAAGTTGTTGAGGAAAGGGTTTATTAGGCCTACACTTCAGCATCACTGTTCATTCCAAAAGGTTAGGACAGGAACTCAAACAGGGCAGGATCTTGGAGGAAAGAGCTGATACAGAAGACATGGAGGGGGGCTGCTTACTGGTTTGTTTCCTGTGACTTGCTCGACTCACCTTCTTATAGAACCCAGGACCAGTAGCCCAAGAATGGCACAACCCACCATAGTTTATCACGAAATGAGAAGATGCCTTACAGCTGGATCTCGAGGAGGCATGTCTTCAGCTGAGGCTCCTTTCCCTGACAATTCTATAGCGTGTGTCAAATTGAGACGCAAAACTGCCCAGTACAACTGACCCTTGTCAATTTGGTACACAAACACATCACTATTAGGCCACAACCCATCCTTTCTTACTCATCCCAATGATTTTATATAACTTTAAAATTCCTACAGTTTTTACAAATTCAAAAAACTTGTAATTTTAGTTCCTTTAAAATAGTCAATCTTTTTAAAACTCCAAAGCTTTTAAAATCAAAGTCTCTCAAATGTGGGCTGCAGTAAAATCCAGTAAAAAATCGACACATTGCAAAATTCCAACCATCCAATATGTGGGACCCACTTATATATTCTGAACTTCTCCAAAGGTCTTGGCTCCTTCTCCTGCTCTGCCCTCTGCAGTCCTCTGGGCTCTGGTTGACCCCACCCCACTGCTGCTGCTATTCTTGGTGGTCATTCTGAGGTTCCAGCATTTCCAAAATGCTAGGGTCTTTTGCTGCAACTGGGCTGGATGTTCACCAATAGCCTCCAATGGACTCTCTTCATGGTGCTAAGTCTCAACTTCTCCTGGTGATCCCTTCAATCTTGGGTCTTCAACTGCCATTGGGGCTGTACTTCACCAACTGCTTCTCCTGCCTCTTACAGTGCCTAGTCTCAGCCATCTCTTGACCAATTCATGTCTTCAAAATCAGTACCACCAGGGTGACTTACACATTACCAAGATTGGCTTCCAGCATGAGGTACAACCTTGTCTCTGGAAGATAGCATCTCTGTGCTCTGGAGAAACACTTCCCAGATTTTACCAACGAAGCTCTTAATTATCTTAATTATCTTCTAAATTATCACTATTTCTTGGCTCTAGCTAACCAGCATCAATTGTTCTAATAATGTAGAGGTTTCACTTCAGTAGTTCAAGTATCTTTTTAATCACAGCTGATTCTTCAGCCCCAGCTAACAAAAAACCCTGATAAAGTTTTTTTTTAATTTTAAAAAAATGTTTTAACATAGCTATAATGGTTTCCCTCCATACCCTCTTCCCAGTGCCTCCTCAGCTTTGCCCCACCCCATCCCCCCATCCATTCCACAGAGAAGGGAAGGGATCCCAGAGTGAGTCAATGGAGTCTGGTATATCCAAGTGAAGTAGGACCAGCCCTTCCCTCCAGTATCAAGGCTAAGCAAAGTGTTCCTCTGTGGAGCTTGGGCTCCAAGAAGTCAGTTCATGGACACAGGATGCCCCTAATCTGTAACCTATAGGGGTATTGTGCTGCTTCATTGTAAATAATTGTCCCACCCACTGGTTTAATAAAAAGTGCTGATTGGCCAAAGGCAGGCAGGAAGTGGTAGGGCTACCAGAGTAAGAAAAACTTTGAGAACGGGAAGAAGCAGAGGACAACTATGCTGCTCTAAAGAAAGGTACTGAGCCCCATGGCTGAACAGGAAGAATCATGGGTTGGATGAAGGATAGAGAGCTAGCAAGTTGTATGCCTGGGCCTTAGGCCGATCAGCCTCAAATTAATGAAAGCATCTGTATGTCTCTGAGGGTCTGAGGGTCTGTGGATCTGTGGGTCTGTGGGTCTAAACCTTGAGGCTAAGCCCAAAAGTCCGGGCCAGAAACCTCATACTACAGTAACCCAGAAGCCATCTCCAACTGATAAACTGTCACAGAGGAAAACTCAGGTTTTTCCAAAGACATCTCGCTGGGTATGCAAACCAGACTTAGACTTGGCCAGGCCCATGCTGGGCAGAAGGTGTCCAACACAAAACAAACTCAGTGGTATTCTTGGAGGATTTTTTTTTTTTTATCTCACAATGCATTGGGTGGGCAATTTTCTTTTAAAACCTTAGAGACTTGCTTATGCACATATATGGTTTTCAATTTTGTACGTGTTTCCTGTGTGTGCATCTCAGAGCCTTTTCTCTCCCTCTCTTTTGCCTGTTTGCTTCTCTGTCCGAGTTTGTTAGTTTTCATTTAAATCTGACTTTAGCTCTTGGTGTTTTAATGAAGGAAACAGGGTTTGAAGCGGGATCTGAAATGGGGAGGATATGAGAGGAGCAGGGAAAGAGGAGACTGTAATCATAATATAGAAAAAATATTTCTTTTGATTGAAAAAGAAAAAAAAAAAAACCTCCGTGGGGGGCAGGAAGATACTGATCCACCAATAGATATACAGAGATTCAGGTGACAATCTGAATATTTTTGCCAGAGAGTATCATGCAAATTCTTCAGCTGAAAGTTGTTATTGGAGGGGAAAATATTCTAAAAGCAGCTCTTTTCAAAGGAAAGCCCATCGCCTGACCTGTGTAGTTCAAAGTGGCCGTGGTTCTCAGAATCCACTGAAGAAGTCAGTGTGTGTCCACAGTGGCCCTGCTACCTACACCAGACAGTCATCCTGCTTTGGTTCTGGATACAATTACATCATAGTTCATTTCTGAGGTGATGATGGAAGACAAGTATATGAACCTTCTGAGTATCATTGGTTAAATGCCAATGCCTTCACCATAGGGGGGAAAAATCATCAAATTCTCACAGGCCAGGCTATTGGAGAGCCTTTGAAGTTCAGCAGCCTATCAGTTAAATCTTTGAAAAGTCACACATTGTCCAGAGCAATCTGTGTAGCCTGATTTATTGTGGTATTTTAGAAACAAAATCATCATTTTTGCTATGGAGACAAGCTGGCCAAAGACTTAACATGTCATCCTTCTGCCTCAGCCTCTCAAGTACTAGAACATTGCTTAAATTATCTCTGAACTATGGCCAACATTGACTTTTCTTGCTGGAACCAGTCTCTTTTCTGGTCTTTAAGTTCTTATGGGAAATGCATTATCTCATCAATTCCCACTGCTCTGTGGACAATACTGTCCCCTTTGAGAGGTGAGGTTTATTGCTTTGTTCAAGTTGACTGAGATAGAGTGGAAAGGCAGGATTAGAAGCCATGGAATCTACTCTAGCATGGTGACCTCTATGCTAGTTAAAGGATTTCATTTGTGACTCTTCATTGTCCTAATTCTGATCCTTACATTTCAGGCTATTAAGATTAGTTCAAAGATGGCCTGCCAGATAAGCATGGAGCTATAAGCAGGCTCTGCACATTCCCACCCAGATTGTGCAACCTACAAGAGCCAGAGAAAGGGAAAGAGAGAGAAAGGTGTGGAGGGAGAGTTGGGAACCCAGACAGATGTCGACTGGAAGGAAGACTTTAACTGTAACTCTCTGCTTCCCTTCCTGTTCACAGTTTTGTTTTAAACTCACCTCCTTTTTATTCTTTCCTTCTAATTTTTTTATAATTAAAAAAAACTAACAAACCCTGAGAAACTGAACTAGAAAGTGGCTCATGCCATTTTGAGGACCCAGTCAGGGCTGGTTGGATGGACACAGAGTGATGTTTTTAAATGATAGGGATTATCGCATCTCTTTTTGAAGGGCTAATATGGAACCACTGTTACTGCTCAATGATAAGGTTTAGTGGACAGGGGGCAGGGATAGGAGAGGATAAACAGTTTGAATGTAGGACAGGAAGTAAGGAAAATCAAAGCTCCCATTGGATACGGTTTTTTCTCTATTAAGGAGCATTGCTTTCTATGTTTTTCTTGAGTTTTGTTTCACACTTAAATGTTTGTAAGTCTTAATTTAATAAACTTTTGATAAAATATAATAAAACTTTAAAATCATAAGCCCAAAGTTACTTCATACAAGTTAAAAAGCACGGTAGCATTTCTATTACATTACAAAACCAAATAATAGTTATTTTAACTTTATAGTTAATAAGGCATCATGAACTCTGATTTTTAAAAAAAAATAGAACAAATAATGGAAGGGCTAGACTAATGCACAATTTGAAGCACAAAGCAATTGAAATTTTAATATCTTTATTTCATAAAGCTGTTCTACTTTAATTAAAATAATTTAACATCATTAACATTTTGTTCCTCAAAATAGTCTATGTAAGTGCTGTCTTTATTTAGAGATTAGGAAAATAAAACAGGTTATGTTTTATTCAGGATCTCAAAGTAAACCAGTGGGGGGATATCCAGTTTTTCACTAAGAAAATTAAGTGAAAATTGAGACAATCATCCATATAATAAAATCTTAAACTGCCAATTTTTGCATTGATTGCATTTTGTTCAAAGGTTCTTTTTTCTTAAGAGCAGATTCCTACAGTAGGTATTTTTTGCTCTTTAAAAGTGGCTTTATTTAATTACAGAACAAGCAAGATGGCTTGAAACTGACTCACACAGCATTTCTTTTGGTACATCTATTTAAAGAAAGCCATCAAGCAGGAAAACTGAAGCATGGCAGCTGTGTTAATGACTGATAAAAATATAAAGTAAAAGACTTTTTTTCTGTACACAATTAATCCTTAAGAAAAAAATACATTAAATACCTTGATTTTTTTTGTTTATTTGTTTTGTTTTTTCTGAGATGGGGGCCTCTCTGTGTAGTCCTGGCTGTCCTAGAATTCAGTCTGATGAACAGACTGGTCTTGAACTCTGAGATCCACCTACCTCTGTTTTCTGGAGTGCTGAGATTAAAGGCATATGTCACCACTGCTCTGTATAGCTTAATCTATATTTTGAAGAATTTTTCTAAAATAAATTCTAATGCCCAAAGTTTAATTCTATACTCCAAGGCAGTTTTAAAATGAATAAAACCATCCTAACTTCTGCTTACTGATAAATTGACTTTCAAAATCATAAACATTTCCAGACAGAAATACAGAAATTCGATGTAAATACTAGAAACAACATTGCTAGTTGCCCTTAACAACACATAATAAGTCAAACCTCTTTGTTTACAATATGCAATGCAAAAACACAATAGTATGTGATTTTTCTGAAGGGATACATTTCTTCTCCTAAATTCACAAAGTAATCTGAAGAACCTTACTTATTCTTAACTATTTATTTGGGCATATACACTACTCATGATTAAGTGTTTCTTTCTCTCACTTCCCCTACCCCTTCTTTCTTTATGTCTTTCCTATAAGGATGAGTTATAGTGAATCTGAACACATCATGGCAGTCAGGAGCCAGTGAGATGCTGTGGTGATCTTACCAGCTGCTTTTGGTGTGCAGTTCCAGAGATGTGACCATGAGAACTGGCACCTTTGTGAATAAAACACAGAACATAGGTTAGAAGGGAGTAAAGGCAAATTCCTTTAAACGTTATCACCTGGTTCTATCCTGGACCCAATGGCGAAGGAGAGAACTCACCTCTATAAACATGTGGCTGGGTCATGCGTGTATGTATATTAGTACACCGCACACAGAGACACACAGAGACACACACACACGCGCACACACACACACACACACACACACACACACACACAGAGACTTTAAAATTTTAAGATGAAAAGTAAAACATTATATATCAAACAGGTCAGCTGTCCAGAATGTAAGTCCGTTGAAACAGATGAGCTGAGAAGCAAAGAAGAAGCTGACTCTTTTCTTCAGCGATGGAGAAATGTGACTCTGGAAAGAAGAGTCATGACTGAGGACTGTGGGACCAAGGTGTTGTTCATTCACCACCTCAAAAGATATTCATGTGGAGCTTAGTAATACAAGTATGAATGTATCTGGAATATCCTGATAGATGACAACTTAGATCCAGTCATAGCATAGACAGTCAACTGTAACTGGGGTCTAATCAATTAGAAATTACTGTTTGAGCCATTAATAGCACAGTACCAGGTCATTTTATTCCTAAAATTTCTGTGAAGCCCTTACTCAAATATTGTCCCATAAGAAAATATTCCTGACATACTATTTTGGAAAAATCTACATCTGGAATAGATTGAGTGAAGTGTTGATTTGAGGAAACATAAGGTATGTTGTAATTGAGAACATTTGATGGTATAGGAAACCAAAGTCATAGAAAAGGGTTTTTATTTCCAAACAGAAATCATCATGTCCATCATTGCTCTTGTTGCCAATTATGAGTAGGAAATGTTCAGTTTTCTATTGATCATTTCAAAAGAGCACAAAGTATTGAGAACACTATTCACATGTGATTAAAAAAAAACAGACCTTCACAAACAATATCTTTTTCATTCTCCTTGTACAGCCTAGATATGAACTAGTAATAATTAGAAGGATAATTTTACATTATGTTGACAGTAAATGATTCTTCACCTAGTCCTTAGTGCTGTAACTTGCCCTTTAGTGTCCAGGTATGCAGGTTATTATTTGGTAATATAATCACTGGCATATAAACAAATATTCTTGGCCTCATTTCTTCAAAAATATAGCATCTACTCTTCCAACCATATTTATGGAGTCAGAAATGAAAGCATATGGAGACAAGAGCCCAGTACTCATGCTACTCAAAATCATTAAAACATACTTAGAAATAATGACAAGAAAACTGAGAAAAAAATTGAGATTGCCTGCAGTATTATGATGCCAGAACATTCTTTTTAAGAGAGGAAGTTAACCTTTTGGCGCTGGCCTTTTGCTTCCATTGTGCCAGTTACAAGACTGAGTGTTCTAAACAAGTTTAATACTGTCTTAAATTTAGTACAAGCAGCAAATAATTTACCATCTAGCCAGTGGCAACTACGATAGCAATACTAAATATGCATTGCCTGGACCTAGCACCAGACCTTTCCCTGAAGAGGTGGTGGAGCATATACTGATTGAGATACAAATGTAGAAACTGCCTTCTCCAAAATTGTGTTCTCTGTCAATGAAGCAGAGCAGAGTGAAGAATTCAGCAGCAAGTGATTATGATCACCAACACCAGGGATTTCTGCAACTTGACAGTCAGCCAGCAAGCAAGTGTATACATTCCATCTGCACTGGCTTTGATACTTCCTCAAAGACTAGTTTAGTCCCAAATAGCTTTAATAGGAGCAAGAGAGAGAATCATTCTGGCAGAATTATGTTTAGACAAAGACATGAATGGTTGGCCAGGCCCAAAAAGCAAAGTAGAAGTCACTTGATTAAGCAGAGGTAAAAGATCAGAGCTAATACGGGGGAGGGTAACTTTCTGAAGGAGCAGGCCTTGGTTTCACACATCAAGTCTTCTAGAAAGGACAGATAGGACCTACATGTTATGTCTAAAAGCATGGGTACAATCCTGTGAGACTTTATCCAAACAAGAATGATTCAGAGGTTTTACAGTACGTTCTAGAGCACACTGCTGGTGGAGACAGAAAACTTCTCACCAGCTGGCTACAGAAAGAAACTTGTATCCAACTGAATGATATTCCTCACACTACTGAAGTTTTACTTCCTAGGAAGTTTTAATATCAAGCAAGGTCTCCAATAGAGTTTCCTCAGCACCTACTTTGTCCAAACCAAATATCATTAGAAATAAGCGGTAATTGAAAGGAAACACAAATGTAAGGATCCTCAATATATAAAAGCCACAAGCTAATCAAAGGCATTAGATTTGTAAACTAAAAATGCCTCTTATGAAGGACCATTGTGATAACCCAGCTGATAAGGAAGCTTGCTACCATGTCTGATGTCTTGAGCTCATTTCCTGAAGACTAAATGGTGGAACAGAGAACAAGTTCGCTTCTCTCTCTCTCTCTCTCTCTCTCTCTCTCTCTCTCTCTCTCTCTCTCTCTCTCTCTCACTCTCTCTCTCTCTCTCTCTCTCTCTCTCTCACACACACACACACACACACACATACACACACAAGCAAATAAACAAGCAAATAAATGAAAGACTAGTAAAATCTCTATAGCACCAGAAATAATAAATTTGCAGTTCTGTTACCATGACAACAGTCTAATTTAAGCTCTGAGGCACCCCCTCCAACACTGGTGTATAATTTTCTGTAAACTGTATCTGATTTTACCTTACGTTCTTATTGTTATGGTTATTATTATTAATTGTTGTTGTGTGTGCATCTAGGTGAAGGCAAAGGTCAAAAGACAACTTGCTGGAGTCACATCTTTCTTTTCATCATATGGGTTTTGTAGATCAAACTCAGGTTGTTGGGTTTGGCTTCAAGTACTTCATCACACTGAGTTGGCCCTGGAGCCATTTTTTAACACAGCTATGCTTAACAGTTGCTAAACTATTGCAAAAAACAAACAAACAAACAAAAACAAACAAACAAACAAAAAAAAAAACACAAAGATAAGAAGGCAATGTAAAGAAAATCAAGAGGAGAAAGTCAGGAAAACTTTTAAGACTGCACCAAGGAGATGTACAGGGAATCCATGGGGCTTCCAATCTTGCAATAGAAAGTTGATCAGTAAATCGTCATTGGGAGGGTCAGTAACTGTCCTTTATGCTCATCTCAGGAAGACAAGTGTCCCAAGAGAAATCTGTCTCCAAATTGTCACTGTCTAGTATCTGATTTTGCTTCAGCATTTTAGGAAAGTAGGTGAGACCTCTCTGTTTACTACTTAAAACTTTCTCAGTGATCCAGCATTCTTTTAACAATGTAGTTGCCACTGAAGTGATTAGAAAAGTGTTTTCTTTCTCTTAGCTGGTCCAGGAGCTCAAACTGATGCTTCGCTATGGATCTCTGCTTCTGCCTCTATCCCTTGCTGGATGAAGGTTCTATAATGACAACTAGTGTGGCTGTTCATTTGGTTATAGGGGAAGTCCTGTTTAGGCACCCTCTCTACTATTGCTTGGAGTCTTAGCCAGGGACATCCTGTGGGTTCTTGGAGGTTTCTGTAGTATGAGATTTCTGGCCTGGACTTTTGGGCCTAGCCTCAAGGCTTAGACTTGCAGACCCACAGACCTGCAGAGACACACAGATACACAGGCACTTACACTAACTGTACACTGATTGACCTGGGGCCCAGGCATATAACTCGCTAACTCTTTACCCTTAAACGAACCCATGATTCTTATCTTGTTCAGCCATGGGGCTCAGTACCTTTTCTCAGAACAGTATAGGTGTCCTCTGCATCTTCTGGCTTTTCTGGCAACTCTGGAGTCTCTGTGGCATTTCTGCTCTGTTCTTCCTGTTCCCAGAGTTTTCTTAGTCTGGTAGCCCTGCCCATACTTCCTGTCAGCTTTGGCCAATCAGAGCTTTTTATTAAACTCATAGGCAGGACAATTATTTACAATGAAACAACATAATCCCACTACAGGTTTTCATAGCAACAGGTTTCTTTCTAACTACACAGTGGCTCCTTCTATCATGATATCCATCTCTCTCTCTCTCTCTCTCTCTCTCTCTCTCTCTCTCTCTCTCTCTCTCTCTCTCTCTCTTTTTCCTTTCTGTTGTTCCTCCAAAGGGATCAGGATCATGAGAAGGAGGCCCACAGAGACAGCTGACCAGAGCTATTGGGAGCTCACTGAATCAGAAATAACCTCTGAGGAAACTTCAAGGAAAGTAACTAAATTCTCCAAAGGCAGACGACTGTCAAATGGCATGCATAGCTTGTGGAGCCTCTTTGGAGCAGGATCAGACTATGTTCCTGGTGTATGAACTGACATGTTAGAGCCCATTCCCTACAGAGGAACACCTAATTCTACCTTGATACTGAAATGAGGGACTTGGACCTACATCAACTGAATATGCCAGACTGAACTGATTCACCTTGGAATTCCTTGCCTTCATTGGGGGATGGAGAGGGGATGAGGTGGGAGAGGCTGAGGGAGGACTGGTAGGAACTAGGAGGAGAGAAGGGAGGGAGAGCTGTGGTATATATGGGAAAAAAATCTTTTTAAATTAAAAAATATATAAAAAATTTAAAAATCTTAAATTCAAAATAAAAAGAAAAGTAAGTTATATGGGTGGTTTTATTCAAGAGCCATCAAAATAATTCTATAATGGATTCTTATCCAAGGCAAATGGGAATCATGAGGTGCTAGAATTAGTGTCTCCAGGAAAAGTTGCTTCTTAAATAAAATCTAAGATCAGAGCTATGATGTATACATATTTTTTACTGACTGGTCAATGAGCAATAACAAAGGTTTCCGAGCAGCAAAATTAATTTTTCCAGATAGAGAAATAGAAAGAGCTGAATGACAATCCAGAGTTGTTCTTAAAACCTTCAGTAACGTAATGTAATATGTAAAGAAAACCAGCTGTCATACAAAAGACAAATCATCCATCAACCAGAAAGCCATGAGGTTCCGACGTGTGTTCAGGGCAGTCTCATGGTCATGGTTTCATTTTGGGCATCTTCTGACACTTAGGAAAGTCAAAAAATTGTGTTCAGACTAATGCTGGGAAACTAGGACAGAGAAATGAGTTCTCTTTTCTAGTTTCTCCTATAATAATAGTTCACCAAGATCATCTTCACTATGTGATAAATAAAGATTCCTGATTTGTTCCCATCTCCACCAACTTGTTCCTCATGATGATCCCAATTTATTCAAGAGGTCTTCTCTATCCCTGAATGTCTCTCTTAAGTTCCTTCTGTTACCTAGCTGTTCATGGGTTGTGGTTTGCAGCCTGTTTATTCTTTGCTTTGTGTCTAAAATCCACTTATGAGTGTGGATTCATACCATGTCTATCTTTCTGGGCCTGTGTTACCTCACTCAGGATGATACTCTCCAACTCCATCCATTTTTCTGCAATTTTTAAGATGTCTTTTTTTCTCCTGAGTAGTACTCCATTGTGTAAATGTACAATTTGTTAATTCATTCTTCAGATGTGGAGCATCTAGGTTGTTCCCAGGTTCTGGCTCCTGAGTACACAAGCTTCCATACCTGATCTAACTAGTAAGTACACATACCAAATGTATCAAAAATCTATTTCATTCTGATAGATTACACTTAGAAAACCATAACAGATTTTCAGGAAGGAAATACACTTCATAAACATTTGATCTTTATTCATAATAGGCAAATATATTGGAACGAAAGAAGAAATACAGCACAAAATTTGAGAAGTACATAATTCTACCCCATTATAAAATTTCAGATAAAATACTTATATAAACTATCAATAAAATTAACTGGTGATTAATATTATTCGTCTGCTTTAAGATATAGTTTTCTGACCAAGGGAGGACACTAGTATAAGCACTGATTTTTCTGTTGCTTGTATACTTACTGAGGTATAGGGATCAAAACCAGGGCTTTACCCAACTCATATAGCTCATTTTATGATTTTTTAAACAGATTTTGAATTTGGATGTATATATATTCATTATATTTTATATTTTGGTGTAAATTTATATGTTTGGAGGCCCAACATTTCTCTAACTTTGAAATAACCAAATAACATTGTGATTTATGTGTATTGATTCAGTACTGTCTGAAGAATATTAACTATTGTTCAATATGCTAATCTTGATTAGAAACTTTGCTTGTGAATATAAACAAAGAGGACTTATTTCTCAGCAAGCCTAAACCCAAAGGTGTGTGGCCATTAAACACAAGCTTCTAGGTTCTGATCCATGCAGAGCTACAACATACTGACTGTGGTCTTAAAACAAATGCTTGATGTATGATAATAGAACAGTGTGTGTTACTGATTATAATAACTGAATAAGAACACACCAATCATTAAAGTAAATTCTTCCAATGGTCATCTTGCTATTCATCACAAAGTCATTTCAAGAATGATACCATTGCTCAAAATAGCCTTAGTTTTCTAAATTAGTTGCTCAAAATTGCCTTAGAAGCTCCACCCACTCTTGAGAGCATTTTTATAGTGATAAAATCTTTGTCCAAAAGGAAAATTTGACCTGGGGGGAAAAAAAAACTTGGTGTACACAGATATTTTGGCTCTAGATGTCAAAAATTTATATAATTATAAGATAGAATATTATTGAGAAGCTAGTAAATTCACTTTGTAAGCAGTTTCAAACTATTTTGACAACTTTTTTTGAACAACAAAATAACTCAGTAAATCACACATAGATTCTCAGAGAAGCAAATTTAAAAACTCACTGAAGTGGGTCAATAATCTTTAAGAGAGACAAAGGAAAGGTGTTAACTAGTTTTACTATTAGATTTCTCAGTGAGCCCTAGGACCTGAGAGCATACAGAGATAAGGGTAGTTAACTGCTTAAATATTTCCTTTAAGCAAAGGACTGGATCTCAGAATTGTCCTAGTGAATGTTTTCACTCTATCTGTGCTAAATGAGGATATTGACACTTGTACTTTGTAAATATACCCTGATCACCAAGTAGAACCTTTGGCTTCTACTCACAAAGTCCTTAGCTGTTCTGATGAAACTGCTGAGTGCCACTGACTGCTTACTTCCATCCCAGTGAATCCTTGAGAGACTCTAGCTGCTTACCCAAATATTTTTATCTGAAGACTCCAGAGAGTAAGACAATCTTTAAACTGACGTGAAATAGGTTGTTAGATATTCTTCCATAAAATTTAAATTTTCTTAACTATCTCAAGAAATAGAATATAAAGAAAAGACAAGTTTTGGAAAGCCGTCTTCATGAAGTGAGCTCTGTGTTGGGCATTTATTAACTTCAGAAATGACAGCTGAGACTTATCACCACGATTTCTTCGACTGCCTCTCCCCCAAAAGGAACATTATTGTTAGCTAGAAATGTCCAAAAACGGATGAGTAAACTTTGCTGTCAACTAAAACAAAAATCCAGTGTATAACCCCTTTAACAAATACTTATCTTTGCAAAAGTATTACTTCAAATTAAGGGAGAACTAGCTCTTTCCACACTCCAATTACACAAATTTGACAAATATCACCGAGAATAATCCTATTTAATCCAACAGAAGCTGTTTGTGGACCAGATGCTAATAACATTTAGAGATTTATCATTTTACTATTTAATTTGAAACAATTATTCAATTTTTAATTTGATGTCAGACGCACAGAAGTCTTGCAGGTGATGCTTTCCTAAGAGAAGAGAGCAAGGTAATATAATATAATTGCTCTACTCCTACAAGTTGGCCTTTGAAAATAATTGTTAAAATAGAGACAAACCTATTTTGTATCACTTTGATCAATGAGTCATGTAAGCAAAAATAAGCTTCATCTGGTCTTGATAATGAAAAGAAACATGATAAAATAGGATTATTTCTAATGTTCACTTTAGTTTAAAATAGCGAAGTAAAATAGGAAGCAGGTTTTTTTTTAAACTGTAGTTTCATTTCAGGCTGGAATAATTTTATGGTATGTTTAAAAGTGAGAAATAGGTTACAGTTCAGGTGGAGTGGCTAGCTGTTATGATGTATGCACACAGATTTAAGCTAGCGAGCAGAAGAGGCTAACAGACCTGTTTTGTATTGTATGTAATTTGATCACAAAAGTCTATACAGCACAATAACAAGCCAGGATTAAATTCCAATATTAAGGATGGCAATATGAACTGAAATTTTCATTATTGTTTAATGCTGTAAGTAAAACAATTTCTGACATCACTGAAAATTTTTAAACGTAATAGTTGAAAATGCATTCAGGAGGAATCTTTCCACATACACAGTAGCATGAGCACAGGGCACTTCCTAAATAAAATTAGTAATTCCCACACACAGAGAAAAGTACTAAAAACACTCCTTAAATTAAATTATTTTAGTTAGTTTTCTCAATAAACTTAGAAGAATTAAAATTAAAAATTTAAATTAAAAAATTTAAAGTTTGAAGCATAAAAAGTAGTAAATGTATTTTAAGGGCATTTAATTGAAAAACATTCTTTCCAAGTTAAATTCTTGGTTATTCTACACTGTAGTTTCTTCCCAGAGACAGGGAAGTCTGAAAGTGCAATCTGATGAGGGATTTAAAATATATGGTTCATTTTAAAAAGTAGCTGCAGAGTTTCTCTTGGAAACACAAGTCAACAAAGGAACCAAATGAATCAGAATGGGTGTCACATAAAAGATATTTGAAAGTATTAAATAGAGAGAAAATAAGATTAGTAATGCATTTGACACCTAAGTATGTGCAGTCTGTATCAAGTAATGTAGAGAAACTTGAGAGATTCTGAACTGGCTGGCAGAATTTGTAGAAATGTATACGAAGAGTCATACTTTAAAGAGTAATTACTATCTAACACATGGCTTGGCAACTGTTTTGCAGCTCATCATGTTTTAATATAATAATTGGATATACTGACACTAAAGTAATATCCTCAGCTTTAAACACTTAGTTTAAAGCTAAGTATAGTGTTGGAAAGATATGGAAATCAAAACAGGAAAGTAAAATTTATGAACCATATTATTAATGCCAAAGGTTTAAAGCTGTTGAAGAGATGTCATACTGAACTTCAAAAGTTAAATTCACAATTTCAGGAAACTCATAAGTGGAAAATATTTATAAACAGAAAAATAGTTTTCAGTAAGTCCTATGTAATTAAATAATAAAATCTACATATATAATTAAACTTTGATTGAGGAAATAATATGATGAAAGTTTTCCTAAAACAAGCTATTCTGTAATTTTTTTTTTTTTTACTTTCTATGATTACTATACTGAACTTTAAAACTTTTATTTTCTATGTATATTTAGGAGAAATTCTGAGATGGACCTTAAAACACAATAAAGCTTTAGTGTTTATGTATTGTAATTTTTCTAAGAAACATTTTATTTAAAAAGTGGTTACTAATTGTAGTTTTCTATCATAATTAGAGTCGCTGCAGATACTAACTGCTGTTTCTTGAGTGCCATGATGCTACCCCCCAGAAAACTGTTGGACTTTGACTTTGGATAGTTTTTATCTTCGATATTAAATTAATAATTATGTCTATCTTTTCACATAAGGGGATATTTTATAATTGTGTTGTTCTTCGGTTTTTGTCAGTCACTTAATGACAACTTCTTGCACAAAAGGTGTTATTTTTTCCACCTAAGAATTTTCTCTCCTTTTCTTTCTTGCTATTTCCTTTCTTCCTTTTCCTCATCTTCCCATCTTTATCTTCTTTGCTTTGGGGAGGAGTACAAAATTATTGAATCACATAGCTACCCAGAGGGAGGAGCAAATATTTTTACCTTCAGTCAAGAAAAATGAAAACCTTTATCCCAAGCAGTCTATTTAAAGTAAACAGTTTTAATGTGGGCAAGACTTGTCGACAAGGATCAGAAGTTAAAGCCTAGCGCAGAAGTTTAATTCTTGTTTGGAAATTTTTTGGTAGAGTGTTTTTCTAAAATGTAGTCTGCTGGCTTATTATTTTTTTAAGGGCTGACAGTTAATTAGCACTGAGTCTTATTACAGAAGTCTCCTCTGAAGCAGACATATTCAAGTTCTACTGAAGAGATTGTCATCAAGGGGTTGTTTGCTGTGGTGCTCACAGATGGCAGAAAAGACAGCCCAGGAACGCAAACAGCCTGATAATCAAGATAGCCTTAAAATATGGGTGAGTTTTCAACTCTGATTCTGGCAGCAATCGCTTTTCAAATATCTTGGGTTGTTCTGTCCAAGTGGTTTACTTTAAAGCAGTCTTGTCATCAAAGGGGTCCCAGAGTCAAGAATAATTATGATAATTACCCAGAATTGCACCCCCCCAAAATAATCATCCTAATACTGAATCTTAACCAAGTACAATATTGTTTGTGCAATACACTGCTACATTCAAAACGATGAAGTGCTATACAGCTAAGACCTATTCTTGACTGACAAAGCAACTATAATTGTATGACTTTCTGGGATAATGGTTTAAACAAAAGTAAATAGTAAAAAAAAAAAAAAAAAATCACCCCCCCCCTATAAAAAAGGATTGGAAAGCTTAGCTGTGTTTAGTGCCCATTGATGAAAGCAGTGTTCTCTGATCCATGCTGCTATTGTTGGGTTTAGTTTAGCCCCCTCTCAATCAATATCTAACAGGGCATGATTTAATAAGGTTTTATAATCTCCCAAAGTGGGGGGGGGCAGGGTGGTTGTGGTATTGTCATTCATCAAAGGGGGCCTTTCAGGTTTCTTTGCTTTCACCTGCTGGGACCCATTTGGTCTCTTTCAAAGAGAACGCAATGGCAAAATGAATGTGAAATGCTAGAATAAGAGTCCCTTATTCTGCCCAATAGTATAATCAATGGGTACTTGTAATCCCTATTGTACTGCACAGAGGTAGTTGTAAGACAATTAAATCTCGCTTCTGAGGCAAATGATTTTGGTAGTTAACCTGAAACAGCCAACAATATTGAGAAGAATGAATGCATTTGAACCAATGATGTAATAGGATCCCGTCTAGCCAGCAATGCATGTGAGCGGATTGACATGTGCATGCATGTATGTGTGTGTGTGAATCACAGTTGATCCATGTGCACAGGGTTCATGATTCATAGTCCTTTAAATATGACATAGTAAGTGGAAACAATTTTAAACAGTTTCAGAGTCTGTCTTTTAAATTTCTATTTTCAATAAAGTGAAAAATATTATTTTTGTAATATGCACTTTGAAATATAGTTTTACAAACAGAAAACATTTACATAGTTAACATCAGTTTGATGTGACAACCAGTTTGGCTTTAATTTTATTTGCATCAGCTAAATTCAATTTCTCTTTCTCTTCATGCAGTTACTGCTTAAATGTCATAAGGAACTTTGTATTCTGAAGGGATGTTCATTTTGGCCTGTATTGCGTATTATTTGTCTACTTCCAAGTGTATGGACCTCATATTTTATTTCCAGTATTAACTATCAAGGAATCTTGTGGTTTAGCATTTTTAGGAGAGAATGAATATGTGGACCATGATAAAATTGCATAGCACAAATTCTAAAAGATTTGTGAAGAAAATTATCCCATTACTGAAAATTGCAATGACTGCTGAAAAATATCAAGTGTGAAATAAAGGGGGTGGAGATTGCTGTATTATATATGCAAAGATGAATTTAGTTCAGAATCATTAGCGTGTACATATTTAATCTTTTAACTATATTTAATTTCTCTCATGTTTATGTTGAAGATGATATGTCCATATCCTATTGCCAAAGTTGTCTTAGGAACCCTGAAAGCCTTTGTCTGCAATAACACAAAAGTCATTCCTGGAACACAGTTCCCATGTCACTACACGAATACATGATAAGTATACTTTAAAATGCTGAGGTGAAGATTTTCTTTTCTAAGTGGATTTTTATGCTTAGCTGATAATTTAAGATATCTGAAACCCCAAAATATTTTGACCTAGAAATGGAAATGCCACTGATGAGTATCTGGGCACGTGTGTGTGTGTGTATTTTCCCTGTGTTATGCAAACATGTAGCTAACTTATATGTAAATGGAATAAACTCTCTATGTATACTATTTCATATAATCCCCTCAGTAATCTGAAACACAGAAAAGCCACTCTATCTCTCAGTGAACTAGCAACGCTGCCTTATATGTCTTCTAAGTGGTAGTATTTGGTATTTCTAGGTTCTTGTAGATTATTTTTAAGCTTGTTTTTTTTTTCTGCACTCCAATCATAGTAAAGAAATCCCCTAGAAAAATAAGATTGACCTGAATAAAACGATGTATTCACGCATAATGCTGCTTTTAGTGAGGAGTGAAGTGCCTGACTCCTCTGGATACTTCCAAATGAGTCCAGCTAATTGGGGTAACCCAAGCCAATGGCCATTTGAAAGACTGGAGGTCAGGTGTTTTATTGCTGGTATAGTATTCAAAAACATGACTGTCAGGGGTGAAGGAAGAATTATGTCAAGAGCATTCAGCATTACTGCCACTAAAGAGAGAGGGGGGGAAAACATTGTGAAGAAAAACATGTCATTTTCTAAATGAGTGAGGGGAGGGGGGCAATAATGTAGCCTTCAGCTGTTGGTTTATTAGGTTCCCATTCCCATGATCTGCATCTGCCTTAGGCAGAAATAGGTTGACTTTTAGTACAGTTGCACTCAACTACATTGCTTTCTTGTGGAGTGAAGAGCATGCAGATGAGGTTTATTCTTTGAGGTTGTTTGTTTCTCTATCTCCTGGGCTATTTTCTGGTTCTATAACAAATCTGAGCATTGTTGCCTGATTCACCATGGAACAGTGAACATTGCTTTTCCTAGCCAAATCACCCAGTGTTAAGTGCTATGTGATACAGATCAATAGGGCACCTACAGCTGGACAAAACGAGCAATGTTGTTTCTATTAACCAAACCATTCTCAATAAAAGTGTGGCTTAGTGGTTAAAGGATTAAATTGGGTGTTGAGGTTTTTGATGTCTTGAATTCTATTTCTATCTAAGCCACTGGACTCTTTGTTGATGCTGTGCTTGGAGATTTCTCTTTCTTTCATTTCTCCCCCCAAGAGTATACTCACGAGTTATGTATATCCAGTATCCATGTCATGTGATCATTTAATCAGCAATGAAATCGGAAAGGCTGATGGGAGCACGGGAAGCACATGTGAGGACATCTACATTATGTTGTGTCAACTCTCCAATCCCATTAATTCCTTATTGTATCTCACTTATTGTTTATGTTCCATCACGTTCTTCCATCACAGTTTCTGAGTCTGCGCCCATTTGTTGCACTTTACATTCATATGCGCGAGAGCTTATGAGGACATATGTGCACACACATGCACTCACACATGCATGAAAGTGAGGCAAATGTTTCTTGTTTCTTCCAGAACACAGCATGTGAGCCTTCTGTATGGGGCACTGCTATCAACAGTAAGGCAGGATACGGTCTAGAGAAAGTGGGTGCGGCTTATTTTCATTACCAGAGGCAAATAGTCCTTCCTAAACACTCACCACACACATTGACCTTTTAGTACAGCACCAGCACAGGCCTGTGTGAACATATTTGTGTGAGGTTACTTGTGAACATGTGTCCATGTGAGAGAAAGAGAAAGAAGTGGCAGCGTAGAAAAAAAATTAGAGTTGAATTATTATTACCTTGAGTAACAGGACAGGCCTTAAGACCATGTGTTCTGCCAGATTTCTGGGTTCCAGCAGACATCTCATTTCATCTTCACTCCCCTTCTCTCCCATTCCATTCTCTCTTTTTTCCTCTGTTCATTTCTAGAGGATGTTACACATTTATAAACCATCATTCAAAGTGAAAATTAGAAAAGCAAAAAGCCTCATGTGTTGGGATTACAAGTCGTGGAGAGGCAGATACTCTCCTTCAGTGTTTGTGGCCTAGTTGGATACTAGTTTCCCCAGGAATAAAAGGGCAGACTGATGTCTCCAAGCCGAGAACTGCAGGGGAAGGCATGGGTGTGCTCCATCAGGTTGGCTTGCTGGTCACTCAGTTTGCCCGAGATGGCAATGAAATATCTCAGCAGTACAGGGAGAGGACATTTTGTGAGGACATCTGGAAAGCAGAATTCACATACTGGTAAACTGATTTTCTTAATTTGTGGGGAGGGGGGAGCAGAAATGGCAAGTTTCTGTGAAGGAATTGAATAATGTTATCAACAAAAAGTTAGGATTCCTTCCATGAGTCAATGGTGAAATCTTTTATAAACGAGTCCTCTTGTGTTTCACAAACTTAAAAGTTAAGTTATCTGAAACTGCCATCTTTCCCACTGCACAAATGCTTTCTATGGCCTTAAAAAAAAATTCCTAATTTGTTCCAACTGAAGATTCTTATTATAAAAATAGAGTTCAAATCTATGGTGTTCCAGGTAACAAAAGAATAATTTAGGGGCTTTTTTTTTTTTTTAAGAAGCACTGGTTTTATTAATAGTTCCAACATTATTTCTAGGTCCCTGCTAGACAAGCTTAAGGATCTACAGTAGTTTCTTAGGGTTTCCCTCATGGGCTGCAGCAATGTGTCAGGAGCTTAGATGCTTATTCCTGTGTAATCACGATTCTGCTATTTAATGTTTAAGATTGAACATAATAGAGATGACTATGTTATTCCATTTAAAAATTCAATTATTAAATTATTTATAGTCAACTAATTGCTTGCTCAAAACACAAAACAAAACAAACAAACAAAAAAGCAAAAAACAAAAGGACCTCAATCCCATTTTGGAAAAAAAAAAGCATCTTTCAGAAAATCAAAATAAAACATATTTTGAGAACCAAACTTTTTTACTCAACGGAGAGCCTGGTTAATATATTTTAGGCATGTATTTATACAATCACTTCCTACTGGTACAGAGGACTAACTGATGAATGAAGATAGGATGCATAGTCAATCCTTTCAGATACTGGTTAGATCTGCTCAGTGTTCCTCCAAACAGACTTAACTTGAACTCTTTCTGCATTTGGTTACAAAAACACTTACAAAATTGCTTTCATATATTTACCTCTGAGTGTCTTACATAAAATAATGTCAAACTTATGTCCAACTCTGGATACCAAAAAAATAAACCAAACTATTAGTCTGTGTTTGGTTTGTATCCATTGTATCCACCGCTCATCTACCACAAACACATAGAAGTGTCGCTATTTTCCAATTTGTGAGATATTTATTATCAGTCACTCACTCCTTTTTGTTTGGGTTTTGCACTATAGGACTGAGATCAGACCCAAGGCAAAGATTGCTAAGCAAGAAATCTACCATTGAGCTACATCCCCAGCCAGAGTGAGAGAAAGAGAGTACATTTCGAAATGTTTCCCGATGGTCGGTTGTGGAGCAATGTCCTCTCAAACCCCATAAGAGGCTGTTATTCTGCTGCAAGCGTTTAGACAGAACCGCAGGGGTGGTTCTGTGGGTACATGCTTCCCCAGTGCATGTCCAAGCCAAGTGACTCTGTGCTCATCACCATCTTAGATGGTGAATAATTATAAGCAAAGCCAAACAAAATTAAACAAAAGTGAAACAAACAGAAACCCATAGTATTTTTTTAAAAAGGTGTAACCACATATCAAAACGTTGTTTTAACATGGTTTGGTATCAGTCTTGTTTTATGTTTCTCAAATTTACACTGTCCAGAGGGGACACTCTGTTGTGCATGCAGAGGGGTCCTGTTTCATGATTTGTGTCTCATCTTTCTACTGAACAGTTGTAACTAAATGTTATATGTTATAACATTCGTTGTGGTTATATCTAAAGTAATAATGGTGTTATTATCAATATGAGAAAATTGAAGATATAACTTATCAGCTATGCCATATGTTAGCAGCACAAATTAACTAATATTTTCCTAAGCCAGAGCTACACAGAGTGGAAACTAACACATAACACTGCCTGTGAGGCAGGTTTTGCCACGACGGTGTCCTCTGATTTTCTAACATTTGCATTTTAAAGAGGTACGATTACATCATTGGATCTTTGTTCTATTAAGTGTTTTAATTGGATGCCTTGATAGAATATTCTTGATAAGTTTATGGAAGTCAGAGCTAAAAAAATACCTCAAATGATACATCTTATTCTTGGACACTATGCAAGGAAAAATAAAAGCCTTGCAATGGTGCATAACAAAATAATACTTTTAGAAATCCTTGAGGTTTTGAACTGTATGATTTTATATCTATGAAAACTGTAAAGTCCATTAGACATATAAACATAGCTATATCAGTAGCCCATGAAATAAATTATGCACTTCAGCTTGCCAGTGTATGATACCAGTTTTGATCATTTGTAAATCTTCTATGAGATCTTTAAAGGAATACTAAAAATATACCTCAACTACAACAGATTTATCATCCATGCACTGCTGAGCATGGAGGCCTAATTTTACCTTCTTCACATTATTTTAAATTAAGGGACTTCTACAAAGATCAGATTTTGTGAAGGCAAATCGTGATAAGGTCTGAAGGGATATGGTAAGTGTTCCTGTTGCAAAGGTACAGGGAGAGAAACAGTTGATATGTGCCTAGGGAAACAGGAAATATACCACCATATAAGTGTATGTGCAGAGGGGCAGATTAGAAAAACCTAGTGACCAATCAAAACTTTAGACATTCTATTTGAGAAGAACAAGGACATGTGCTGTGCTTGACTGGTAGAGGGTGTTAAAAGGGAATTGTCTCCTTTGTGATAGCAGCTTTAAATCCAGCATTTTACTTTAAAGCGTTTAATGAGAGGCCCCCAGAATATGAGATGAAGAGAAACAAAGAAAATTTTTGATGCAAAAAAAAAAGAGAAAGAAAGATGACAGGGGTGGGGGGGAGAATGCAAACTTTGTCTGCAGTTGTTTGAGCCCAGGTAAAGCGCAGAAGGGACTTTTCTGTCCACCTATTAAGGAACACTGTAGAGCACATAGCACAGGATTCCCCCTAAGAGAGAAGTTCTCAGAAACCCCCAGCAAACACTGACATGATTTTTACTATTCTAAATTTAATCAGACATTTTCTGAATATGCTTGGAGGGAGGGAGAATACTCCCTTTGTGTCCTGGAAAGTGTCATGCGACACAGATCTTTCTCAAAGAAAAGGCATCTTACAGGACTAACAACTGTGCTTGGGAAGAATAAACCCACCATGTCGCGCTGTGCAAGGCGTCTGAGCAGGCGCAATGCAGTGCTTCCATGCCATCTAGTGGTCATTTGAGAAGTCTCTCCCTACCCTCGGGTCTCGAGCAATTCCTGTTTGGATTTTAGATAGAGTCCGAGGCAACTCTTAGACAGGAGTGGCCCCCTTTACTCAATATTTATATATATTCTTATTTTGCTTGAAAATCATGAGTATTTTATTTTTAGAATAAAGTATCTCATCAGTTTCAGTAACGTACGTTTTGGTAGCATTTTAGTTTGAGTGGAGGGAGTCTTCTGAGTGGGATGAGCCTTCCTCTGGCCCTGGCCTCTCCTTCAGCCCTTCCTCTCTTTTTTCTTCCCTCTGCTCCTTTTTCAGTTCTCGCTTGTTTTGTATTTTCTTTCCTTTAGTTTGTTCTCATGCTTCTTTTACAAATGCATGTTTTGATTTTTAGTTTTCTGAAAGACTTAAAACATGGCCTGTTTTTTAGACTTTTGTTTGTTTTGTTTCCCCTAAAATGTAGTATCTCCCCAGAACCCAAACCACACAGAGAAACACACAGTGACTGGCATAGTTCGCTCTCAGTTCTCTTCTTACGCTGGCCCTCAAGCGAGCCGCCCTGTAAAGAGCATTCGGAGTATCGAACTATCAACGTTAAGAACCTAAAGTATTCTTTCACTTTGCAAAATAGCTTAAAATGTCATTATATGCACCGCATGTACGGAGCTGTGCGGCTTATACTTCCGTCTAATAAGATATCGAGTGTCGCACACTTGATTTTTTTTTTCTGGTTGAGATTTATTTCAAAATCTTAGGAACCCTTTTTTTAAAATCTCATTGATTCATACATTTTGATATTATTTTTATTGTTTCTAAGAATATGAGTTTCTTGGACCATGTGGGCATCTATGTTTTAGCGAGATGTCTTTTAAGGAGACAAAAAGTTGATTTCTAATTTTGTAAAATAAACCTCTGCATGATTTCAGCCAGCGGTTAGAGTTTTTATGTCACTGGATAAAGAAGATGCTATTGGGGAAAGCCTCAGCTTTATTTTATTTTTATTTTTTTTACAAGACAGGAATTTTGAAGGCTCCATGACATAAAAATCATAAGCCTTTATTGTAGTTAAGACCAATAAGAAATACAAGCTAAAGTGGGGTTCAAATGTTGATCCAGACTTTGAATTTTTTTAAAAAGTTACTTAAAAGAACTTAATAAACCAATACAGTATGTTCAAATATTTCAAGTAATATTGCAACATGAAATAATTATACTGATTCTTTATTCTCACTTTTGGCATATATATAATAAATGTTCGCTAAGTATATATATTCTACTATTCCAAAGTAGTTGACATTTTCAGCTTACTCTAAAATATAACTTTCCTATGGAAACTGAGACTATAGACTATAATGTATAGTCTCAGTTTATGTATAATTAAATATAATTCAAAAACTATATTCATTTTTAATATTTTCTAATAACTGGTACATATGTAATTCTATTTTATTTCCATATGTAAAAGGAACTTACTTCTAACGTCAGCAAAATAAAGAGAGTGAGGAGGAATGTGGGAGGCTGGTGGGGTGACTGATGTGTGCATGTACGAAAGTATCACAATGAGATGCATTATTTGTACATTAAAATTGTAAGGTCTATATATGATAACTACTGGTTAATGTAAGCATATTTCAAATCTAGCATGTTTTCTATCTCTTTTGAAAATAATATTATTATAATAATAATATGTAAACAAAACATAGTGAAGATTCTTAAAATAACAACTTAAAAAAACTTGGAAAGTCAGAAACATCTTTGTTGAGTACAATAGTGGTGCTTTTTTTGCATTTCTTCCAAGTGGATAATTATATAAACCAAAAGGAGAAATAGTTTCATGAGCTCTGAAATTTTGCCCACATAGAATGCTACTTTCTGATAAAGGCAAATTCAAGATAATATACATATTTATTGATTAAAGGGAAAGCAGCAGAACTAGGGGAGATTCCAGTGCAGAGCAAAAGGCATATGGGGCATCACACCCGTCACTGGCTGTCTGGGAACAGGGCTGAATTTTGATTAGAGCAGGAGGCTATAATTGGAGTGATAATCTCTTACACTGTTTTTAATTCTAATCAGTGCAGATGTTTGCAGCTTCCTGGAAGAAAAAAATAGTGAAGGGGAATATGTATAGCTGATAATTTTTAAAGCAATAAGTTTCTCAAATTGGCTCTTTCTAAAAGGAGTATTTGATACCCAGAACAGTTGAAAACAAGAAATTCACAAGTATTAAAAAGCAAATGAAAATCAACCACTCATGACAACTGAAGTGTATATGTTTCAGAAGTCCTGGCAGACACACAATTTTCTATATCCCTTTTGTGTTCTTTCCAAATGAAGTGAAGTCAACAAAGAATCTTATTCTGTCAGAGTAGGGAAATGGATACTTTGACTACGTCTAAAATAAAGAAACTATTGAAAGCTTTGTAACTTAGCCTTGCTTTTTCACAGTTGAGATGTTCAGTTCACTCTTAAGGTAATAGAATTAAATCCAGATGAAAGTAATTTTATGCAAATATCACATTTTATATCTCTTGCTTTTAAACCAGCTTACAGTGAGTTCATATGCAGAAAACAAATAATTGATAAATTTTTTAATATAGATACTGATTTGTGATTTTTTATGTGTATGTTTTTAATCTGGATTTTTAAATATAATTAATTGACTTTTGACATTCATATTACATACTCCAGGGAGGTCTTTCTATATTTTATGGAAGAATGATTTGCAGTTTCATAAACACAAATCATGATTGGCCTTTCCTCCTGTTCTTGAGTAGGAGTGTGTCTTGTGTGCAGAAGTCTCTTAATAAATGACCTTGGTTCTGTTTACTTCAGTTAAAGCTGCCCTTGGAGGCAGGTCTTTCAGTCTTGGGTCCTTTCCTCTCAGCATTCCTGGGCTGTGTCCTTTTTTTAGGCTTCACAGCAAGGTTGCCATAATAACCTATTCTGTCTGCTCTGCAGTGAAGGTGACGGTGGAAAACCATGCTACACACAGCCGCATCTGCTCTTTTAAAACAAAACACATCCTCAAGATGCAACAAGGCATGATTGAGTAACAGCAAGGACTAAAGATCAGCAGATTAATTTTCTCTAAGAATCCTAGAGGAAATTCCCTAATTTTTTCTTTGTATAAACATAGTAAATTATTGCAAACATTTGTTTATATATATATATTTATTCATACATACATATATATGTGTGTGCAAATATACAGATATAGTGGCAGTTAAGGCTCTCAACTGGCCAATGTCTAAATTAAGACTAAGGGTGAAGAAATTTGGGACACGTTTCTCTTCTTACAATTCTAAATCTCAGATTCCTAATAAAGATATTTGGGTTACACGAGAAATCAGTTCATTGGTAGGGTGTTTATGAATTTACAAGGAATGTTATAACTGTCAGTGGACTGACTATGATTAACTTAATAATACTAGCTACTATTTAATGCTACGTATTCTCATTCATGTTTTGTTATTACTGATCTTTAGAGCAAATCCACAAAATATGAACTATGTATACTTAACATGGAGAGAAACGGAGACATAACATTTGGACAGCTTGCCCGTGTCACTTGCCCTGGTTGCTAGGCTTTCAAACAACAAAATAAATGTGATCTGTGTCTTTCTGCTTTGTTCACACATCTCTTCTGCACGTCTTGCTAATTACTAATACGAGTCAAAATTTACTCGGTTCTCTCTACTCGTGTTATGTGATTATTTAGCCTGTGATTTTCCTAAATGTTTCTTTTCTTCAATTGTTAATAGTGATATACTTATGGCATTTAACTAGGCATCTCAATAAAACACAAGTTTTGGCTAAAATAATGTTGACAATTAATAGTAAACAGATCAATACAATATTAAAAGAGACTCAGATGGGTGCTTTTGGTAAATTTTACTTTTGCTCTAGTCTGCATGATTATTTCGTTTTCTGCACAGTGGGACCCTCTGGCTCCCCTGTCCGTATTTGCTGTCCTTTAACTTCTTTACCTGGATGATCTTGGACTGTCCCTTCCTTTCTTCCTATTCCATAAACAAGATACAATAGGGCTGCCAGAGCTTGCTTATTTCTGCCTTGTCTGGCCTCAGACTTTCCTCAAGATCTAGCACAGCGCAGGCACTCACCTCCCAAGTCTGAGATCAAGGGCCTCCCTTGACTTGGTCCTTCTCTGCATTAGCACTGCTCAGCATGAATTCTTACACCCCAGGTTTCACATGCTTCATTCACATGCACATTCCCTATCTTCATTCAGATCGTCAGATCCAAAGGCTTTAAAGTGGAACCTTTGTTTCTTTGTATTTTTATAGTATCTTTCCATATCTCTTAACATTTACACAAGGTCCTTCTAAGGCCTTTGGTGGATGTTCCTAAGCAGAGTTCCTCTGCTCAAGAGCTGTGAATAAGCCAGCGGGTCAGCAACTCATTCAAGTCCAGTTTTCAGTCTTGGAATGGGAATCCTAACTCTGCTACTAATCACCACGTCATTGTTGAAGATGATCAGGCCAGCTCTAAAGTTTCACAAAATGTGGTTTGTTTAAACATTTTCTGGATTTGTTTGGTGTCTGGGAATCTTGTCTCTAATTATAACTTTATAGCCATGTGGACATTCTACTACATGGCTCAAATACCAAAGAATGGAAAGTTCAGTCCACAGTAAAAAAATGACAGTTTCTGGGCAAGAGCTCATACTAAACATGTTAGTCCTTTATGGTTTTTAAAATAACTTAATTTAAAGCACATGCATGTTAAGGTTTCGTGTTTGTTTGTTTTTGACATGCTGTCTTAATTCATGAATGTGAAATTTTACCTGATACTGATCACTGGCTTTTCCGACAGAGCATATTTTCTCCAATTTGGTCTGGTATCCAAGTCCTTGGTACTTCTCAGAGAAATTTCCAGCAAGCATTCATTATCTGCCTTCACTCTGTGAACATTTAAGTGTTCTTGACTTAATCTAAGCCTTGCATTTTAAGCCATTCAAAGGAAAGCTGAGTCATTTAGAGCAATGCATCTAAGTTCTGGGTTTTATCCACCCAATGATGAGATGCTCTGAAATAAGTTACTTTTAGACATTTCAAAGTGGTTTTTAAGATAGTAAAAGCATTCCATCGCAGATACATATGCACATGATGTAATTAGTCAGAGTGGTTACAGCATGGTTTGTTATGCAGAATATCTTCCATATCTCATTTTCCAAAGGTTGTAGGGAGATAATGTGTGTTTTATTAGATACATAATGTTATCTGTGTATACAAAAGAGAAAAATAGAAACACCCCCCCCCCATTTTCCATGAGGAAAGTTCTGCCTGACTGAGGGAACTGGCTTTTCAAGCATATTCTAGAGCTCTTCATCTCTTGTTACCATTTTGTTTTTGTTTGTTTGTGTGGTAGTGGGGTACTGATGTGAGAAAGTGCCAGCCCCTGGGCAAATGGAAATGGGACCATAAAAGAGTAAGAAGCCCAAACAAATAGGGGCCTAAAGAAGGATAAAAAAGATTCTAAAGATCTCATTATTTCCAAGAACTGCCACATAAGTTGGAGCCCTGGAGCTTCTGAACCTACTTCAAACAAAGTTCTGGCTCTGGATCAAGAAGTATTTGCTTATTAAGCAGTTCCTTTTCTTGAAAAGGAACCAGGAGAGTGTCCAGACATGGAAGCATCGGCCTTTAATCCTAGCACTGAGAACAAAGGCAGGTAGACCTATGTGGCCAACTTGGTCTACATCATGCATTCCAGGATGGCCAGGACTATACAGTGAAACCACATCTCAAACAGACAAATAAAAATGTTGAGTTGGGGCTTTGAAGAAGACTGAATCTGTAAAGTGCTAACTGTGTCAGCTTGAGGAAAAACAGACTTATGGAACCAGAGAGATGGCTCAGTGGTTAAGAATACTTGCTTCTCTTGCAGAGGACCTGGGTTTAGCTTCAAGTACCCACACGTGGTGGTTCACAACTGTCTGTGACTCAACTTGAGGAGAATTATAATGGCTTTCATGGCCATGAGAAATACAGGTGGAACACATACATAACATGCAGGCAATCACTCCAACAAGTAAAATAAAATAAAAATGAATAGTTTTATAGAAACAAGATGCAGAAGACATTAGAGTGTAATCCCAGTCCTGCAGAGTTAAAAAACAAGGATTCCTGGGGTTTGCTGAGAAGTGAGTCTAGTCAATTGTGAGACCCATATTCATCAAGAGACCTTTTCTTAATAAATAAAGTAGATAGTAATTGAGGAATTGGGATGTCTTTCTGTATGCTGTAAATTATCATTGGACAATAAAGGAGCTGTTTTGGCCTATAGCAAGGTGCCTTAGATGTCCTCAGGAAATCTGAGCGTAGATAAAGGGAAATGAGGGCAGAGTCATAGAGAGAGACCAGCAGAAACTGAGGAAAGACCAGAATGCTGCTCTGAGAAAAGGTACCAAGTCACGTGGCTAACCAAGATAAGAATAATAGGTTGAGTTAAGATGCAAGAGCTAGCTAGCAATATGTCTGAGCCCTAGGCTAAGGAGCAAGTAATTAAAATAAGACTTTATGTGATTATTTGGGACTAAGCAGCAGCAGGGCTGCGAGCAGACCTGAACCTCGGGGCTAGGCCAGAAAGTCTCAGCCAGAAACTTAATATTACACACCTATGTCTATCTTTGACCTACACACAAACACACATACAATACACATACACACGCATGCATGCACACACATACACACACATGCAGGCGCACACACACATACACACACGTGCATGCACACACATACACACACATGAATACATGCACACACATAAACACACACACATGTGCACACACACACATACACACACATGAATACATGCACACACATAAACACACACACATGTGCACACACACACGAACACACACACATGCACCAACTGGTCTAGTTGAACTGAAATTCATTTAAATAAATGACAACACAATTCTATTAGGTTTTTAAAAATCTTTCAAACATGAGTATTTTTAGGCAGGCACAGACTCATTCTCTCTGTCTCTTTCTGTCTCTCTCTTTCTCTCTCTTATCTATCTGTCTATCATCTATCTATCTATATACACACAACACACACATAATTTGTTTTTGTTGTCTGTCAGATTTACCTCTGGCAAAGTGAAAAAACAGAGTGCCAGTTTCAGTAAGGGTGCAGTATCACATAAGCCCACCTGCCACCATCTACAGGAGCTTTTATCAAGACATAATAGAATGCCAGAGAACTAATTATAGTATCATTTTTCAAACATGACACTCTGTGGAGTTCATGTTAATTTATTCCCTCAATAAGTATTTTATGAATGCAAACTTGATGAAAGTCACTGAACTGTGTGTTAAAGATGAGAGAACAGACGAGTAAGATCAAAGCCCTGCCCACCAGTGTCTTCCTGTCCAATTAGAGAAAAATCACAATGCAAAAATTATATCTGAGTAACACACGGGGTGTGATGGAGTGAGTGTTGTAGGTCTTAGGGTTCCAAGACAGAACAGTTAATGAATGTATTAAAAAAGAGGAGACATTTCAGTCAGTCTCGGAGAAGTGGGGAGAACAGATGATGATCTAAGCTTGGGCTCAGAAATGTGCTCTGTTTCAAGTGGAATATGTTGGTTTCGCACTTGAGAACAGACACACACTACCAGATGCCACACTAGAGTTTATTCAGGGGAGTTGCCAGGCGGGCACAGGGAGAGAAGCAGAAGAGAGAGAGAGAGAGAGAGAGAGAGAGAGAGAGAGAGAGAGAGAGAGAGAGAGAGAGAGAGAGAGAGAGAGAGAGAGAGAGAGAGAGAGAGAGAGAGACTTTCACATGGTGGCTTCTTTTAAGAGAACAGATTTAAGTAGCCATGCCTAGGGGCATGCCCTCCAAATGCAGTGTGTTCTGCCAGCCTCCATATTGGGTTTACCATGTGGTGCTATGTGCCAGGAATCCTTACAGAATACCTAACCATCCAAAGAAGAATGTCTATACCAATGCATTAAGATGGCAAGAGGCAATGTCACAAGGTGGTGATGCTTGCAGGGGTAAATTGCATGGGGCTGAGTTCTAAGCTGACATTTAGGCTGAGTTCTAAGCTGACATTTAGAGGCTTTGTACATTTAGGTAGATATTCTGCCCATGGTTTCTCCATACAATATGATGGTAATAGAACAGATATTACAGGGCCATTTGGTAGAGTATGTGAGACTTTTTTTTTTTTTTTTTTTTTTTTTTTTTTTTTTTTTTTTTTTTTTTTTTTTTTAAAGAACAGAGCACTTTCCCTGACATAGTTATATCACCCTATAAATGTCAGGTACTATCAGCAGAGGTGGTACAGAAGCCAAGAAGATGCATTTCAGTGCAAAAAGAAGTCTGAACTTGACCCCCAAAGTGAAAATCATCAGTTAGTGTTTGTAGTGGCTTTAAAATATAATAAAGACGAGCTGCTAACATGTGCTGTTGACAACCGATTGGAGAACAAAAAGGAAGAACTGGAGGTGACTGGTGAGGTTAGAGAGTGAAGCACTGAATGTCTTTATGAAGAAATTTTAAAAAGGAAGTTGTTACCAGTTTGATACAAGATAGTGAATCATAACCCCAAGAGTCATAAGTGCTTTTGTTTACCTGACAGAAATTATAGACCATCTCAAACATATGCATGTTCAGTTGCAAAACTGAAGGTACTTTCAGGGGAAATCCTTCCTTGCAAAGGCAGGCAATACACAGAATAATGAAAACAGCATAATGCATAAATAAAACTGGGTTGATCACTTTCTGTATGAAATATTGCAACTTTACTTTATTTATAATCTGTAAAACTTGGAATCTTAGTTTGTCCCACAGGCTACTGAAATATTTTTGGTACCTCAACTTGTAGGAGCCATATGTCCTTTGATCTACATTTTTCTCCAAAAAAAAAAAAAAATCTGACTTCATTTAACTAGTCTGGAAATGCTCTCTTTGTGAATGGCTGATAAGTGCAGTGCATCATATTCAGCTCCTCCTGCCAGTACACCATCTCCTGCCTTGTTTTGACACTTGAGATGTGGGCCTCATCCTTTAGCATACATTTAAAGATCATTTAATAGAAACTGCTTCATATTTTTTTTCCAGTTTGAAAATTTAAAATAAGTTGGCCTGAGAATTTCCCCTTCTCCATTTCTTACACCTCTGAAATCTAAAGATGGGGAGAGAAGCAAAGGGTCAGTGTCATCAGCCCCACCGTCACCCACCACTTCATATCATGATATAACAAGCTGCTAGGAAGAGCCCAGGCACCCCAAACTGACATTTCTACCCTTTTCCTAAGAGGCAATGAGAGATTAGAGGCAGAGGATCTGTGTTCTCCTTCTACCAGCTCTTCTTCTCAGTGGTTGCTTCAAATAACTCCCCGTGGTTTGATTATCATGCTCTGTATGTTTATGCAAACTGGTTTATACCTAATTCTGTGACACCAATCATATGTTGATTGTATATCTGTTTAAAACTGTTTATTATAACAGAAGATATGAATCTAAGTTTCTGCTGGTAATAAAACCATTCTCTCTGCATCTGATTAGTCCTTTAGCAGACCTCAAATAACATTTTGTGACTACCACATTTTCACTACCAGTTCTGAAAAGCAACAATATTATAGTGTCACTTGTTTTGTGATTCCTAATTACATGGATGTGCCTTTTAAGTTGTATCAATTCTCACTATTAGATAGATGGAGCGTTAGAAAATGGCATTGCATATCTTAGAGCACCTCCCCCCCCTATCCTGTTCTCATCACAATTACTCTGAGACTCAATATCAATTTTACATGCTGCTGGAATAACTTGTCTAAGATTTGTATAGACAGTATTGACAGTTTCCTTAACGTCTATAGAGATTTTATTTGGAATATACTAAAATGTTTTTCCTTTGTGGACACAGTTTTGTTTTAATCATGATTGATACATGATATTTTCATTTGAATGAAATAAAAACAAACAACTTGAGCAAAACACAGTTTAGCTGAACAACAATTTAAATTAGAAGATAACTATTGAGATTACAATAGACAAAGGCTAATGAAAGTAGGAAACCTTTTTTGTGTGTCTCACTGGCCCAGGAAAAATGTGAACACCATGCACAGCCAACAGGAACCTAGAGACCAGGGCCAACCTGGAAATCTGAGGATTGTGCTTTGTAGGTAGATTCTGTACTTCCTCACTCAGCACCACTGACATCATTTTAAGACTGTGAAATTAGGGTTCAAGCATCTTCCTAATCTTCAGGGTAATTACAAAGACCAAATAAAATAAAGAGTAAAAACCATTTCCAATGAAAAAGGAATTAGTATTATTAATATTAAGAAATTAATATCACTTAATTGTTAGCAATCTTAAGTAAAGTTTTCTTTATAGTTGATCAATCTCCTTTTTACTCACTCACTTTCCCCACAGTGATTATGTTTCCCTTAGATTTTCACTGATATTCTCTGACTTGAAGCTTTGGAACTATTTCTTTTCTTTCTTTTCTTTTCTTTTTTTTTTTTTTGAAACTGGTTAAAATTAGACAGAATTCTATATCAAATAGCAAGAAGCCTTAATGATTACATATAAAATTCTAAAGAAACCCCTTTAGGCATGTGGGATCCACCCAGGGACTTGTATTTTATAAATGGTGTTGATGGAAGCCTGTGAATAGAAGTATGTGAATTAACATTTAACATTTACACAAACTAAGCAAATACAGTGGTGTTAAAGGAAGCCCATGCCCCGCTTTCCCTGCCCCTTCCCAGGCTTACACAGGAGGACTCGCGCTACGAAAATTCTAATGTCACAATAACAGTCACGCAAACCTGTACATCGTTTAACTCCTAGGCCTGGGCATGAACTTGGCACTAAGAGGTTGAGAAGCTACAGGGTTCGGAAGACAGAATGAAGGCGCTCTTCCCAGAGTTGGAGACAAGGCATAGGGCGTGAGGCACCACCAGTCTTCCTTCAGTTTCCTGGGTTGTTCTGCTTTGGTTTAGTAATCACGTGAGCTCATTACAATGCTAATTAGGTCAGTTTACCTGAATCCTGTGTGTCCTTACATCAGGGTTCTTTGTTTGATCTGTTACTTCTTAAGCTTAGTTATCTGCTTACCAGCATAGAGGAATAGCATGCGTAATTGAGCATGGAGAACATGCCTACTTCTGTATTGATGAAGATAACTGTTGCAAACCAATACAGTAATTAAGGATAATGATGAACAGTTTTGATCAGCCACTATTTTTTTTAATATTGAAGTTGGTTACTAGCAAGAATAGTGTAGAGGAAACCATTTTCCAGCTTTCTCTGAAGGACTGAAGAGACATTTATCCCATGTATTCTCTCACAAGCTGTTTTAAAAATATAATTGAACTGATGTCTTTATTTCAAATAAAAATAAATAATAGAGTTTGTTGGGATCATTTTATGCAAAGAAGACATTTTGAGTGTCATCTATGTCTGAGGAGGAAGAAGGCAGTTTGGACTGTTCATCCATCATTGTTGAATAGCAGAGTAATCAATTGGACAAATACATTCAGATCTGGTGATTCATATGCATAGCAGCTGGACAATAGACAAGGGTACATACACTTTCTATGCACCTCTAGTTTGATGTACCTGTGCACTGTGTTAGGTAGCACAGCATTCTTCCTCTTGGCTTTACCCCTTCCAGATGATTTTGCTAATCTTTATGAACCCATTTGAAAAGACTTTGCCTATCACAAAAGATTTAGAGACTGTCAAGTTTGATCTTTGTGTCTACTTTTAAAATAACAAATGTCTTTCTTATCCCCTTGAGTACATAGTTTTTAAAGCAATTTAATAATTACACTAAAATGGTTTAAATCAGCATAAAGTGTCCTTTATAAAACACAACTTCTAAGTGGCTTATTAAATAGCTACCCATGCCTTCCAATCATTGCATAATATTAATAAAATAATTTACATTCTCATTTACATGTAACAAATGGAATCAAAGCAGGACAGCACTTGCTTCTGACAAAGTGATGGATATTTGGTCACCACCCTCTAATAATAGTTCATTATAGAATATAGAAAATCAAAAGCTTAAAGTTGTTTATTTAAACATATTTAAAAGGGGTAAGTATTTGTTATAATTAGTGTTTTTAAGGCAGCTATTCTGGTGGCTAAATCCATACCCAATAAAAGCTGAGGTTTTAATTCAAACAGAACTCAATTTCCCAGTATCTCCACTTTTTCAGAGGCTAAATTATTATTACTTTAATTTTTTTTTTTTTTTTTTTTTTAGTTCTGATCACATTTTAATCTAGATAACAAGACTCACTCTCGTAATTCAGACTTTCTGGTAAGGCTCAGCTTGTCACAATGTATAGCTTTCTTTCCTTTGATAAGGTCAGTTTGCCAAAAAGAACAAAGTACATATGAGTAATACATTACTCAACCACTTGTATACATACATCTATTTTTCTTACAGGTCTCACTATTCAGAAAGGTACAGACATGGCACCATGATAAAAAGGGTCATTTAAAAGACTTCACAGAGGCTCTGTACTGTGAAGGATTGAATTTTCACTTGAATGCCTACATTTTCACATCTTTTTCTTTGCAGAAATATTCCTTTTGAATGGCAGACTGCAATTGGATAGGCTTTTTATTTTTTTAAGTCACTGACCAGGAATATATAAAATATTAGAAGGCATTTGTCCCGGTGGAAGAACACAGCTCACTGAAAGGTAAGGTGGTTATTAAAGAAGTTATACAACTTTGTCTCTTCACATTGGAGAGCTGCTTCCAACAATAGCCTCAAGTTCAGTCAAGGTGGAACATGAAGGTGTATGGCTTGCAAAGGATAGACAATGTAACTAACTTGTGAAACCATTGGCCCAAAAGCTATCCACTTGGTAGGTTTTCACAATTATTCTGAGCATATATTTTTATGAGCATATGATGCTGACTCCAGTTTCATCTGCCTGAAACCATCAACATTTGATCACAATTATTTGAGATACATTCATGGCTAGTTTTTAAAACTTCTCAATTTTTCTTAGTAGTGTGTGTATTCCGTAAACATACTTCAAAGAGGGGAAGAAGACAGAACTCTATTGAATAAGTACAGTAAAATGTTTAACTTCAGTTATTAGATGCTCTGTGAATTTAATGTTAATTCAGTTCCTTTGAAGACACCAAATACTTTTTGAGCTCCTATAAGTTAGTGAGGAATTACATCAAGATTATGAAAATATTATTAAAAGTAAAAAAAGATACATTTTTTAACCTTTAAATTTTTACAATTTCAGGAAAACATAAGAATCTCAGCCATAACAAAAGGTAAAAAACAGTGATTCAATCACGAAGCTGTAAACTTTTTGTCAAAATGTACTAGTGAGATTTCATTGGCTTGGCTTAAGGAAGACCATCCAGAACATGATTAAATACCGCTTGAAAAAGATGTGTTTGGGGATAGCAGTGAAAGACAAGCAGGAATAACCCAATAGAAATGATTCATCCTAGACAGGAAGAAGTCAAAAGAAAGCAAACATCAAGGTAGGAAAATAGAAGCTTTCATCTGTGATAAAGGGTTGCTGGACTGGGTGTAACCTAGTATGCTTGAGAAAGATGTGGAAATCAAAAGTGTGCACCTATGCCGACACGTGATGGTTTTGCGAGTAGTTTGGTTGTGATTCTACAGGCTACAAGGGAATTTCTAAGCAAGAGAGTGTCTATCAGAATTGTGATTTGTATGGCTTATAAAATATTGCTCCTTTCTTCTCATGTATAATTTATCTGTTTTTTCCTGTACTACTAAAGTTTTTTCTTGAACTTTAATTCTGTTTTTCTTTTCCTCTCCTGTCAGAACTAAATCAGAAGAATACAGAAATCACCAACAATATATTGAGCACACAAATATGCATGTCCATTTGGGAACCAGACTAGGTTGTTAAGAAACTCCATAGTAATAATAATGATTCTGTGACTCCAAGTCTAGTAGAGACTGAATAATGTTATTTTATACTTTGAATGACTTCTGAGCTGTATGGGAGTCCAGGAGAAATTTGCCTTCACTTGAAAGCAGAAGGAAGTCTTGTTCATATTCTATAGCAAAAATGATGGAAAGATATTTCTTGCGCTTTTGCAAGCCCACCTTGCAAAGAGAGAATAATTCATTTATAAATGTTGGTATTTGGCCATGGTATAAGGACTAAAATATTTATTTTAGTTTATAAGGAATGAGTAGTTCTCAAAGAAAGCATTCTGTAGGTTCCATTGACCAATTCAGATGTGTTCGTTCTCTCCCATATGTACAGCTTATTGAAAAGACACTTGCATTTTGCAAACTTAAGCTGTGATTAATGAATACAAAAATAAATGTGACCCCTTCTAAATCTTACATTATTATTTGTTATGAAAAATAAGACAAAAGCAATTTTGTTTTTTAATGAAACTTTTGAAACAAAGGCAACAAATACCAACAGTGATTTTCAGCTCCAAGTGAGTTTTGTGCGTAAGATTAATACTATAGGAAAATGAGTTCAAGTTATTCTGATGGAGAAACAGGTCAGTTGTGTGTACTGTACAAGTGAATAATAGATCTAAGCATTCTATTCCCTTGATACTACATATATTTTATTCAATAAATTGCCAAGTATTTAGCCATTATGACAGTTACAATGAACAATTTGACATAAAATAATTGAATCATGTTTTTGCTCAAACTTACAGAAGGCAGATACAATGAATAGGGAAGACAACAAGATGACAAATTTATATGCATTTAAATTTATAGGCATATGTAAATTATACCTACGTCTTTCACTCATATCTTATAGTAGAGATGCTCTTATATGGCACTAATCTTTGTTATTTTAAAAGTAGAAAAACATTTTTTTCTTAAACTTGAGAGTAATGTTATTAATTCAGATATTGCACTTTGACTTGAGACTGTTGACTTTAGCACTCAAAAATTTGTTTCCTATTGTATTAAAACTGTTACAGCAAAAAATACAATCTAGCAAGGGAAGCTGTTTGAGACCCTTGTGAATGTAATATAACGACAGATATGACAAACAGCAAAATGGTTATGTTTTAGTCTGCTTTCATTATTCTTAGACCTAGATAAAAATCTAAATTAATTCTGCTTTCTAAAAATATAGTTCTACTAATTTTTAATATTTACTTAAATCTCAAAAAAAAATTCTAATCAGACTGGGGATACCTAGTTTGTAGTCATTCTTCTTAAAAAAAAAAAGTGACTTTAAAACTTTCTTGTTACCCATAAAATCATGGAATTTTTCTTATTCGAGATGTAGATTCTAGTCTATTGTCCCACTAGATTATGGTTGACTTATTACTGTTGTGGTGTCTTCTGCAGGACAGGATAGCTCTCTATCTTCCCCACCCTTTTTGGTAAGCATCCTGTCTTTACTATTTCCTGGCTTTAGGTTTTGCTTTGCTTTGTTTTTCTATCCTTTCCCATTCCTTTCTGTCTCATTGAGTAGGCTGCTGTTTTATTCACATTCTGCCACAGAAATTCTTACTTTTTGGTACAATGTGTGTGCATGTGCATGTGACAGAACTCATTGGGTACCATGACAAAGCTGGAGTTCCAGTTGGTTGGTAATTTGAGTCCTTTGTTGACTTTCAGAATATTCACAAATATTCTGAAATACTTTTGTATTTCAAAATACAAATCAAGCTTGGTACTTGATCTCTGAAAATAAATAATTGCATATAGGGTTCCTTGGAAAAAATGATATATAACCTTCAAGTTTAAGAAAATTCTTTCCAGTTCTTCTAAACTAGTTCCAAAACATATGGTCTGAAATATGCAAATGTGATAACAAATAGTAATTACTTATAAATAGCTATTATAAACAATGTTCTATGTCTGAAAAAATAAGATATATAAATTGGATGTTACTGCTATTTATGTAGGTACTAAAGGTTTTATGAATAAAAATGATACAAAAATGACATATATTGAAAGTGTCATAATGAAACCCATTACTTTGTGTGCTAATTTTAAAATTATTTGTAAAATGATGATATTGTATGCAGGACATTTAAGTTAACTTGTAATAAGCATTAAGACATATTGCAGGAGTCCACAGATGCACAATGGAATGAATTTGAAGGTCAGATAAATATCTGAGTATCCACAAGAAACTGCCTTGGAAAAACCTTGGTCCCTAAAAAACAAGACCAATAAGAAAAATATGCTTCCCATAGCAGGAAGTTGTCAGGGTTCTTGCATAGAGAGCAAAGGGAGGAGGTCTTGAGAAGAGCTTAGGTTCTAACAGAACAGAGCCTGCAAATCTCAGGTTCAGGAATGAGTAGGGAGGGGCGGCCTTTTCTACATTGCATGATGTAATCTGAGGTGCTGCAGATGCAGTATAAGAGGATGTTGCTTGGGTCCTTAATGAGGAAACACGATGAAGAAAGAAGGAAAAAGCAATACAGAAAAAGGGAGAGTCCATCTGAGTGGAGGAGCCTAGAGGATTGACCACGCAAGTGTTCTTCCCCGGAACTGGTTCACTGTTGCAGTCCTGGATCATGGTCTGTCATTTAAACTCTTTGACCACAGGGACATCAGATAAATATAGGACATTTAACCTAAACAAGTTGCCATGCAACTTCCTTTCTGGGACATGTACTCTGCACTGAAAGAGGAAATACACTGTCCAGGAAAGAACATTTTAGTCCGTGTAACATCACTCACTACATTGTAGCGTCCAGGTTGAATTCAATTTGGTGAGAAAATTAGTGGAATAATGTCCTACTCTTAATTATATACAAATTTCCCATTCATATATTCCATGGAAACTGCCAACTCCCTTTCCTCAGAAACTTGTCAAATTTCCAGTAATCCAAAAGAAAACTTTTACTCAATGCTTCTGCCCTGAAAATCTCAGCCTTTTGTAAATGATAGATTTGTTATACTAAGAAGAAGGTTTCTCAGGACTAGAAAGCTCTGGGACATGCCCTTCACAAAACTGATGGAGATCTGGAGCAGTGGGGAGCAGTATTGGGAAATGAAAGGATTGGGCTTCATAGATGCCAGGGCTGGCATTTTGGTGGCAGCATCACAGAGGTGGATTACATCAGGAGTAGCTGTGTTACTACCCAGAATGGGTGGACATAAGGACCTTGCTGTCTCAAGGAATGAAAATAACACTCTACTGGAGGATGCTCTCTGATGATATTGAATATGTAAGAAGTTCTTAACATAGACTAAGAAGGAGAAATTTCTAAATCCCCAGTGTTGATTTGACCTCCACCCACTCAAGAAGTACCTGGAAACAATGGTTTTTTTCTGTTTTAAAATACAAACAAAAAATTGAAGTTGCAGGTTCCAGAATTGTAGTAAGAACTTTTGCTGCCACGCTCAACTACCTGTTTGACCTCCAAAAACCTGACTGTAGTAAAGGAAGTGGCTACCTTAAGCTTTCCCCTGCCCATGCTCAATGGCATGTGTGCAAGAGCATATACAGGTACATGTGTGCACACACCTTAACAAGTGTAAAACTAAAATGAGTTCCCATACTTTAGGAGTTAGATGATTAATGTCATAAGGGGCTTGAATAGTTGAGTACCTACCCAGAATATAGCAGCTATGTGGTAGGCAAAGGCCTTCATTCTTAAATACTTCAATAAGATTGGTGTATAATGATGTTTCAGATAAGGAGAATGAAATTCCAAAAAGATAATCTACCTGGCTTTAAGCATCATGACACATAAACCATGGAATCATGATCTAAACTCTAGTATCAAGTTGAAACATACACTTAAGAACATAGGTTTTTATTAACTGTGTTCCTCAAAAAAAGCACAGTTTTAGGAGAAAGGGACAAAAGAGAAGCCGGTCATTCATTTGTTCACTCATTCATCCACTCATTCAATCAACAGGTATATTTTGAGGGCACACTAAGATGACTGGAGTATTTATTTGGAGGCTCAAGAAACCGCATCAAGCAAAACTAGCCCTCACTGGTCTGACGTATAAGTGGTAGTAGATAAAAAACAAAATAAAAAAAAAATTAGAAAGCAAAGCAAAGCAGTGGGGGCGGGGGCAGAGAGTGGTGTAGATACTCTGTTCCAAGTGACCAGGAAAGACAATAATGATAAAATGACATTTATGCAAAGACACTCTTGGCAGGAGCCATGGCAGTGCAGGTTGGGCAGGACAAAGGCAGCCACCCAGGCCCCAGACTGGGAGCTGAGGTTTTTGAGGACTAAGAAGACAGGGAGGGCTGAAGGGAAGAAATGTACACAGAAGCCTGGAGGATGGGGTGCGGAGCCCTGTCCGCTGCAGCCAAGGCCGATGACAACGTTCAGACTCCAAGACCTCTATCTTGAACAGAAGGCTTCTGATCTTTGCAAAAGCAGTTCCTAATGTTTCAGCCAGTTTTAGCTCTGATTAACTAACTACATACGAAGAAGGCCTTGATATGTTTTTATAATTACACTGTAGGTATTGTCTACGAGGCATCTTTTCTGTTAAAGAGCCAAGAAGAATCACTGTACAATGATTTTTTACGTCTTCATGTGAAATAAAATTAATGGTCCCTTCTAGTGTTTGTTTGTGGGGTCATTATCTTAGAGGGAGGAGAATTCTCATTTATGATGACTAAGCATACTGATTAAGGATAAATAGCAGGTAAGATGAAATATAATTTTTAAATGAAATAAAGCCAGGCATGCATAGCTTGGCCTCTTGATTTTAAATTTAAAAATCTGGAGACTTTGAAAAGTACATCTTATTTTGTTCTTTTTTGGTGCTAAGATATGACCCTTAAGTTTGCGTTAATCAGGAACTACCATGCTTTATGAGGACAGAGCAAATTTTCCAATGGGGTGTAAAAGAATTAAATAATATTCCAATCTGCTTGTATAATGTTAATTAGGAAAATGACAAATAGAAATTAATTTCAATTTTGCATGACCTGCTGTATGTCTCAGCTTGGAGTCATCTAGCATGTGCGCCTTCTAGTTCTCCAGGAGAGCAGGTACTCCACTTGGGGATGCCAACTGAATAGAAATTAAATGAACTGCTCGGCCACAAGTGCCTGAGGAATTGCAGAGGTAACTTTCATTAACCTTGATCTTATAGGAGAAAGCTCTTGAATGTCAGTAGGGGACTAGACTCTGTTGAGTTGATATTCTTTAGTATTCCGTGCTTAATCAAAAATGGCAATAAAACATCTATCATCAGAAATTTACACACAAGTATCTTAAAACTTTGAATGAGACAAACAAATTGAGTCACTAAAAAGGGTCAAAGATGATGCTACTAGGATATTCGGAATTAACTTTTTTAAAAAGGAAATTTCCACAAACCAATCTTTCTGATATCTCTGTTAGCAAATTATCAGCAGTAAGGTATTTTCCTTTCTTTTACAATGCTGACATTTCTTTATTTTTAATATCTGAGAATTTTGTACATGTAAACAATGAATTGTTATCCTATCTATTCCTAATTTTCCCCCAGCTGCTCCTATTTCTACTCATCATGCTGTGCTCCAATGTTTTAAAACAAACAACACCCCTCAACACAAAAACAAACAAAAACCCCACCAGACTCAGTGCTGCCCATAAGTGCACAGCACACAGGGAGCATCCTCCACTGAAGCTTGGAAAACCTACCAGTTATCATCTTCTTTTCTTTTTAAAATTTTATTTATTAAATTTTATTATAAGTTTTTTTCCATATCTACCACTGCTCCCCCTCCCTTCCTTCCTCCCAGTCTCTCCCAGTCCTCACTCAGCCTCCCCCCAACCCCATACCCCCATCCATTCCCCAAGGAGTCCCAAAGTGGGTCAGTTCAGTTTGGCATATCCAGATGAGGTAGGTCTGAGTCCTTCATCCCAGTATTAAGGCTGAGTAAGGTGTTCCTCTGCAGGGAATGGGCTCTGAGATATCAGTTCATGCATCAGGAACATAGTCTGATCCTACTGCAAAAGGCTCTGACATTTTGTTTATAAAAATCATTTGTGGCAGTACAGGGTTGCCTGACTCTAATCTCTGTAGCGCTCCTGACTCCAGTTTCCCTTTCATCACTATTATGTGTTCGAACTTGAGCATGGGATCTGTACTTCATGTTACCTATAAGTTCTCTACGCAAAATGTACTGCACAGGCTCCATGAGAGTCTTGACGCTGTACCCACTGCAACACTGGGAAGGTGAATGTTAAATATGTTAAGAAGAATTTCAGAATGCCTGGCTCTCTCATTCACTCACCCCTTCAATTATGAACTCTTCGGGTGCATTCTGACAAGAATGAATATATGAGAAAGAACTGGGCAGGAGCGAGCCAAGAAAAAATTCTAAGAACTGCTCAATGGTATTCTTACAATCATCTACAAACAAGATAATTTTGGTATATTACTAGTGATTTTACTTTAAAAGATCAGACAGTCAGTGGGTTGAGCAACTTTGGGAACTAAAGAGGCAAGTGAAATTAAGTTTTTATGTCAGAGTGGACACAGTTATTCATTCAACTATTATCACCTCTTTATTATTTGTCAGAAAGCTGTGACTTACAGATATGGCCTCTGCATTGACTGTATGTACATATGTGTACAGATACATACTTGTATGAATGAGATGAAGGAGAGGGAGGAGCAAAGAGTGCAAGCAGGTCTCAGGTAATGAAATATGGCCTTTAATTTTCCTGAAGTGTCATTTCTAACCAGAGGTTAGGATCTTTGCTCTAAAAACAATTAAACATCAAGGGAGTTAACTTGTTTTAAATCATGGTGTCTTATTTCTCAATTATGTGTGTGTGTGTGTGTGTGTTATATTTTGACATAGGAAAGATTCTTATACATAGACAGATACCAAAACACTATGATTTTCTTGTGCACAGAATATATAAGCTACATAGGCATACTATCCGATCTTTGCCATCAATATTGGGTAGTAGCCATGGGAAGTGTTTTCCCAGTAAACTTTGAAAGATCTTGAGGAAAACTTTGCTAGTGTTAACACTTCCCCTTCTATTACTTTATAGCACATAGAGAAGGAGGAACTGAAGTTGACTGTCTAACTGGTAAGAAGCAAAGATGGGACGTGTAGCCACTTCTCCCAACACTGAAAACTGGGAAATTTTGATGATTGCTTCAAATCGTAGCCATGTCAAAAATCAGCTGGTATCAATAGTGATTCTTTAAAACATCCACAAACATATTGAAATTAGCAATTATAATAACGAACGTTGGTTCATTCAAAGCAGTCTGTAATTCAAACTCACTACTAGTCTTAACTAATTAGATGTTCTGTATTAACAAAACACAGAACAATTGAGAGGAATTTAACTTCAAGTGAGCTAATTAATGTTGATGGATTCTGATTTGTTGTTGGTTGATTCAGTAAGTGTTTCTATAATCAATCCTAGCTTCACTTGGCCCTTAGAGGATGCCATACTCTGGTGGCCTTGAATGGGTGACAGGTTTCTGTGAAACATCCTGCCTGTCAGACATACAGTTCCTTATTGGACAGGCTGAGTGTCTCATTAGTGTAGAGGGGTGTCAATACTAGAGCAGAACTGTTCAGTTGCTGTCCACCTGGAAGGGTCTGGACAAGTTATTGAAATATTCAGTGCTTCTGTAACAGTTCATGATTTGTGAGGTGTTTTTGAAAATTAAGTTATCTAAGATGATTAGGGAGGCAATATCATCTAGTTCTCCACATTAGTATTTCTAATAAATTATTGTCCTCAGCAGACATTGGTGTTAAAAGAAAGTATAATTTCTGCAGATAACTGCAGAAACAGCATTGGATAGAATAAAGTCCAGATTCCTATGCTCTGGCTTTCTTCCCAATTTCTACCTAAGCTCATATGCACAGGGAAAGTGATTTCCCTAGCACTTTTCCAAACCAGAAATGAACAGCTCTGTTCTGCTCACAAATGATCTCTTCAATTAACACTAAGATCACCATTTCACTGTCTACACAGCTAATATGTTCTAAATTTAGAAATATATTCTAAATTCTAAATATATTCTAAATTGTTCTATATGTTCTAAATTTAGAAAGAAGAAGAAGGAAAAGAAAGCATGAAGTCATCCATGCCCAGAGTTTTGCACGCCCTTCCCCTGATACTGTCTGTTTGACCTGTGTCCACCGAGAGCAGCATTTCTTCAGGCTGAGGGTTACTCTTTAAAGTGCAGCAATAAATGTGACGGACAAGAGATGCGTTGTTTTCTCATAAAAGAATGAAAGTCTTCTTCCTCAAGCATTTTCCTATGTAGGTGACTGTGTTTTCCACAGTCCAAGTGGTGTCTGAGCTATAGTACATAGGGTCTAACCTCATTCCTATATGAAATTCAAGCTCACTCATATTTTCATATACTTAATTTCATAAAAAAAGAATCATCCTAAAATGTCTTGTGATGTGTAAAAATAAACCTTAGATAAAACCTATTTAACACATCAACATTCAAATATGACATAAATAGAGCTGTAAGGAAAATTAATTTATGGAAGCAGCAACACATCTGCTAACAAAAATATTCTCAGTGAAAAACAATTTGTCTAATATTATGTTTCCTGTTTCAAGGAGCTATTGCATGAATACTGTCTCAAATTATCTATTATTTTTAAGGAGATTTTAAAAAATAGTCATGGGGAAAGGTTGGCATAAGGGATGCTTATAAAATAGAAATATTTTCCAAGAAATTCCAAGTAAGTGAAAAATGTATATTGATAGGAAGATATTTTTGTTAATATTTAAATTTAAAATTTGGAAATATGTATCTATTAAAAGTCATCATTTGGGCCCTTTCTAATGAAGCCAGTTGGAGGTATGTGGCTCCCCATGACTGCTCTGAGGGAGTATAAATATGGGCATCAATGAAGGAGTGCAAGAGCAAAGGCACTGAGACTCAGCAGACGATCTGCCCCCTCAGCTTCTCAGAGCACCAGTGAATTGGACAACCCACTCTCCCTGAAAGAAAAGAAGGTAGCCTTTCCCCTTGGCTACATTGGAGAGCCCTCCTTCTGTCTTCTCACATAGAAGGAAGAAGATCTGGGGTGCACTGTCTGTGCATCTACCATTCAGTCATCTCTCCAGGCAGCATGTTGTCAAGTGTTTTACATTACGCCATTGTCTTTTTACAACCACCTCTCACTTTACAAAAAGGAAAGTGAGTCTTTTTGCAGTTAAATAATTTCCTCCAGGTCACATGATGGTAGAACAGGATGGAGAGGAAGAATATGATATTTAAATCTGTGAACTGCTCTTCTTTAAGCACTGTCATCAAAGGGACGCCCTTATGGAGCAGCCAGGAGGGTCGGACTGAGCCTTCAAACTCTACATCTCCCCTACTTGTCCAAACTGAGCGTTTTATTGATATCTCACCAAAATGATTAAAACATAAAAATTACATTGTGGTTTTTATAATGCTTGTGATTTCTGGGCTATAAAAGACAATAAATGATAATACTAACACATCTAACGCTTCTCTCAAGAATGATTTCTACTGCCATTTATTAGGCATTTACTCCAGTACTTTGCTAAGCACTTTTCACATATTTTTTAATGTAAAAAAGGTAACTATAAATTTTACTATGTAGAACTCAGATTAAATTGAAGCACATGTTCTAATTTTAAAGTGAAGATATGGATACTATTGTCTGTTTCTTTCATTCTACCCTTTATTTCAAGAAGACAGATTTCCTATTGTCCAAAGCCTGGTTCACCCAGCTCTAAATTGAGCCTATAACAAAGGACATTCGGAGGGTAGTGGGCTCAGTGAAAAAGATTCAGCAAAGTGAAAAGCACAAAGAACATCTGAGAACTAACTGAAATCCAATTCACTCCTGTGATTTTGTTTTTCACCTGCTTGCACTAAGTGGCAAGAGCTAGATGCGGTGTGACTCATAGTATTCCTCTTGGCACTCACAAGCAAGCCGGCCAGCACACAGTCACCCAGGGCTAACAGAGAACGTAATTCTGCCATCCCCATTGGTACGACATTAAGGGAAATGAATCTCATTCTGCTCATATTGGGCAAGTAATTTATCAGATGATTTATTTACGGCACAGTCTGCATGACAAGTAAACAAATATGTTATTTTTGCCCACCGTAGTTGGATTTTTAAATAAGAGAAAAAGACAGAATGTCTTTCTAAGATATGGGAGTAGCTCTGACAACAGCTTTGAAAAATAAAGGGACTCCATTACAAGGAGTTTAGCAAGAACTGATTTACATACTAGAGTAGATCTTTCATGAATGCTGTCAGCATAGCATAGAAAAGGGGAGGGGAAGAAGCCCTCAATTGCATGCTAGCACTGTGCATGTTGATGAATCCCCAAGCACACGTTAATTAATGCCCTATTGTGTTTGGCAGACTACCAGGGACTGTGATTGTACACAGGCTGCTCCTTTAAATGGAGAGTGGCTTACTCTATATTGAAAAGAAAAAAAAAATGTATTTGTATAAGCCACCGCTGTTCCTTAGGAATAAGTGTTTTGCTTTTAGTACAGTTAGGAGAAAGGAGCTGCCACCTATCACAATATTTTATCATTACACTTTAAAAAATACCCAACTCCAGGAAAGTAAGAAAGCAAAGAAATGCCATTGTTTGTAAGGACAAAATATAATTGCTTCCATTGTCTTATATAAATCATGGTCTAGATTTCACTCAAAAATACTGATAACAAATGCTGGTGTTTTCCTTTTACCTCTGTGGCTGAAGCAGAGGGTGAAGAAAAACCTTATAATAAACACTTAGAATAAGTGGAGAAAATGTAATCTGGCTACAGAGGGAAATGGAATGTTGGGTGGAGGGCAAATCCCCTGGAATTGAGGATGGGAGAAAACTAATTTAATACTGGGGTCTTAATTTTGATCAAATGGGGGGGAAACTTATTTTCTTAGCTCTCACATTTGTCTTTATGTGCTTTTTATTACTCATTATGTAAAGAGCTGATAAATATTGGATGTCTTCAAGCATAAGTAGCCTGAAAAATAAATTGTTTCTCATTGTGCCTGTATCACGAACCTCCCCCAACAAAACCACAGAGCTGACTTTCCGATGCAAAAACAAAGGTTTCTTTTTATTCAAACCTGGGTAAGGACTTCTTCCCTCACTCCAATTACAGAGAGTGAAGAAGGAAGCTGAAAACCCTGATTTCAAAGGCTCAAACAGGGAAAAACCACAAGCAGGGAACTGTATGTCTTGGTGTTCTAGGATTAGGTAAGGGGACATAGAATAAAGTAATCTTTGAAACTATTGGTCAGGCTATTGGCACAAAATTGTTAATGGTTACAGAACACTGATAGGATTTGTGGCAAAATATGGGATGTCTGCCGAGACATCAGGCTCTTGTTAAATTTTACTGCCATGCCTCCTGTTTGACTGTGCTGGGATGTTTGCTTTGAACTCTGCTGTCACAGCACATTTTGGGACTTGAGTTCATTCAGCCCCCATCACTGTATGGAGGCCTGCTCTCAGGATGGTGTTGGCTCTGCTCTTTCAATTGCTTCTTATGAATAAGACATATCTGAGAAACTGCTGCTACAGTCTCATCAAAAAGATATTGCAGTCAAACAATTAAACCTCTGTATCACTTTAAATAATAATAAAATTTACCTCCAACTGAATAAGGACCCATTTTTTTCTAATCTGCTCTGCTTTTGCCAAAATAGGCTGATGCCCTTCTTCACTGATGTTCTTGCCATAGAGATTTCAGTATTTGGGGTTTCCTAATATGTGGAACACCCTCTGGATTTCCATAGCACATGCAAGTTTCATTTAAACTAGTAATCCTAGCTACAAGGACAGTCTACACCAGAACCCTGGGGGCAGCTGTCCTAACAGGTGAAAAGCTTAGGATTGGTGCCTAGGTAGTTTACCTGACTCAAAATTCATCCAGTCTAGGCTGATCCCATTTCCTGTGCTTTAACTAGGAGGCAAATCAGCCTCTAAGATTAAATGGGTTTCCCTTCTTTTCCAATCAGGCAGTCTTTGTGTCTCTAATCCTTGAAATAAAGCTTCAACTCTAGGAGCAGTTGCTGTCTTTGGGAGAAGCTTCCAGATACTTTGTGTTACACATTCTTCAAGAGGGGAAAAAAATGGATGAATTCCCACCAGGGGTTTCCTGCCATTGCTAACAGAACTGATACACAATGGTGACATTCTCGGGCTAAGTAAGGGAGGTCCTGCCGGGGTCTATTTTAGAGCTCAGAGTCTGATGGAAGCTTACTGTTATATTATCGCACAACCTGGTTACAATAGATGAAGTCACTTTCAAGGGAAGCCAGAGCCTATACCCTGCCAGTACTTTGTTTAATGAGCACAAGACAAAAATAACTACATCTAATGGGCAGGGAGGCTAAGAGGACACAAAATAGCCTTTGCAAAATGCAACTCTGAAATATAACTTAAGTCACACTGCAAGCTGAGCTTCAAATTCTCGTTTTGATTCAAATTGACTCTCTTTGCACAAAGGATTTACTTTCTTGAACAAATCCCAAATTTCTTCAAAAGAGAAAGCATTTTCCATCATGCTTTTCTACTGTCCTTCATGTAGTCTTGTGGGGAATCCTCCCTAAACAATACAGGGGTGGGTGAGGGCAGCGAGTTCAGCTAAGAGTACTGTGTCTATGAAGTTCGCTCTGGCTCCTTGAGAACAGTGAGGTAAGGACACACAGGCCTAAACATAGGTCCTTTTCTTTAAATTTGTGATGCCTTAACTTGCTTCTACCTGCTCCTCATCAGACTTCATTCGTTAGCTTTGATTCTTTCAATCCATTTAAACTCCCTATTTTCAGATGCCATGATTCTTCCCCAGACTGCCACCGTTCCATTTCCGAACTGAGTAGTTGCTGTTACCGTAGCCTCATCCTATAACTGCTACATTTACTAAAAGTTGGGAATTATGAATGAACAATACAACTCACTGCAAGCTTTACCTCATTGTTTAGGGCCTTCCCCCTCTCCTGCTCTTGACACAGATTGCTTTTCAGCACTTGCATTGCCCAATATAGCTGTAAGCATGCATTTCTCCAAAAAGGCAAATTTTTCTTGATGTTAGGGAATGGGTTCCATTAATTTTTTCTACTGTCCTTAATGCTCTGAATTAATACATAAATACTAATAATAGTAATAACAGTTAACATTTAGTGAAGTGTGTGTATTTCAGGCTCTGCGTTGCATGGTTTTGAACGTTTAGCTTAATCTTTTCAGGAATCCTGTGAAGTGAGCATTATTATTCATGTGTAATCCATGAAGATGCCACATCTTACAAGAGTCAGAAATTTGCCTAAATTTGCATAGTTCACATTTGTGCAAACAAGATTCTAAATCAGGGCTGTCTAACTTCTGAACTTCTTAATCACTGCGTAGAGCCTTGACTGATTTGATTGAGTGACTAAATTAGAGTAAATTGCTAAAATATTACACCATATTCAATAACTGAAATAAAAGTATTATATATCCAATATTTTTAAATATCAAAATTATCATGGAAAAGACCTTTTCTCTACTTTTGTGATAATTAGGGATTTCCTCATACTTAGCTTTGGCATATAAACAGCTTCAAATTAAAGATGAAAATAAAATTAGGTTCCATCATCCAAGTTGGACAGAGAATGGAAAACATAATACAAGAAATATATGGTGCCTTATACAGAGCAAACACAATCATTCCATAAAGAGATTGAATTGATGAACCATCTAATCAATGAACATTGAAAAATCAGCCTTTATAGTATATACTTTAGGATCATATAAATAACTCTTAAAAATATTTCAAATTTGTTTTTTTAACAGAATATAAACCATTGCAAACATGTAAATGTGTACAGAAAACAACCATGAAAATTCCTACAATTGAATCAAGTTTGATAAAAATCTCAGAGCCAATAGTCTAGTAGATAATCTGTTTATCCTGGAGATGGCTAATTCTGCTCCACTGAAATTGTAAGTCTGAACAAAATGTGGCATGTGAGTATAGGTAACTTTACACATACTTCTTTGTTCTGTGGGAACCTTCCTAATTTATTCTTTGAAGAGATATCTTCCACTAATAAAATATTTTTGAGATGATTCTTTTTCTAAGATTTTAAGTCCTTGTTAATAGATCACAAACATTTGGAATTGCATGCAATTTCCTGAGAAATCCTCGGTTCTATTATAAATGATAATAAAGAATTACAATGTTTATGGTAGTTTTTGCCTTATCTCCAGAGAAATCTTTGTTCTATAATACCAGAAGCAAGACAATACTCAAGAAGAGCCATCTGGCTCTATGATTCCAGTATCAGTATCCGTGAGCCCCTATGAGCCCTGGTTGGCTAATACTGCAGACCTTGTTCTCCAGGTGTCTTTGTCCCCTCTTGTTCCTACTGTCCTTCCTTTGTCACTTCCTACAGGCTCCCTGAGCTCCACCCCAATGTTTGGCTGTGGTTCTCCACACCTGCTCCTATAAGCTGCTAGAAGAAGCCTCTCTGATGATGACTGGGCTTCACTGGTTCTTTTTATTCTTATATTATTAATATTAAACAAGATGTTTTTGACCTTGTTCTTGGTTTGTCTTCCAGAACAAAGCCATCGTCTGATTTTCTTCTATGTTGGTGGTTTTTCTTTCTTCATATTTCTATTGTTTCCTCCTCAACAACTCCACAGATCAGATTCTTATTTAAGTTCATGAGATTTATCTTTCCTAGTCTCATAAATTTAAATGCTACCTATATGTTGGTCTTCCAAGTTTACATTCCTAGACACAGTGAATTGCCTATTTAGCATTTCCAGTAGGAGGCATAGTAGAGATCTTAAATTTAGTACATGCAAACTCAGCCTTCCAGGTTCTAAATCCACACCCTTTCTCAATGAATCGAGCTGTAAACCATCAAGCCATTTTGCTTTCTCTTGTTTCTAACAATCCTAATTCAATATACCAGAAAATCTTGTTGACTGCACTATCTGATATACCTAGAAAATAATTAATTACCTGTATTGTTGTTATCATGGACCAAGTTACGATTCTCAGTAAGGTTACTATAAGCATCTTATGCCTTATTGGGCCTCTCCCTAGGCCTTTAACAATGGTCCTAGGGTCTGTTGTGACTTCCTGAGCGTTTGGCGACCTGTTTCTGGCCACGACTTCCACACGAGTGACTCAGTGTAACCTGACCCAAAGACCACCTCTGCCTAATTACTGTTGTCCTGACATAATCTCATTGTCACTAAACTCTCATCCATTTTTCCTCACCCAAGATTCCTGCCTCCCCCTTACCTAAGTCTACATAACTCCCTGCCTGATACAATAAAGCAAGATCATGCTTCGACAAGACACTCAGTGTGCTTCTCTCTTGTGGACAGGGGAGATCTGGGCCATTGACACCATCCCGCTCAGTCCCAGAGAGTGACTGGCAGGATCGGTCCTTTCTCAACCCTCATCTGCTGGCTAACCCAGCAATGCCTGGCTCCATTTTATGTATTCATGGACATTTAACTTTAGGTTTAGAGCAACAGTTTTAAACTAAAAAAAGTCACATTTTTGATGCCTCTTGAATTATTTTATTATTACTACTTCTATTATATTTTACTGATTCTTTATGAATTTCATATTATACACCCCAATCTCCCTGATCTCCCCATCTCTCCTTATCTGCCTTATGCCCTTGCAACCTCCTGAACAAAATAAGAAAAATAAAAATAATAAAAGAAAAAATGCAAATTAAACTAAAACAAACAAACAGAAAACATTTTGCAGTAGATGCTGCAGGGTGCCACAGTGTGTCACCCAGTCTACCCTTTTGCTCAAACAGCTTTGCTGATAAATGTTTATTGCAATGAATTGTTGGTTTGCTTCAAGGCTTCTGGCTTCTTCTACACTATCAATACTGGAGCCACAACAGAACCCTCCTCTGGTATCTGTTGTTGCTTCATACCATGGAGATCCTGAAACTTTGGGTTGAAAGGAACTGAGTCTTCATGCACTCCAGCAGGTCATAGTTGGGGTAGATGTTGGGGTGGGCCAACTCAAAGTCCTGGATCTGGGCTGAGTTGGTCACTTTGCTCATTCTCCTATGTCCAGGCCACCAGGGCCAGCTCCTTTACTTTGCTTTAGGTGAGCGGTGAAGCCAGCTCATCCACTCTCACACCTTTAGGGCCAGCTCTCTTATACTGCCCAGGTGGAAAGTGGAACCAGATCTCCCGTGCTCATATCTGCAGAGCTGGCTCACTTATACCTGTGCCACCAGGGCCAGCTAGTATGCTGCCTTTGGAGGTGCATGGGCACTCTCTTGAGTGCTGCAGTTAGTTAGTGATGGGTGAGGATATTATTATTGTTATTATTATTTTATTTCGTCTTGGTTACCTGATCAGTGTTCTCAAAGATTTTGCTTAAACTGTAGCCTAATACATTTGGTGGGCTGTCACTGCTGTCTACTGATGACTGTTCACAAGCACCAAACATAGACCAGAGTCTAGGAGACCAGTTATTATGCAAGAAGCATATGCCTGAGTCTTGACTCACAAAAGGCAAAAATACATCTATTTTTCTTTAGCAACAAAGTTCCATTAAGCCTTATGCCCATCAATTCTTTTAGACTCACACCCACTTCCATTTTACAATTGGTTTGATGCGTTCAGATCAGGCCTTTGATCTCAGATGATACCTTGCAACACCACTAATATAATTTTATTAAGTTCAGATTTTGATAATTTGCCAGCATTTACTCACTTGACTGAGATAGCAAAGGTCTATTCTGATTATGGAATTTAGTACTCTGATGATCACTGATTGCAATTAAATGTGTTAAGCTTATTTTAGGTCCAGCTCTGTGACTGGTCACCAAAATCAACTTTCCAGTTAAGTTGCCAAACCTATCTTGGAAAAAACTCTCTCATTATAGCTGCCCTTCTCTAAGCTATAGCCAGACCCTCCCTCAGCATCCTTCCTGGAAGCATTAGTGCTCTATAGAGCTTGTTACTCACTACCAAGAAGTATTTCACAGATGATATATAGTCTTCACATTTTTTGTTGTGTTTCTCTGTGTATCCTTGGCTGTCCTGGAGCTCACTCTGTGGACCAGGCTGGCCTCGAACTCAGAAATCCATCTGCCTCTGCCTCCTGAATGCTGGGATTAAAGGCATGTACCACCATGCCTGGGTTAGTTTTCACATACTTAAGAAATATTATTCATGTTTCTGGCTTGCTGTTGACTTCTCAAATTCCTGTGAGTCATTGACTTAAATACTGTTTGTTAAGAAATCTTTGATTTCTGATCAGAGAGAACAGTTGGATTGATCTCAGTAAACAAAGAGATTATGGTGAGAAAATTAAAGACCATTGTGACTGTTGGTATTTGGCAGAAGTGTGCAAAGGCCAGGTACATATGGGAGGTCTCACTACTCTACAGGCCACACTTCTTTCAGGTCTTAGTGGAACTGCAATGCCCAGAGACAACTATGCTCCAGGGTGTTTTGCAGATCAAGATTACAAGTCACAGAATTCTAGGAAGTCTCGGAAGGTTCCTCAGCTAAAGAAAGGTGAGCCAGGATCTGAAGTCACATCTCCAGATGGCCTCAAAGCTCTTGGCACCTCATTTCTTTAGAATCTCATCCAACTAAAATGTAGCCACTTTAATCTCAACAAAACAAAAGCACAAATAGAAAGCAGATTGCAGACGAGACCACCTCACGGATGAAAAGCATGACTGGGAATATCCTAAGCCAATTAAGATAATGCTATGAGGTCAGGCAATGAGCGATTAGTAATTAGGAAAATAACTTAGTTAAAAGTATGCTGATGAGACAATGTAGGCAGGAGCACATTTTAACCACCTGCTTTTACTATCTCCTTATACAGAATGTTGACTATATTTATCTTCCATATTTTTATCAGTTATATATTTGGTGATAAAAATACAATGTAAAACAAGACAATAAGAAACAAAGAAAAGGCATGTTCTTTTGAAAGTGGTATCTTTCTCCTAGGAGACTTCGTTGTTGGGGATTTTTTTTATTATTCGGTGTGGTGGGATTCAGGTGTCAGCTGATAAGATCCGAGGATGCTTACCCAGGGTCCCAGGCCCCTGAAGGGAGCGTGGCGAACCCCATTGATAAAAGGCTGCTGGGATCTTGGGGCCCCATTCTCTCTCTCTTTTTTTAATTTTTCTTGATCAGGAGTCGAACCCAGGAGGCGATGGTGAGAGCGCAGAATCTTAACCACTAGGGTTGGCCACGCCCCCTGCAGGGGCCCCGGACTCTGGGTAAGCATCCTCAGATCTTATCAGCTGATACCTGAATTCCACCACAGTTTGGCCCAAAGATTAAGACATGACCAATGTCCCCAATTCCTTTGTTTAAAAAGTGTCATGGCTTTTCCCTAAGGGCTGTATGGCATTTGAGTTAATTTAATTCACTGTCTAATCAGTCCTAGTCCATACTCACTTCTCAGATAACTTTTCCATTTATTTTGTTTTTGTGACCCAATGAAAATAGAAACACAGCTCCAAATCACTTGTGTGAATCTAAAATATTCATTGGCTTGGGAGAATTCTGTATTTTCTCTGTGTTTAATGTGGTTATTTTTATTGTTTTTTTTAGTTAGACAAAACACATGCTGTTCTGTAAGCCATGATTCTATATCTCTCTGATTCTTAGTTTCCAACCCCATAGAATACCTGAAAGCATTTTGAGTTGCAATCATTATTTAAGATAAAATCAACACTAATAAAATATAATGATAGTTCAAGATGCCTTAGGGATATGTACACAAATTTATCATATAATATATTAATTTTAAGTCTTACATCTCTATTCTAATATCACATGCCAACATTCTTACTCATGCACACTTGAAAGCTTCATTGATAACAGTATCATTTCTCTAAAATTGTTATGAATTTCATAGTATCCTTTCTGTGGAGAGATTTGTCTTAGCAAATAGACTTGGTCACTAATCCATTATTGGTAGTTTGGTGTTTTCAAAAATAAAATTAATTGTAATCTTTTTAATACCATATAAACCACATCATCTATGTGCCTGCAAAATTCATTTATAACAGCATAGGTGTTGCTGAATAATTGTCAGTATTGAGGGATGCATATGAAGCACGGGTCGTATGCATAACCCATTAAAGAGATTTGGCTGTTGAAACCGAAACTGATCACATTCCTATCAGGCTCTTCTGTGGTGGAAGGATCTGATGTCCACATGAAGATTAGTGGATAATTAGGATAGGAAAATAGTTAAAACTTGAAAATATAAATTTCAATACAAAAGACAAGTTAGGTTTATTTATTGCAGACACATTTTGAATAAGAAAAGAAAGTACATTAGTCTTAACCCAAGGGAAATTTCTGTGTGTAAATAACTATTACTCCTTTGATGCCTTTTAAAATTTATTTCTTGTTTTCCTTTCTTAGTCAAATTCCTAAGAAGATTTGAATATTAACACAAAAGTCATATTTTATCATTTTAATAGTTTTTGTGTTATAAAATTGAAGGGTTTAGTTCTCCATGTAGCTCAATTGGTTTGTCCTTGAAAAGAATCTAAATGAATTCTAAGTACGTTGAACACAGACACCAGAAAACAAGCTTGACTGGACTAGCAAACTCAGAGACAAGCAAGGACTGTTGCGATAGACTTCTGAAAACTATCAGGGTCACTAAAACCCTTTTAGGAAAGGATATTTGTATATTAGGTGGCAAAAACTCAGCAACATATCCTTGAACCTATAAAAACTGAGAATTTAAGGCTACTGGCAGGGCAAAGTGTGGGTGGGGAGGAATAAAGCACCCAAGTCTTCCAAGACCCAAACCAGTGTTAATGTTTTTCACTGCCATCACTGCATTTACAGAGCTCAGAGCAACTCAGACAGCTGCCATTTCTTTGGCTGTTACATAGGCAGCATACAAAGTCTTAGTTCAATGTTTCAACAATCCTTTAATATAAAGACTGAAATCTCAGTTTTGCTGATAAATCAACTATTTTTCTGACTTGAGGGAGTTACTTATCCAACCTCACTCTAGAAAGCCAACAATCTCATACAAAGTCTTCTTCTGGGGCTGAACTAGTTATTTAATTTGGGAAATAATCAAGTCCATAAAGTTGTATACAAAATGAAGATGTACTGATTAACTTTAGTCTTGATAGCTTCACTATTTTGTAGACAATTTTGTAAACAATTTATGTAACGTTTAGAGCCTGTATGCATCCTAGAACTTGTCATCAGGAAGAAACTCAAGAATAACTAATTCACCCTACTCAGTTATAGATGAAAAAATTAAAAGCAGCGGGCTAAGCACTGTCCATAGAGGGATAGTTGTATAGATAGAGCTGAGGCTCTTCCCTGACCTCTGGTGTTTCTACTATTTTATCTGTATTGTGTGTGGGGGTGGGGTGGGTGGGGGGGATATAGAGAAGGAAAAACTTGCTGAGAGAGGCAGAATCTCATGGAGGTTAAGGACAGTTTTTAAACTAGAACCATTTGACTGTGGCTGACTTTCAAAAAGCTAGTGACATTTCCAGCTTTCCTGTGAGGCTTGGGAAGACAATCACTAAAATACGGCCTCCTCAACTGGCTGAGAAATCTGGGACTTTTTATATTTAGTTGTGTTCTGCAAGCAAAATGCACATCTTATTAGGTGAAATGGGGGAGGGGCAGCTGTGAGTAAAAGCATTTGTCACCACTTACTTCTATTTTTCTTTCTCTGTGAATCTTTTCACCAAATTATTTTAGGAGAAACTGTTTAAACAAACAGAAAGGTGTCCGCACTGTATTTAGCCATTTCCACATATCAAGTTTAACTTATTTTCCTGGAGAGAATGCGTGTCTATAAATACCTTTGCCACTTGATCCTATAGCCTTCAGTGAGGGCCAAACTACTCCTGGCGCTAACAAGAATTTTGCCTATGAATAGTTACAGAATTGAGTCCTGGACGATTAAGAAGCAATTTGATTCTTTCCCAAGAGATGGAAAATCCTGCACAATTTTCGGATGGAATACACACAGTAGCATCTTGTCCATGTTCCTAATAATAACAGGAATGAAAGGGAAGGGAAGCCAGAAATTCTTGCAGGCTTTAGCAGACTTGCTTCAAAAGCCTGTCAGCTAAACAAATAAAGTAAAGTGCTGGGAGGGATAGCCAGGAAATTAACTGCTGTGGGCTATAGCTAATGAGTGGTCTGCTGCAGAGGAAGTAACAGTTATGGAACTGTATACATAGAGCAAAAAAAAATTAACACCATCAAAAGGAGTTAGCCTGTACAAATTAGATTTTTATTTAATTCTGAAGTTTATTGCTTTCCAGTAGGATCTGCCTCCAAACAGCTACTGAAGTTTTCCCCACCTCTACACCCCCTTCCCCAAACAAGATGAGTGAGATCAATCAATGATGGAAACTTTGAAGCATGGTTAGGCTGCTGGGTAAAAGCATGCAAAATATGTCTGAGACTTCATTAAAAAGTGCCTACATGACACCTTGGGTAAAATCCACAGTAGTTCTGCATTGCCGCCTCATTAGTAGCAAAATGAAGTGGTCATTCCCTGAAGAGTGCCCCTGCTATGCCCTGGTCATTCCCACGAGTGGCTTTCTCATATTCAGTGATTTAAAGCCTAAACAACTATAGAAACCATCAGCTCCAGCCATGCAAGGGTCTACTTGTTTTAGACAGTGTGGCTCAATCCAAGAATCGTTTTCAGCCGACATCCCTAATTACAGGCTCCCTATGAATAACTTCTTGCTCTTTTTCAAAAACTTGAAGTTATCAGCAACTTATATTAAAAAAAGAAAGAAAAACAAACAAACAAACAAAAATCCCAGTTTTACAAACAAATGCCCTTCTAGTTGTGTTTAGAGGTGAGGACTACCCACAGAACAAGGAGATCTTGACGGAAATCTCTTATCCCTGTACCAGACACCACAGTGAGTTAAAAACTGGTAAATTCTCAGGACTGGGCAAGACTGACCTGTGCAGTTTTGATAATTGATTTTCTCAGAAATGTAAAATTTGAGAATAATCACAAAACTTCTGCATCAGAATACGCATTTTAACAGAATTTAACAAAAATCTCATTAGTGAAACCCCATGAGTCTGCTCCTACATCAGAGGACAAAAGCAAAGAGGTGATAGAAACTTCTAGAAGTTTCGCTCTAATAGAACATTAGCTTTTAAGCCCTCTCTTTGTCATTATGGTCCCAAGTAGGAAATGATAAAGTTTCAAAATGACTCCAAGCAAAAAGTGTAGAAACCGTGAGACTCTGCACTACAGAAACTACTGTAAATCATTACCTTATTTAAAATCATGAGAGCTCTCTCATGAAATACCTGGAATACATATATCCATGAAATACTTGATGTTGGACATGGACAAAGTGCTATACATAAACATGCTTTTAATTATTTGTGGCCCCAAAGTAAGCCTTCAAAAATATAATTTATAATTTATCCTGAAAAAGACAGAGTAGGCCCAGACCAAAATGTCTTGGTTCATATTAATAATTTCTAGTGAAATTTTCTCATGGAGGCACTGAGTTCTCCTGTTAGTGAAGGAGGATTGTCAGATTGTATATGATGCTGAAGGATATGCAGCTATTTTCTGCAGATACTATTAATAGTTACATATTTATAATAAGTTCTTCCTATATATATGTCTGTCTTGATTTTATTTTAAAAAAAGTACAATAAAATTATCTGCCTAGGTTAAATGTCTAAGAAAAGTCGTTACTAAAAGCAATGTATAGACACGTCAGATGGGTCAACTACATTCTTGGTTGTCAGTCTGAAATTTATATTTTCCAAAACAGACAAAATCTTGGCTTTTTAAAAAAGTCTTCAGTTGCTATTTCACAGTAATCCACAATTTTCCAAATGAAAAAAAAATACAATTTCTAAGGAACAATAAAGATCTTATAGCTAATTAAATGTGTAAAATCAATCACTGAACAAAATTATGTAATTTCCTGCTTGACTCCTTGAAACTTTCAGTCTGTTAAAATGTGTCAATACCTAATACTTGGAACATAAGACTTAGTACTAGGCATAATATTTTGTCCTAAAAGAAAAAGATAGACGTAGTGTGATTCAGGAGTTATTTAGGGAAGGTTAGAAGTGTAGCTTTAGGTATCAAGACCCTAAGTGGGGTATGTCCAGACCCATTAAAAATCCGGGGTGCTGACCTTCCTTCCTATTTTGTTCCTTCATTCTTAAAGAACAGTTTGAACCATCTGTTGTGAGACATTAACACTTTCCAAAAACTATCTTAAAGTTCAATTTATGTCAGGGAGTGTTTATATAACCCCTTAATAAATATGAATCCTTTATATAATATATTACAAATAAATAATTCTACAATAGATACATCAAGTTGCATTCTCTGATAGTACCTTGGAGTACATATGTTGAGACACCTTAATCTAACCCAAATTTCACTGCTATTTAGATTCTCATTCTGCTGAGTGCCATACCATATCCCTCGGAGTAAGAGCAGTAGAGTAGGATGTCTTTATTTTGCACTGCATAAGGTTTTCAAAGCATAATCTCTTCCTCCTTACTTTGTTAATCTTGCCACCTAGTTGAGCTATTGTACTTGGCTCTGTGAGTCAGGCCTTGTAATGTTTTATGTGACACACCATTTAGAACTTTGCTGGAGACAGTGGGTAATAACATCCTGCTATGCTGACCCATAAAATTAATTTCTTCAGGTTTTAATGATCCCGAATTGTTCTGTTACATCAGGGTCTGATGAGATCATCAGTTTGTATTCACTAGAATTTTTCCTGGTAGGATCCTATATCAAATATACCTTTATTTCTATGAATAATTAATATAAATATTTCATGCATATAATTGTCATGTTGACACTGATATTTGAATGTTTTGAAAATTTAAAAATTTGTATTGTCTGTGCCAGATATTGTTTTTTTCAATCCCAGAAACCAGTGTGTAAAAAAGTCCAAATGTAGACTGACCATTAATTTGGTTCTATCTTATCGATGCCGTCACCAATGAGGTTCTTAATGTGACTTAGCAATTATTTGGTTTTGGCTCTGCAAGAAACACTGAAACTGTTGATTTATAAGGTGTTCAAACCCCTTGGAGGAGTGACCCCACTCCACAGCTTCATGGACTGAGCCTTCACAGCATGCTGCCCTATGAGCTCAGCGTCCATTGTTTCCACTAAAAGATAACAGTCACATACATGTTCTTGTTTAACATCCAGCTATTTGTTGTTTTTCTTTATTATTACCCAACTCGTGAGTATCTACTTGAATTTAGAGTTTTTGCATGGACATTCAAAATTAAGAAAAGGAAAAAAAGAAACCCTTTTTAAGTTTGGAAATTCCATTTAACATTCCATATGTGCAGCATGGGGTGGTAAATGAGGGGTGATAATGATACGTACATGCCCATCATGACTTTTAAGCTACTTAGATTTTCTTTAATGGAGTTTGGTGATTGTGCCTATAATTTCAGTACCTCAGAATACTGAGGCAGGAGGATTACTTGAGTCTACGTGTTAGAAGCAATCGTGAGCAACACAGCTAATTTGCTCAGAAATCTTCCTGGCCTCAGACAAAAAGAAAAACCTCTTAGAGCTGTTCTTTCTGGTGGTAAGGCCACCTAGATACAAGCAAAATGTCTTAAGGAAATAAACTGACCTGTTATTTTCCTAGAGAAAATACCGTGGCTTTCAGTAGACTGTATTTTGTTATCTTAGAATCTACCACTATATAGCCAGAGATTCATAGAGCCAAATTGATTCATTTAGAAAAATCTAGACATATCTCAGTACCATAAGTGGACAGATAAATGAGCATGGAAAGGAAATCACTCAGTCTACTCATACGATAATATGTTAAGTTGTTGTGAACTCAGAGGATTTGACCAAGTACACACCTAACAGCAGAAAACAGAATAAAATTATGTACCGATATCCTTTATTATTTTAATTTAATCATTTCAGTTTATCTGAGTACATTTAAAAGAAAATCTGTGTATTTTTTTTAAGTCACCTTTCCCTATAGAATTTGTGTCCCTAGAGACCTAAGCAGAAAGGTCGAAAAGAGTAGGAAACAGATTTCAAAGTCAAAGCCTGAACACACCACACACCTATCAAGGTTTCAACTCCCACTCTGTCCTCTCCTGGACACCATTAGGAGAACCATCAAAATTGAATTCAACTGCTATGTATTATGCATGACTGCGCTGTTTGCCGCGTTGCATCCTTCTGTGCCATTCAGTTCACCTGAGATGAAATCAGGCAAAGGAGGGAAATTAGGTCTACCTTCAGAATGCTAGACTGCTGACTCTCATACAAATTGATTTACTAGTTTATCTAATGTTTTAAAAACTCACTTTATTAAGTTGTAAATCATATCACTCAGTACCACTACATCAGAAGGTAAAATTAATGATAGAGATAAGGACATTAGAAAAAGCCACAGCATGGTTACATGACAACATGAAAAAATTGATGAATAGCAGCTTAGGAGCAGTGGCACAGGGTTCAGATTTAATTTGGATGGTGAAGGGCATCATCTTATAGAGCAGACTGGATAAGGGTAAGTTCATATTGGCACAAGTTGTGATGTCATCATGGGTGATATGGAACAGGGACAGGGTACGAAAATGACACGTGGAATTTTCAAAAGACCAGAGAAATGAATATTTTAAGTTAGCCCTGAAAAACAAAGTTTATTATTTTTACCAGATAAGAAAACAAAACAAAACACTGTTCAGTAATTCTTAAATATAAAGTGATTTTCATTTCTCTTGGAAGTAACATAAAAGGAAGCAAGTCTGATGGTAAGAATATGGGTCATTTTAATTACAGAAATTAGGTGAGAAGTTTGTGACTAGAAATTTACGGCCAATAAAGTGTTACCAGGAGGAAGAACAGCCACTAGAAAGACCTGAGGTCTTTGTTGGAAATTCTGGTTTCTTTTAAATAGCAAATGCTTCCCACATTTCAGTATACTAACGCTCATGAATCTCAAAAAAAGGATTGGCTTAAACTTTATGAGATGGGAATGTTGAGGAATGGAAGGCAAAGCTTCTGAGTGAAATCCTCAAACGAGGATGAAGTTGCCTCAACAGACTGACTAGAGTTGGTCATTAGCTCTCAGAACCATGCATTGATTCCATCCGGTCTAAGACAGTAACTCCAGCCATGCTGTCCTCTGACTACTGGCTTCCATACTTCTGCTTATGCCAGGAGGGGCGTGCCACCATGAGCAGCAGAATGCATGTGCCACTGCTCCAGAGCCTGATGCCAACGCTGACACAGGAAAGTCCTAGGCTGCAGCCGGTGACAGTTTAAAAAAAACCTTATTTCTTGTGTTCCTGAGTCCAGGTGTGTGGATGAAGATCATAGCATGTAATTTTGTTACTGAGGAAAATAACACAGGAAGAGAAATTGTCCCTCTAATCACCTAATGACAGATCTAGGAAGTGAACTCTGTCTTTCTCAGTTTAATAAGCCTGATCACAACACAGCTGCCTTATTCCCCTTCCAAGGAAGGAATAGTGTCTGTATTTCAAAAAAGGAGAATATCTCTTGTCAGAGAGGGAAGGTGACACGGTGTAAATTTATATTTTATTAGGCCACTAAACTAAAATTCAAAATATACGAAAAATCAGCAAAGAAAAAACAAACAAACAATTCCTTAAAAGGAACATATTATTGAAGCCACTTCAGCGTCTGAAGCTGAACCAATCTACATGTTCAGCAATAAACACGTAGAGAAGCTAACCTTAAGAATTATGTGTGTGAGTCAGGCTTCTTGATTGATTTGAGATGAACACATTTAAGGTCCAGTGCGTGTGACTATATCCTAGTTTATGAGTGAGAATGAGGCAAGTGTACACTTGCCCAAGAAAAGTAGACCTCTCCAGAACTCCCCTTTTGACCATTGAAAAATCACAGTCACAGCATGAAATAATCAGGTCTCTGCTCATAAAATAACCACACTCTTATATCTTTGTTTCCTTAGGATTAAAAAATTGATTTTTAATGATGAGCAAGCATTTTTACCTTCAAAATTGAAAAGTAGCTTATAAAACTTTTGTTTATATGTGCAAATATTATGGCTTTTCATAACCAGTTCTGCAATTATGTGTAAGATACTCAGTACTATAACACTTGTTTAATACAAGACAAAGGAACATGCTCAAATCTTGCACCTGTCTCCAGAAGGGTAGACATAGATTAACATGCCCCAACCATTGTTTAACTTTCTTCAATGCTAGGACTACACACTAGATGCAGAAATGTGAAAAGAAAAGTAGAAGACAGCACAGGGGTGTGACATTATGGGCTCCCATATGCAATTCTAATACTCGAAGGCTAGGGCAGGAAGGAAAATGCAAGTTTGAAACTTGATAGAGTTTCATGATAGAGACACCTTATCTCAAAAAAAGAAAAAAAAAACCTAATAGAATAAAGGATGCTAAAAATTCCAAATCACAATAAAATGTACATATATATATATATGTGTGTGTGTGTATGTATGTATATGTATATGTATATGTATATGTATATGTATATGTATATGTATATGTGTATATATATATATATATATATATATATATATATATATATATAATGCTTTTCCGGGAACAGGGACCTAGGACAGATGGTACAGGTACAGCTATACTGACCTTGCACATATCTTGACTTATCCATTAATATTTGTACTCATTAAATACTTTTGAATTTATGCTGACTCTTATTATTTACGGTTTCCACTTTGAGAATAAACTCATGTTTCTGGGTAAATTTAAAGTGCTTATTTCATCTTCAAAAACTTAAAAGGTAATAAAACACCGAGTTAAAGTGTTTAATTCTTTTTTATTTGTTCTTAGCAAATATTTGTTGCTATCTACCATGCACAAACAGAAACAAGACTCTGAGTAATAAATAAGAACCCATCACTTCTAGAGCATAGATAGAAGCAAACTCAGAAATATGGATAATATGTAAATAAACACAATGGGACTATAGCTGGCTTTAACACTGAAGACCAGGGACACTGACTAGGTTATTATAGAAATGATTTTGATGATCACAAAGTGAGTTGTAAGGGAGATTTGAGACTCATAGGTCTTTGAGTTGTAGGAGCATGGATTGCTATGGGAGCCGACCATCTAGAATGCTTTTTATTATATAGAAGAACAAAGTAGTGTTTTTCATAGCTTTCTCAATAACAAATTTTTAGCAAAATACAGAATAAAGGAAACCTGCATATTAATTCAGAATTTCTTCATTTTTTTTCTATTTTTTTCTTCCTACATAATGAATCTAACTTAGAATTTGTAATCACCCATCTTCAGTTTTAGTACACGGCTATCTTCTTTCTGTTTTAAAAGACCTTCCTTACTGAGTGACAAAACACTCCCTAAACTACTCTTTCCGCTACATATTTGCCTAAATATGCACAAATCTGTATTAGTTGTTTATAATTATTCATAATAATTTGGCTTTATGAACAGCAAAGATAACTGTTACATGCAGAACACATGCCTCAGAAGGTACATTGTTTGCAGGGTAATTGCTACTTGCTATTCTTTCCTCAGTTTACAGTTCCACAGACAGTCGACTTACAAAAGTGCCAGGCCACTCAACATTCCTTCACAGACTACAAGATTCTAAGGGAAAATCCACAAGGTCATAAGAACTTGGGCACCAGAATGCAAGGCTGTATGCAAAGCTGCCCATTAGCACAGACAAAGGTCTTCAGTTCTCACCCTGCAGGACTAGGCAGCCAATGTGCCTTCAGCCCCTTCTCACATAATATGTTAGTGAATGAATTCTTTAAAGACAAAAGACATCTCTGCAATCTTTAATAAAGGCAGGATTCTCAGTAAGTGTATGAAAGCAGGATAACGAATGAATGAGCTTTTATAAAAAGAAATCTAAGTACCTTCAGTTGTTCTGAAATGCAGAATAAATAGTCTGTTTGCCTTTATACTATGGTAAATGTTGTACTAGGTCCTACAAAGGAAATAAAAATGGTTTTGTTTTCTGATGGATGAACACCATTTTCCTAGTTATAACTCAGCAGTACAGTGACTATAAGGGTCAAATAATCAGAGATGGGGCTCTAGGACTGGCCACTCCCCTTTCCTTTCATTGTTTGCCTCATCCACAAAAACATATTACACAATTCTCTTTCCCTCAGTAAAGTAATAATTCAGCTCGCTTACATAGTTTCTATCTTATTTAAGAAATCCTGATTTCTAAGGATTTACCAAATTAATATTAAATAGAAAAGAGTAAATATTTTTCTCCTGAATGTAATCTTTTATTAACCTGCATACATGTTATTCCAAATATATACATGTAGATCGCCACATATATATGTGCATGGAATGTATAAATGCATATATATTATACATGAATGATTTATTACAGAGATATCAGTGTTTCTAGATTACACTGCATACTTGATGAGCTGTCATTAGTGCAGAAACGATACATAGCTTTTCAACAAAAGAAAAGAATGAGCCTGCCTGAGTGTTGCCGTGGTTTAGGTTTTTTTTTCTTTCTTTCTTTCTTTCTTTTTTTTTTTTTTTCAGCATCCATCCCTGCCAATCTCAGCACTGCCAGTAGGGAAAACCATATCCATGGCAACCAACCGTACCATTCCAACCCACATCAATGACGCCTCCAATCTAAACTGTCAAATATTCTATGCACATCATGTAAAATAGGTCTCTTTCCCCTTATACCTCTGTGCATCTCGTTTCCGTGGCTACATGTTTATGCAAATGAGAATTGTCCTTTCTCTCTCAGGTTGATTGAACACTGAATTTGTTTTGCACCTTGGCAATGCAAAGCCATGCTGTCTTGCCACCTGGTCTACCACATAATTGCAAAAAATTACATTATAATGATAACTGTCCCCAAATTAGCCTGATAACACCATCTACCTGCCTTGTGAGAGAAAGAAACAGTATGCAATAAAGAAGGATGTTAAAACAGAGTTGAGATAGGGGAATAATGTTTAATTGGCTCTCTAGAGTCTACTAATTTTCGGAATTGGAAACCTAGTGTTTGATTTGTTCTTTTTAGTCAGTGAGAAGAAAAAATATCCTTCATAAATTCTGAATGACAAATTTGCCCATCCTTTTTTGCATGTGGTTTCAGCATCCCTGGGAATCTAAAGTGTCATTTCCTCCCCGGAAGAAAGGAAGCACAAAACATGCTAGCCATGTACTCTAAATTTTCACTCAGAATCAGTTTCAGCCATAAATTTCTCCTGACTCCTATATCTCTCTCACTGTTTCCCCAGCCCACTCTAAATCTTCCATCAATACCTTTCTGTTAAAGTTAAGACAGATAATTTTTACAAGATAACACATATTAAAATAAAATAAAGCTTGGAATCCAAAAAGCCTCTATGTCTACTCCCTTTATCTACTACTTCCTATATGGTTAAGTGTAGACATGATTCTCTGATAGTATTGACAGTATTTAATTTTACTTTCAGAAAAAGTACAAATATTTACAAATGAAAAAACAATTATTTTTTTAGTTAATTTTAATTATACTTTATAAAAATATGATGATTTAAAGGAATGTTTTTATGTTAGTTATTGTCTTACAAAAAAGAAAATATTAGGACATGTAAGAATAGAACATAGTATTTTTCTCTAGAGTGAAGTGACATAATTGAAAATTCTAGCCTCTACTATAATAAACACTGAATGTACGTTTTATTTTTTCCACATTTACTACCTCTCCTCAAAAATTTAAATAATTCAATATTGAAAAAAAATATGAAACTTGAAAAAATGTTTGCCTCAAACTTATCCCTTGCTGTTTGTTTACGAAGGACTGGAGTCACATTTGAAGAGATTTGGGAGAAACAAAGATTATAAACGTAGCTGAGATCCACATCTGCTTAAAAGGAGATCTGCAAATGTATCCTGACCAAGATTTTCCACCATCCTTCTTCCTATCTCCCTTTGCAAGCCCTGCATATCTTCCTGGGCTCAGCTGAGAGCACACTTTCTTACTGACTGTTCCTGCCCCAAGAGGTATCAGTTCCAGCTTCCTGCTTGATCTCCTGTTTCCTGTTGGTATGGACTTGCACAGACAATAAAGTAACCTGAGGGCAGAGTTGAGGGGAAATCATGGCATATCACTCCTGTATGTTTTGTCCTTAAAAATAAATATTTTGTTTGGTTAAATTGGATACCAAGTCTTGTTAGCTCTTGAATTTTAGACAAGACATTTAGACAGTGAAAAACTAATAAATATGTCTGAGGTCATGGCAGAAAAGAAATCAACTTTAGTTAAATGTTCATAATATTCAAAAAAATCACATCAAGCCATTTACATAGGAAATGGTAATTGCTTCCTTATTGAAACTTACTTTTAATAAACAGGTTATATTTTAAAAAACAATATTTAAAAAAGGGATGACATGTCAAGTAATTTTGTTTCATTGTTGCATATGTATATATATATATATATATATATATACATACACGCACATGCCTAGACATATGTACACGCATGCACACATACAAGGGTGTACATATGCACTCAGGTATATACAAATGTTTGCTGGGCACTGCTCCTGCCTCTTAGGGGAATTGCTAAAGACTGGGAGATTTGGTAATTGTGTGATGATTACAATCATGGAGGACAATGAATACTTCACATCTAGGTGACAGAAATAGTTGTGATACAAATTGTTACATTAATAACAATAATGATAATCCAGTGCTCTTAGCAAATATAATATAGAAAACATATATGCTTGGTGGAGGTGACTTATGTCTTTAATACCAGCACTCAGGAGGCAGAAGCAGGCAGATCTTTACGAGTTCTATCTAGCCTGATCTTTAAGGCAAGTTCCAGAACAGCAGCCACACTACGCAGAGAAAAAAGAAAAAAAATATAAATATTTTTGAGCAAAAATAACTGAACTTATGTTCTTAAGAAAAAAGGCTAAAAAAGTAGTAGGGGCAGAGTAAGGACTCAAATTTTGTTTTGTTTTGTTTTTTATTAATTCAAGATTTTCCAAGTTGTTTGTGCAGCTGGATTCACTCTCAAATTTGGAGCCTGATCATCTAGGTAGCTTTACTTGAGGCAAAAGAAACTTAAGTGATTTCAGAACTTAATTCTTCCCTGTGCTGAATTATTCTCTTATCTTTAATTTTGTTTCTTTCTCTCTAGTATGAAATAGAGAGAAATAAAATATAACTTGCAAACATAGGGCAGAAAATATTAGCATAAAGCCCACAAGTGGTGAAATAAGGTATTTATGCATATGACTGGAAGTTGCCTCAACTGACTTATCTACTTTAGACAAATACTTCCTACACTGTGTCTGTGATGTGTGCATGAGTCAACGCATGCCAAGACCATTTAACTAGGAAGCAGAGAAGCTAGGACTGAAACCCGAAGGGAGAAGAATCTTGCAGGAGCATCTCCGCAGTGCTTGCCTCTCCATTTCCTTCCTACAAGTTCTTTCCTTTGAAGTGTTTATTTTCTCATTAAAGTAAATTTGTAATGATACAATAAAGTCTTTTAAAACTAACATCCTAACTCCTGCCATTAGAATTCAACTTCCGGTTCATTTTAATTGTTTATAAAGAATTAAATCAAACCTGTGAAATTACTCAAAATTGGAAATATTAGTGACTATAATGCCAACAATGATGGAGATAACCCATGGATATTTTTACCTTAATATATACATTGATTCATTCAGGGAGTCAAATATTGTTGCATATGTAATAAGTGCCAGGCACTGTTTCAAGTTCTAAGGCTTCAGTGGTGTTATAATTTGAATAGGACCTGTATCCAAGAGCTCATTTATTTAATACTTCATTCTCCACTGGAAGGTTTTGGAAACTTTAAGAGATAGTACCTATCTATCTTGTCCCTGGCTTCTTCCTGTCCTTCCTTCTGCTTCTGTCTGCTGTGTGGTAGTGAATCTTCTCTGCCATATACTCAACTTTAAGATGTTCTGCTCAAAGACAGGGATAAAAGCAGCCATAATCTGAACTCCGGAACCTTGAGCCAAAATGAATTTTTTCTTCCTTATATCACTTATTTCAGGAGTTTTGTTAATGCAATGCAAAAAATAACTAAAATAAATATTGAGTGAAGGAAATTTTATGCACTCATGAGGCTCACATATAATAGAAATGATTGAAAGATGGGATAGGGAAGGTGGAAGAGGGGGAATGTGCATGGTCGGGGTGAGATACAGAAGAAGCAGGAGAAGTAGATGAAGAGAAATAAGTTAATCAGATGGTGGGGAGATCCATGAAGAAAAAAATCACATGAGATAGAGCCAAGAGAGCCGCTTGGAATACTAGGCCAGTTAGGTCTTTTAGATAAATGGACACTTGAGCCAGGACTTGAAGAAAATATTAAGACCCTCCTCAACTCCTCCAAACAATTTGAAATCTCAATATGCCTTCAATAACCCTGGTCCTTGGTACTCCGGCTTTTATCACTGATGGGGCTGATTACATCCATCAGAGTCCTTCTCATTCTTGTCCTATGCCTTATGCAGGTTCCTCAAAAAGATCATTACTAATATAGCCAAAGTCACCACCAACCATGTTCTGGTGTAATATCAAACTATTCCCCAAGACTATACTGACATATGTGATAAGATGCAGGTACCCTGGTCAGATGAGGAACAGTAGGACATTGCCCATACCCTGGACATCTCTCAGCAAGTATTGCAAGAGTAAGATCACCCCTTATCCAAATCAGGTTTGGATCTACTCAACTCCACAGGGATAAAGGCCACATCATGATAAAGTCAGTTAAACCCCCCTCCACACCCCTTAGGAAACTGGCTTCTCAGTGCCCAGCAGTCTGCTAATCTGACTGATAGGCTTGAAAGAGCCTCTGCCCCTGCTGCAGCATCTCCTCCCCTTACCAGCACCTGCCCCCCAGCTATACAAGCTAGTCCCTCGTAACTCCCCTCCCATGCCATTTCAATAAATGAGCTGTCCTCTGAAACAGTCTCGTGGGTCACTCATACCTGATGTACTCACTGCCACCTGATACCCCTGTTTCCCAGCTCCTAAGCATCCTGGAAATAACCTAGACTAAAACTCCATAAAATATGGTAGTAATCATAATTGAAATATGGCCAATAGTGCTATATGTGGTAAGAATATGAGAACTATTTTGTGTATGTGTGTTTCCATTATTTATTTATTTAATATATTTACAAATTAAGTGTTTTAAAGTTTTAAAAAGTCTACATATTTTAAACCATGCACAGAAATAAAGATGTGATCCTATGTCAAAATTCATTTTGTGTTTCTCTTTTTCCTTTATGACATAGCATGTCCTCATGTCCACCTTCTCATGTCATGCACATAAATACCTGAGCTCTGAGGGGAGGGTCTTGATGAAGCCATCTCATTTAGAGCTGAGCCTTCTGCATGGCTCATTGGACAGAGCCTGCCAATTTCTATCTCAGCTTCTCCCTCATTTTCTTCAAGTCCTGGCTCAAGCATCCACTTATCTAAAAGACCTAACTGGCCTACCATTTCAAGCAGCTCTCTTCCCTTTATCTCGTGTGATTTTTTTCCTTATGGATCTCCCCACCATCTGACTTACTTATTTCTCTTCATCTACTTCTCCTGCTTCTTCCGTCTCTCACCCTGACCATGCACACACGCAGCTAGATGCAGCTGATTTGGCTGCTGGAAGAAAACATAAGCTGTTCCTCAGCTCAGTGTCTAAGCTCAAATGAGTGTTTTTTTTTTTTTTTTTTTTTTTTTTAGTGTGTGTCGCAGAAGAACAACAACATGTATGTGATGTTTCCAAGAAAAAAACACGGTACCAGTTGGTTTGGAAGGCAATTTTGGTTCCAAGTTCATTATATATATAAATCAAGTCAAAAGTTTTATTTACTGAAAAATAATTCTGTGAGCTTGGTTGGGTGCTTTTTTCTTTTAATCAAATGTTAGAAAGATGAAGTTCAGAGAATTTATGTGAATTTTCTAACATGAAGACTTAGCAATTTCTGTTTCCAGTCTTGGAGTGTGTTTCATCTTGCCACACAGCAGAATTTGTATCTATTGTTGAATAGCAGAGCCTAAAAAAAAAAAAAAAAAAAAAAAAAAAAAAAAAAAAAAAAAACTCAAGAAAACTAAACCCAAATTGTTGATTATAAGAAATTATAAATAACCACTTAACAAAATATTGTTCATCTCAATTGGAAGAAAAATTTACTTGACTACTTGACATTCCCAAAAGAGTGGGCCTTGCTAAATTACAGCTTGCTGACAAGATTTTTTTCTAAATCATGGGTTAAATAAAGCTAAATAAAATATACTGTGAAACTCAGAGAGTGTGTATATATACACCTTGTATGGATAATAGATAATGGAAACACTGGATTATTGGAAAATATATATGATACCATTCTGTAAAATGTTTTTCTTACCTGATTTAGCTTATAACCTTGAACATAATAGGAGTTGCCATTTATATGTTCCTAATGATGTTATGCCTGTTATTTGAAGCTAAAAAGATGGTAGAAAATGTTTTTCAGTTTTAGTAGATTAAAGGATTTTTGCCAAATATTTAATAAAAAATAATTTGGTAAAATGTTTTTCTAATTTTATTGGAGTTTTATAGAGTGCTGATAACTGAGCAGGCAATGGTGTCATTCTCTGTGAGTATCATCATCCAAGTGTCTAATGAGTTTGCTTCTGTGGTGGGTCATGACCCATTTGTACTGGCTCAGTTTATTGACTATATGCCTGTGCTGTTAATCTGTACTTCCTCTGTGCAGTTTTGGCAGAAATAACAGATCAGCATACCATTTGGTCATATGAATTTCCTATTCCAAACCCAACTGCTCCACTGTTTTGGTCAATGCCAAACAACTTTCATCACTATTTGGATCTGGCATGTAACTCACCAGTGGCCACACACTACAAGCTTAATCTTGACTTCCCATGTGTCTTTCAGCCATGAAGGCTGGTCAAGAGTACTCTGAAAGGCTAGTCAGCTTTAGCTTGTTTTATTTATTTTCTCGATGCTTATAAAAGTTTGTTGATGCATAGACCATTGCTCTAGATGCCAGTTTTAATCATTTCTAAGCATTTATTCTCATTCAATTAATATGATGCAGAAAAACTTAAAAAGAAAAAGAACACTTAACACAGTAATATAACAATCATTTATTAAAAGTATAGTCTTTTACAAGCGAGTTTAAAATATATTTTTTACATTTTAAAATGTGTCATATTTTTTCTCTTTCTTCGGCTGTTAGGAATAAAAAGAAATTTTACAAATAAAAATAGGAATCAAAATGTTTGGTTCAGAAAAAGCCTCATTTGTTCAAGACCATAAGAGTTTGTTTATTTTTGTACTTGTAAATCTAAAATACCTCACAATTTACTACCATCCTCTCACAAAGTTGTCCATTTAAGACTGGACTCATCGATGTCTGTCTCCTAACTTTCTATACTGCCTTCCCTAGTTTTCTCATTGCTTTACATATATGTATATGATGTATACAAAATGTATAAACTTATATATACATAATAACAAAGACATATACACACATATGTTCTCTCTGTATACATGAGAGAATATGTATTATATAATATTTCCTTAATCATGTCTCTATTTGGGAAATTTAATTGCATATAATAAATACTACTTTATTGATAAAATTTAATGAGATAAATTTGAATAATAAATATTTTACTTTTCACATAAATAGAATTACTATGTCAAGTAATATGCATAAGACAGATACTTCTTTTGCATTCAGAAAGATATTAGCATTTTAAGGACTCTCATCCAATTTTATTGTTATCAATCAAAAATTATAATTTGTTTTCATAGGGCATATGAATCCAACCATCCAACCAATTATTGTTGTCATTTAATTATAGAACATCTGACATGCCACCTTTGATCTGGAAGTTTTTCCTTTAAAAAAATTTCAATGGTAAAGTATTGGAGTAAAATGGTTAATAGCATAGCTGAAATTCTAAGTAGACTCACTGTTGGTGATCATTCTTTGTTCTCACTGAAGTTCTTCACAGCTTGCAAATAGAAAGCTGAGGCACAACGCTGCAATTAGCATTCCATCATAGCACATTGCTTTCAAACCAATTCAATATAAAATAGGCCAACAACGCTTTCTTTCATGTTAATTTGGAATAGTCGTTTAAATTTCTATAGGATTTACAATCCAGGTCTATTATGATATTAAACATACACATGCATTTATTATTATTTTGAATTCTCTCATGGATAATGGTCTTTTTCTTTACAGTCTTGTCCCTTGGATACATCCCTCACAGTGTACTATACTCTAAATTTAGAACTCTTTATTAATACAGACATGCTGAGTTGGATTGTCAGAATTTGTACTTACTCCACCAGTGGCATTTTCTTAATAATTCTCATATACCAAAATTTTATTAAATAGTTTTCATATCTTCTTTTTTTTCCCCCTTTTTGGTCTTTTGAGACACGGTTTCTCTGTATAAGTCTAGCTATCCTGGAATTCCTTCTGTAGACTAGGCTGGCTTCAGACTCACAAAGACACATCTGCCTCTGCCTCCTGAACACTGGGATTAAGGCATGTACCACCATCACCAGGGTTGATATCTTATTTTCAACATCATCTTCCTCCTGTTTACAGTTTGTTTGTTGTTTATATGGTATTTTTCAGAATACTGGACATTGTTATGCTATGCCAATTACTTCAGCTTATCCCATAGTTTTTGTACTCAAGGAATACATTGGCCATTGAAAACATAACCAGTGAGAACACTTCACATACAACCAATGCCCACTCTCTTCTCCATCAGTATAACTATATAGATAATTAATGCATAGGGTGATTTATTCTTAATTAAACACATACACACATTTGAGTATGCATATATGTGTCACTATACTTGGCCTTGGTGACTATCATAAGTGGTTTTTACCTATAATAACATCAATTTCTACCCTTTTTTCATATGATCCATCTTTACCTCACATGACTGTTTTTTGCTTTTTGTTTTTTTCAGACAGAGTTTTCTGTGTAACAGCCCTGGCTGTCTTTGAAGACCAGGCTTGCTTTGAACTCACAGATTTTCTTGCCTCTGCTTCCCGAGTGCTGGGACTAACAGTGTGAGCCATGGCTTCTTCTGCCTCCTCTGTCTTTCTATTCCTGCCTTAAACACCACTGCCTGCCTGGGAGCCTGAAACTCTTTCTGTAAACTACAATGACCTCAAACTCAGATCTGATTAAGGGCATAGGTCACCACTCCCAGGGTATTCCTTGTGCTGGGATTAAAGGTGTGAGTTACCACTGTCTGATCCTCCTAGACTGAGTGTGGGTAGATTCCTCTGATATCTCCGACTATTTTTACATTACAAAATATCCCCACACCCATTGATTACTCTACTGGAATCATTCTACCCACTTACATAAATAGTTACAAGCCCTTGTGGTCAAGTGTGGAAATAGATTTGTTAGATGGGTCATTCGTTATGCATATAGACATCAGATAACTTTGTAAAAGAAATTCACATCCTAGCTTCTGCCTTTTTTTGTCAACCTTCCTCTGGAATACTGAGCTTTACCTCAGTTTTTTAAGCAGAAGTATGATCCTAGAATACGTTTTTGTTTCTTCATCTGAAAAATTGCTTTCTTTATCTATGGAGAAATTTATTTTCATAGATCATCAGAGAAGAGTCTCACTCTTCTCACTCCTCAGCAGCTGAACTCTGGCACAGTTTACTTAGTAAAATAGTTGATATGCCAAACATCCTTCTTTACAGCCCTGGCAGCACATACATTTCCAGGAACATGGACTGGTTTTATGAACACAAAAGACAGAAGATGAGCCCTTTAACAGCTCTTCTCAATGCTAAGGCCCACTTTGCATGGGAACACATAATGCATTTTCTCAAGGACTTTTCTGTATTTTACAAACAAAAAATGGAGGGCATTTAGAAGATAGGGAATTCAACTCACAGAAAGCTAAAATAACCTCCCTGTGGACAAATGGGCAGTCCTAGGCAGTTTTTTTCAACCTTGACCTTCTAACTGCTTTTTCCTTTAACATTATATAGAATTTTACAAACTCCAGCCACAATGAAGGTTTTTTCAGACATTTGATAATAAAATGTTACCTCTTTCTTGTCTTGCTATACAAACTCCCGATTGTCAATACTATGAGAGAATAGCAGGGAAGGGATTCAATTCAATTGAAATACCACTTTAAAGTGCTAAATCCTGAACTTTTAAATGGAAGGTCTAAAATAAATTATCATTTTGAAAATAATTGTTTGCCTGTCATAACATATTTTTTTCAATAGAAATTAATGTGTCTAGTGGTCATATATTGGGAAGTAATTTTTAAAAAAGAAAAACGCATTTAATATCTAATATACTTAATGTTACTAATCATAGTACTTCTTTTAAAACCATATTTCACATTTTCCATGGAAGGAAACATTTCAAGCTCCAAGCTTTTGCACAAGAAACCCTTCCAAGGCAGACACGGCATATTCTAATAGCAAAAACGGTGGCTCAGTAACATAAGGCAGCGAGAAGGGGCTTCAAAACCAGGATCCTACATATTAGGATTTGAAACAACCTAGATGTCACTTTGGTTGGAAACCTGGTTACTTTAAACTGATTCCTGAACAGCTGAAGAGGTGTAGCACCAAATACTAGAGAATTAAAACAGATCACTTTAATCTCCTCACCTCTGGTCAGGACTTATATTGGAGAAGACAATGAGGATGAACTCTGAAGCACAACACAGAATCATTAGATGGTTTGATATGGTGAGAAAGATTTCTAACTACTTCCATTCTGTCTCCTTTTTCTCCCCTGAATCCTTTCTTATTCTGCTGATACACACCATAATAATAAACCAACATTTCTGTTAAGAATGAGTACTGGTCTTTGGATATGGTGTGGAGAGGATGCATGAGACTCATGATCAGAGTAGGAGAAAAAAGACACATGGTGATTTAGGCTAAACAAACATGAATATGTATTGAATGTCTCCTTTTTAAGAGTCAAATATAGATAAGATTGTGTGATAAGTCTGTACAAATTTGTCACTAAATTAATTTAGCTCTTAATTAAAGGCACATACTATATTCAAAGTAGCTATTAGTTACTGAAAATAATGTACTAATTTTATCCATAGCTTGTCTTATTCTTTTACAATTATTATTAGGAACTTATTGTATTACTATACTTCTAATATTCTTCAATAGGTAGCTGCTTATTTCTCAATCAAAGTCAAGAAATAAGAGATTTTTAAAAGATACAATATATTGCTGCCCTCTTGGTGAGAGTTTTCATATTACAAAGAAGCAGAAGTAACAAATTAATAGACCATTAAGAAATCATTTAAATTTGGAAATTGATATTCTTTTTGAAACTCCATATTTGGTGAATTTTCCGTTTCTTTTTAACTGCATTTTATTATCTTAACTAGTAGAGAATCATTCTTAGCATGCTTATGGACAGTGATAATGACAATCTAGGAAACTTACCCTGCTATCAATTTTACAGAAATGTCTTCTTGTAGTAGATAGAGACCTTCAACTGGTCAAGGTTCACAGAACAAGAGACTGGGGAAAATTCAGTCTTAAATATGACATTTATATCACATCCCATTCCAACCAAGACTTGGAATTCTTTTTGAAAGACGAGGAATGAGTATAAATAATGCAGAAGAGGTAGATGACCACAATAAAATAATAGCACCTAAACACAGTAGGACAGCTGCACATATGAACTGCTCAGCATCTGTGGCAGTGTGCACAAGTCCAAACCAGACAACATCCATATACACGGAGAGGGAAAGTGAGCACAATATCACACAATTTCCCATTGATGTTTGTTTTTGTTCTTTTGGGGTGGCCCATCACTCAGCTCCCAAATAAATTATACATGGATGTTTATTCTTACTTATAAATGCCCAGCCTTAGCTTGGCTTATTTCTTGTCAGCTTTTCCTAACTTTAAATTAACCTATCTACTTGTCACATCTGGGCTTTTTCCTTTTCTATTTCTTCTATATTTTTTTTCTTTGTTTCTTACTCTGTGGCTTGCTGTGTAGCTGTGTGGCTGGTCCATGGTGTCCTTCTCCTTCTCTGGATACTTCCCCCTTTCTCCAAGATTTCTCCTTCTATATATTCTCTATGCCTGCCAGCCTTGCCTATCCTTTCTCCTACCTTGCTATTGGCCATTCAGTTCTTTTTTAGATCATCAGGTGTTTTAGACAAGCAAAGTAACAGCTTCACAGAGTTAAACAAATGCAACATAAACAAAAGTAACACACCTTAAAATAATATTATACAACAACTTCCTGAAGAACTACTAATGACTGATAGGTACTGGGAAAGAGAGGCTCAGTTTCCTTAGAGGACGTGTCCCTTTGTAGGCCTACCATGCTCCAGTGGAAGACCACATACCCAAAGAGTGCAAACAGCAGAAAATGTCATTGATGATTGTTTTTCAAGGATGTGAAGTTGGGTAGGTAAGAGGGGATGGATGGATGAGAAGTTGAGAGAATGGATGTGTTTGAATACGATTTTCAAATAAAAATAAAACCTTACATTTTCTAGCTACCATAGAGAAAAACTGAAATATGTTCAGACTTCCTTGTGATATCATCTCTAACATATATGAATAGGAAGATATTGAATAACAGCAAAGTAAGTTTTGTAAGTTAATTATGAAAAACTTGAACTGCTATTGACTCAGAAAAACTATAGTATTAAAGACACATTTGGAAATAAGGATAAAATTATGAAATTCACAGAAGTCAACTATGAAATATTGCTATAAACACATCTGTGTTAAATACAAAGATGATTAAAATTACAATGAGATATAAATTCACAACAAAGGTCAAGAACAAGAATATTATTTATATATTTAGTCAGCAAAACTGAGAGAATTAAATAATGTTTTTTAGCAATCTAAACAAAGGCTGGTAGCATTAGGTCCTTACATGTTTATTAATTATTACAGATAAAACTATATTGATACTACTGTAAATAACAGCTGAAGTTGTAAGAAGTCAAGCAGATCATTAGATGACCCTCTTTGCTCCATGAGACCATGCTTTCAGTTTGCTTTATAAATGAGACAATCCAAATTTGCTTGGATGTTGAATGCACCATCTTTAGTAATACACTTTTTGAAGAACACTGACATTTGGAAAGCTATGGGCCTGTATTAAAAAGACTTGTAGTAAAAGGACATACTATGTTTTTCCATTTGATGCTGAGTGTGTCACATCGTGAACAACAGCTTGGTGCTTCTTCTTCCTCATTGTAGAAAGGCACAGGAGTAGAACTTGTCTGTAGGATCATGACAATAGTTAAGTGGTTTTCAGATGTATTGATCACCTTGAAAAGGAACTGAATCAATCACTATCACTACCAATTACTGTTACAGTTATATAACTATTTTGCTATTTAATATTTTCATATCACAGGAGGAAAGATTAAAATAAAATGCATATGCTGCTTATTGCTGATAAAAGGAAGCCTTAAAAATAAAGTCAAATGTTATTACTCAAAGGGTATAGAGGGTCTTACTGGAAGTAAGCTCAAGTCAGACCACGAACTTCAGTGCCTCACTAGTCCAGATAATTAAGATGTTTAAAAATTTTCAAATGATATGAGTCAGCTCTGGAATATAGTGTAAAACATTTCACATATGGAGAACTGATACACTAGTTATTTGATTCTGTCCAAAAAAAAATTGGGTCATATGATTTTGTAGCATTTGTTAATTCAGTGTCCTTCTTCCCGAATCTGCATAAAGCAGCAATGTTACTCTCATGGGAAAGAAGGTCCTTTGTGTGTGAAGAAAAGCTCTTTGAAAAGCTGAAATAATGTGTTGCAATGAGGCTTTTTGGTCTTGGGTGGCCAGAGGTTTAGACTTACAGACCCGGCGCTGTTTAGGCCTTTAGAAATGACTTAAACAATTATATTAAGTTTATGCTGTTTGGCCTATGGCTTAGGCACTTTGTCAGCTAGCTTTTTTATCTTAACTTATTTTTATTAATTTATTTTTGCCACGTGGCCCGTGGCTTATCTGTGTTTTTTATTTTATTCTATTTATTTATTTTTGGATGGCTGGCTTGTTCTGTCTGTGACTCTGTCCTTCTTCTCCTATGTTAGGATTTTTTTCTTTTCTATGGTGCCTGTCATGGGCCAAAACAGCTGTTTTAGGTCGGCTGGCTCAGTCTAGTGGTTAGGACTTGGCGCTCTCACCACCGGGGCCGGACTGGAATTTCGGTCAGAAAACAACGACAACGAAAACAAAAAGGGACCCCAAGCTCCCAGCAGCCCTTACGAATGGGGTTGGCCACTCCCCTTTCAGGAGCCCGGGACCCTGGATAAGCGTCTTCGGACCTTAGCTTACACCTGAATCCCACCACAGTAAGGTGTGAACACAAGAAAATGTGTACCGGAAAGCAGTGGGCTTTCCTGTAGCATCAATGCTAAATCTCGAACCAAAGACAAATAGCCGGTTACCTGATGAGGAAGTTTCAAGAAAGAGCATCTGTGCATTTGTAAAATATTTTTGTAGGCCAAGAGATATTTTTTAAAGATCAAAAATGAAAATTTATTGTAAAAGTCAGCTTATTGTAAAAATGAGCAAGTGCCAAAGTTTGCTAATGTAGTACTGCCATTCTCATTTTTATGCCAATTCAAAGTTACTCTCAGTTAACATTAGAAATTCAGGAATAAAATCTGAACAAGAAAACCCACTGGCTTAAATTTAAATAGTGATTCCCAAGAATGAAAATCATAGAGCACAATGTGTCATCATTTTACTGTTGAACAAAATACAGCAAGCATTTCTGATTCCCAAATGCCTATAGTGTAATATATAAACCACACACGAAAATCACAAATTGCTATTAAGGCAATATAATAGGGGCTTGGATTGTAGCTCACCTAGGTGGTGGGGTGTTTGCTCTAAATACCACATTACCAAAAACACGTGAAACAATTGTAGGCCAAGAGATCTCAGGGCAACTGTGAAATGTATCTCCTTTAAACACATTGGATGTATTTGCTTTAGCATCAACACAGAGGGAACAACAGGTTCTCCATCTTCAGTGATCCCAGTTTTCACAAGTTACTCCATCTATAGACACCAAGAGGATGAAACATAATGGAACAAAAGCAAATCCATCCAGACACTCATGAGGACCTACTATGTGTTTCTTTAAAAACAACAAATCCATACAGGCACTCACTAGGATCTACTTAAAAACACAAAAACTGTGATTCTTTTGCTTAAATAATAAAATTAGGGGTTTGGCCTTCATTAAAATAATCAGAACCCTGGTAGCTTTATTACTAAGATAACTTACAGAATCGGGGACTAAAGAATAACTAAACCAATTGTTTTCTATCACACAGAATAACAGCCATGGGAGGGTTGGCTGTGAGATGACTCCAGATTTGGTTAACTATACTTTTAGGTAATTTATGTCACTAATTATAAAGCTTGGAATTGTTTAAGTTTGTACATTCTGAAAGGAATAAAAACCTAATGTTTATAAGATTTTACAATTTAAAACAGTTCTAAAAAGCATGGTTCATAATTCATAAGATTCAAAAATGATGAAACAGATTATATTTTAGCAGTTGTTTTCATGAAAAAGAAATTTAACATTAAAGAAAAAATAAAAGCAACAAAATGCAAATTTCTGTCACCATGATTCTTCGTTAGAAGCAAATTGCTTTGTTCGTGGAGGTAAAGTCACAGACTCTGATTCTCCCTATTCCAAAGTGTTATCCACTTTATTTTCAGAGATGAAAAGGCTTTATAATCTGTAAAGTTCACAGATAATTTTAACAGTGGCCTTTAAAGGACTTTTTTAATTAATGACTAAAGATGAGCCATTTCCCTGGAGAAAGCTCAGTAGGTAAAGTGATTGCTATGCAAGCATAAAGACCTTAATTTGGATCCTAGACTTATTGGTGCCTGTCTGCAACCCCAGACTGTGTAATAGACACAGAGAGTTTAGCTGGGTTAGAGACCCATGTTCAATAAAGATCTTACTTCACAACATAAGATGGGAAAGCAGATGTGGTAGCATACACTTTAAATCTCAGTTCTGGAAGGCAGAAGGAGATTGATCTTGTGAGTCTTAGGGCAGCCCTGGATAAGACCTAGTCTCAAGAAGGAGGAGGAGGAGGAGGAAAAGGGGAGAAGAAATAAAGTGAGAAGGAATTAAAGAAAAAGAGAAAGAATGAGAAAAGAGAGTGATAGAAGACATCGGCATTGACCTTTGGCCTCCACATGTATGTTCACACACATACACAGTCTATATTTAGATGGTAAGTGGATAGGTAGATAGATAGATAGATAGGCAGATAAATAGGTAGGTAGGTAGATAGATAGACAGGTAAGTAGGTAGATGATAGATAGACAAATAGGTAGATAGATAGGTAGGTAGGTAGATAGGCAGGTAAGTAGGTAGGTAAGTACATGATAGATAGGTAGGCAGATAGTTAGTTATGTAGATAGGTAGATAGATAGGTAAGTAGGTAGATGATAAATATACAGGTAGGTAGTTAGGTAGATAGATAGATAGATAGATAGATAGATAGATAGATAGATAGATAGATAGGTAGGTAGGTAGGTAGATAGATAGGCAGGTGATAGATGTTATACCTTCCCTCCTGATTTGTGGAAGATTTCCTGTTACCAGTCCAGCTGGAAGGTGCAGAGAAGAAGGTGTTCCATTCCTGAAGCCATATTGCATATACAGTGTACTTAAAGCAGTGTGCAAGTTCCTGAAGGCTGTGACTACAGGCTTATAAGAAACAAATGAATATAAACTTTAGATGTCAATCTATCCCCAGAATATGAAGTCCTCAACATCTCTGGTTCCAAGCACTTTGATAATTCAGCATGTAGTTGTAATTCAAAGGTTTCCTCAGTATAGGTGTCTCTTTCCTACTCACTATTAAAAGTTTCACACATACTCAACATAATATTTTTATTATTTATTTGGGAATTTTATACAATTCACAATTGATCATACTCACTTTCCATTCTTCCCTTCCACCCTCGTGCCACCTGTTAACAAAAAAAAAAAAGGAAGGAAGGAAGAAAGCGCGTGCCAGAGAGAGAGAGAGAGAGAGAGAGAGAGAGAGAGAGAGAGAGAGAGAGAGAGAGAGAGAGAGAGACCCTGCAATGTCCAATTTTTGTTGTATATGAAGTCATTGGAGCATGGTCAAACTTCCAGTGACCAGCCTCTTAAAAATGTCCCACACCCTGCCCTGCAGGAAGCCATCAACTGTGAAGAACTACACTTCAGCATCTTTATCACAATTTTTCAGGTGCCTCTTCAACAGTTTCTTGCCTGGACTGGACTGTTCTCTCTTTTACCCCCCACCCCTTTTGAAGGGTAGTGGTAATGGCACAGAATCCTTCTTCTTCATTGTCTCTCATATTATAAGTCTGACTCACGGATAGCATTTAACAAGATGCCTCCCTGCCCATAGCAGCTGTCGGCTGCATAGATCACGAACATGAACACAGTTTCCAGTGGCAGATAGGATCACAAAAGTCTTTTGAGGAGATTTAAGGGAGAAAGTGAACATCTTGGACATCTTGTTGTTGATCACAGTCACATCAGTTGTATGAAATTATACTTATACATTCTCTTAAGTAATTTGAACCTTAAGGATTCTCTCCTGCTTTTGAATTTAGACTTGTAAATACTTAGTAACTTACAAAACGATGTGTCTCCTATTTTGCATTTCAGAAGCCATAAATACAAAGCTGAGGAAAGAACCTGTCCATCCACTCCAAATAAAAACCATGAACACTCCATGCAGGAAGCGCATTTGGGAGATAGAGCTTCAAACCAGATGGAACTATGGCATGCATCCCACAGTAGAGATAAATAAATAAGAAGGAAAAAAATATCAATGTAATGTTGCTTGTGAAGTCTAGACTAAACTAAACTCTACCATGGTCTCTTACATCATTGTTCTTGTTGTCTGTCTACTTAAATATCATTATATTCAATCGATAGCATTTGCACCCCAGTTTATAGTATTATTTTACTTATTTCAAAAGAATAAAAATGTTTGCCTTTAAAAGGGTCAAATAATTTTATAGTACAGAAAGCCCAGGATTAATTTCCAAGTCTACTTGTATTGACTATAATTTACACACAATTTGAAATACTGTCTCCTCTTTATAGCATAGCTAATGCATACACTGACATCAATATGCAAGCCAATCAAGAGTAAAACTGCTCAATGTTGTGACAGTCAGGCACTGCTATATGTGAGTAATGCCAAGAGAAATCCATAGTATACTAGTTATTTCAATAGCTGCCTCTTAATGGTCACGAAAATCTCTATTTTTGAAAAGCAATACCTATCTGCCTTTGGTACCTATTCAAAGAATGTACTTGGTAAACACACCCATGGTAGAGAGTATCATGTCATGAAAAATGTTCTCTTCCTGTTGGAACTTGTGGAAATTCGATGACATAGCATATAAAATGCAATGGCCATTCACACGTCTAATCTGGCTGGTATAATCTGCTGTATCCATAGGAAATGGAACTCTAAAATGAATCCTGCTGCATTTGCCTATACTCTGTTCTCACTCACACTCATACTTTTTAACAATACTTGACCTTGACATGCATAAATTTGAGAACTTGTAATGCATTTCAACATTGCCTTTCTAAAATAAAATAGTAAAAGGTTTTCCTTTTTCATACAACTAAAACTAGGATTTTTGTTTCCCTAGTACAACTTCATTTTATTTTTATTCCTTAGGCTTAACTTTGGGTCACATCAGTTCAAGTTATACATTTTATCTCCTATTACACTATTGAAACACTGGAAGATACCTGTGTTTAGAAGCATTCTGAAGCTAAGTCATGGGACTAACTTATAATGAGATCTTTTTTGCTTCTCTAGCTAAACTAAATCTTCTTGGACAATACCGACGACATAGCTATGTCATATCAAATTCTCTTCCAGAAAATGTGACTATGTAGATACAGAAAAGAGCAAAAAAATATCTCTGGCTCCAGTTAAACAGTTATTAAGATCAATCTGTTGTTCTAATAAATTTATAGTTTTTTAAATGGCCTATTTATTTGTTTGTTTATGTGTATGCATATATGCCTGTGTGATTTTATGTGTACCACATGCATATAGGTGCCCTTGAAACAGGAATTAAAAATGTGTAAGCTGACTGGTATGGGTATTGGGAATGAATCCTGGGTTCTCTGTAGGTACTACTAACCTGCAAACCATCTCTCTAGTCCAAAATACTTTGTAGGCTTTGAAATTTTACCTTAAAATTGTGTTTTCCATACAATACATTTTGGTCATACTTTTTCCCTCCCCAGCTCCTCCTAGGTCCTCCCAACCTCCTTACCCAACCTCACTCCCTCTCCTTTCTCCCCAAACATCTCTCTCTCTCCTTCCTGTCTGCCCCCCCAAGACAGAAAAAATAAAGAAATAAAAGTCAAAACAAACACAAATTCAAACAAAAATGCAGCAAGAAAAAGAAGTGGACATAAAGTCCCACCCTACCCAATAAGTTACTTACAATTGATCCTCACTAGGAAAGGGAAAAATCAGTTTTTCCCAACATAGTTACTCTGGCTGTATCAACCATACTTGAGAGAAGGCCCATGTCCAGGAGAAGTTGGCCAACAATAAAAGGTCTCCACACTTTTTTTTTTTTGGCTTGAAATTTTTTTGTCTTCATGTTTGTTTTTAAATTTGCTTTATGGTTTTGTAGGTTAAAAAAAAAATCTCAAATGAATCTTGGAGTGATGCACATCTATATTAATAAGTAGGATAGAAATCATTCCTGCATTTGACCATGAATAAACTAAGATGCCAATACAAAAACAAACCTGCTTGAGAGTAGAGATCTAGAAAGGATTAGAGTTTGTTTCAAGCTGCAGAAATCTGACTAAATCCCTACTCTTCTCTCAGATACAATGAGTTGAAGCGGAAAATCTACTATGAGATATTCGGGAAACAAAATTTAACTATTTTCCTTGGGGCCAAATATACATTAAGTGGGGCCACTATTATTTTGCAATAAAAGGTCTTTCTGAAACTGTGAAGGACCATTCTGTAAATGCATACTGAAATTTTTCTGGAAGAATATTTTTATAATTACTAAAGTTAAATTAAAACAAAATTGATTTTGACTAATAAAAAAAGTGTTAGGATGTATCTTCAGCAAAGGGAAAACTGGCTCAAGTAGACATTAAACAATATTTTAATTAAAACAAAGAACACTCTCTGACTAAAGGTCAGCAAGTGACCATCTTTAACAGATCTAGACACTCTTTAAAAATTAATATAAAATTGAGGTTAGAGGTACAGAGTTAAATGTCCCGCGCAACCTCGCTAGCAAGGACGACGCGACACCAGGCTCTTCTTCCAGTGGTTTATTCAGGACCTTGAAACTTCTTCTGCCTCTGCCTTTGCCTCTGCTACTGCCTCTCCTACTGGGGAAAACCTGCTCTCAGCTATATACCCTCTGGACTGCTAGTCACGGGGTGCCACGTGGGCCATGCCAATAGATCCAGGTGCACAGAAGCGAGCCAGGAGCTTAGCCTTAGCCAAATGAGTTGTTTATCTCAGAGAGCTCTCACCTCGGGAAGGTGAAAGGCGGAAGCCAGCACCATCTTCAAGGTGCGGCCACGTGGCTCTCTACAGTTAAAAGTTAGAAAGGGTATCATTTGTTTCTAACCAATTGTAAGGCAGAGAATGGAATATAGTCTACTGATTTAAAGAGCAAATTCCAAACAAAAATATAGGTAAATATTTACGAATCTGAGACCACTGAATTTGTTGGGAAAAGATTTTTTTTTTTTTTAATGAGAATGCAATTTGAAGATAACATAGATCAAGATGGGTAGCTTTTTAAATATATACATGTATATATTAAATAAATTTATATATTCCACACATGAAATGCCATATACTCAAAAGACAAGTAACTGATAAAACTTTTGGAAAAGATATGGTAATCTCATAGGACTGAATAGGAATACATGCATTCTACAATGACACTAACATTATCAAACCAGAAGTCAGTAATTCAGCATTATCCTAAATGCAAAACTGTTCAAATATAATACAAATAAACATTTATAAACTTTGGTATGAGGGCTACTTTTATGAAGCTCATGACAGATTTCTTTTCCTCGCACCTGTCTTCAATACATAAAATTTTAGACATCTCAATGGGAGGCAATTATATTAAAATGGCATCGTAAGGCATTAAAATGGGGGCTAGGAAGAGAGCTTTGTAGGAAACGTGTTAGTGTGGCAGTGGGCATCTTCAACCTCAAGACCGTGAGACATGTAAGCAGACACAGGTGAGCCCAAAGGCTTTCTGGCCAGCCAGGAAAGACAAAGGTGCAGGTTCACTAAGAGAAATTCTGTCTCAGAAATAAGAGTAGACAGCAATAGAAGAAGATATCTAATGACTACTCACGACCTTCATATATTAACTCACATGGATATATATACACTTACCATACATATAAACACAGATACTTCTAAATAGAAGCATTATATTTATAAGATGTCTGTGTGTTAAGTGTCAAATAACAAACTATAGAAACACATGTATTACTGCCAAGTGAAAATAGTAAATATAGATGAGAGCTATGCTCAAGAAGGAAAATGGAGTTTACACATAAATATTTGGAGGCATTGGTGACTCTGTATGTCTGGCTTATAACTATAAAATTCCCCAAATAAGATGTGTTGGGCTTAGAGTTTTGTTTTTTTTAAAATTTTGACTAGCATGTGTAGTTTTTACAATACTGAATCAAATTATTGACTTCATTTTACTATCTATGTGCAATGAGGTAAAGGTTGTGGAGACAAAATGTGAATTGTTGTAAATTAAACGTTTTGAAAATCATTTGAAGGGAAAATCTTCAAGTTAAATCAAGTATCTAATATTCTTTAAACTCGTTGATCCATTAAACTAATTTCTGTGAATTGTTTTAGGAATACAATCCATGTTCATTCAAAAATTATTTCTAGCACCTTTAACATAAATGAAATACAATTATCTAATCTCTGTCCTATGGGTTTATAGTAACTAAAACTTCAATTAAGATTCAATGAATGTTATCCATATGGTAGAGTAGTATAAGAACTTCAACCTGAACCCTCCTGACCTCTTAATATATTTTAAGAATCATTTCAATAATGTTTGTTACATGCCTAATTCCTCACAATACCTTCCATCCATTTATCCAATGAGAGTATAAAGAAGTAATTTTGATGAAAAATTAACCTCTTTGCTAACAATTATTGAGCTATAGCTCATCTCTGCCCCCCAAACATTCATACATTCTCTCTAAAGTATTTATTTTTCTTTAAGAATTTCATACATAAATAAAATAATCTCCATTTCACCTTCCCCCACCTATTCCTCCTGGTACCCACTCACTTCATCCCTCTCCCAACTTTATATCTTTTTACAAATAACTCAGTCTGGTGAGTGAAAACTGAGCCTTCCTGACATTTTCATCACTTGCATTTCTTATTCTCTTCCCAAATTTTTCAAATTCATCAACCCCATACTTGCTTATACCTATAGAGTAGCATTGCATTTTTATTGTGCTAAAATGGTTTGGAATTAGAAAGATGGATTTTGTATCTAATTCTTATTGATATCCAACTGAATTCAGTCTCTGTAACTGTTGTCTCTGCTGGAAAACAGGAGCTAAAACTGAATCTTATTTCATAATGCCTTTCATGAATTAAATGAGATAGCCCATAAAATCATTTTAAAGATGTGCAACTCAGAATTTTGTTTGTTATGATCATACCTTTATCTAAAAACACACTCAGTATTTTAATGTGACTATTGATTAGTACAATAAAGAGAATTAAAGACTAAACCAATCTTATATGTAGCTAATACAGAAAAGGAGTAAAATATGAAAGAATGCATCTTTACATTTTATCTTTGGGGAATATTACACAATAAACTTGGGTTATTTCATATTCATGATCTGTTTATTAAACTAAGTCTTTTCTCCTACATACTATTACGTGTAATCCTATGATGCAAGTACAGTAATTATCTATACTTCATGAATAATAAAACAGATGATCAGAATGACATATAGCTTATAAATTATCTTGTCGAAAACTAATACTGCCTGTATTATTTGAAAGACCTAATATAAAAAGAAAATATTTTGAAGACACCAGATCACTAAACCACATGCAGGTCTCCCTTCAGCACAGGGCACAGAAACCTGCCCAACTTACACACCACGGAGCCTTCTCTTACTAGCTCTGAGTTTATGCTTTAAATCTTTGGAGTATGTTTGCATTTCCTGAGTAATGGACAATTATTGGACAATGAGGTTGGTTCCTGGAGGGCATCAGAGTCCTGTGAGTGGTATCAACCAACTTAAGATGCTTCTTTTCACACCTGGGGATAACACAATCAGGATTTGAATGCTCAGTCCCACCTGTATCACGCAGTTTCTGTGAGATATCAAAGTATTGTGAAGATATAAAGCTCCCTACTGAGTACCTGTCTGAAAACGGTAGATGACTGGAAGAAAGAGGTGCCGAGAATGTAGAGAAGAACTACAGCTGAATAGCAGCAAGCACCCTGCAGCTCCCTTCCCATATGAGCCAACAGCAGTATCATTGCATGTGATTGACACTGAGTTAAATAACCCTGAGACGAGAAGGAACATTAGAAATACAAACTGACATGAATTGTTCGTCATTGTTCTACTTTTTGTTTTGCTTTTACTTTTTACAGTAAATGGAAAGCTACATGTTAATACTGACGCTACTACTGTGAGAGGGGAATAAAGCTGGTGGATAAAATGCTTGTTCACTCTGAAGCACTGTAATTATGAGCATAGCCGAAGAGCATGAAATGAAGACATTTTCTGGAGTATAATTCCATTATTCCCAGGAAGAGATGACTATCCTGAATGACTATTACTATCACTCTATGATACATGATCAGAACTTGTGTACCATTTCATTACAAGCAGGAGTGCAGAGTAGCTGATTCTGATTTCATTGAAAGGTTAGCTTCCATTATGAAAACATCACTTTGTGCTTTGGTAAAGTTAGAACCAAAATGAAGTTTGGCTCTGGTCCTCTGTGTTAGCCACAGCGAAAAGGGGTACACATTACGCATGAATATGTTTTAATTTTGATATCAATAAGATCAGCTCTCTGAAATTACTCAGGAATTCTGTAGCTAGAAACTTGTCATTGAAGACAGACTGGAGGTTGCCAGAAGGGCACCATGTGTTCACGCCTTCTCTGTAGTAGTTTGTGTCATTTCAAACAAGTCATGTATCAACAGATGGTAAACAAACTTCTTGAACAGAATTATGCTTCTAAATTTAGTAGAATTTTTTCAAGATACAAGCAACTTCTTTGTTTATTGTATTTAAAATATTTCTAGGACAAATTTAGCACATAAAATAATATGCACACATATTATAAAACAAAACTTTTCCTATGGAGACTAAACACACACATCTGCTCACATCAGATAGGCAGCCCACAGCAGATCAAGGTACATGCACCTCCCAAGTCCAGTTTGGTGAACCAATAAGTTTTATTGAGATTATTTACAAAAAAATGGGCGAGGGGTTACATACAGGAGCTGAAATGTCTCAAAGACAGCTGCATCACCAAAGCCCCACCTCAGCATGGGTTCTACCTCCAGAGTTTTGAGCAAGGAACACATTGCACAGCCTGTAGGAAGCTCTACAGATTGGAGAGCACTCTTTCAAGGTGCCTCCTTTGGTCTAACTTCTTCTAGGCAGGTGGTCTGCTCTCAGAGTCTGTCTGCTTTATAGCTTGGCTTGTCTGATCTCGGCTGCTCAGCTTCACTTCACTGGAAGTATTTATGGTTTTCTCTGGCATAGAAGGGCATAGAGTTTCAGGAATTTCCTGAAGCTATTTCAAATTGTTTACCTTCCAGTTTAAAGAACTTCTCACAGCATAGAATGTTTCAATCTCTGAGGAAATTGTTACACAACACAATATTAGAAGTTTGTGGTGCAAATTCTGGAAGATGATTTTGCCTGTCAAAACAATTAGGAAATAGAAGACCTTTCAAACTCTCTCTTGACCTTTAATGACTCTTTCCCCACTCCCAAATCCACCATATCCAGTTTTCCATGCCATCATAAATCTTCGTCTTGTTCCTGACATTAGGTTTTTTTAAAAAATTTTAGATAAGATAAATAATGTAGTATGAAATTATTTTACACAGAATAATAATTATGAGACTTGCTCACACTTAGTCTATCAATAATTTATTTTATCTTTTTGATGCACAGCATTATATCCTATGGGCACGTCATAGTTTAAAACATTTTATTAACATGTAATGATTTCAAAAAGAAATAGGATCCACTGTGATACTTCCATGCACGCATGCAGTACATACAAACCATATGCATCCATACTTCTCTCCCTGTGTCTCCCTCTCCCGCCCCCTTTCAGTCCCTAGCAACGATGCTACTACTTTGGAATGGCTTTTGTTGTTTCCACATAGAGAGAAAAAGTGATGCTTATCTCCTTGTGTCTGGCTATTTCACTTAACATAATGTCTTCTAGTTCTATCCATTTTGCTACAGATGATAGTATTTCATCCTCATTATATCTGAATAATATTCCATTGTGATTATAGGCCGTATTTCCTTCATCCATTTTATTGTTAGTGGGCACTTAGGCTGGTTTGTTTTTCACCTTAGTGGCAACAAAAAATGACATATAAACAGAAGCATGCAGTTATCTCTTTTGTGTTGTGACTTCATTTCCTTTGCATAGAAAACCAAAAGTGGAATCACGAGATCTTATCTATTTTTAGATTTCCAAGGGATCTCCATAATGCTTTTCACAGCCTGTACTAATTTATATTCCAAACCAACAGTGTGGGATTCCTTTCACTTTATATCTTTGTCAGCATATTTTAAAAATTTATTTATTCATTTTTAATAGTCATTCTAATTGGTGAAAAGATGGTATTTATTCATAGTTTTGATAATATGACCATGATGACTAATGATAGATATCATGTTTCATTCATTTATCAGCTGTTTACAATTACTATTTTGAGAAATGCATATTCAAATAGCTCTCCTATATTTTAATTGGGTTACTTATTATGCTGTTAAATACTCAGTGTCACTTCTATATTCAGGGTATCGAGATGGTCTGTTAAATACATGGCAAATATTTTCCAGTATCCTGTAGGTTGTCTCTTTCTCCTCCTGATTATTTCCTTTGTTATTCAGAAGCTGTTTAGTTTAATGTAATCCCACTCTGTTAATTTGGCTCTGTTCCCTGAAAGGCATTGCTTCCCTACAGCAACTTCAGAGCTGTAGGTGCTGCATTAAAATCACTAACCCAAATTGATCTAGTTTTAGAATGAAGTGAGAAATAAGGAGCCAAATTTCCATCTTCTGCATGGAAACATCCAGTTTTTCTAGTATCACAGCAGAGGAGGTGGCTCTTGCTCCAATATTATGTTTGTCAAGAATTATTTGGCTGTAGATATGTGGGTTTATTTCTGAGCTTTTTCTTCTGATTTTGGTCATGTTTTTTTTCCCCAGCATTAAGCTTTTTGTAATCTTACTTTATTCAGGTATTATGATGTCTTCAGATTTTCCCTGTCATCAAGGATGCATCAGCTATTGAGACTCTTGTGTTTCTGTATAGAATTTTAGGATAGTATTTTCTGCATCTGTGAAACATATCACTGATATTTTGATGTGAATAAATTGAATCTGTAGATTGTTCTGGGTAGTGCGGAAATTTTGTAATTATTAACTCTTCAAACCCATGATATTGAGAGTTAAACCTTAACCTGAACCAGCAGATCATTCCTCAGTGACAGAGTCCTGAAAAAAAAAAAAAAAAAAAAAAAAGGGTCCTGGGCATCAGATATAAAACAGATAGAAAAGGTGGCTCAGAATATCTTGGACATGCCATGGCTTATGTCAGGCAGGCTTATTAAGAAGTGCTACATTTAATATATTATTTCCAGAGGAAAATGAGGTAAATTCAGCAGAAATCATACAATGAGATGAAGTTAATAAGATAATGTTGCACAAGGGGAACACAGTATCTTAAGATCATTATAGATCAAGCACACAGAAGCCTTGGGACTAATAACCATGGCCTTGCATGGTAAGAAGAGTTCCAATCTCAGGATCTGAATCTATAGCTCCCTCCAGGGTCCTGTCCCACACTGTTACTGGTTCTGTCAAGCATATTCTTGGTTTTAGAGAAGAAATATGGGCCATATCTGTACATCTGTGCCTCAGGGAAAGTCTTGGATCAGCCCAGCCCATAATACATGCTACCTTTCAATGTCTTCTTCAATGTCTTCATTTAGTATTTTGCAATTTGCATTATAGATATTTTCCCATTTTTAAGTTACATTTATTCCTAGAGAATTGGAGCAGTGTTGAGAAGATAGATTTTATGATTTCTTTCACAAAACTTTTGTTATAGATGCATAGAAAAGCCATATATTTCATTTAATTTAATAGCCTCTTGTTTTTCTAAAGAAATCTTTTGTTTTTCTGTCTAGAATCATACAATAAAGAAACTGAATACATTTGAATGACTTTTTTTCCTTTTTCCTAAATACATTGATTAAGTTTCTGGTACTATATTGAGTAAAGGTAGTGAAGAATTGACACCTTTGCCTTTTACTCCTTATGCTGATTGGTTTTATGTCACCTTGACATAACATAGAGTCATCAAAAAAGAGGGAGCCTCAATTGGGAGAATTCCCCTATAGAACTGGATTGTAGCCAAGCCTGTAGGAAATTTGTCAATCAGTGATCAATGAAGCATAGCATACCGTGGATGGTGTCATTCTTGGGCTGGTAGTCCTGGGCTCTTTAAGAAGCAAATTGAAGAGGGAGAACAATGAAAGAGATACCTTGATAGAGGGAGCCATGGTGGGGTTAGAGAGAAACCTGGTGCTAGGGAAATATGCAAGAACCCAAAAAGATGACTCCAGCTAAGACTCCATGCAATAGTGGAGAGGGTGGCTAAACAGACCTTCCCTTGTAATCAAATTGATGATCATCTTAATTGTCATCCAGCCACGGACTGAAGCAGATGCAGAGATCCACAGCTAAGCACTGGGCTGAGATCCCAGTCTGGTCATAGAGAGAAAGGAGAAATTATATGAGCAAAGGGGTCAAGATCACGATGAGGAAACCCACAGAGACAGCTGACTTGAGAGCTATTGGGCGTTTATCGACTCTGAATTGACAGCTGGGGAACTTACATGGGACTGAATCAGGCCTTCTGAATGTGGATGACAATTGAATGTATCAGCAGTTTAGGGACCTCTGGCAGTGGGACCAGGATTTATTGCTAATGTATGAACTGGCTTCTTGGAGCCCATTCTCTACAGAGGAGCACGTGGCTTAGTCTTTATACTGGGATGAGGGTCTTGGTCCTACGTCAACAAGATATACCCTGGGAGTCTTTACCCTCTCTGAGGAATAGATGGGGGATGGGATGAGGGTAGTTGGGAAATGTCTGAGAAGAGGGAATGGAGGGGAAACAGCGATGGGTAGTTTTTTTTAAAAAAAATAAACTTTTAAATAAAAAAATATAATAAACAAGGAAATGAAGTAGTAATAATGTTTGAACTCAATTACAGGCCCAGATTGGTGTGCGATAGATCTAGGTATAGAAGGAAGGATGGCGATGCACACAAACTTTTAGTATGTCTGTGCTTTTTGCTCTTTGCTTTCTGGTTTCTTTTTGTTGTTGATATTCTAGTTTTTGAAATTACATATATGTACATATATAGAGAGAGATGATATGGCTCTAAATAAATGATCTACTAGCTTTTATCAAAGTATTTTGAGTATTTTCAGTTTTTGAATGACCAAATAAATTAATGTTTGGTGGTAATCAAAGAATAAACTCATGAAAAATTCTGACTATAGTCACTTAGAAACCATTCCTGACTTCTTTCTTGTTCCTTTGGTTTGTTTCCATAGGAGTAGAAACTATTGTTATGGAATAATCTGTGCTTTAATGTATAAAAAATTACTGCCAGCTACTGACATTCCATCAATCGAAATGTTTTTAGTTGCAGTTTCAATATAATTGATCATATTTCATCTGTTTCACTCAGTTCTGAAAACCAATGATGTTTCCTTCCATCCTGGGACCTCTCTGTCTCCTCATCCTTCTCTGTTGCCCCGCCCCTTGCCCCTATCTTTCTGTTTCTTTACTGCAATCCTTTAGTATTTATTCTCATTTTCACTTAAAAATGCCACCTTTCAGTTTGTTGTAGTCTTTGCATCTGTTAGGCTAGTATAATTTTTTTTCAGGATATGAGTAAACTCCTCCCTTATTTATTTATCCAGTTTTTAAAATAAAATAAAGGCACAAGACAGGAAAAAAAGCTGCAGATTGAGCAAGTCAGAAGTAACACTCCTCCGTGACCTCTGCATGAGCTCCTTCCTCTAGGTTCCTGCCCCGTTTGAGTTTCTGCTCTGATTTTCTTCAATGATGAGCAATAATGTGAAAGTATAAGGCCAATAAACTCTTTCCTCCCCAGGCTGATCTGGGCCTAATGTTTTATCTTAGCAATAGCAACACTACGATATTCTACACAGTTCTCAGAACACATCTGTTATTAAGCTACCCAAGCTACCTGCACACATATATTTACATATAATCACATATATTCACATTGCTTTCTTATTGTTCACTTCATAATATTCAAAAATGAAATGCATAGATATTCAGAACAAAGGGAGTCCAAAGTAAACATGGGCACTTCAAAGGCATGTTATAAAATATGTCAACTTTCTCTTAATTATCCTTTTCATCAGCAGCCACATAAATTATCACCTCAAAACTTAAATGATGACTTAAACCTCCAGGATCACTTACATGTTTAAGCTAATTAAATATTATTTAATTTTAAAACAATGAAAATTCTTTTTTGTGGCTACAGATATTGAAGGAGAGGCCCCCTCCCCATACACTGGGGGTTCACTCACAAACCCAGAATACTTGACACCTGTTTTCACAGATATCCTTCATTAAGCTGGGAAAAAAAAAAAAAAAAAGATAAAGTGGCTACTGTAGTAGGAGGTTTCTGTTCCATACTTTCGGGCCTAGCCTCAAGGCTTAGGCCCACAGACCCACAGACCCTCAGAGGCACACAGATGCTTTCATTAATTTGAGGCTGATCAGCCTAAGGCCCAGGCATATACCTTGCTAGCTCTCTACCCTTCATCTAACCCATGATTCTTCCTGTTCAGCCATGCGGCTCGGTACCTTTTCTTAGAGCAGCATAGTTGTCTTCTGCTTCTTCTGGCTTCTCTCTGGCATTCTGCCCTGTGCTTCCTGTTCTCAGAGTTTTCTTAGTCTGATAGCCCCGCCCACATTTCCTGCCTGCCTTTGGCCAATCAGCACTTTTTATTAAACCAGTGGGCGGGACAATTATTTATAATGTAACAACATAATCTCCCACAGGCTACTTACTCAGGCAAAAAACAGCAGCAAATGACCTTTCAGGTATAAGTTTTAAGAATTGAAAAAGGGTAGGTCTGTATTAGAATGGACAAGGATGAAGCTAGAAGACAGGGCCAAGAGAGAGACAAAGGGAACAGGCAGGAGCATTTGTCCTGGAGGGACACAGGTCTGCCTCTGGCTAGAGAGAAGACAGACATGGCACATAGGCAATGGAAGCTCATGAAGGTAAAGAGGGAGCCCTGTGTTAGGATGAGGTACTTAATTTTAATTGGTGCTTAATTTTAATAGGTAAAAAATGGGAGCTTTTAATTGCTGAACACCAGTAGTCAGCTTCAAGAGAAGGATCTGTCCAAATAAAGAAATAGACCATTGTGGCTAACTTTAGGAATATAATCCAATGATATTTACAAGGCAGAGGGAACTGGGGGGAAGGGGAAGGCCTGCCAGAGCCACATGCTCTAGTGGGCTAGTGTCCCTTCATATGTTACACATTTTTACAAAAATAATAAGCGAAGGTCAAAAAAATAAATTAGAAAGTGGCAGCTTTTAGGAATTAGGATTCCAATTAGTGTGAGTCATTGGTCTAGGGGTTGGATGAGACGTTCTATGTGGAAAGACCAATTGTGCTCCAGTTAGGACCACATTTTATTTTCATTCAATGTATTTGTACAAGTTGCAAAACATTTTTAATTTGAAACATTCTAATAAACTTTAGTTAAAATGCTTTGATTCTCCTTTCTCCCTCTAGACCCTGACAAGTCTATCGCCTGAAACTCATTCTGTATCTCTGGCACTTAACTCTCAGACTGATAAACATTTCTAGTACAGACCCTAGCCCTAACTCTAATCCTAAACCTACCCCTAAGCCTACCCCTAAGCCTAACCTTACAATCATTAGCGTTCTACAAGGTTTTAAAACAAAAACTTCCTCAGTCCCTAGTCAGATGAACACGATTTTGATTCATCTTTCATGAGATGAAAGAAGTTCCTCTTGTCATGATGCATTGTAGAGACTATTCCTCTGTTGAAAGTTTGAAAGCGATGAGGGGAGCAGTTTTGTTGACTGAGAAGCGCATGTGTCCAGTATGGTGCAGCAAGGAGCACTGACAACAGAGCCCTCACAGGTCCAATGTGATTATGAGTGATTATGCTCATAGGTGAAGGGATCAGGTTCTTTACAATTGTTACTATAATGTGTTACTCTATAATTATATTTTTCCTCCCCCAACCCCTTTTTATAAATTGGATTGCATAGTAAAATTTTATTTCTAATTATTAATCCCAAGATTAATTTAAAATACTTAGATTGACACTATTCTTACAAATAAGAGGAACCCAAAACACCTGAGAAAGTTCAGTTTGCTTAAATTTCTTAATAGGTAGATGTTTCTCCCCTTGCTGAACTGTTATGAATGTGTGACCATATTTCTTAACTAATGAGAAACTCACCCTCCTGCTAACACTAGGTGAAGAGTGTGGAAATACAACAGGAACAGGATGAGTCTGAATTACATTTCCTCATATGGCTTTACTTGTCACAGATATTATTGATCTGTTTCTTTGCCTTGAGAAATGATGAACAGTGATAAGTGTGTGTTAGAGCTGCTCAAACACTGAATGATTTTTAAGACATGGGGCCTGGTTGACAAGCACTGGTTACAGCTGTTACCCTGTTCTCACAGGTGAATCTCCAAGCCTTGCTCAAGCGAAGAGGTTCAAGCCTGATCTCAAATGGTGCTATATGAAAATGCTTTATCTATGGAGGCTTTGTGCACAGGCGGATATTTGCAGTTGTAACAGGGAATAAAAACTTGAGTGTTTTCAAGTAATCTCTGTTATTTCATTCATTAGTTCCTTTTGGGGTTGTTAATTTCTAACATTGCAAATAATATTTAAACCTTATCATACAAAAACAAAAGCACCACAAACAACAACAAAAAAGCCCCCAAAAACCTAAGCCAAGAATTTAACACAATGAAAAGCTAATATCTTAACTTGTAGAGTCTCAATGCTTGTCTATATCAATACTGATTTATCTGATGTGGGAATGTCTATCTGTATGCTGTGAATATCAATCTTTAAATAAAGGAGCTGTCTTGGCCCATGGCAGGCACCATAGAAAAAGTAAGGGGAGAAATCAAAGCATAGATAGGAGAAGCAGGGTGGAGTCAGACAGATCGAGCCAGAAGCCCAAAGGAGCAACATGTAAGGAACACAGGTGAGCCATGGGCCACGTGGCAGACAGATTAATGAGAATGGGTTGAGTTAAGATGTAAGAGCTAGCTAGGGATGTGCCTGAGCCATAGGCCAAACAGCATGAACTTAATATAAGCGTCTGAGTCATTTTGGGGGGCCTGAGCAGCAAGGGGTCTGGGGATGACTGCAGGTCTGTGGGTCTGGACCTCTGGCCGCCCAGGACCAAGAAACCTCATTACAACATTTATCTCTTACTGTAAGATTATATTCTAGGTAGACATTCCAAGTTAAATTAACAATAAAATTAAAATCCTCATTTTAATGATTATGGAAGGGCTGGGCAAACTCATCAAACCTGATGGGAAAATTAGACAATGTGTGTTTATCTGTCTGGCACAAAAATGTCTGTACGTGTGATGCCCAAGCTGTCATCCCATGCCTACTGTCAGAATCTATTGACAACATGCTTAATCACCGAGTTTCTGCATTTGGGAAGCTTCTCTCCCTTTTCTGGTACTTTTTTTTTTTTTTTTTTTTTAATATATCTTACTTCTACTTTTCAAGCCAGCTACAAAGCTGTCAATTTTCTGGTACGGATTTCTTTCTCTGGATGTCTACATTTGTGATGGTTCCTGGTAATTCACATAAGATATAGCTAGCATCATACTCTAAAAGAATACTTTCAATTTTACCTATCAAGTGTAATAAATTTTTAAATTTGGGGGTTTTTTTTTGTTTTTTTTTTTCTTGCTATAATTAAAACTGTCAGTTGCCAGAGGACATAGTGAAAGTCTGAGGTAAGATAAAGACAAACATTCAACATTTTAAAATGACGGATTCTCTCCTACATTGTTAGTAAAATAATGATCTTCATAAGATATTATTTGTTTCTTCTGTGCCTGTCTCTTGTTTATCCACTTACAAGCATTATTAGTCACTAGTAAAATGCCTTTTCAGAAGAGTCCTATGGCTCTTCTATCTTCTGACAAGTCTTCCAGGTGGAAGACCAACTGCCTTAAAAAGGTTGTAATTTTACAGGCCTTAATAAGAGCACACTGTTCTGTATCTCAATATGTCACAGCATTACTTTGAGACTCCACCAGTTCCATATACTGACTGACGTAAACAAAGTTCGCTACCTCTGTCTTTTGCTTTCTAGTAATACGATAAACATAATCTTAATTACTTTTCTATTGTGAAGAGACACCATAACCATGGAAACTTATAAAAGAAAGCATAGGCTTACTTTCAGTTATAGAGGGTGAGATCATGATTATCATGGCAGGGAGCATAGTGGTAAGCAGGCAGGCATTATGCTGGAGCAGTAACAGAGAGCTTACATGCTGAAAAACAACTACCAGGCAGGGTTCCAAGAAGACAACATAAATGGTATGAGTAGCTATTTGTGGTGGTGCATGCCTTCAATTCTGGCACTTGAGATGTAAAGGCAGGTGGATCTCTGTGTTTATGTTTTCAAGGCCAATTTTGTCTACATAGTGAGTTCCAGGACAGCCAGAGCTACATAGTGAAACCCTTCTCTCACAAAAAAAGAGAAAAAAATGGTGTAAACTTTTGAAGTCTCTCAGTGACACACCTGCACCAACAAAGTTACATCTCCTAATCCTTACCAAGCAATTCCACCAATTAGAGACCAAACATTCAGTATATGAGCCTATGGGGCAATTTTTATCCATTCTGTACTATCTTCTCAGGGTTGGTTCTGTCAATAGTCAGCTGGGCCCTCCCACAATAACAGCTAATCAAGGAAGTTCCCCCCCCCCCAATACATTTGCTTACAGGGCATCTGATGGAAGTAGTTCCTCGGCTAAGGTCCCGCCTCCCAGATCACTCTAGTCCTAGCCAGCATACCTCCTAAACAAAACACTGCACACAATCTCCACTGCATCAATATGTCTTGGTAGTTCTATATACTGAATATTTCTGGACTTGTCTCCTTTCACTTCTCATGGCTACTTATTTCTGTACCTGGAATACTTTATCTCTCTCCATTTTCCTAAGTATTTCAAATATCCAGTAGGTGGAAGAAGAACTTGATTTGACAAGATGAGAATGTATTATCATGATTAAGCTTTCCTGAAACTTACATTTCCCTTTAAAGTAAAACACAATTCTTACTTTTATCTCATATTAGTTACTCCTATTAGTTACTTTTCGGTTGCTATAACTAAAAAAAAAAAAAACAACAACAACAACAAAAAAAAAAAACTCTAACAAAAACAGCTTAATAGAGGAAGGACTTATTTTGACTCACAGTCTCCAAAGATTACAGCACAATGTGCCAGAAGAGGTGTGGCCGCAGGCAGGGAAGACTCCGCAGGAAGGAGGGGAAGGTTGGCAGGTCACTGTCCACACTCAGGACACAGAAAACAACAAGTAAGGCTGAGCTATTATGCCCCAGTCCTGTCCCAAGTTATACACTTCCTGTATCAGTCTGTCAGCTAGGGCCTAAAGCTCAGACTCGCGAGACTATGGGTAACACTGGCTCACAAAGAGACCCTATCCCAGTCACCTTCTCTCCTCTCATCCTGTCTTAATTTTTGGAGAACATTTCATTCTTTTTTCTAGGATTATATTAATTTGCACACTTGTGTTGAGCCCAAGTGATAATGTGAGCTCTTTCCAGTGCAGTCATTTGCTCATATGCTCCTGTCTCAGTTGCCCTGCTCTCACCTCCAGATTAGATTGAAAGCTGGTACCCAGTGAGTTAGAGATGGATTTGTTAGATGGAAGAATTGCTACTAAGGAAATCATTGAGATCCCCCTTAATTGCATGCTTAAAAATGCTCATGTAAATTATAACAAGTGATCAGACTCTTACATGTTGTTAAGGAATATATTTAGCACAGAAGAGGAACTCTTTAAAAATTATAAATGCGCTCATATAAATTGCAACATCATTTTTTAATTTCTGAGCAGGGATGGCTGAATCATTTAATTACTTGGTTAATGAATGGCTTATTGAGTATCTTAGCTTAGTCAGAAACACAGGGACTTAGAAAACAAGCGATGGTGTTGTTTTTACCTGCTAGGTAATTCTACCAAAGACAGGAGATGCTACACATGAACAATGGAGCTTATTAAAGTCATTTAATTGAACAATGAATTTTGTGATATAGAGGATGTAGGAAAAGACTACAAGGTAGCGAAGCAGAACAGAGAGCCAACAGAAGAAACTACACTATACGTGGTAGTTCATTAAGAAGGGGCTCTGGGCTGGTAACTGGTTTCAAAAACTGTGTATAATAGTCAACCAGCTGTTTTTTTAGCTATAGTTTTTTTTTAATGAAAAATAATTTTCATACAAATATTCTGACCATGCTCTTCCCGACTTCTCCCAACTTCTACTCTCATCTAACGCCATATCTTTCTTTCTCTCTCTTAAAACAAACAAAACCAAATAACACACACATAAGCCCCCACTAAAGCATTAAGAAACCATAATATCCACACAAAAGACTAGTAAGACAAAAATTGTCCAAAACAAAATGAGATAAAAAGCCAAAAAAAAAAAAATGACAGTGTGTTTGTTTTGTGTTTACTAAATACTGCAAAGCATGTGACCTCCCCTGAAGTAGGGTTAATAGACTCAGTGAAACTTTTGTATAGAAAACTAATTTTTCCTTTGCAAGACGATTTCAATTTGAAGTTAGCTTCTTTATTAGGAGTAGAAGCCTGTGTTTATATTTCCTCTTATGCTGGGGACCCCCATCTACCTTGTACCTGTATAGCTTCTATGTCTGATGCCACAATCTCTATGAGTTCATGTGTGCATCAGTCCTGTTGTACCTGGAAGATATGGCTTCTTGGTGTCATCTATTGCCTCAAGCTCTTACAATATTTCTGTCTCCTTTTCAGCATATCTCCCTGAGCCCTTAGGGGAGAGCTTTGGTGGAGATATAGCATTAAGGACTGAGTACTACAAAGTCTCTCCTTCACTATATGTACACTGCTCAGTGACGAGTCTCTGTGTCAGCTGTAGTATAAAAAGCCTCTCTGATGATAGCCGAGCAGGACACTGATCTTTCGGTGTACCTGATTGTTATTAAGAGTCGTACTGTTGCTGTTCTTTCAGAAGAGCAACAGGATTTGGTTTTCCTCTAGTCCCTATGGCTTATTCATCCTCAGGGCCTTGGCCACTATAGCAATACCAGGTACTGATGCTATCTTGAGGAGTGAGAATAAATTCAACCAAAGATCAGTGGGTCATTCTCACATTTATGCTACTATATCTCCTGGGAAGGTCACAAGGTGTGTATCTGGGTTGATGACTACATCATCTCCTCTGGGCATAATCCCAGTACCCTAGTTATCATCAGTGGGAGTGAAGCCTCTGGGCAGGTGCCAGGTTGACATCATCGTGTTCTATGAGATACATGACTATTCTCTTTAGCAATAGGGCTTTAGGTGCAATATTTTAAAATATCTGAAAACAGTCCTTCAACAGAGATCTTTGCAAAACTGGAGTAGGAGGGTGTTTATATGGGTGATTTAGTTGAACAGAAGCAAGTATGTATTTGAGCATGTTACATGTACATAAATTTGCATTTGTATTAGTTGTATCTTTTCCTTATGAATGTAAATACCTGCCAACATCATAAAAACCTTTAAAATTTACAAATAATAGGAGTGTCAGATTGAGAAAAGATTGAGAACCAACATAGTTCTTTACTGATTATTTGGGAATTTCACATCATGCATCCCATTCCTGCTCACCTCTTGGTCCTTCCATATTCACCCCTCAACTCTGCAGCATCCCCCAAGAGCCAATTATTTAAAAACAAAACAAAACAACAAACACCTTGACCCTCCTTCTTTTTTTTTTTTTTTTTTTCATCTCTCCAGCACCTCTTCATTCATCCCAGTGGCACTTGGAACTACAGGGTGACACACAGTATACCCTTTTGTTCAATCAGCCTCCCTCATAAAATGTTCATTGCATGAGTCGTTGGTCTGGTTCAAGGCCTCTGGCACACTATCTTCAGTGGTCCCACATTGAAACTCCTCTCTGACATCCTGTTGTTACCCTGAGTCATGAGAATCGTACAGCTATTGTTCTGCAGGACCAGTTCCTTCATGAGCTCCAGCAGGTCATGGATGGGGCGGATGGTAGGGTTGGGCAACCCTAGGCCCAAGATGGGGGTCTGGGTGATAGCTGAATGGATCAGTTCAGGCCACTGGGACTATCCTCTTCAGCTGAAGAGGGGAGACAGCTCTCCCAGGCCCATGCTATTGGGGCCAGTTCTCCCATAGCGATGGTGAAGAGTATATCCAGCTCTCCAGTGAGAGGAAGGGGTCAGCTCTCCTGCAGTGTCTAGTAAGAGGCTAGACCAGCTATCCCAGGGACAGAGAAGGATGAAAGAAGCTTGGTGTGACCACTGGATGTCAATACTCATGGTTCCTATGATGCCCTGTGGTAACATACGTGGGCCATGGACATCAATCAACACAGACCATGGCTGTGGTAAGACCACAGACCTAGACATGGCCATAGGCAGCACCCAGGCCTGAACATTACTCTGGTTCAGGGTGGCAAGTAGGCCATCAATTATTCATCATTGTCCTTGCTTCTTGAGCTCTGCCTCTTTCCATAGCATATAAACTGTTCTCATCCTCTTTCCCAATTTCTCTACCATATATTTGATCATTGTAATGGCACCTTCCTTACAGGAGGTGCCTGTAAATGTCTTTAACCAGCCCTGACAGTGAGGACCTAGACTGTCTTGTGGGTGTCTTTTACCTGCCTTGACAAAATTTTTTAAACTTATAAGGTCACTCTGAGATATCACCAGAGAATCAAACTCTTTACGCTCCTGCTTCAAATCTTCATAGTTTTGAACTTCAAGTGATCTCTTGATTTTTGAGTGGTTGCTTCAGCTTTAACCATCAAACACATACATGTTATGGGCAGTAGAGGGAGGAAATGGCCAGAGAATAAGGACATGCCTTGTACGTAAAAGATTTTGAAAAACGCATTCACTGTCTACTGTCTGATTTTATGTAGTAACTTAGTAACTCAATGGAAGAGGGAGGCAAGGATGCAGTGTTATATCAGCACCTAATAACACTGAGCTTTCAATATGGAAAAGGGGATAAGAGGAGACTGAGTATAAGGACACAGTATTCATAAACTACCAAAACACGAGAAGTTGGACTTCTGTGAAAAATAGATCATGTTTATTTCTAACACTGTTACACCCTGAACATTTGTCATAATGCTTAGTTTTCAATAATTTACTCAGCACCAAACAAATTCACAAGTCAATGAGGAGTGTAGCAACTGGTGAGCTCTTTAATTAACATTTCCCTAGGTAGAACGTGTGGCACTTTTCTGGCATGCACCAGTCCCCTTAGCATCTGGTAGTGTCACTCCGTGAGCCTCATCTGTATAACTTACCGATCGATCTACTTCAGTTATATGAATTTTCTACTTGCTCATATGAAAATCAATAGGCTAATAACATATTGCTCAAATATTTTATTAAAAGATCAAAATATCTACCCATTGTAATTCTATAAAGCAAGAAACTTTTGTTGCTACTTCCCAGTGGATATATACAGGTAAATGCTCTCATATCAGTGGGCTATGATTTCCAGTTTTATATGTAATCTACTTCCAGTCTGGGTTTTACATATTCTGCATGTAGAGATCGTGATTTTTATAGAAAAAGAATCATTCTGTAAATTTTATTCAAAGGTTGAAGGTCCCAATTTCCTACCTTCTACATTTTGAACTTCGATGTCCATAAAAATCCCAAGTATTAAAAGCTTAAATTCTGTGGGTAATAAAATATGATAGAAGGAAATTGGGCCATTGGGAAAATGCCCCTGAAGGGGACACTAGAACTCTGACCTCTTTCTGTCGTGTTGTTTCAAATTTTAAGAAAAAATTGTACTCTCAGATTCATGGTTCCAACCTGATACACAGTCACAGGCACAGAGCAATAGGCGGGAAGCTCTGAACTGAAGCCATTAGCCCAAACAAACTATTCCTCTCTTTAAATTGATCAACACAAGTGTTTTGTAAAAGTAATGGAAAGCTGGCCGATATTCACCAGGAGCTTAGCTTTAAAGGAATAATTGCTAAAAGTATTGATTTTATTACTTTCACGAGCATAGATTAAAGGAAAAGTAAGTAAACAGATGTCTTTAGAACTAACCTTGATTCTCTTTTATTTTGTTCCTAAACTATTTATGATTGCGGTGAGTATTACACTTCTAACTTGAGGAGAATTTATTTATATTCTTTAAAATTTATGGATTCTAAATTGCTTTCAAGTAATCAAAGGATAGCTAGTATATGTGTGTAATGATGGATTTTATAACCTGAAAATAAAATTTGCAATAGTTCAATGTTATAACATGATACCCATAGAAACTAGATTACATACATATAATGAATTTGAATTTCATCATTTCATAAATTCAGAACCAAGAAAATGTTGTAGGAACTGGTCAAAAAATTAATAAGTGAAAAATATGGAAAAGAGAGAACATAAATAAAAATATATGTATATGCATAACATGTGTCATAGGCATCAGGCATAGAGACAGTTCCATGGCTCAAAAGAGCTGGAGAAATGACTACCAAAAGCAAATTAAAAGAAGCGAGGTGACAGAGTCATGAGTGCTACCTCAGAATTTGCTGTGAGCTGCTAGCTGATGAAAGGTCCAAGTTCTCTGTTTTAAATAAAGTCTCAACATTCTTACTACTCAAAATATTAAGGTTAAAAATAATTTAAAAAATTTGAAAAATATCTACTCATTAGTAGATTAAAATATATTTTTAAGTCTGATGCATTGTTGATTCTGAACTGCTGAGTAAGTATATTTGTCAGATAAAAATTGTTGCTCAGGCCTTGTCTGCAACTTTAACAGATTTTCTATGAGATAATGTGAGTTGGTTACAAGATGCAATGAGTACTTAAATCCACAGCTCAACCATCATATGTGAAGTGGTGCATAGAACCTACCAGAACCTTGCCCAATATTTGATGAATGAATGAATCCATATAGCAGGTGACTCAGTACCTTTAAAAGGAGAGGTAAATGTTTATAATAATTTAAAACAAATTATCTACCTATGATGAAGGCATATGGATTATCTTAACTAGAAGTGAAACTTAGAGTTCAGAATACTGAACATCATAATTTTCACAGGTAGCATCTAATTTTATTTCAAGTTTGAGCAGAAAACATGAGACAAATTAAACACTTGCCTAGTGTTTATTAAATAATAAGCCAACTATCTATTCATGTATTTCCTTTTCTTTTGAAAATTCAGATTGAATAGCATAAATCTAATTTTAAGATAGCTGAATCCATGCAGGCCTGGTGAGTTAGGGCTGTAATCTTCTCATTTAGGAGGCTAAGACAGGAGAATCCCAGCAAGTTCCAGAATAGCCTGGTATATAGCAAGGTGGTATTAACATTAGGTATCCATATGATATGTGTAAGATTTAGGATTAGACTAACCTGAACCATGTGTAAGATTTAGGATTAGACTAACCTGAATCTCAGTTTACTTGCTGTGTGGCCTTGAATAAGGTGATGATATATTAAGTACACACCACACACATATACATACACAATCTACACATAATTATGAGAATTAATGTTAGCATTATGTCAGACACAATTCAGCTTCAATAAATGTTCAACATGAATTGCCTCATGTGACCAAAACAACATGAACATATCGAAGTTTGCAGGATATTTTTGCTAATCTGTTCTTAAAATCATAATATATATATATATATATTATGATATATATATATGTCAGGTGAATTCAAAGGTGTAATGTGGAGGGAAATTTTTGGTAACAGAAAAGGTCATTTTTATGAGTTGTGATAAAAAAGGAAGAATTTGCAAGGCTGTAGCCCTAAACCACTACAGTAGACAAAAATAATGGAGATTAAGACATTCGTACGATCATGAGGCGAAGACTATCTAATAGCGACAGCAGAAACATAATGTGTAGAGAAAACTATCACTGTAGAAAATCACCCACTGTGAATCTTTGCCCTGTGACCTTCTTTGTAGAATGATTTTCTTAAATTTAAGCCAAGGTTAAATTAAGCATCACATATCAGTTCAGAGATTTCATGCATAGGAAGAAAAGGACCGTATTGTTCAGTCTCATTGCATATTATGGCAATTACAGAAACTCCTCTATTTTCACAAATCTAACTCCTCCCAATGTCCCCACATACTTCTTCAAATTTGTTTTTAATTATTATTGTTTTAGTACATGTACATGTATATAAATTATCCATGTTTGAAGATGATATGATATTACATATCAGATTCTGACAATTCTGCAAGCAAACTTCTAAAATGATTACCAGTTTCAGAAAAGTGACAGGATACAAATCAACTTACAAAAATCAATAGCTTTTTGTAGTATTATGCTTCTGGCCCAGACTTTCTGGCCTAGCCTCGAGGTTCAGACTCACAGACTCGCAGACCCACAGAGACACACAGACACTTGTATTAATTGTACACTGATTGACCTGGAGCCCAGGCATATAACTTGCTAGCTCTTGTTCTTGAACTACTCCACGACTCTTGTTCTGTTCAGCCATGTGGCTTGGTATCTTTTCTCAGAGTAGCATTACTTGTCCTCTGCATCTGCTGGCTTCTTCTCTGGTCACTCTGGCATCTCTGCTCTGTTCTTCCCATTGCCAGAGTTTTCCCAGTATGGTATCTCTATCCACACTTCCTGTCTGCCTTCAGCCAATCAGTGTTTTTATCAAACTAATAGGTGGGATGATTATTTACAGTGTAACATAATTCCACTATAATAGCCTTTCTATGTATCAATAATAAATACACTGAGAAAGAGCTCATGGAAGCACTACCATTCGCAATAGCCTTTTTAAAATCTAGGAATAAAAATTACCATTTCCAATATCATCATGGTCATGAAAATTCTTCTTGTTCAGTAAAAAACATTGCTCACATTTCTGATCTCCAGTGGATGTGATTTGGGTGTGCATTTCTTGAATAACAGGTACCACTAAGCATCTATATGCTTGTTGAATGTGGATATATAATATTTAGGGTTAACACCTATTTTTAACTGTTTTTGGTGTTGTTGGGGTGTAGTAATCCTCTATATGTTCTCTACATAAACTCATATCAGATGTGGGATTTGAATATTTTCTCACATTCATGTTTCTTGGTGTATCCACTGATGAATAGAGAGAAGACAACCATCAGGTTTCTATCTTCTTACTCATCATATTTGTTTTCACTTCCTGTGCTGTGGAGGTCATGTCTAAGAAGCTGTCATTAAATAACTTGTTATGAGATGTTTCAGATTTTCATTATGTGGACTGGCTATCAACCTGCTGAAAGGATTCCTGGCATGTAATAGTCATGTGGTAAGCCCAACATAGTGGCAGCATAACATATGGAGGTCACACCCCTAGGCGTGGTTATGTAAATCTGTGCCCACCTGTTCTCTTAAAAGGAGATGCCATGTGAATGTATGTCTCTTTTCTCATCTGCTTCTCTCTTGTGTACTTACCCAGTAACTCTGTTGAATAAATTCTAATGTGGCTCTGGTAGTGTGTGTCTGATCTCACTTACACAAAACCAACATTTTGGTGCTATGACTTAGGTTCTCTCCTGGGTGTATGTGCATATAGGCACTAGGTAAACCTGATCCGGGGTTGGCTCACTACCAGGCCACCTTCCATTTGCCTCACTGCAGCTCGTTTGAACACTGAACACTACAGGCCTTGATTGGTAAGTTTTCCCCTTTCCAGTTGGCATAGCCACGAACTTTTGTTTCTGGAGAAGACCAGTGATCATCCGACTTTCTAGAATTTTCTAGTCTTGCAGAAGACCACCCCCAGCCACGATTTTCACTGGTCATGGCTATTCCTTCTTGTCTGACACTCATTTCTGTCCTTAACTGCTATTGAAGCCCATCCTACATTGTTGGATCCTGCTCTCAGACTCTGTCCCTAGGGCTCTGCCTTAACATCTACCCTGGGTGCTGATGAGTAGCTATCAGTAGCTTGCATGGGATGCCCACCCTAGATGCTGACTAGTGCCTGTAGTAGCTTAGCATTGGGTTTTATGCCCAACCCTGAGAACTAAAGAATTTTTAAGGTTGGCAAACATTGGTCCAGGCTTTGCCCTAATGCCTATCCTAGGTGCTGACAAGCATCTAAAAATAGCTAGCATTGATTTTTACACCCACCCTGGTGGTTATTAGAGTTGTTTCTGGCTTTGTCCTAACACCTACCCTACGAACTGACAAGTTACTTATCAGTAGCCAGCACTGTACCCTCGAGACCACTCATTGAATATGTGATGGCCCAGAATTAGCAGTGGAATCTGTCCCCTCTGGGTCTCAATAATAGAGAATGAGCTAGGAAAAAAATGTCTCTTGATCCTTACCTCTAAGATACATTCTTAAGACTCTCAAACCACTTTGCCTTTTTGCCTTACCTAGACAACACCAAGCTCATTCATTTTTACACAAAGAAATGGCCTAAGTATAACATAGATCATTACTCAAAATATCTGACGAATGTCTCACTGGACCCCAATATTTTATGGGAGATAACTTTCCAAGTGTATAGGTGGGTGGAAAGAATTTCCCCATCTCTTTTTATAGCTCTAAATGTACTCTTCTGGCTTTCTGTTTTTCTGCTGTTTCTAGCCACATAACCCAGTCCTTCTCTGGAACCTTTCAAATCTCAATGCTCACCTTCATTCAGCTCTTCTACCCATTTTCTTTTGAGGAACTCCAAATCTGGCACCTACATTTACCCCACTGCTCACTCTCTCTTGAGCTCCTAAGGATCCTGATCCAGTTCTCCCTCTGTGAGAAGTGGCTGGCGTAGATAGGATAGTGAAAGTTTATACCCTGTTTCCACTGTCAGAACTTTCTCAGGTGACAAAAATTTGTGCTCTTGAGCAAAGGTTAGTTTGGGAACAGGCCAGAAATCATACAGATGAGGTTCACCAGACAAATGTAGCACACCCATGGGAACTGAGGCTATTCCAGATGTAGACATCATTTGAATTACAATACACCAATGAATTAGCCAGACACAGTTTTGTGACCTGCTCACTGGCAAGTTTGCATAGGACTGATCTGAAGCCTGTCAATTTTGAAAAAATGCAAAAGATAGTAAAAGAAACAGGAGAATCGTCCTAGTTTTTAAAATGTCTCACAAATGCTCTCTTACAAATTTAGATCCAGAGAGCCCTGAGGAAAGGCAACTTATCATGACTCATTTTTTACCCAGAGCTACACTGACATCAGAGCTAAACTTACATCTCTTGAGAGGGGACCACTGACATACAGGCAGAAGTCTTAGCACTGGCTTTTAAGGTGTATCACAGGAGAGATGAGAAAACACACCAAGAAAGATACCTCCTGCTGGAAAAAGCTCTCTGACCAGATCCTTCGCCTCCTCCCGTGGCAAAGCAGACGTAGAATTCCTGGTGCATGATGTAAATGTGGTCAGATCAGCTACTGGCCTTCCTCTTGCCCAGCCTCACAGATGCTGTTCAGCCCTTGTCCTGACTGTCATCAAGGGAAACACTGGAATAAGTGACTGCTCCCAAGCCCCACGTGGCAGGGTGACATTGCACACAGACCACTCTCTGGCTGACCTCCTAGGCCTGGCCATTGGTGGTTGATGCTGCCAGGGCTCCCCTAACCCAAGTCATGTAAAGGGAGCCTTGGGTCGTCATAATGGTATCAGGGCACTCCATCTCCTTCCTTGTGGACATCTGTACCATATACTCCATCCCGCAGAGTTTTGGGGTTCTACCTCTCTAGCCTCTCCATTGTCAGAATGGGAAACAAACAATTTCTGCCTCATTATATGCCGCCACTTAATTGTATTTTCAGAGATATCTCTATCACCCACACAATTTTGGTCATGCCAACCTGAACCATACATACACCTTCTTAGTGGGAAGGGATATATATATTGGCTAAAGTAGGAGCTTTCATTTCTTTTAGTCACCACATTTGCCTGAATCCAGTCTCTCCAGCAGCTCCAGCCATTCCCTTGCTTCTCTTGCTATCCGCTCTGCCTGTCAGCACCAGACTCCCCCTCCATACCTTCTTCCAGGTGAACCTCCAAGGAGGAACACCAGAATCCTTCTGTCACTAGACACTTTTCCTAAATTCCCCCTCTCTGAGTTTTCTGTTCCACCCTGTTTCTCAGATGGGAGGTTGAGGTGGTTACCAGAAACAAAAGCTCTGAGGTATTTCATCCTGCCCTTCCCCTCTCCCTCAGACTAACCCTCCAGCCACTTCTAGAGAATGAAACAAATCCAGAAGCCATCTTACCACTGGAAAACAGTTGACCTGACCACTACCTCCTGAGGACCATAGAAAAGGAACCAGGAGCCTTTTTTAGAGCTGATTCAGGTCAAACAGAGACCATTCATCCCAACAGGATGACCAGAGAAAGTAACCTGAATCCATTTAAACCTCAGCAACAGGTAAACAAAAAACACGAGACATTTTAACTTCTTCCCAACCCCAGACCTGGCAAAGATCCACAAACTCTATTGTAAAACCACTAGTCAGCGGAGTCCCCTAGAAGGAAGAAACACAAAACAGCCATCTTAAGTTTTATTTTAAATATAGACAAAACCTAACTTAAAATTCTCTGTGTCTCAATTTCAAACCTTTCTCTCTGTCTTTTCCTCTTCTCTCAATCTAACTCCAGACCCTGTAATAGCAGAGACCCTTACTACATGTGCCACTTCCCAAGGTTCTCTCACTAACTCAAGTTTTTTCCAAGGTTCAGAAAATCAGAATTCATCATCCCATGCCTTAAGCTTACCTAGACAGCAGGAATGAGCCACAAAACCAGCAGACCAACCACCAGAAGATACACCTCTCATCTTCCAAAAGACAAACTTGACCCTTAAGCAGCTTGAAGCAGCCTTAAGAGATCCATCAACCCTGTTCCAGTCCAATCCATTTCCCATGCCCCCCCCATATGAACCCAGCTTTCTTTTTATAATAAGCATAAGGATGAGATGTAAGGATTCCCACCACATAGCAGCCACATGGTAAACCCAACATGTTGCCTGCAGAACATGATGCATATGGAAGGCACGCCCCTAGGTGTGGCTATGCAAATCTGTGCCCACTCCTCTCTTAAAAGGAGACACCACATGAAAGTCTTGTCTCTTTCTCTTCTGCTTCTCTCCCTTGTACCCGCTCAGCAGCTACCCTGAATAAACTCTAGTGTGGCATCTGGTAGTATGTGTCTGATCTCATGTGTGAACCAACCTGTCATCACCCTGCCTCAGCCTCCCAAATACTAGTATTACAGGTACACATCAGTACCTCCAGGTATGCCATTTTCATACAGTACTTTCATAGTTGGGGTCTTAAATTGAGGTTGACAATTTTGATTTAATTTTTGGAGTACTTTTAAAACCATAATCTCTTCTCTCTTTTTCTTTGGTTCTCTTTACCCCAATCCCTGCTCAAAGCATTTAATTGAATTATTTTTGTATTAAAAGAATCATCACCTGCTATTGCTTCCTATTCTTTCATGCCTACATTTATTGTTTGCAATATTACAATCCAAATCAATGAAATTATGACTTAATAAACAAGAATTAAAATTTCTGGTAAAGAGTAAAGAGAAGATGTATATGAATGTTTAAAATTATTCTCTGCCTCTGATAATACAGAGAAATAAAGTTTAAAAATTATGACACATAAAAGTGTATTTCTAAGCAAACTAATTTTTATAGTGCCTGTCCCTTAACAGACTGGTTCCTATGAGCCTCAGTACTTAGAAAAAATACTATTATGATTTGTTTCTCATAAAAAACAGAAAGATAAGACATTAGTTATTTGATTTATGAACTATAAATACTAGTAATATAATACTGTATTTATATAAACAAAAAATAACCTTTCTATTCTATGATTTGAGTCTACCCCTAGCCTCTTTTATCATGAAACTCGAATCCACTATAAGATAAAATTCCCATCAGGTTGCACAAATGTATCATAAGTTAATTATAAGTAAAGCCCCTCAAAAATCTTGATATTACTACCTTAAAATATAATTTGTTGTCTCAAACATATCAAGAAGCAACCATTATTAAGACAATATTCTTTTTCCTAGTGAAATCAAATCCTCTCCAGGGTATATTATAAGAGTTATTAAAATAGTCTGATGGTAGGCAAAATTTTTCTCACTGTGATCAGAAGACTTCAAATTGGTGGCAAAGGAATTTGGAGTCTCAGAGAAAAGGAATCATAAGATTGGTTATTTGGAGTTCAGTTTAATGGTCTAATTTCATGTGAAAATATAGGTACAAGATCAGACATATTTTTATACAAGTATCTGGGAACTGGATATTGAACTAACAATTTACAGACCTTGGAATAAGTAGAAAATTACTCTTGAGGCCATGCTAAAAAGAAAATGTGAAATTGATCACATTGGAATAAAAATAATCAGGTATAGAAAAGTATTTTCAGCAAGTATGACCTGTTTATAATTATTTTCTGTATCTTGAAACATGAATATTACATACTAACATTTAAAAATTACTTTCTTTGTTGAAAATTTATATTTAATTTTATGTACATAGATAAATATACCAAGTCAGTATACTGTGAATCAAAATATTAAAAGGATTGTAGCTGGTGATGAAATTGTAATGTTTCACATGTCTGTCAATGTTATGTTCCTCTAGACAATAATTTTAATAAAATATGTTCTTCAAAGCGTTCTATCTTTATGAATATTTGCCAGTAGTTCTATTGTGTAGTGTCAGTGGAACATTTGGTAAGGTCATACAAGTTATCAGGCTAAGAAAACTGTGAATGTTAATGTACACAACCATTCATCTCCAGAAAAATGGAAAGGAGTAAATAAGCAAGAAGCAAAAACTTATTCTTCATACAGCTTGGTATTCTGTCTGTGATATTGTGTACCTATTTATTAGCCAATAACTTAACTCAACATGATTTTATAACACTGCAGGAATCTTATTTTACTAAAACCTTTCTTAAAAAAACATGATCTTGAATCCTGACACACTCTTCCATCAGTTTTGTCTGATTTTGAGGTAATTTTAACATGGGTGGCCCACTCACAAATGTCAACTATAAAGAAAGGAAGAGTAGAGGAAGGGAGGGAGAGAGGGAGGGAGGAGGGTGGGAGGGAGGGAGGGAAGGAGGGAAGGAGGGGGGAGGGAGGGGAAAAAGGAAGAAGGACTGAAGAAAGTAAAATCTCCAGCATCTGGAGCTGTTCTGTTCCTCTGAATTAAAATGCTTGACTTGCAGACACCAAGTCTTCCTCTCTTGCTCTCCCTCCCTTCATAGCTCTTTCTTCAATCCAACTAGATTTCTCTTATGACAATAAAACAATTTCATGCTATATGTGAACTTTTCATCAAGATTTTTTAAGCCATCCTTACCATGCCTCTAATTGTAAAGGCATTTTGTTTCAAGGAACACTCTACAGATTATTGGAGTTCCATCAACATAAGTGGACTTTCATTGAAAACAACACTTTGCTATTAGGAATTGACAGGTAAGGCTGTCTCCAAAGTCTAGCATCTTACTCATGGTAATGGGAAATGTTAGAACTGTGAATCATTACAACAAACGGCAATTTCTACACAATAAAATCAATGTTCAGTGGTTAACTTTCCACTTCACTTTATGTTTCTTTAGGAATTTTCTTGACATCTACAATAGAACCACTTTACATACAAGAATAGGACTTCAGGGCAGAAAAGTTCAAAGGATGTTGAATAAAAATAGTTTTAAAAACAAAAATTTCAAAATCAAAGAATAAAAAAAAAGTACAGATACTTTGCAAAACCACAAAACAATCTTTTGAAAAGCAGCACAAAACTCTTCCCAGATACAAAATGGTGCTGTTGATGTAATGACAAATACAACATACAATAAAATACAACATGACAAAAGAGTGGATCAAGTACATTATTTTCATTTATAAGAAAATTACAATAACTTTATGCTACTGAAATGGTAGATAAAAAGAGTAATTTCCTGGAAAAAATATAAATTATCTAAATACATAAGAAAATTTAACATACCAAATAATTTTACAGAACTTTATTCCATGAAAAAAAAATGAGCACATAGTTCTAACATGCAGAGTTGATCAAGTAGAGTAAAACTCCAATCAGAGAGAGAAAGTTCAAATACGCCCCCTATTTCCTTGCCATCTCCACCCTTCTCTAGGAAATGAACATAACGACCCACTCACAGATGAACATACAAACTAATCCATTCTCAAGACTGTCCAGTCAGACAATTTGTTATCTCAATTTAAATATAATTCAGAAAAATTAAGAGAAAGTAAATTTGCCATGTGAAGAATTGGGGTCTTATGTGATAGGTAACACTGGGTGAACATATGTGTATGGAAGTGTTCAAGTCAATCATTGTAAGCCCAAGCAGATTAAAATCTTGTGAGGATAGCCTAATGTCATTGAAAACATTCAGTGCTTTCCATAGATGAAGGAATTTGCTAAGGGTGCTGTGTGATGTGAACACAGGTGTTCCTAGTGCTTATGGCTTACCTCATGCGGGCTGATTTATTCTATACAAAGACACTGATTAGTTGTAATTACCTTTAAGATCGGGGATTTAGTAAGAGTAAGTGCACACTCTTATTTACTAAATCCTTCATAATTAAAAAAATATAATCAGAAGATAAAACAAGCATTAGTTTAAAATATAACATATATAATATATATGTTTTATGTATAATAGTACACATGCAATTTTAGTAATCAAATATATTTTGATAAAGAATTAAATAAAATAAAAATACATATATACATCAGTGTTTAAAATATTTTGAAATATAAAAATTACATGAAATAAGAAAAATTCAAATTATTTTCCCTTTTAGTAATATAATGCATTGTGATTTAAATTCTACTTGTATAATGGTTTCTACCAAAAGTTAAACAAATATTGTTAAATAAAATGGAGTTTGGCAAGATAATGCATACCTAGGAAGAATCTTTTACCAACACAGAAGGTAAATTCCATGGTAATTTGTTTTCAACTTATTTGACATATTTTCTTTAAAGAAGTTTCAGTGATTGCCATGAATAACTATGAACAGAAATAGCTTAAAAGAACTCAGCACATCACATTAAATTGTACATTTCCACAACTGCCTAATTAAAAAATCTTGGATAAAAAATTTTCATTAAAAAAATTTCTATACCTAAAATAAAATTAAAAATGAAGTGAGAGATCCACAGATGGGACTGTCTTGAGAAATTATAATTTAATTACTCATTTTTGGTTTGGAAAGTAACCTGGACTATTTTAAACCAAATAAAAGGGATAAATATTGGTTACATATACACATTAAAGCAGCTTTATTTGAGAAGTATTAATGAAAATGAGCATAATTTGATTTTCTTTAGTTAAAGGTTTCAAATCTGCAGTTTCCCTATAGAATGATAAAGACTGTGTGACATGTATTACAGTTGTAGTCATTTAATGGTTGATAATTAAATAGCATCCTTACTGAATCTTGCAAAATTTAATTAAACATAGCATACTGCAGATGTGAGATTTAAATTACCACTTATAATTACATCTAAAACACAACTGCTGGTATGGCCATACAGAATTCTGTGAGAAATTTACTCACTTTAAACAACTTGTTTTTGAATTTCTCACTTTTATTTTGTTAATTATTTTAGCAGCAGGTGAAATCTCAAATACGTTCAGATATTGTTTTTTTTGTGAATGAGGGAACAGTACATCATTATGTGTGTGTTATAAATACCAATTGCAAAAATAAGCAAAGATTAAAAGAAGAGAAACAAATAGAGCCTCCCTCAACCACAAAGTACCCCCTGCAAGACAGGAGAAAGCTGATTTCTCTCATAACCATTTGTAAGTCACATGCTTGCAAATTATTAAAATCCATGAAAAACATAAAAATTAAATATTGATTTCCAGGAAACATTAAAAATTTTCATGTGAATGATATAGGTGCTAAGAGAATTTCAGCTTGCTTTGTTCATTCCTGAAGATGCCTTTGATGCTTTTGCACCTGCAATGTGTAAGAAGTGTGGCGACTTGACTATTTCATAGTTGATTACACACAATGATCACACATGCTCTTAATATACCACTCAGAATATTAATTTGAGCTATGTTACACTATAGAGTAGAAAAACAAAAATTAAGTATGCTAAAACTTAAACTCAATTTTCAATATTCTGAAATATAATATCTGCAATATTTCAGAATCACAAATCTTTACAGTGAGAATCTTAGCAATTGAGGACTCTGAGACCAGAAAAGTAAACAGAAAATGTTCAAGTGACTAACAAAGAATTGTTTGAACCCACATCTCCCATCTCCATAAACACACAGAGAGGCATGACTTATTTTTAGTAAATTATGGGAGTGCTTACACCCTAATATCTAAATTAATTATCCTGGTCATTCTTGATTAATACTTCTGTGTCACTATTGTATTGCAAAAACCTAGCAATTTTAAAAATCTGCAGGTGGGCTTAGAGGAATCTATAAATAGCATATGCAACAAGAAATAATTTGTCTGGTCATATATGCTTATTATATGCATATATTTTACCATAATTGCTTGTGACATTTTAAATAGATGAAACAGCCTCAAAGTTATCATTCAAAAAGGAGATTTTGATAAAGAAAATAGATGGATCCTTGCAATGGAGCTGTTCAGGGCTCCATATGCATGCATGTGACAGTTTCTTATTTACATGTCGCTCATGTTTATGCATGTTCAGAAGACTACAGCTGCTACCCCATTCTCCAGAAATCACAGACTCCGGTCAAGTCTATAAACAGCCACATTTGAGCCTGTAATGTATTTATCATGAAACGCTTGGAGCTCTAATGGAAGAGGAGGGGGGGGGGGTAGTACAATTTGCTTTGAAAAGATAACGGGCATTTTTCAAAAAACAAATACTGTATATTTAATTCAGCTTTTTTAGGAGCTTTCATGTTATAGGAATTCTACTGGTGATGAAAACAGCATCCAGCCAATCAAATATAGTATCCTAGTGCCATCCAAAGTAGAAGACTAGTGTTTAAAATAACCCTGATGAATTATTCATAGAACTGATGTTTATGCAAATTAGAGAATCATGCATCCACCTGACCACCAAGGGAAGAAACACAAACACACACACACACACACACACACACAGGGGAAGAGGGGACTACCATGCTTTTAGCATTCTCCAGGACCTATATAATCAAATGATAATGTTCTTTCATTAAATGCATCAAGGAATTACAATCCTTACCTGGTTAGTTTGTAGGGCTTTCAGATTTTCTGGATGAAATAACTGACTGTGCATGCAACCAATAAAACTGAACGGAAAAGCTGATTAAGGGCACTTACTTAATGCAAAGCCACTCACTGAATATTCATATGCTGCCCGTGTTTATGCAAATTAAAATAAAAGAAAGCCCAAGAGGATTGGTTGCCATAGCCCACAAATACTGTGTACAGCGGAAAATATAGAGAACAGAAATAAATCTTAAAATTCATAGCTTTGAAGCAACAAAGGAAAAAATAGTGAAATATTAAAGACTAGGTGAATTACAGTTTTAAAGTGTCTTATTTAATCATATTACTTTAGAACTACTGGCTATTCCTACCATATAATGCTCTATAATTACCTTAATGTCAAAAGACAGCATCATGTGTGTTTTTCAGCTTTATCCCCAGCCGATTTATCCAAACAGATTCCTGAAGCTTAGGAGACATAATTATAATAAAAATAACACTCAATATAATAACAAAACATCAGATCACAGTGTCCCTATGATTGATCCTTTCAGGCTTGATCCTTCCATGCAAAAATCTAGTACTAGGAACTAAGACTTTTAAGATAACGTTGAGCCTTAATGTTTCTAGGTATCTGCAGCTTTAGAGATAGACAATTGTGTGTTCAATAAAATAGTGTGAAATTTTTGACCAAAAAAGATTCTGGATCAGTGGTCTTAAATTCCAACAATTTTCCTTTGAAACTCAAATGCAACAATGTTCCCTGATATATATACTAAAAGATGCAATATTCCAATGACAAAAAAATCGTGTGTACATAAAATCACATTTATGAGTGTATGTATAGAATATGCATGTATGCACATATATATCTACATGTGTAACATGTATATGGATGATACGAAAATAGAAGGGGGACTATTTGGGAAAAGAAAAGGCATTTTTAAGAGGAGGCAGGGAGAGAAGAGGGTAATAGGGAATGAATATGGCCAAAATACATAATCTATCTGAACAAAAATATAATATTGAAACCCATTAAATTTGTTTACACAAGAAATATATGCTAAAGAAAGTTTAAAATGTGAATCTTCATAGCTGTTTGAGAACTGATTATATGCATTAAGATGACTGGTTTTATACAGTTTATATGCAGGGTCACAGAGAAATTTGCTCAGAACTTAAGAACATTTACTGCCCTTATAGATACTGAAGTTTGACACCAAACACCAATGTTAGGGTGCTCATACCCTTCTACAACTAGACTATAGCTCCAGTACACCCTCCACTGGCACCTACATGCAACTGCACTCATATGCATATTTACCCCCAACACACAGGTACACATACATATACATAATTAAAATAAACATCTAAAAAATTAAAATATCTAAATTATAAAATGCAAGCTTGTCAAAAATAATTTGAAATACCAAGGATCTTCCTCACCTTGTCTTTATTGAGTTAAAGTAGAAACAGCTAATATTTGTGGCATTACATCCACTAAGCTTTTGCTTGTCCATTTTCAAGTACACAATTGCAAAACTTAATATAGAAAAAGGTGATGTGTTGCAGAATATTTGTTTACACTGTGAAGATGTGTCTTTGCTAAGATACCTTTATTACCTGAATTTGAATTGGTAAATAATGAAAAGTCAGAGGCAGATATTGGGGGAAAGCTTGAATATCAGAGAGATAGAGAAACAAACCACAACTCTCCAACTTCACAGACTTGTCTCGTGATTTACTACTCCCTACCCTTTCTGGCTTGGCCCTGTGGTTGAGTTTCTGATATTCCAGACTAATTTTATTAAATATATGTTACCACACACCTTCTTATTGGTTTAATAAAGAACTGAATGGCCAAATAGCTTGGCAAGAAGAGATTAGGTGTGACTTCTGGTAACAGAGCAGAGTCTGAGAAGAAGGAAGGGAAGAGTACTGGGAAACAGTACGGGTGTTATGAAAAGAAGAAGTAACAAGCCATGCGACAGAATGTAGGTTAAAATACATGGGTTAATTTAAGTTATATGAGCAAGTTGGGACAAGCCTAATCTAAAGTCTGAGCTTTCATAATTAATTGAAATCTTTATGTCATTATTGGGAGCTGGCTGGTGGGAGGGAGATGCTTTCCATGGCAGTCCCCACCTACTGAAGAATATTTGTCAGTGAATTAGTAATTCTCAAACAGTCGTGTCACAAAACTTCTCTCCTCTCCCTCATTGATCTAACAGATTTCCAGATACTTTTGAGATGAAACTATTTAAAGCAACTCCTGCATCTATAGTTGCTATACTTGCAAACCCTATAAGGACCATATCCTAACTTGGACACTCTACCTAGAAGGCTTTTTAAAGATTTCTTTGTTGTACAGGGTTTGTTTGTTTGTTTGTTTGTTTGTTTGTTTGGGTTTTTTGCCTAATTACAACTCTCATAGCTGCAGATAACTTTTATTTTAGGGTTGATCATTGGATTTTCACAAGAATAATCCTCATGGTATATATTTACATTCATAGACACATATTTTTTCTAAAAGATATTTTTTCATTGGAATTTATGTCTGCTTAAGACGGTCTTCTTCTCTGCTCCAGAATGGACTCAGAACAATAAAACTGTCACATGAATTAACAGTGAACTTGGTAAAATTTTAGGAACTGTATTTCTATTATTGCCTACTAGCTATTTCTTTGTTAATTATTATATCAATATAAACCCATTATAAATTGCACAGTAAAATTAGTGGATTATAAGTAGTAAATTTCCTTTTCTTGTCACACAATTCATTTTTAATTGACTTAATATAGACTACAGAAGATAGATTGGTCATTTCTTAAAGGTTTTAATTAAAGTATCTTAAAAACTTCTAGGAAACAATGATAAGCTAATATGCAAACAGTTGACATTTATTAAGCTTTCTTATCTCTTCAAAACTGTTTCTTTTTGAAAAGGATAACTTTTTAAAGAATAAAAATTTTCAGCATTTAATTTAAAATCTAAACATATTTCTATCAAAGTTACCCATTGTCTAAGCTTGCCTACATTTTTGGTTGCAGTATAGCTAAGGCTTCCTTGTGAAAGACATTTCAACATTCAAAGAGGATATAACACACACATACACACACACACACACACACACACACACACACACACACACACACACACACACACACACACACTTTCCTCAGTGAACTGCCAGAGGGAAATGTAAGTGGATATCATTAACGTCATCCTTTGTTCAATCCCTGATATCATTAGTGGGATTTTTCTTTCCTTTTCTTGGGTTGCATCTCTTAAACTCTGGCCCTTGTAAAAACTCTGGGGTATTTCTGACAATTTTAAAATATTTATAAGCCAAATCCAAACTGCCCTAGGCCATGGCTCCCTGGGCTCTCTTATCTTATATCTGTGTAAGGCATGAACACCTCAGTCAGTGGCACGAATTCTATAAAAATATCAAAATATCTTTCTCTGAATGAAACAAACCAATGCTTCTGAGACCATGTTAACTGCTTGACTTATGGATTCATAATTTTCAGATTCATAACCTATTCAATTCCTTTTATTGTGTGAACCTCAAAATTCCAAATGGATGTTAATACATCCTTATTAGGGTTAATAAAGAGATAAAGTTGAGCACATTTCCCATTTACATTAGACATCTGAGGGACTCCTATGAAGCCAATTCATTGTGCTTTATGTAATCAATATAATGGTGAATGAATATTTAGAGACAACCAAACATTCATCAATCATGTGAAATTTTTAAGTCTATTTTCTTAAATAAAAATTTATTTTGTCTATGAAGTTTTTGAGTAACATTATTTACTAATGTTTTGCATAGGACTGTACACACACATATAATTTGCCGTTTCTCTTGGAAAATTACAAACTGTGTCACATGTTTTGAGATAATATTCTCCCAGAGTAACAAGCCACTTTGTAGTATGAGGTTTCTGTTCCGGAATTTTAGGCCTAACCTCAAGGTTTAGGCCCACAGACCCCCAGACCCACAGACTCGCAGACCCACAGACCCCCAGAGACACACAGAGGCTTACTATAGTTTTAGGCTGTTTGGTCTAAGGCCCAGGCATATAATTTGCTAGCTCTCTACCCTTCATCTAACCCATTACTCTTATCTTGTTTAGCTATGTGGCTGGATACCTTTACTTAGAGCAGCATAGTTGTCCTCTGCTTCTGGCTTTTTTCTGGCATTCTGCTCTGTTCTTCCTGTTTTTAGAGTTTTCTTAGTCTGGTAGCCCCACCCACACTTCCTGCCTGCCTTTGGCCAATCAGTGCTTTTTATTAAACCAGTGGGTGGGACAATTATTTACAATGTAACAACATAATCTCCCACATATCCCCCTTTCTCTTTTTTAAACAAAAAGAACTCCAAATCTAATATTGTCCCCCTCATTATCTATAACAACTTATAAACAACACTGTAAATAGGCACGAACATCCATACTCCATGTTTTGGGAATGTGGGTGTCGTTCTCTAGGCTACTTCCTGCTGAATAGGGATGCTGACAATCTCATGGGAATCCAAAGAAAAATTTAGAATTATGGACAAGTCTTTAGTTGAGTAATCTGTAAGGCTGGGCCATCACAGTCAGTCTCCTTGAAATTGTTCTGGATAAGAGCTCTGGAAACTTCAACAGAGGTGCTCTGAAATGCTGAATCATCTAGGACATCCATTTCCATTGGAGATTTTTCGAGGGGTCTTCCTCTATCAAACTTTATGTTCTTTATTCAGGGATAAGTCCACAGCCTCTCATTTTCTGTGAAAATAAAAAGAAAACCTCTTCCCCAAAGTAGCATATCTTTGGATTTCAGTTTTAAAGTCAACTCATTTACAAAATATATACATTGAATTAATCCAACAGCATTTATAATCAACTGTCTTTTGGCAGCTTTTACTATTTCATTTTCAGTCAAGAAACTTAAAGGTAAGACAATAACATACAGTATCCAGACACTCTTTGTATTTTCCATCTTTACGTGGCTTATTTTTTATTTATTTATTTTTTACTCTATTTCTTTTTTTAAGGGCTTTCTCTACCTTTTCTTTTCTTTCTCTAAGCCCATGTATATATATTTTCAACACACTCTAAACCACTTGAACTTTTTTTAAAAAACTGTCTTTACAGTATATTTATTTCTTAAGTTTTTCTGTCTCTGACCACACCTTTGAATGCCTAGGGCAACTGACTCCACCCAGATTCTTCTATTTCTTTCTGTTTCTGAATACACCTTTAATCTGCCAGGGTTCAAGGTTGGTAGGATGGGTGGATGGCTCCACCCAGCTCCTAGTCTAATTTCATAGAATTTATCTTTTTAACCCAGGTATTCTGGGGAATTTTAGGGTCCATATAATTACCAAGTAAAGCTTTGCCATCTGCTGCTCATTAACTCCATTTTAAGTATTTGGCAGCAGGGCCTCTTAAAAAACTCACAAGTGTTTTCCTTCTAAGGCTGAATCAGGAAGCCTCTCTTAAAATAGTCAAGCCTCTGCTTGCCTCTGGCAAACAAAGCCTATTTAAGAAAGTATCACCACTAAGAAGCCATCTTTGACTCTGTTCTCTTTTTGTCCTTATAAACAGAAACCTTAAATAAATCATTTACAACCTTTTGCTTATATTGAGGGTCCTGTGAGACTTCAGGAACCAGCCATTTTACACCTTAAGCTGCACTCCCAAAGCCCGCTATTGTAGCTCAAGCCCACATGCCTCACCAGGGTGTCTCTGTACCACAGCTCACATGGGAGACACAATTCAGAGGCTGCTTTGGGCTCTAGAGCATTTTTAAGCTTTCTATGGCTTTATGTGGGCATATTTGACTCACGTTGGACTGTCATTTGTAGTATATGGTTTTTGGCCTGCACTTTCGGGCCTAGCCTCTAGATTTAGAACCACAGACCCACAGACCCACAGACCCACAGACCCACAGACCCACAGAGACACACAGAGGCTTACTATAGTTTTAGGCTGTTTGGCCTAAGGCCCAGGCATATAATTTGCTAGCTCTCTACCCTTCATCTAACCCATTACTCTTATCTTGTTTAGCCATGTGGCTGGATACCTTTTCTTAGAGCAGCATAGTTGTCCTCTGCTTCTTCTGGCTTCTCTCTGACATTCTGCTCTGTGCTTCCTGTTTTCAGAGTTTTCTTAGTCTGGTAGCCCCACTCACACTTCCTGCCTGCCTTTGGCCAATCAATGCTTTTTATTAAACCAGTGGGTGGGATAATTATTTACAATGAAACAACACAACCTCCCACACCACTTGGAGCCAGGAAGTGAAGTATGAGGTTTCTGTCCCAGACTTTCAGGCCTAGCCTCAAGGTTTAGGCCTGCAGTCCCACAGAGACACACAGATGCTTACAATAGTTTTAGGCTGATCGGCCTAAGGCCCAGGCATATAACTTGCTAACTCTTTACCCTTAATCTTACCCATGACTCTTATCCTGTTCGGCCATGTGGCTCAGTACCTTTTGTCAGAGCAGCATAGTTGTCTTCCACTTCTTCTGGCTTCTCTCTGGCATCTCTGCCCTGTTCTTCCTGTTCCTAGAGTTTTCTTAGTCTGGTAGCCCCACCCAAACTTCCTGTCTGCCTTTGGCCAATCAGAGCTTTTTATTAAACTCATAGGTGGGGACAATTATTTACAATGGAACAACATAATCCCCCTACTAGGAAGAATGTTCCTCACTGCGTGTTCCAGATTCTATCTCTGCCAGAGCCTCTCTCTTCACCTCCTTTTCATCCTGTCTATCTAGCTTGTACATATTTGAGTGAGTGCTGAGAAATATGAAGTAGTACTAAATTTTGAATCTCTCTCTAACACATAGTGAGTCGGACTCATATTTTTAATTCAATTATAAGTTATCACGCAAAGTAAAAGTTTCATTGTGATGCTTTAATAAGTGTTGGCTTTCATGGTTCATATTATATCATCCTCTAGTTTCATGTATTCCACCCACCCACCCCCGCCTTAAACTGCCTTCCTCCTCTTACGATACCATTCAACTCTCTCTCTCTCTCTCTCTCTCTCTCTCTCTCTCTCTCTCTCTCTCACACACACACACACACACACACACACACACACACACACACATACACACAAACACACAAACACACAAACACTACAGGACACACACACAAATATATGGGATATTTATATTTACTTGGTGTCCTGTATGTCTTGTCTGATGGATGAATGTTTATGAATGTATTGCACAAGTCATCTAGAATGAATAATATTCTGTCTAGAAGATAGGCTACCACTAGTTGTCAGATGTTTTAAAATGAACCTTTTGAGAATTCTGCAGAAGTCAAAATTTTTTATATATTTTAAACCAGAATTTTGTCAGTATCTATAATGAAAAACCAATAAATATCTTTACTAATATTTTACAGATTATTTACTTATAAGGATTTTAAATATGTACATGCAGCACATGCATACACATTAAAAATGCACACACACACACCTCAGTAGGTACCATATTAACTAATACCAACATCCATTTTATTAAGAGCTTCAAGTAGAAGGTCCCTAGGTTATTTTGAGTTTTCTTCCTGATTTACTTTCAAACACTTAAATTTCTTGGTGGTGTTTATCAAGGATCACAGCCTTTTAGCTCTCCTCCAAAGTAGAAGATATATATTTGTGACATACCCTTGATGTTCATCTTTTTCCCATGGCCAAAGCTCAAAAACAAGATCATAGCCACAGTAATCCACAGAAATGTATAACAAAGAGCCTCATAGTCTTCCCTTCCATTCAGAAGAAGGCTGTAGTGTAGAGAGCACTTTGCAAGCCTCAATTGCAATAACTAATGAGCTGTTCCCTTGGGTTCCAATGAACCTCAAATAATAGCTTCCCTTGTTTGAATATGTATCAAGCTTTGCCCATAAGATAAGCTAGGACATTTAGGCTTAGATCATTCCACTCTTCAGTAAAACTGTTTGGCTAATAATTTTAACCTCTATATTCTTCAGAACAAAGCATTTAATATTAATTCTGGCTTAATTGCTTCCAGCATATCTGTACTTATTGTAGTACTGTGCACAATATCTAAGTTATGAACCAAACAGCAGAGAAAGGGATGAAGAAAATGTGGTTTTATACATAATGGATTTTTTTATAACCATAAAGGAGAATCAAGTTATGTCATTTGCAATAAAGTGACTATAACTGAATATATCAATTGGAGTGAATTTAGTCAGTATCAAAAGGTCAACATTGTGTGTCTCCTCTCATCTGTGAGTGGGCGTTTGTGGACACAACACCCTAAGTACTGGCAACACAAGAGCAGGTGACAATTGTCTGAGGAACAAGGAGGATCAATGGTACTTGATGGGGGTTGTGAAGGGGGAGAGCAGGCGATCACTGGGAGAGTACGCCCCCAACATATTATATACTGGCATGAGAATGGCTTTACAGACCCTGTGTCATAAGTAAAACTAACTTACATGACACTTAATGTTTCTATTTATTACATACAATCTCCGATCATATTTTGGTCTCTGGATTATGTTATTTTTCATGTCTGCATGTTAAATATACATTGGTCACTTATTCTCTCTTGTTATAAGCCTTCGTTCTAAATTTAACTTTTTTTTCTTTCTTGGATCTCAAGTGCCATTGTGTCTGGTACTGTTAGTATTCTGATTTGGAAATATCAGTCCCTGCAGTTCTACAATTGTCTGAATATCCATCAGTAAAAAATTAAGAGGAGCTCACTCACTCCAGATCATAGAAGGCCATCCAATATAACAATAAGCTAATGCACTCTTCTTCTGGTTTCCTGTATCTGTCACAAATTGTGTGTGTGTATACTCAAATGTATGAGATGTTGCAAATCAACAAATAGTTCAACCCTATAGAGGTCACTCTGGTTCTCCTTATAAAATCTCATACCCATAAAGTAAAAGAGATTAGTTTATAGACCTTGCTTAGGATGTATATCAACATAATAGGCAAACAATATTTTGGCTAGTGGTCAGTAGGGGGGAAATTGCACATTCTCCTCTGTATCTTCTCTCTCACATTCTCCTTTAAGGCAGTTGCCCCAAATGGATAGATATTCAGCTTATATTTTGTCAGTTTGTATAACTATGATCTTCTTAAAATTTCCAAAAGCATACTGTCTGCTCAACTGAGGAACTGGGTGTTTGACTATCCTATTCAAAGGAAGAGACTTTACACACTCTCTCGGTGGTAAAGGGGAGGAATACTTACCCTTATAATAATTTTAATTTGTCTTCAAAATTTTTGATTACTAGATGACTAGCTCATCTCTAAAATGATAGTTAAAAATTGGTCCCTCAGGCATATTTAATATCTGGTTATGGGTGAACCAGTTCTTTTAAGCAATTCCTGGAGGCCCTTTTCACCTCCTTCATCATTCTCTGTGATGAGGCAATCCTGAGGCTTTAGGAGAGCATCCAACAGATTTAAAACATCAGGAATTCCAAATACACAAATTCTAATGCTAACTCTAAAATACTATTTTCAATCCCTTCCTTCAGTGTCTGAGGGAGCTCAGGTCCCAGTCACACCATAGGAGACTTGAAAAAGTGAGGGTCCCTGAGGACCCTCTCAGGCAGCACCTTTCCCAAGTGCTAACAAAGATGTGCTCTAGAAATGCTCTCTACCCTGCATATCCTTGCTTCCCAGCAGACACCTAGATGTCTCTATTAAAGAACACAGATCCTCCAGATAGACTGTCCTCTATTTCTCTTTTTTTCATTTTGAAACTGATCAGAATGAAATACAGGGATTTCATTTATCCTGATACAGGATGTTTCTCTCTCACAGCCAGAACCATAGTATTTAGCAAATATGAACTTGTGTGTCCTCTGTGAACATGGGAGGTAAACCTACCATTGACAGGTTGTTAGAAAGCTCTGGGGTTCCTAAAGAGATCTTTTTCTCTAAAACCTTGCCTTTCAAAGCCTGCTTTTAAAGCAGCAAGTATCTATCCAGTGATATCACAAATAGACTTAATGAATAGCTTTGGAATACATTAGGAGCATTTATAAAGAAAACATGAATTAAGGGAGTAAATAAAAATAATTTAATATTTAATAAAATATGGAGTTCAGTGTATCTGGGGAGGGTTATTTGTGTCTTGCAAATCTTGTTATGTGAATTAACTGTTGTATTTATCTTTACATGTCTCTGGCATTTGTTCATACAGTACTTGCATTTTGAAAAGTGTTACTGGCAATTTGTACTTTTTAAACCTTTATTATTTCTTTTAATTACCATTGTCTTGAAATATATTTTCATATTGTAATAATATAGTTTTCATGTTCCACCTCTGTCTGAGCACATCAGGTAATCTTCATAGAGACACACAGTAGGCAAAATTACCATCTTTATAAACCAAGAGCCAGGTGCTCAAAGAAGACTCTTCAGGGACTGAAATTTCTAATTTAGGAATTATGTCTGTAAATTCCATACTCTTAACCACTATAATCCTTATTATTATCTCTGAAAATTAGTAATTTTAATCTTTACATGTATTGTAGAGATCTTCCTGCTAACATAAGATAAGGCTTTCAGTCACATGCAAAATATTAAAAATTTATCCATCTGGTCTCAAAATAATTCCAGAAGTTCCAACAGAAACAAAATAATCTGGCTATGCAGATTATTCTTTTAGCAAAATGGCAATAAGCCTAGCAGCTAGAATAAGAAGATTTCTCAAGTATGCATTCACCTGAAATTTTAAAAGACATTTAAAAATAACTTATGATCTCAGAATGGTCAGCTTGAATTGAAATAAGCCAGACACAGAAAAAGAAGAATCACACATTTTTTTCTCCTATGTGGATTCTAGAGATAGAAATAAAAAGTCCACACTAAAAATAATAGGTAAACTACAAAGGTAAAATAAGGCCAATGTAGAGAGAAGGCTAAAAGGAGGTCACAGAAGGGGTGGGTGTGAGCAAAGCAGCAATACACATATGTTTGGAAATGGCAATGTGAAATCTATTAATGTGCACAATTAACATGAATTAGTAACTATAAAAAGAGGCTTTCAAAAGAAAAATCAGATGGTAATGGAATTGCAGCCCATACAATTTAACTTCTGCAGAATCAATGATTCTTATTTATATGAAAAGAAAAGAGTGAGACATAAATAACTATCGAAATAATGTGGTTGATTTTTGTCTGATGTTCTGTTAAAACGAGCAGATGCATGTGAATAAGATCCAGTCTCTGCTAGTTCTGCTGCTCCTCAAGACTAAATGCACTGCCTAACCATTAGGGAGTAATATGCTTTGGAAGATGAAATATGATGCCTTCCACTTTTTGTAAGAAACACAGTAGGGTAGGTACTTACAACCAAAGAAGAGAGTGAAGGCAATCAGAAGAGGGTTTATCATGAAGCCAATGAAGCTGGGTTTTGGGGTTTCTCTTTGTACTCGCCCCTTAAATTCCGGCTTCTGGTTTTGTATTCTTTTTCTTAAGGAAAGAACTAAAACTGTAAAACTTTGAAATTGACAAAACATGTCACCCACTAAAAAACAATGAATGGGTTCAAGGTGATAGGAGAAACTATTATATGAAGATGGAGGAAGACTTGGAGGGTAAGTTCTACAGTCTTTGAGGCTGATTCTACTTCTGGAGAGACTTTCATCTCTAGAGGGAAGATGAAGAGAGTGAAGAGTATCTCAAAATTCATTTGATTCAGAGCAACAGAACTTGAGTCTAGACTTCGCTTGGCAGAGTTCTTGTTAAGTAAAGTGTGCCAGCCTCAGACAGTGATTACTCAGAATGGGGATGGACAGAAAGAAGCCCAATGTTTTAAGCATGAAGCATCAGCTGCATTACAGAAAAGCCCAGACTTTCAAACTCACTTGAGGAAACTTAAGTTTTGCCTATGCCTATATGCTGGGCAAGAGCAACAGAAAACTACCCCTGAAGGTAGACAACCAAATTAAGATTCAAATTATTTCTACAGATAATTGTAAACTGCAGTGTCCTGAACACACCCAAAGTAGAGGATGGAAGACAACATGAACAACCATCATAGCAGAAAGGCAAATCCACACGCTAAAGAAATTCCCAGGCACAGTCTGTAAAACAAGTGTGCTTACTATGTTCTTGAAATCAAAGTATGATTTGTACATATTAGCTAAGAATTAGAAGTTATGTAAAGTAAAACGAAGTTTTGAAATGTTATTCAGAAACTCTATAGCTAAAATGTACACTTAAAAAATAAGAAAGCTCTGGGCAATGTAATGATGAATTACACAGAGGGAAAGGCTGAAAGAGAGAGAAAGAAACATGAGAACAAACTGTCTCTAGTTGCCTATGTGACTTCCTGACTATATCAGACACTGTCTATGGAAAATAATCTTTACACTAATTATTATTATAATTTCACAGAGCTATTTTTTTCTGCTTTATCACCAGTCCTAACTGGGAACTGGCTGTCTTAGGGCTTCTACTGTTGTGTTTAAAATACAATAATAAAAACAGCTTGGGGAAGAAAGAGTTTATTTTGCCTTAAAGCTTATGGTTTATCATTCATGGAAGTCAGAACAGGAACTCAAAGCAAGAACCTAGAGCTGATGCAGAGGCCATTGAGTGCTTCTTACTGGGTTGCTCACCATGCCTTCTTGCTCAGCCTGCTCTTTTAAAAAGTACCCAATACTACCAGTTCAGTGGTGACTCCTTCCACAATGGACTAGGCTCTTTACACCAAGCACTAATTAAGAAATCACACTACAGAGTTGCCTACAGGCAAAATTTAAGAAGACATCCTCTCAGTTGAGAGTTTCTCTTCTAAAGTGACTCTGTGTCAAGTTGACATAAAACTAAGGACATCTGGAAAATTTTGAAGGGATCTTATGTTTTCAAGTGTTTACTCAGATATAACCAACAATGGCTCATAGAGTCTTGCAACTTTATCTGTCCTCTGACACAGACCAGGACAGGATAAAAAAGCTAAAAATGTAAAACCTAGAATCATACACTCCTTTCTTAAACAATTTGGGGCTGGTGATATAGCATAACAGCTAAAGGCACTTGTCTCCAAACCTAACGACCTAAGTTTATTTCCAAAATCCTCATGGTGGAGGCAAGAAGTGACTTCCTTTGACCTACACCAACTCCTGCTTGCAGCAAATGTGCCCACTGCAGATAGAGGCATGCACAAATAGAAATAAAAACAAAACTGAAATAAAATGTGATTTTTGTCTTATTTTCCTTGAAAACTAGCATAAGAAAGTTTAGAAAAATAGTTTTATATTCAAAAGGTACCTTCTTTTAAAATACAAAATGCAGCCACAATTTAGTAAGTTTTCTGCTTTACTACATGTATAAAGTGGTCTTTCTATTTTAACTCCACTGGCCATTCCGTTGTGTGACCTTTCCATTGTATTTGATAACTCTGACTCCGACATTTACTTATTTAACACTGTAATTTCCTTCAACATTTCAAACCACTCTCTCTACATTAAGTTTTTAGCTCCTTCTCTTCCATGTCCTCACTGTGTATTAGATTTTTCTAATGATTGTCTTATACTCTTTCATGCTGAAAGTCTCAAAAATTCTCTATATGCATTAATGTCAAATTTAATCTTTTATTATTTTTGAATCTAGACTTTTAATGATATGTGATTAGAATGTATTCTGTTTCCTCTCACTCCAACCCTCTTATCTCACAACAACTCCTTTAAACCCATTCCTTTCCTACAGGTCTCTTTTCCTGACTCATTTCTTTTATTGCTACTGTTCTGTGATCAACTGATTTTTAAACAATACCATCTGTGTGGTCTCAGGATTAGAACTATTCCTTGGAGTCTGGTAGATTCACGATTTGGTACAGTGAAGGCAACTGTTGCTCCCCCACGAATCTGTCGATTGCCATTAGTTCAGCAGGGAGCCAGAATAGATTATTATGACCCATCACTTATCCATGACTGGCTAATGGCAGGTCGTCTCATGAAGATCCATTAGAGGCAACTGAAGCTGCTGCGAGATATGTTTGCCTTGGCTGTGTGCTACCTTCACAATAGCATTTCCTATTTTTCTCCCATTCTCCCAACTCTCGCATGCTTTCTACTCCCTCATACACAGTGTTCTCTAAGCTTTAGGAGAGATAATGTAAGAGTCCAGTTCAGGGCTATGCTCAAACCTGCCATTTATTCCCACCATCTTGAGCAGCCATGCATCTGTATTTATTGACAGTCACTGCATAAAAAGTTTCTATGATTAGTGGTGTGAATAATATTGTCTAGGGGTAAAACATAAATAAGGTGGCTTGATGCTACATCAATTCAACTAAACAAAGGTAGTGGATCCATCTAAGGTGTATGGATTCCCTAATCTCAATTTAAACCAAACTGGGATTCTAGTGGCAGGAATCTATTTCTTCCTAAAGTACAGGTTTCAAACCCAGTTAAAGAGCAGTTACCTCAATAATGGTCATGCCATCACTGTACCAGGAGAATGTCTTGTCTGGTATGGTGGTATATTTTTTAGGGGTCAAAACTGAGTAACAGCATTCATGCCTTATAGTAGCCTTCATATCCTTTTCAGGTACCATGAAAATTAGCCAACAGGAAGGAATTTTCCAGCTTGCTTTCTTTATACCTTATAGCCAAGGCATGCAGTGTCTTTAGAAATAAGCTTTCATTATCTACCTCTGATGGAAACCAAGGGCAACGACAATAGGCAGAATCATTTCAGGGCTTTTGAGGTCTCTGTGACTGACAACTCATAGAAGATATCTTTGTTGCATTGAACAAAATGCCCTCTATATTCTCAGGCATTTGAATAATTGGTCCATTTAGTGGTTTTATTTAGGGAGGTTTAGAGGCTGTGTCCTTGCTGGAGGGAGTATGTCGTTAGAGGCAAGCTTTGAAATTTTGTCTGACAAAACAGCATTATCAGTGGCATAGGGTATCACCCATCTAACTATTTTTTATGTTTTCCTTTTTAATGGAATTACAATATGGGTTTCTCTATGGTTTTCCCCTAGAACTTTCACTTTGGTTAATCCTTTTCACCCCAAAGCCTCTTCTCCCTACTCTGGATTTCTACTCCTATTTTTGCTTGAATTTCTACCCTCAGTATCCACCCTTTTTACCTCATACCATCTGCGGTTTACTAGGCATTTCTTCCCCTTCAATAGTCCTTTTCCTGTCTTCTGGTGTCTATAGGTACTCCAAGTTCAACATGAAAGTAAAGACTTGAAGCTAGAATTCACATATGAGAGATGTATTAGGCTATGGTTCAGCTAATCCAACAACAATGGTAGGATACTATTGGAAAGTCTAAGAGTCCAGAAGTTGCTCAATCCACAAGGCTGGATGTCTTAGCTGGTTTTTAGTACATGCTGGAGTCCTGAGAAAGCAGGCTCAAGTGACAGTGAAGAAATGAACTTTCTAGCAAAGTGAAAGAAAGCCATCAAAGAACAAAAGTTTCCTTCTTCTATGTTCTTATATAAGCTTTCAGCAGAAGGTACGTGCCAGATGGAAAGAATGTCTTCCCACCTCAAGTTATGAATTAAAGACACCTATCTTCCTGCCCCAAGATTTGAATCAGAGTCACATGCTTTCATACCTCAAAAGTCTGGACCAGAAAAGTATTCAACCACTTCAAACTAAGCAAAATATCTCTCAAGGTGCCTCCCCACCTCATTTCTGGATTGTAATTTCTTATGAACGTAGTAAAGTTAACAACAAAAATTAGCCATTCCAAGAGAATAGGCAGGATTTTTATGGACAATTAATTCTCTTAAATTAATGTAATGCAAAATTTTAGTAACAGGGAAAATAAGTGAAGAATGTGTGGGCTGTCTCAGTATGTTCTTCATACTATTTGATATATCTAGACATTATTTAAGGTTTTGTTTTTATTTCTATTTATGTGACTGTGTGGGTCCATATGTGAACATGAAAACATGTGAGTTTGGTGCCCACAGAGTCTAGAAAGATCACTGGGAGCTGGAATTACAAGTGGTTGTCAGCCAACTTGACATGAGTGTTGGAAACTAAACTCAGGTCTTCTGCAAGAGTAGTATATACTCTTAATTGCTAAGCCATCTCCAATCCTAAATCTGAATATCTTTTTAAAAGAATACATTTTATTTTAAAACAGACTAAACTGCCAAACTAAAATATCTAATAGACAAATGCAAAAACTCAACTTGGTGCTGTTGAAATAAATAAGATTATAATACAACAGGATTTACTTATGCACCCCCTCAATAAACCTCAATCCATGGGGGGACAGGCTGCTTTCATCTCTTTGGTTTACAAAATATATCAATAAAGTAAAGTTTCTCAATGTGTACAATTTCAATTCAGAAAAATTATCTAAACTTTAGAAGTAATTAATATGTCATCAGCTTTGAGGCATTTGTTTACAGTTTGAGTTAATCAAACCATAGCTTCCCCGAAGGTGCAGTCCCATGTATCACCCTGAGGAAAAGAAGAAAACTGATTTCACAGAATCCTCTTTTAATGAGGATTAAGCCACTCTTCCCAGGGCTCTTGGTTAAACTAGGTCAGCTTCAGCCTCTTCTCTATTCCTCCTCAGGTTACATTTCCAGATTTCTGCACCATGCTTCAGCTACAAGCAAAAGGATTCAAGAACGGCAAGATACCTCTTCCTGATCCTACACTCAGTCACAGTTAGAGATATTCCTGTGCAGATATTTTGTTTGCATCATTTATTCAGTGTCTGAAATGACCCTGTGCATTGGTATCTTCCATTCAAATCCTGGAGCAATGACTCACCAGGACTTCTCTTCCAAGGCTACCTAAATTTGTCCTGGGATAGTGTTGTATGAGGTTTCTGGACTGGACTTTCCAGTCTAGTCTTGTAGCCCAGACTTTCAGACCCACAATCCCATAGTCCCTTTGAAAAACACCAACACTTTAATTGTGCACTGATTGACCTGGGCCCGGGTTTATAACTTGCTAGCTCTTTCTCTTAATCTAACCCATGACTCTTACCCTGTTCAGCCATGTGGCTCAGTACCTTTTGTCAGAGCAGCATAGTTGTCCTCTACATCTTCTGGCTTGTCTAGCACTTCTGTGGCATTTCTGCTCTGTTCTTCCCATTCCCAGAGTTTTCTTAGTCTGGTAGTCCTGCCCACACTTCCTGTCTGCTTTTAGCCAATCAGCATTTTTATTAAACCAGTAGGCGGAACAATTATTTACAATGCAACAACATAATTCCGCTACAGGATAGAAGGTAAAAGATGTCTGAGAATCTCAGACACAATAATGATTACATCTAAGAAGTCAAGCAGATTTCAATTTTAAATGTAGCTCACTTTTTAAGGTTAAAGGGTAAATACAAGTTGCAGCTGATCTCTACTATGGATAATCTAAGCATAGTTCCCAGTGATTTGATCATGGAAATCTGAGTGTGAGTCTTGAGTAACTACTCAGGTTATTTGCTGTTTTGAGCATCACTACATGTCTCTCTGAGCTGTGTCTTCACAGCTCACATTTTATTTTTCTGATGTGTTCACATTTTATTCTTCTGATTTTAAACCTCCGTTTAAGAAGAAAAGTAATTAAGAACCAAGCTGAAATAGCTGTGGATTTAATTTTAGCCAAACTGATTTTTTCCTGTTGTAATTGCTGCCTAATTTCTCTGTTATTGCTCTGTGTTCTAAAATAAGTTTTCCATCTGTTTTTTCCATGTTTGACTGCCATGTTGGTTCTCTTGGAAACTGCTAAACAAGCAGCTTTCCTGATCACAGTTTGTGGCTGTGCTCACTTCAGCGCTTACTCTGCATACAGAAATGCCTCCTGTATTAAAAATAAAGAATAGATTGAACACAACGAGATAATTCTGCTTTGGACAAGAGAATGCAGTCAGCAGCACTTTTGGTTCTTCATCAATCTGGATAATGGAGTAAAAGAGTACAGAGGGGTTGTGACTCTTCTCTCCAAATTGTTCCACGCACATTTCGCCAGATTACTCAGAGTTCTCAACTTGGAAGGTATGGTTGATGTTTTCTTTGGTAATGAACATCACCACACACTCTGTAGTGAGTTACCTTTTGTAGAGGAGAAGGAAACGAGGCTATGTGAATTCATTCTTTCAAGCAATATGCTTACATTCAGGTGATTTGAATAACAATTCTATTTAATAGATTTACTAATATGTAAAGACTAGGTAAAATTAGTCAAATTAATAATGATAAGTAAACACATTCTTTGATGGTAACATCAATTTTGTATTGAACCTTTTTGTATAGAAAAATTAAGTGGCTTGGCCTTTATGCATCCATTATCACTGATTTTTAAGCTAAGAGTTTTATCATTCAAAATGTTGCAATCATCCAATCCTGGGAGACAGGGACAGTCATATCTCTGTAAATTTGAAGCTGTCCTGATCTGAATAAGGAATTTCAAGCCTGCAAATAATACATAAGAACTTATCTAAGAAAAAAAACCCAAAACAAACAGAAAACAAAAATAATACAAATTCAATAATCGACATCAATAGATGAGCCTTCCTATTAATAGGGTAGTAAGTTAAGAAATCTGGGTAATAATTTTCCTTCATACTTTAAGTAAAATAAACTTATTACAAGAAATTATCCCTAAGGAATAACCAGAGCTGCCTAGAAAAGCATATGCCCAGGTGGCTCATTCCAGGGCTATTGAAATAATTACATCATTGTAAATAATTTACTTGTTTTAATGTAATGGTTTTATAAACAAGGTATATCCATGTGTGGAGAATAATTTAAAATTAAAAACTCACTTTAGAAAACTCTTTGATAAGCCCTGTAAATGCTTATATGAAAATAATGCTATGCAATGTTAATGGGGATATAATTCATTTATATCAATACAATCATATGCATAAAAATCCTGTTGTCTTCAAAGAAAAGATAACTATAGTGTTCTGTAAAATTGTAGGTAACTTAACTTTTACCTTATTTTTGTTTATTTTATAACTTTTTACAGTGGTAGCAGTGTTTTTAATTAAAGAAAAGCTACAAAAATCTTAAGATTTTTTTTTATGCTCTGATGCTAAACAATTACTTTATATATCTACAAAGGTATGATGGAACAGTGGCTTAATTGATCTGTAGGACTAAAGAAAGAAAATAAGGACATATGACCTTAAGTGAGAGAAATATGCCTGGATGAAGTAAGGAGTTCAGAGTATCGATTCAGTTTTAGAGTAGTTCTCCACAAAGAGAAAATGGTAACGGTTACCTTTTCACCTCTTGTTTTAATCAGAGATGTGTATGTGCAACTTGAATCTTTGGGATGATATTTTTGTACTCCAGGCCTGTCAATCCCTCACCTTTCCAGAACACTAAACCAATAAAGTGAATTATTTTTAAGAATAACGAAACAGAGAAAATGTGATCCATAAATTGACTTCTTTGTTCTGGCAATTGACTAAGTGACATTTAGTCATCTCTAAGTGCCTGGAGAAAATAAAAGGCGTTTCTTTGTGAGGCTGATGAACAATTAGATGATTGTGAAGCGTTGAACTTCAGAGTGCAGAATGCACTGCAATATTATTTTTTTGTGTCTTCTTTTCTTTTTTTATTTTTGGAAAAATGTGCTTGAAGCAGATATTTTACTCCCCCCACCACACACACTCTCTCTAGCTTTTAAAATAATGACGAACACTTTCTGTGAGAGGCATACAAGCCATGGTTCAAGTAGCGAAGGTGTTTCCTGAGTCCACCAGAGCACTCTTTGGGCAGGGCATGGGTGCTGCCAGGCTTTTTAACTTTGTTCAAATTTTGGGCAGTCTGCTAAGTACATCCTCATTTCACTTCATGAAGCAACAGCAGTGGTTCGTGCTATGAATGACATACCACTGTTTTCAATATGTATTTTCTTCCAAATGTAGCTTTGATGGTTATAGGGAGTTCATTCTAGAACTACAAAGGTTCTGAAATATGAAAATCATAAAATGTTGCTTTTGGTTACTTCAAAACAACATAGCTCTTTTCATGTAGGTATTGATAAGATAAACTCTGTGCTATGGAGTCACACGGAACCAGATATTTACTTCACCACTTAATTATCGGGGGTGGGGAAGGAGATATGATTCTTATCATGGGAAAGGGTTGGAAAGATGGATGGGAGGAGAGATCCCAAGAAAGCAATCTTGTAAAGTTGGTGATGAAAGTTCCTTTCTGTGTTACACATATATAAGTATGACCCACAAGTAAGGCTTGGAGAGCAGAACTGGTCTTTAGACTTATCATCTGGGTTTCAGGCCAACAACTAGGTAGTTCCCATGTGGGAATATCATGGCAAATGATTTAAAGCCACAACTGACACACACATACACAAAGTAAAACAAACAGGCAGTACCTAACAGAATTAATTGCTTACTAAGACAACAGCCATTGGAAACAATCACAATGTAAATAACATGATGATGAGGTGACAGACTCCTCTGTCATTCCATAGTGCTGAAATGGACTACACTACTCAGCAGGTGAAGAACCAGAAACATTTCTTAAGGAAATGAACCAGAGTAACTTTACCAAAACTTCTTGATATTGGAATTATCAACATTCTTTAGTAACTAAAAAAATCAAATTTTAGGAAACAATGGCAAGGACTCTTGAAACACAGAAAGATAAAATCAGAATTAATGAAATAGAAGTATTTGAATAATAAAATCCCTAGAATGGGTGGTAATACGTTTTTCTTAACAAATCTCTCATAGAACAGACAGAACTTTTGCCAACCATTCCTTGAACCTAGTTTATAATATTCCTAGAGATCACTTATAACCATGTAGTAAATCTGCTATCCTACTGTGTACTCTATCTGTTTAACTTGCCTTTAAGAGGACAATGTAACCAACCTTAGTGTGCTTTTGATTGCCCATGTACTCAGCTTTCACAACCGAGGCTAAAGATTTAATTTTAATCTTAAACTACATGCTTCTTCATGCCTGACCCAGCATAATATACGTATATTGTGTGCTAAAGTAATTATTTGCTTAAGGCATCCAACAGGTTGAAAGAAATCCTAAGCAACATATACCTCATAACTTTCCAAAGACACATAAATTTAGGTCAAGGGTCAGTTACATATGATTGAATTTTGCAGGGCTCTTGTGTTGCATTGAGGTTTCTTGGTCCTGGGTGGCCAAAGACCCAGACCCTGCCACGCCAGACCCCTTAGCTGCCCACTGCTGCTGCTCAGGCCCCCAGAAATGACTCAGACGCTTATATTAACTTCATGCTTTTTGGCCTATGGCTCAGGCACATTGCTAGCTAACTCTTATATCTTACAACAACCCATTTCTATTAATCTGTCTGCCATGTGACCCGTGGCTCACCAGTGTTCCTTACTTGTTGCTCCTTTGGGCTTCAGCTGGGTCTGTCCCTGACTCCACCCTTCTTTTGCTACCTATTCTGATTCCTCTGCCTACTTTTTCTATGGTGCCTATCAAGGACCAAAACAGCTCTTTTATTTAAAGATTGATATTCACAGCATACAGAAAGATATTTCCACATCACCTGGAGAGACAAAAAGGGAACAGAATCAAAGAAGGCTTTCTAGTGGTGGTGTTTTCTCGGATCAGCTCTTTTTGCTGGAGGCAAACTGAGGCTTGGCTTTTTAAAGAGAAACTTCCTGATTCAGCCTTAGAGGCAAAACATTTGTGAGTTTTTTAAGAGGTCCTGCTGCCTAATATTTAAATGGAGTTAATGAGCAGCAGATGGCAATGATTTACTTGATAATTATATGGGCCCTGAAATTCCCAGAGTACCTGGGCTAAAAAGATAAATTCTATGAAATTAGACTAGGAGCTGGGTGGAGCCGTCCACCCATTATATCAACCTTGAACTTTGGCAGATTAAAGGTGTGTTCAGAAATTGAAAGAAATAGAAGAATCTGGGTGGAGTCAATTACTCTAGCCAAGCAAAGGTGTGGTCAGAGACAGAAAAGTTTAAAAAATAAATATACAGTAAAGACAGGTTTTTTTTGTAAAAAGTCTAAATGGTTTAGAGTGTATTGAAAATATAGATACATAGGCTTAGAGAAAAGTAATAAGGTAAAGAAAGCTCCTAAAAAAGAAATAGAGTAAAATAAATAAATAAATAAGCCATGTAAAGATGGAAAATACAAAGAATGTCTGGATACTATATGTTATTGTCTTATCTTTAAGCTTCTTAACTGAAAATGACTTAGCAAAAGCTGCTAAAAGACAGTTGATTATAAATGCTGTTAGAGTAATTCAACCTATATATTTTGTTAATGAGTTTACTTTAAAATTGAAATGCAAAGATATGCTACTTTGGAGAAGAGGTTTTCATTTTATTTTCACAGAAAATGAGAGGCTGTGGATTTATTCGCGGATAAAGAACATAAAGTTTGATAGAGGAAGACCCCTTGAAAAATCTCCAATGGAAATGGATGGCCCAGATGATTCAGCATTTCAGAACACCTCTGTTGAAGTTTCCAGAGCTCTGTATCCAGAAAAATTTCAAGGAGACTGGCTGTGATGACCCAGCCTTACAGACTACTCTACTAAAGACTTGTCCATAATCCTACATTTTTCTTTGGATTCCTATAGGATTGCCAGCATCCCCATTCAGCAGGAAGTAGCCTAGAGAATGATGTCTATATTCCCAAAACATGGATTATGGATGTTTGTGTTTATTTTCAGTGTTGTTTATAAGTTGTTATAGATAAGGGGGAGAAAGAATATTAGATATGGAGTTCTTTTTGTTTTAAAAGAGAAAAGGGGATATGTGGGAGATTGTGTTGCTCATTGTAAATAATTGTTCCACCCACTGGTTTAATAAAAAGCACTGATTGGCCAAAGGCAGGCAGGAAGTGTGGGCGGGGCTACCAGACTAAGAAAACTCTGAGAACAGGAAGCACAGAGCAGAATGCCAGAGAGAATGCCAGAGAGAAGCCGGAAGAAGCAAAGGACAACTATGCTGCTCTAAAAAAAGGTACCGAGCCCCATGGCTGAACAGGATGAGTCATGGATTAGATGAAGGGTAGGGAGCTAGCAAGTTATATGCCTGGGCCTTAGGCTGATCAGCCTAAAACAATTATAATCATCTGTGTGTTTCTGTGAATCTGTGGGTCTTCGGGTCTACAGGTCTGTGGGTCTAAACCTAGAGGCTAGGACCAAAAGTCCGGAACAGAAACCTCTTACTACAACTGGGCCAGAAACATCCTATAACAGTGGAAAAAGCCTTTAAAAAAGAAATAGAGTAAAATAAATAAATAAATAAGCCATGTAAAGATGGAAAATACAAAGAAAATCTGGATACTGTATATTATTGTCTTATCTTTAAGCTTCTTGAGTGAAAATGACTTAGTAAAAGCTGCTAAAAGACAGTTGATTATAAATGTTGTTGGATTAATTCAACATATATATTTTGTAAATGAGTTTACTTTAAAACTGAAATGCAAAGATGCTACTTTGGAGAAGAGGTTTTCATTTTATTTTCACGGACAATGAGAAGCTGTGGATTTATTTCTGGATAAAGAACATAAAGTTTTATAGAGGAAGATCCCCTGAAAAATCTCCAATGGAAATGGATGACCCAGATGATTCAGGATTTCTGGGCACCTCTGTGAAGTTTCCCAAGCTCTGTATCCAAAACAATTTCAAGAAAACTGGCTGTGATGACCCAGCCTTCAGATTACTCCACTTGTCCATAATCCTACATTTTTCTTTGGATTCCCATGAGATTACCAGTGCCCCCATTCAGCAGGAAGTAGCCTCGAGAACAATGGCCACATTCCCAAAACATGGATTATGGATGTTTGTGTTGTTTGTTAGTTGTTATAGATAAGGGGGGAAAAGAATATTAGATGTAGAGTTCTTTTTGTTTTAAAAAGAGAAAAGGGGATATGTGGGAGATTATGTTGTTCATTGTAAATAATTGTCCCACCCACTGGTTTAATAAAAAGCGCTGATTGGCCAAAGGCAGGCAGGAAGTGTGGGCGGAGATACCAGACTAGGAGAACTCTGGGAACTGGAGGAACAGAGCAGAATGCCAGAGAGAACTCCGGAGAGAAGCCAGAAGAAGCAGAGGACAATCATGCTGCTCTAAGAAAAGGTACCGAGCCCCATGGCTGAACAGGTTAAGAGTCATGGGTTAAATTAAGGGCAAAGAGTTAGCAAGTTATATGCCTGGGCCTTAGGCAGAGAAGCCTAAAACTATTGTAAGCATTTGTGTGTCTCTGCGGGTCTGAGTTTAGGCCCGAAAGTCCAGGCCAGAAACCTCCTACTACACTCTTCCATGTCTGTGAATTAACTTTCTCCCTTGTAAAAGTCTGTTAAAGATTTCTGGGGAAAAAAAAAAAAAAGAGTTCTCATTCCTTTGTCATACCATGGTTTCTGTGTTGTTCAGTAAAAACAGAGTGAAGAAAGCCCTTTGTTATGGACAGACGCAAGAGACAGGCAACAGGGATATCACACACACACACACACACACACACACACACACACACACACACAAGAGAAGCTACAGACCACAAATTACAGACAGGTGAAAGAGACAGGAAAAAAAAAAAACCAAGAATTTATTTAATCTGCACTTAGTAAAATATTCCAAGAGAAACTCTTTAACATTTCTGTTTTGTTGTTCATTTTTTAATGAGATATAAATCCTTTTCAGTATCTTTCTAAGGTTTTTTTTTTTTAATTTGTAATCAACAGAAGAGTGAAAATTGAAACAATTGAAATCAAATCTTCCATGGATGGGCATGATAGAGGTAACAGGAAAAGTTTATCAGCTGGCAGAAGTGAGAGAAAATGTTCTGAATGTGTGAATATAGATTGGTAGAAATTATTCAATCTGCCTGAATAAGAGAAAATATTCTTAAAAATTAGACACTACAGACTTGTGAGTCAACTGTACATTGTTTAATGCTAGGTTAAACACATCTCAAATTACTCAAGACAAAAACACGTGTAAAATGAATTTTTGAATAATGAGAAAAATTTGAAAAAGACAAAATTGGAGTTTCAAAATTCTTGATGAAGACTTTAATGCTACCACTAGCAGACGTGATTGGTAGTTCACTGATGTGGGAATGTCTTTCTGTATGTTGTGAATATCAATCCTTAAAGGAGCTGTTTTGACCCTTGTTGAGCACCATAGAAGAAGTAGGCAGGGGAATCAACATAGGTAGGAGGAGGAAGGCAGGGTCAGAAACAGATCAAGCTAGGCACCCAAAGGAGCAACATGTAAGGAACACAGGTGAGCTATGGGCCACATAGCAAGACATATTAATGAGAATAGGTTGTTAAGATGAAGGAGCAAGATAGCAATGTGCCTAAGCCATAGGCCAAACAGCATGAAGTTAATATAAGTGTCTGTATGTCTTTGGAACTTTGGTGTACATAAGCGGTGGCAGGTGGGTCCAAACTGTTGGGACTAGCTGGGCCAGAAACTTGGTGTAACAGTTCACACCTATACTTCCAACGTTTGATTAGAGCATTATTATGAGCTCAAGGCAAGCCCTTGACAACTTCATGAGATCCGATCTAAAATAACCAGAACAAAGCCAAATATGCATATCGCAAGACACTGTTAAGAAAACTAAGAAGAAAAAGTCTTGGAGGTAGTGACAGAAAACTTACACATTAGTAGTAACCAGTTTCTCACAATAATCCACGAACCAGAAAACAACAGAGCAACATGCAAAGTTTTGGGGAAGAGTACATAATAAGCAGTAGATTTAGTGAAACTTTCATTGAGAAAAATCAGTGAGATTACAGCATCTTCATATGGAAGAAAGATTTCAAAAGAATGGTGCAAAATAGCAGAAAAGAGTTGTTAATGAAGGTAGATAAAGTATTTTCATATAAAACCTAAAACACTAGTGGAAAAGTTTAAAAACATTATAAGATGAATATAAAAATACAGAGTTTCAAAATCTGTGAGAACCAACCGAATGAATGGTCTGAAAGATGTGTGCAAACAGTAGGGCTCCCACCACCAGAAAGGAATGACTGCAGGCCGCTCTAAGTTCCCACCTGAATGGACTTGAAGAACAGCAAAATAAACCATGAAGCATACAGATAACAGGAAGTGCAGAAGTGAATGATATAAATCCAAGCAGGCGTCAGAACATAAAAGACAAGAAAAAAAATCAATAATAAAGAAGATAAATAATTAAATAACTTGACAAAAATCTAAACTCGAATACATTTCTAGTCAAATTAACAAAAGCAACTGAGGTAGAGACACGTATAGGGAGAGCAGGGGAAGTAAATGAGGAGCATGGGAAGAAAAAAGAGCAACAAGGAATAAGGAAGAATGGAGGGATGGGTTATCAGTACACCACTGCAGCATCCGGCCTAGTGTAGCCGAGCCTGGAGAGTGTCGTCAGGGTTAAATCAGCACTCAAGAGACAGTCAGTTCCATCATCCAGGGAGATCAGCTGCTTCTGCTCCCTCAGCCTTTATTTAGCAAGCTTATATACCCCTTAAGTTTCCCTGCCCTGGGTTTCTGTACCTGTAAGTGTGTTACCTGGCAAAGGGTTCAAGATTCCTCATCATAACAGGAAAACCACTGATTGCAAAACAGGGTGTTGATGCACATAAGGTGCATCAACAATGATCAGGGAAGTAAACAAAAGGGCACTGACCTTGCCCAGGCTTTTTAGCCTGACACAGAGTATATGGGTCTGGCTATGCCAGCACCCAACACACCACCACTTCAGACCCCAGAGATATTAAACAAATCACATGAGCCATTTTATACCAACAAATTTGACAACATGAATGTCCTGAACAAATTCCTTACGCGCCACAAACTATAAAAATTCACACATTAAAAACTATTTTTTCCATAGTCACAGGAGAAATATAAAATCCAGAAAGAGTACATTCAAAGCCAAATAATTTCAGTTGAATAATATGAGTGCTACATATTTGCTCCAGAAACTAGAAGAAAATTCCTAATTAATTTAAAGAGACCAGCACACTGTTCAAACCGAATAGAAGCTATAGTTATAAGAAATATTTATATTTTAAATAACACTCCCAAGCACAAACGCTATAATTTTCAACATAATATATGTAAGAGAATCCTGCAATATGTGAAAAACATGATATACAATAACCAAATGCAACCTACTTAATAATGGAAGAATATTTACATATGTTAGATGTAGTCCATTGAAACCATCATATTTAAGAACAAAAACTTACATGTTAATGTGCAATTGGTATAGAACATGAATTTGACAAAAAGTTTGACAGGTATTGTTGGCATTATGGAACCAGTTATGAAAATAATATAGTCTCCTTAACTTAACAAAAGGTGTCTACAAATAAAGTCATCATTAGTAGCAAACTTAGGGGTAAAAGACTGACAACCTCTCCCTTAATTACTAAAGGAGGCAAAGACATTTGCTTTTGTGACTCTTAATTAAAATTGCATTACAATGCATTACAGGTATCATCTAATATAACTATGCAGAAATAAAATAAAAAGCACACAGATCATAAAGAAATGAGAGTGTTCCTTCTCACTGACAATACGGTTGTTTACTATTTTAAATAATATACAAATAAGTAAAAAAGCTCTTGATACTAGTAAATTTTGCAAGATCAGAGGATCCAAAGTCAGCATGAAAGAATAATTAAATTTCTATATTTCAAAGTACTAGCTAGAAGGAAAATTAAAATTAGCAACAATTTTATTACAATGACTTCAAAGCTACAAAGTGTGACAGGCAGAATGCTAGTCACTGCAAGGATGTTGACAACATTCTAAATCCCAGAACTTACAAGGATTTTTTTTTTTTTTGGATACATGGTTGAGGGAAATGAATATCGCTAGTTAACTGAAATAGAAATATTGTCCTGGATTATCCGAGTGGGCAGAAGTAATCATAGAATCTTTAGAGTAAGAGTGAAAAGCAGAAACAAATCAGCACAGGGACAGGGAACTGTGGGAAAGTCACAAGGGGTATTGCTCTCACAGTTCACAAAGGACAGACTGGAGACCAGGAAAAGAGGAGAGAGAGAGCAACCATGAGCTAAAACACAAACAAACTGAAGGATTATTCCAAAGAGCCCCAGAACATATTGTATTCTTGTTGGCACCTTGATTTCTGTCTGAGGCTCCGTTAGATTTCCAAAATATTGTATTGTAAGAAAGCAAATTTGAGTTGTTTTATGCTTCTAAATATGAGGCACTTTTTTTTTACAACCACAGAGAAAACTAATGTCCCTGTTATAGCTAGGACACATCATGTAAAATCAAAATGGCAAAATATTTTAAATGCTGTTGAAATGTTTAGGAATAAATGGCAGGATTTACCATCTTTGTGGGTTAAAAGACTTGAAATGAAGTCACAATTTTCCCCAAATTGATAGTAGACTGAATGCAACATTAATTTAAACCACAGCTGATTTTAAAAAAATGTATAAAAAAAGATCAAGAAAAAATTGAAAACATAGAAAAATCACAAAGCTTCATTTTAAGGTTTTCTATAAAGCTGGAGCAATTCAAGACACTGATTTGGGTGAAGGAAAACATACACAGAGAGAAAGAGAGAGGGAGGGGGAGGGAGGGAGGGATGGGGAGAGAAAGAGAGAGAGAGAGAGAGAGAGAGAGAGAGAGAGAGAGAGATGGAGGAAGTATAGTGACTACTGTTCATATCCATAATCAGACTACATAACATAACCATTGGCGTAGGTAGGTATGCAAAGATAATTCAATGAATAAAATCAAGTTGATCTAGCCAAAACCACTACAAAAAGGAAACACCATTATCTTTAAGACAAAGAAAAACAAAAAGACACCCTGAACCTCTCAAGTTATTCACACTGATTTCAAATGAATCAATAATCTAAATATAAAATACGAGCTAAAAACTTCAGAAAACAATATATAATTAAAACTTTAGTGATCTGACACTAGAAAGGAAGCATTAAATTTGACCCCAAAACTCAGTCCCTTAACGAAAAAATAGATGAAAGGAACCTCATTAAAACTAAAAATTTTGTTCTGTTGATAAAGTCAATAAAATTAAAATAGAAGCTACATCATATAAGCAATCGTTCCAAAATATGGCAAAGACTGTATATCTGAAGAACTCTAAAATATGATGCAACTGAAGAAGAATAAAGAATAAAATTAATTTAAAAAAATAAATGAGAAAAATATTTCAGGCAATATTTTATCAAAATTATCTCTAGATGATATGTAACAACCAAAAAGATGTTAGAGTTACTAAGAAGTACAAACTAAAATCACATTTATTTATCAATATATTTCATAAAATGTCTAAATTTTAAAAAATCTGAAAATATATAGTGTTGCTGTGCTGATAGAAAAGGTTGAGCTTCCACATTATGTAGTGAGAACACAAACATGGTTCAGCTGCACTGAAGAATTTAGCAGCCTCTTCTAAGGTCTGACATGTCCTGACAGCCTGGCCCAACAGTCCCACTTTTAGAGTTTACTTGATGAACTAGGAACTCATTCCTTAAAAACAGAACAACATACACATAAATTTTTGCAGTACGTCTACATTTAATTGCCTAATCTGGAAGTAATTCAAATGCCAACAATAAATGGACAAATAAATGATACTATTACCTTCAAATAATGAAATGCTATGGAAGCAATGAAAAAGAAAGATCCCTGGAAAACCACAGCAAAATGGGTGAATGTCAAAGATATGCTGAGGGGAAAATGTCAGTGGCATGGTATTACATGACTCATTTTTTATCATCTTCCCAAAGAGCTGGAAGCATGAAGCAGAGAGGAGATCAGTAGTTGCCAAGGTTAGGGACCAGAGAAATGATTGACTATGAAGGCAAAGTACATGGGAGGTTTTTGTGATAATAAGAATATTGTTTACTCTGATTGTGACAGGATTTAGGAAAATGTTTAAGTTCAGAATTATGATTGTATAGACAAAGTCAATTTGGCCATATGTCAATTTTAAGAAATAAAATGCTAACCCATTATTTTAATTAATCTAAAGATTGTTAGAAATAGTTTTCAAGCCAAAGCCAAACTGTAATTAACTTTAAAGTTTGACCTAAAAGCAAAAACAACCGTAGTTAAAAAGTTTCTTTCTTCTAAGTTATAGATGGTCTTCTTTAGTCACTGACATTTCCATGAATTGGTATGTTTTATTTTAAATTGTATTAATTACAGGAGTCTACAGCTTAAAGTTTTTTTTTGTTGTTGTTGTTTTGTTTTTTTGTTTTTTTTTTTATCAAGAAGAGCTGATTGTGATTTACAACACTAATATGTTTAAGTATGTCCTCTGTAGGTTTCTGTTACTGTGATAAAACACTGGCCAAAGTCAACTTCATGGGAAGTGTTTATTTAGTTTACATGTATGTCTCAATCATGGTAGATCATAGAAGGTTCCAGGGTGGAACTCAAATGGGAGCCATGGGGGGGAATGTTGCTTACTGGCTTGCTCTCCTGTTATGCTCAGCTTTTTTTTTTTTTTTTTTCCCAAACAGGACAACCTACCCTGCACTGGCACCTCCCACATGAGCTGTGCCCTTCCACATCAGTTGATTAATATCAAGAAAATTTCTGACAAACATGCCCACAGGATAATATAATGGAGGCAATTCAACTGAAAATTCTTCATCCCAGATATGTCTAGGTATGTGCCAAGTTGATAAGAAGTAACCAGTACAAACTATTGGCTTAAAAGTTGAATTATTTCTCCAGGATTCAGAAAGATAGAAATTTTCAATCAGAAGTCTATACTAAGTACAATGGTGCTCATTGTGAATGTGGATTTAAGGTATTTTCAAAAGAAGAAATATCTTGAAATAGTTATCATGTATTCTTCGTCAGTGATCTTGTGGGAAACATTTTCAAACAAACACATTAAATAATAAAGCAAATCCAGCATTGAAGACAAGGACTGAAATGACAAAACTCAGGGGTTAAATGACCAAAAGAGAAACTAAGTAGTTCACTTTGAATAAAGATATATTTCCCAGTGCTTAAAAAAAAAAAAAAAGCCTGTGGGAGCCTATTAACTCACTGGAATAGTAGCCCTAGGGCACGTGTCTCTGTAACTTTACACAGCGTAATCAGGACAGAGAAAGCAAATGTGATACAGGAGGGTTCAGAAAGGTCCTAACCCAAAAAGCACATAGAGGATAGAAGGACGTAGGAAAAGAGAAAAGATGAGGTCACTTCACAGAGAGATGGTGTGCATATTCAAATGGGAAATGAGTCTTAAATAGCCAAGCAAGGAAGATAGAGAAAGTCACCTCAAGTAACTGTGGATGGGGTGGCCTGAGAGCTGCTGAAAGCGAGAGGTGACAGATTTGCAGGGAAACATAAGCAAGTGATGCACGTAGAAGGTTAAATAGATGCTAATTCAAACCACACAGTGTGGCATGAATTCTATTTGGTATTATAATAAAAACCCAGAGTCAAACATTGGGGAAAAGCTGAAATATCAGAGAGATGGAGGAACAATCCACATTTAGTTCTCACTTAGCCACTCTTAGGTGGAAAAGGGTAGATCCTGTCTCCAAGAATCCTCACACTGACTGATTCTCAGTTCTCAACAGAAAGAGAGCACAGGCAAAGAGGAGCAGTCCTGCCTCCTCTTTCTCTACCCAGTTATCTCATTCCTGGTTTAACTAGCCTAATGTTAGGATTGAAGGCAGGTGCTACAACCTGGCTCTGTTTGGCCTCGAATTCCCAGAGATCCAGAGGATCTCTGCACCTGAGTGCTGAGATTAAAGGTCACTATTCCCTGACCTTCTTGGCTTGGCTCTGTGGGTGGCTCTGTCCTCTGATATTTCAAGCTATCTTTATTAAATATACAATATATCACCACATCTCCCCTTTTGTGTCAAAATTAAAAAAGGTTATAACTAATATAAAAAAAACTATATACAATAAGTACAACTATATACAATATATATAAGCAATAATTATATCAATAATGTTCAGTTTATTAACAACTGACAAATTCAGAGAAAATGCTTCATTATTTATCCTGTCTTTGTGAGTCCAAAGGATTGTACCTAATTCACTTTCAATCTAACTTGTATTACCAACCAAAAACTATATTTTGATGTCTCCAACTTACACACTTTAAACCTCTTAGTGAGTTTCTTTTAAGAACCTGTAACTAGAAAAACTATAAATATCTAGTTTTCAGCTTCCCCAGAGACCTGAGAAGGAAATAATATTAACTAAGTAAACAGAAAGTGCAAACAAGCTAATTCTAAAAAATTGCAAGAAATGACAAGAAACATCTGGCGCCTGGATAGTCACTCAAGTTTTCTCTGCAATATTGGGGCATCCAAGCCTAGACATATATGAGAGATTTATCTATGAAGCAGAATATTTGTAAAGACCTTCTACCTGGTCTTGGCAAGGTTTGACAGTCCTATCTTGTGTGTCCTGCTTGTCCATTTTGAACATCATACTGTCAGCAGTTGAGGCAAGAGAACTTTCTTGCCGAGTCTCTAACTTTTGTCACAATGAAAGTAAACTCCATATGCAGTTTCTTTGATGCCCATTATCTTCTCTAAAGTATATTGGTGCTGCCAAGAGCAGACAAGTCTCATTGTCATAAAAATAAAAAGAACTTATATTACTAAAATAACTTAAATGCATATTTTGTAGGTCTCTGAAGTGTTTGAAGATGACCTGCTAATCTAAAATATGTTTCTATTTTACCTTGAAAACATATGACTATTGACTGTAATAACTAACTACTAACTTGCATTTTTATATTCTAATAATTAGTTGGTAATAATAAATTTTAATGACTAGAAATTTGCAATATATTGCTAGATAAACAGTATAGGTACAATACATTGAACAAGAGTAGAAATATATGTACAGTAATAAAATATATGTACCAGACATTCAAAGAAGAATAACAATATTCCTCAGTTCTGAAATTTGCAGGCAAATGGGTGAATCTAAAAAAAAATATCATCCTGAGTGAGGTAACATAGACCCAGAGAGATAAACATGGTATGTACTCCCTCATAAGTGGACTTTAGATGTAAAACAAAGGAAACCAGGCTATAATCTACAAGCTCTGAGCAGCTAGGTAACAGGAGGAACTTAAGATAGACATCCTTGAATCTCCCTGGGTTTGGGAAATAGAGAAGCTCTCCTGAGTAAATTGGGACCATAGAGGGAGGGGGCAAAGGGAGGTTGAAAAAGAACATGAGGAAATTCATGTTAGTTGAGTTGGGGAGGAACAGAGAGGGAGAACAGTAAAAGAGATACCTTGGTAGAGTGAGCCATTGTAGGGTTAGAAAGGCAATACCCAACTTTGATGGTATTCAGATGTCAGCTGCACACCCAACAACTCACAAACATGACCCCAGCTAAGACTTCAAGCAACAGTGGAGAGGGTGCCTGAACTGGCCTGAACTGGCCTTCCCTGTAATCAAATTGATAACCACCTTAATTATCATTATAAAACCTTCATCCAGAAACTAATGGAATCAGATGCAGAGATCCATGGCTAAGTACTGGGCTGAGCTCCCGGTCCAGTCAAAGAGAGGGAGGAGAGATTATAGGAGCAAAGGGGTCAAGATCGTGATAAGGAGACCCACAGACAGCTGACACGAGCTTTTGGGAGCCCACTGCCTCTGATTGACAGCTGGGGAACCTACATGGGAGTGAATTTACCCCACTGAAATGTGAATGACAGTTGAATCACCAGGACAGTTTGTGGGGCCTCTGGCAGTGGGATGAGAATTTATTCCTTCTGCCTGAACTGCATTTTTGGAGCCCATTCCCTACAGAGGAACACCTTGTTAAGCCTTGTTACTGGGAGCAGTGTATAATCCTACCTCAGCTGGATATGCCTTACTGTACTGACTCACTCTTGGAGCCTTACCTTCTCTGAGGAATGAAGAACGGGGTAGAAGAAAGCTGGGAGAGAATGGGAAAGAGGGGAGTAAGGGAAAACAGTGGAGAGCATGCTAAAAATAATTAACAAACAAACAAACAAACAAACAAACAAACAAACAAACAAACAAATAAATAAATAAATAAATAAATAAATGTAAAAACAGAGAAGGGGAAAAAACAAAGAACTCTAACATGGGGGAAAAGATCACTATAGTCGGGGAAGACCATCTCAAGTGTGCATATCTGAAACAGAAATCCTCCTTGGAGTTAACTGCTAAATAAATGGAGAAATCTGTTGCTTTCAGTCAGTTGGATGCCTAAGTGGGTCCCCAATGGAATATGACATCCAGCTGATCTGGGAAGTCTCGATATGCAATGACTCAAGCAGGTACTGATTCTCCAGAGGCATCCCATCAGATACTGGGTTCTGCTACTTCACTAGAAGACATCTTCTTAAGAACCAGAGGCTCTGGTGCTAGCATGCCCTTCCTGGCCTCTGATCCATACTCTTTTCCTTCTTCCTGGATCACTGTTTACCAAGGGAAGTCCTGAGCTTTCTGCCTTTACTTATCAGGAGGTTGCAGCTGGAAAAGGCCTCTAGATCGTCTCCCTGAGTTTCTGAAATTATGGAAATGGAAGTGGAGAGGGAAGAATCATGGGACAAGAAAGAAAGTCAAGTTTTCCAGAGTCAAACAGGCTCTGAGCCTCCAAATAGTCACTTATTTCTACATTCTAAACGATGCACGTACACATGTGTGATATGAAGAAAATAGATTTTCTCTGATGGTAACATGAAAATCAGAACTAGACTAGACATTTGACTACTGAAAATATGAAGTAAAAGCTTTTCTCTGGAAGCTGCTGAGCTATATAAAACTTTGCTCCATGCCTTAATGACCTGTTTTACAAGACAGGCCACAGCCCTAATTTAATCATGATTACCTAAGGCCTATCTACTTAATAATCTGTTTTTCAATTTATTTGTTTGTTATAGAGGGAGATCATGTCACAGTTCTGATGGCTACATAATCAATGAAAGGAAAACTTGATATTTATCTTGTTCCCTGAACAAATTAGTATTTTTGATCCATGAAATGTTCTCATTTTTATTTATGTAAATTATTAGAAACTCTTAAAAGATTTGACATTTCCCTTTAAATTATGATTATCATCATCAAGGTAGTTTAAAATGGGAATCAAAATTGAAATATCACATGGCCTTTAACATTATCAGTTTAATAAATATTTCTTTTTAGTGCGTAGAATTAAATACCTGACTTTTTATTTGTTTGTTTTACCTCGATACTTTTGGCCTTATATGCAAAATATTAGACGATTTTTAAAGTTACTTTATTTTCTATTAGCATCTTAAAATAAAACCATTTAGAGATGGGTAGTTCTTCTGCCTGACTAGGAAAAGCAAGCCAATTTACAAGAGAGTCTGAAGTGATGAAAATCATACTTGCTCTTTGCACAGGGTGTCACATTGCATCTGCTTTTGCAACCGCATTGGACTCCGAAATTAAGCACAGCAGGAAGAAACCTCCTGCATATATTCAAAATACATGTCCTGACATTAGAGGGAGGCTGCTTTATTGGAGAAGAGTTAGACAAGCCTTCCACTGGGCCCTTAGAGGAGATTAAACTGAGGCTAGTTGTTCTTCCCTTAATGTTTAGAACACCTGACAACATTGTTTTCAGGATTGCAAAGCGAATTTCCCTGACTTCAAAACAAAAGTAGTTTCCATCTGAAGAAAGTATTCTGCGGTAATACTGCACTTTGAAAAATAACATAAACCTTTGTCTCGGTGAGTTTACACAAAGTGACCATCTATGTTGCCGTCATCCAAGTCTCTAACACTGAGCAGCCTAGAGAGGACCTCAGCATTTCTAACATGGTGAGCTCCAACTTCCACAGCTTGGTGTTTCAGGTGCTTAAAGTTGTTAGAGATAATCTGAAGACATGTATTATTTTATTGCTGCTGGAGTTTACCCAACATTGTGGCTGTGAGATGCATAAATGTTAGAGTAGATAAAACTCCTTCATGTCTCTGCTCTTCAAGAGCCCACTATCCAGTCATTTCCCAGGTGGTCTTGCAATCACACTGCATTTGCTGACACAGTTACATTTTGGGTACTGCTTGCAAAGTTGTCATTCAACACATGAGTACACCCCATGAGTCTCTCCAAGTTTTTACTCTCTTCAATAGTTTGCTTGTATTTCTTCAATTGTCACTGCAGTAATTATTATAATTTCATAATATATGCATGTATCTGCGAAATAAATTATCATGCTTTATGTTTTTATTCACACTGACCAGGCCATTCTAGCATTCGTTTGATTACCATATGCATTTTAAATATCTATTAACTACAAAAGAAAAACCTTCTAAAAATGATATGAGGACTATAACAAGCCTATTGAATAATTTGAAGGAAAGCCAATGTACTTATTGAAATTTTCTAGGAACTTGAATAATCCACTAGTTTAAATTTAATTGTTTAAAAGAATAATTTCCGAATGGACAGTAATTGTACACACCTCTAATCTTATTACTTGGGAAGTGGAGACAGGCAGATTTCTGAATTCAAATTCAGTCTGGTCTACATCATGAATTCCAAGACAGCCAGGGCTACACTGAAAATCCCTGACTCAAAAATCAAAACAATAACAACAAAGCTTTTCAAGGTTTATTTTTAATTTTTTATAAAGTAAACTCTGTCTCAGTGAATTCACATAAAGTACCTATCTACACTGGGCAGCCTAAAGAGAGCCCCAGCCTTTCTAACACAGTGAGATCCAACTGCCACAGCTTGGTGTTGCAGGTGGACAATGATGTGAACAGATGTGTGCATGCTAGAATGCACCTGTGCACACCATTGTCCATGGAAGTCAAAAGAACATGTCAGATTCCTTGGAGTTGAAGTTATCAATATTTGTCTTAGTTAAAAGTTTCTATTGCTGTGATGAGGCACTAATGCCACAGCAATTGGTATAAAGGAAAACATTTAGCTGACTGGAGTACACTTTCAGAGATTTAGTCCATTATCATCATGGCAAGGCATGGAGGCATGCAGGCAGACATGGAGCTGCAGAGGAGCTGAGAGCTCTACATATTCATCCATATAAAAAGAAGTGGTCTTTCTCACTAATAATTTTTCTCATTAGATGTAGCTCATCCCCATAGTAACACATGCCCTCCTACAAAGCCACACTCACTCAAAAACACACTCTTAAAGGTTCATTTCTCTTTGGGTACCATTTTCTTTCAAACCAAAATATGTGATGATATATTGTATATTTAATAAAACTAGCCTGGAATATCAGATGACAGAATCACCCACAGTCAAGGTCTGAGAGTGATGACCCACACCTTTAATTACATTGTCCCAGAGACAGGAGATCTTTTGGGATTTCTGTGAGTTCTAGGCCTAATAAACAAACAGTAGTAGCTCACACATTTAATTCTAACTCTAGGATTATGATACAGAATTTAACCAAAAGTGAAACAGCTTGGCAGGAAAGATACATAAGGCAGTATAAAGCAAAAATTCAGGCAAAAGACTCTTGAAGACAGAATTTAGAGTTTGGCCTGAGAACTTGGCTAGATGAGAATTGACTGTGGTCTTGCTCCTCTCTCTGATATTCTAGCTTTTCTGCAATATCTAGCTTTGAGTTTTTATTATATACTAACTAGAATTTGTGCAATATTTGGAGCTCAAATTTTGGGGCTCAAGTTTGTGAAAAAGCAACTTACCAGCCAGAGCTACATGTGGCCAGAGTTACTAGGTTGGTTTTCTATTAACAAGGCTAGGTTTTCTGTTAGGACTTAGCCTTCAGCCTTAGGCAGAGATGGCCCCAGGTCGTCCTTCTCCACATTCATCTCCTTCTTCTAGTGGGTTGTGTAATTTTCTCTTTTTTTTGAACCCCTTCTTTAGGCTGCTACCACACTAGGTAGATGTCCCACTTCACAGTCATCTAAGTTGTCATTGACAATAAGTTTGGTGAGTAATTTGGTTTTTCTTAAAAAGGGGAATTTGTTTAAGACAGAGAGAGAACTTTTTCCCAAAGTAAAAATGGGAAAAAGTAATGTAATAGAAGATGGTTGGTCTTTCTTTGGTAATACTCTAGATAATTTGAAACTGGATCCAATAAAGGAGAAGATAAACAGTGTAGATGTGATTATCATTGATTTTTTTATGAATATTCTTTATTTGATTATTTCTGTTTTATTATTTTAAAAGTCAGTTATAGGGGTATTGTGTTGCTTCATTATAAATAATTGTCCCACCCACTGGTTTAATAAAAAGCGCTGATTGGCCAAAGGCAGACAGGAAGTGTGGGTGGCGCTACTAGACTAAGAAAAATTCTGACAACAGGAAGCACAGAGCAGAATGCCAGAGAGAAGCTGGAAGAAGCAAAGGACAATTATGCTGCTCTAAGAAAAGCTACCCAGCTGCATGGCTGAACAGGATGAGTCATGGGTTATATTAAAGGTAGAGAGCTAGCAAGTGATATGCCTGAGCTTTAGGCTGATCAGCCTAAAACTATTGAAAGCATCTGTGTGTCTCTGTGGGTCTGCGGGTCTGAGAGTCTGAGGGTCTATGGGTCTGTGGGCCTAAACCTTGAGGCTAGGCCCAAAAGTCCAGAACAGAAACCTCATACTACAGTCAGTTAATGTAAACACTAAGAAGAAAGTCTTAGAAAAGCCTGTTAAGAGAGAACAGATAGATATCCAGACCCAAACAGAGGAATTTAAATAACCAATTTCAACATTGTCTTATAAGATTACACAAAAACAGCCTAAGGCTTTTTCAAACACCCAACATTAGTATATCTAGTAACTTTTAAAGAAATCACAATATAATAAAAACTGTTCAGAAGTTAGCTGGGCTCCAGTAAAATATTACATTTAAGGAGAGTCAAAGAAGTAATTGTCACAGTATGCAATCACCATTTGTAAAACAAATGTTACACTTCTAATCAACATGTAATTGAGTTCTCCCTAAAGACTGGTCAGTTATGGTTACTACTGTTTTAGTGGCTGGGCCACTTTTGCAGTAGAAAATATGATAGAAGGATGAAGCTAAAACAACAGAACAACAAGAAGAGATAAAGGCTTAGAAATCTCCTAAGACCAACTTCTTAGGGAGGGAGATTATGCTGATGTAGAAAAGCAATCACTATACAATGAGAACACCCTGAATTTATGCCAAATGACAGCTTTCAGTGCATGGGATAGAATTGAAGAAATAGAAAAGAAAACTAAATTCTTCACAAAAGTGATTCAAAAGCCAGAGGAAACCTTCCCAGATTTTTGGCAGAGATTGACTGCAACTGTAAACAAAATGGTACCAGATTCAGAAGCTAGGTGACTAATAATTGAATATCTGGCTTTTGAAAATGCTAAATCACAATGTAAAAGAATAATTATATCATTAATAGCAAAGTCAGGCCTGGCCCATATCAGAATAAGAGGTGAGTGACACCCCAACCCCAGCCCACACAGAGATCCCAGCCCCAGAACACAGGTCTTGGAACCCGACTTTCACTAAGCTCTGCCCTAAATCCAGGTCAATAGGGAAAACTCCTGTAGGCCAGAAGGTCCAGTAAAACCCAGTTTTCTGGATACCCCCAGCTACAAAACTCCACCCCATTCCCCAACCTACATCATCACAGGAAAACCTCAGCAGCAACCAGAAACAGGCAGATCCCAAGCCTACACTAGACTAAGAGGTCAGCAAAACTGTGGAAACTCACAGAAACTCTGCACATATCAAAGAGATACTATACACAATCAGACTAAAAGAGTTTCTCAGTTACTAATAAATCAAGAGCATATACCTGAGACCCTCAGTTTATCAGCACCTACTCTATCAAAAGCATTCAACTGAGACCCATAGCACCTACTGGATTGAAAGGGGTCACTGTGACATAGAACATACTACCTCTAAGTTGACCAAGAACCAAGATTGGAACAAGACAGGCTTCCTGAGACACAGACACACCCAGAATAGATTGCATCAAAATAAGCTCCCTGAGATACACACAAATTCTTCAGTGAATCAAGGAAGCAATGGACACATACCAGTACAGGAATACATATAACAACATAAAGAAAAACATGGCATCACCAGAATCTGGTAGTTACACAACATCAATGTCTGTGCATGGCAATACAGAAGGAAGTAAAATAAGTTTAAGAAGATAATAGAAGCCTTAAAAGAGGATATAAAAAATTATCTTAAAGAAATAGAAGAAAAGACAAACTAAAAATTGGAAGAGACCAACATTTGTTGAAAAAAAAGTAAATTTAAGAAAACCAAGTAAAAGCAATCAAACAGGAAAGAAAAATACTTCAAGATTTAAAAACTGAAATAAAAGCTGTAAGGAAAATACAAATTGAGGCAATTCTGGAAATAGAAAACCTGAAGAAGCAAACTGAAACTACAGATGCAAGAATAACCAAGAGAATGTAAGAGATGGAAGAGAAAATCTCTGGAATGGAAGATTCAATAGTGAAAATAGATAAGTCAGTCAAAGGAAACACTAAAATCAAAAAATCCATAACACAAAATGTCCAGGAAATATGGGATACCATGTAAAGATCAAACGTAAGAATAATTGGAATTAAAGAAGAACAATAAACCAGGTCAAAGGCATAGAAAATATATTCAACAAAATCACAAGAGAAAACTTTGCAAACATAAAGAAGAAAATGACTATAAAGAAAGAAGAAACTTACAGAACACCAAATAGACTAGACTGCCTCCCCCCAATAAAAAGATCTGCATGCCACATAATAATCAAGCCATTAAATCTACAGAGTAAAGAAAGAATACCAAGAGCTGCAAAGGAAAAGACCAAGCTAATTATAAAGGCAGACCAGTCAGAATAACAACAGATTACTCAAAGGAAACAATGAAAGTAAGAAGATCCTGGTCAGATGTTATACAAACACTAAAAGACAATGGTTGCCAGCCCAGACTACTACACCAGCAAAATTATCAATCATCATAGATGGAGTAAACAAGATATTTCACAGCAAAACCAGACTTAAACAATATCTATCCACAGTCTAGCTCTACAGAAAGCACTTCAGGGAAACCTCCAACCTAAGGAAGCAAGATACATCCATGAAATCACAAAGAATAGATATTTCCACAGATGAAAAACACAAAGAAGGAAATAACACACACACAAACTACTACCAAAATAGGAGGAAACAAAAATTACTGGTCATTAATGTAGTGGGATTATGTTGTTACATTGTATATAATTGTCCTGGCTACTGGTTTGATAAAAATGCTGATGATGCCAAAGGCAGACAGGAAATGTGGATGAGGCTACCAGACTAAGAAAACTGGGAACAGGAAGAACAGAACAGAGATGCCACAGACACACCAGAGAGGTAGATGCAGAGGACATCTATGCTGCTCTGAGGAAAGGTACCAAGCCACATGACTAAACAGGATAAGAATCATGGGTTAGTTTAAGAGTAAAGAGTTAGCAAGTTTTATGCCTGGGCCCTAGGTCAATCATCATAAAATTAATGTAAGTGTCCCAGGCCAGAAATACAACACATTAATACTCTGTAATATCAATGAACTCAATTCACCTATTAAAAGACACTAACACAGGGTGGATATATAAACAGAATCTGTTCTGATGCATACAAGATGCACATCTCAGCTTCAATGGCAGATACTAACTCAGAGTAAAGGGTTTAGAAAAGACTTTCCAATCAAATGAACCTAAGAAACAAGCTTGTATAGTCATTCTAATATCTAACAAATAGACTTCAAACTAAAATTAATCAAAAGAGACCAGAACTGTCATTACTTATTCGTCTTGGAAAAATCCACCAAGATGAAGTCTCAAGCTTGAACACTTATGCCCCCAACACAAGGACACCTATATATATATATATATATATATATATATATATATATATATATATATATATATATATAGCTTAAATCTCATATCAAACCCCACACACTAATAGTGGGAGACTTCAATACCACACTTTCACCCTTGGATAGGTCAACCAGACAGAAATTCAACAGAAAAATAAAAGACCTAACAGACATTCTGATCCAAATAGATATATACAGAACTTCCAAACCAAACACAAATAAATATACCTTTTTCTCAACACCTCATAAAAATTTCTACATACTGAACACATATTTGGTCATAAAAACAAACATTGATAGATACAAAAAATGAAAATAACTCCTTGTATCCTATCAGACCACCATGTTCTTAAGTTAGAGTTCAACAACAACAAAAATCACAAAACCCCCCACAAATTCATACAAAATTAACATCTCTCAATTGAACTACCTTTTGGTCAAGCAAGAAGTTAAGAAAGAAACCAAAGACTCCCTAGAATTTAATGAAGATGAATCCACAACATACCCAAACTTATTGGACATAATGAAAGCAGTGTTGAGAGGAAAACTCATAGCACTAGATGCCTACCTGAAAAACCTAGAGAAATCTCACACAAGAGACTTAACAGCACAGAAGAAAACATTAGAAAAATAAAAATCACCTAGAAGGAGTAGATGGCAATAAATAACCAAACTCAGGGCTGAAATTAATAAAATTAAAACAAAGAGAACACTATAAGGAATCAATGAATCAAAGAGTTGGTTTTTTGAGAAAGTTAACAAGATGGACAAACACTTACTAAACTAACCAAAAGGCAGAGAGAGTGTGACATGAATAAAGGAAACTCAGAGCCAAATATCAGGGAAAGGATGAGATATCAACGAGAGGAAACACCACAGTCAAATCTTTCCCAGCTGTCTTCCCACTTCCTCAGCCTTGCTCCTTGTGGCTTCTACTGCCTCAGTCTGTCTTTCTATACCTGCTTTATAAACCCTTTTTGCCCAGTTGTTTCACATCCAGGTTAAGATTAAAGGTGTAGGCTACTACTATTTGTAAATTAGCTTTGAACTCATAGAAACACAGACAGATCTCTGCCTCTGGAGTAATGGGATTAAAGGCTTGGCACTACCACTGCCTTCCTGGGAGCCTAGAACTCTCTCTGTAACCAAGCCACCTCAAACTTAGATCTGTTGGGATTAAGGGAATAGGTCACCACTCCCAGTTGGGCATAGGTTGCCACTCCCAGATATTCCCTGTGCTGGGATTAAAGGTATAAATTACCACTCTCTGATCCTCCTCAATTTACTGTGGGTAGATCTCTCTGATATTTCAGACTGGTTTTTATTAAATATGAAACAGATCACCTTACCCACAGCACTTAAAAAGGGAGATTATGCTGATATTGAAAGGCAATCCTTATACAATGAACATACCCTAGCTTTATGCTGTGTGGCAGCATTAAATGCCTGGGATTGGATTGAAGAAATAGGAAAAAAAATGAATCATTAATGAAAGTAATTCAAAGCCCCAAAGAAACTTTTACAGACTTTTTGCGCAAATTAACTGCAATGGTAAACAGAATGGTACCAGACTCAGAAGCCAGGCGAATAATAATTGAATCACTGGCTTTTGAGAATGCCAATGCACAATGTAGAAAAATACTTAGACCATTAAAAGCAAACCCTTAGAGGACTGGATTCTCGAGACAATTAATCTAGAATCTTATGACGGTGGTAATAACTGGGTAAGAGAGCTCATTTCTAGAGGTATAAGAAAAAGTCAAAATGTTAAATATTACAATTGTGGAAGGCAAGGTCACGTAAAAAGAGATTATAAACAAGGCATTTCCAGAAACAGTACTTTTGTTAGGAATAATCCAAAGAGAATGCCCCTCCCTTCTGGAATATGCAGACGATGTGGAAAAGGGAGACATTGGATGAATGAGTGCAGGTCAACAAGGGACAGACAAGGTAACTTTCTGTCTTTGGGTAATACCCCAAGGGGGCTTTCCCCCGTATCAAATTCAGTCCAATTTTACCCTGCCATTGTGGAGGAAACACCTTCCCAGAACAATTAAAGAAATCAAAACCTATTTTTAAAAGACATACTATGCTAAATTATAGAAAATCTATAGAAAAATCCCAGTAAAAATCATAAAGTGATTATTTTGGCAAGCTTCTATCAATAAACAAAGGCCAAAATGAAAAGTACAAATAAATGTTGTCATTATTGAAGGATTATTGGATACAGGGGCAGATGTATCAATAATTTCACCAAAGTTATGGCATCCAAGTTAGCCCCTTCAGGAGATAAATGTATAGTTTTTGGGAATTGAGTCATTATCCCAGGTAAAGCAGAGTGCAAAGTGACTTGAGTGCATGGGACCAGAAGGACAGAGAAGAATATTAAAGCCATATGTAGTTAACATTGCTATAAATTTACAGGGACAAGATTTACTACAAAAACAGAACACACAGATTAATATTCCGCCAATCACAGAAATAAACCATAAACTAGCACATTTCCAGAAAAAAAAACATTAGAAGGTTTTATGAGAAACAGTCACAGTCAGTTCATGTTATATAGAAACAAGGCACAACAGCTGCTGTTCTTTCAAAGGGAGAGTCTCCAAATTAACAAAATCAGAAATGAAAAGGGGACATAACAACAAATACCAAGAAAATCCAGGGAATCATCACATGATTCATAAAAAACCTTTACTCCACAAAATTGGAAAACCTAAAAGAAATGGAATGCTTTCTAGAAAGATATCACCAAAATTAAATTAAGACCAAATAAATGACTCAAATAGACCTATAGCCCCCAAGGGAACTAAAGCTGTTAGTAAAAGTTAACAAAGCAATTTAAAGTCCAAGATCAGATGGCTTCAGTGCAGAATTCTACCAGACATTAAAAAAAAAAAAACAAAAAAAAAACAACTAATACCAATAATCCCCAAACTGTTCCATACAATAAAAACTGGAGAAACATTGAGGAACACTTTTTAAGAGGCTACAGTCACACTGATACCCAAACTACTCAAAGGCGCAGCAAAGAAAGAGAATTACAGACTAATCTCCTGCATGAACATAGATGCAAAAATATTCATTATAATACTGGCAAACCTAATTCAAAAACAGATCAAAAATTATCTACCATGATCAAGTAGGCCTTGTTCTAGAAATGCAGGGATATCAATGTCATCCATCATATAAACAGCCTGAAAGGGAAAACAAACCCATGATCATTTCCTTAGATACTGAAAAAGCCTTTGACAAAATATAACATTCCTTCATGATAAAAGTCCTGAAGAGATCAGAAATATAGGTAAAATACCTAAATATAATAAAGGTGATACAGCAAGCCGAAAGCCAACATAAACTAAATAGAGAGAAACTTAAAGGTATTTCACTAAAATCAGGAACAAGACAAGGCTGTCATCTCTTCTTTTATCTATACAACCTAGTTCTCAAAGTTTTAGCTAAAGCAATAGAAAAAGAAAAGGAGATTAAGAAGATACAAGTTGGAAAGGAAGAAGTCAAACCATCTCTATTTGCAGATGATATTATAGTATACATAAGACCCCCCCAAATTATACCAGGGAAGTCCTATAGCTGATAACATCTTCAGGAATGTAGCAGTGTATATGATTAACTAAAAAAAAAAAATCAATAGTGCTTCCATGCACAAATTGTAAAAGGGCTGAAAAAGAACTTAGAAAAATATTATCCTTTATAATAGTTGCAAATAGTGTTAATTAATTTGGGGTAACAAAGAAATGACAGACCTGTTTGACAAAAACTTTATGTCATTGAAGAAATAAATTGAAGAAGGTATGAGAAAATGGAAAGATCTCCCATGCTCCTGGATAAGTAGGATCAACACAGGAAAAATGTTAATCTTACCAAAAGCTATCTACAGGTTCAACACAATCCCCATTTTTTTAAAAAAAGTTCAATACATTTTTTAAAGACATTGAAAGAACAATACTCAACTTCACATGGAATAACAAAAAACCCAAGATAGCCAAAAACAATCCTGTTCCATAATAGAACTTCAGGAGGCATCACCATCCCTAACTTTAAGCTATACTATAGACATACAGTAATAAAAACAGCCTGATTCAGGCATAAAGTCAGACTTGTGGATCAATGAAATTGAATGAAAGACCACAACCATAATTCATACACCTATGAGCACCTCACCTGATGTTTTACAAAGAAGCCAAACATATACAATAGAAAATAGCATCTTTATCAAATGATATTGGCATAATCAGATGATAGTATGTAGAAGGATGCAAATAGATCCATATCTTTCACCTGTACAAAACTCAAATAAAAAAATGGATCAAAGACCTCAACATAAACCCAGATACACTGAACTTGATAGAAATGAAAGTAAAACATACTCTTGAATACAATGGCATAGGTGACTACTTCCTAAATATAACACCAATAGCACAGACACTAAGAAAATCAATTAATGAATGGGACCTTCTGAAATTCAGAAATTTTATAAGGCAAAGAACATAGTCAATAAGACAAAATAACAGCCTACAGAATGGGAAAAAAAAACTTCACCAACCCTACATCTGAAAGAGGACTAATCTCTAAAATATAAAGAGAAATCAAGAAACTAGAGACCAAATTCTCAAAAAATAAAATTTAAAAAATGGATTTCAGAGCTAAAAAGGGAATTCTCAACAGAAGAATTATGAATGGCTGAAAGACAGACAAGAATTGCTCAACATCCTTAGTTATCAGAGAAATTCAAATCAAAACAACTTTGAGATACCATCTTACACCTGTTAGAATGGTTATTACTCAGATGACAGCCCATACTGGTGGGAATGTGGAACAAGGGAAATATTCCTCCTCTGCTGGTGGGAGTGTAAACTTGTACAGACACTTTCAAAAGCAGTATGGCAGTTCCTCAGAAAACTGAAAATCAATCTTCTCAGGAATCCAGGAATACCACTATTGGGCATATGCACAAAGAAGGCACATTCTTAAACCAAGGGAATTAGCTGACTATGTTTGTAGCAGCATTATTCATAATAGCAATAACCTGGAAACAACCTAGATGCCCCTCAACTGAAGAATGGACTAACAAATTATGGTACATTTACACAATGGAGCACCACTCAGGAGCAAGAAAAATGACATCCTAAATTTGCAAGCAAATGGATGAATTTGGAGAATACCATTCTGAGGTAACACAATCCCAGAAAAATAGACATGGTATGTAATCACACATAAGTGGATTTTAGATAAAAAGCAAAGAATATCCAGGCTGCAAATGACAACCCCTGAACAGCTAAGTAACAGAAGGAACTTTTGAGAGACCTCAAGGTTTCCCCATGGGAAGGGTAAATAGAGAAGATCTCCTGAGTAAATTGAGATCAGAATGGGGTGCAAGAAAGGGGAAGTGAGAACAAATCATGAGAGAAGGAGATGGATGAGTAAGAAGAACAACAGAGAGGGAGAAAAAAGAAATATCTTGATAGAGTAAGCTGCTGTGTGGTAATAAAGAAACTTCGTGTTGACTCAGAAACAATCACTAAGGAAACTTCATGGAAAGGAACGAAGGTAGACAACTGTCAAATGGCATGATCAGATTGTGGAGCCTCTTGAGTAGGATCACACTATGTTCCTGGGGTGTGAACTGGCCCTGCAGAGGAACACCTAAACCAGCCTTAATACTGGGATGAGAAACTTGGATCTACCTCAACTGAATATGATGGACTGAAATGACCTTGAGAATCCTTGACCTTCTTGGGGAGTGGATAGGGGAGTGGGGTGAGAAGAGGCTGAGGGAGGACTGGAAAGCACACGGAGAAGAGAAGGAAAGAGGAACAGTGAAAAATATGAAAAAACTTTTTAAATAATTTCTTTTAAAAAAGGAAGGTTAACACTCTTGAAGAAATTGATTTGTGAAACAATTAATTTAGAATCTTATAGCTGTGATAATTATTAGGTAGATGTTATTTCTAGATTTAAAGAAAATCAAACTATTAAATGTTACAGCTGCAGAAATCAATGTCACATAAAAAGGGACTCTAAACAAGGCATTCCCAGAAACAATGTCTTTTTAAATAGTATCAAGAGAATGCCCCTCCCTTTTGGAATACTCAGAAAGTGTGGCAAATGGAGGCATTGGACTAATGAATGCAGGTCAACAAGGGAGAGACAAGGTAATTCTTTGCCTATGGAAAACAACCTGGAAGGCTTTCAAAAGCCCCCATATTAGCTCCAGTTCAGTCTTATCTTGCTATCTTGGAGGAAACACCTTCCCAGAGCAATTAAAGAAAGGAAAGCCTATGCTAAACAACCATACTGCTCTGGAAATTGGAAAAGCTATAGAAATAGAACAAAAAATACCAAAAAATCATAAATAAATATTTTGGCAAATTTCTAAAAGTGAACAAAAGCCATACTTAAAAATATGAATGAATGATATTACTGTTGAAGGTTTGGTTGAAACAGGGGTGGATCTAACAATAATTACACCGGAATTTTGACATCCAAATTGAATTCTTTGGGATATAAATGTTCAGTTCTTGGGAATTGGGACATTACCCTAGGCAAAACAAAGTGAAAGATAGCTTTAATGCATAAGGACAGAAGGACAAAGAGAAAAATTAAAACTGTATGTGGCTAATATTGCTATGAATTTATGGGAACAAGACTGTAACAAGAGGGGCTTACCCCAGGTTTGTACTCACTCACAGCCCTGATGCCACTTAGCCTCAAATAATCGCATAAAGGCTTATATTCATTATATGATGATTGACCAATGGCTCAGGCATGTTGCTAGCTAACTCAAAACTCTGAAAGTAACCCACGATTAGCTAAGTAGCTTAGTACCTTTACTCAGACCAGCATTCTGGTCTTACTTCCTCTGCATCTGCTGGTGTCTCTCTTTGACTCTTCCTCTTCCCAGAGTTTTCTGAATCTGGAAGCCCTGCCCACACTTCCTGTCTTCCTTTCAGCCCATCAACATTTTATTAAACCAGTAGAAGGAACAAATATTTACAACAGACCAGAACACAATCTCACAAAATTTCCCCCTTTTGTCTTTGTAAAGTAAAAACCCCAAATCTAATTTTTATTGTATAGTGGTTTTTTACCATTATCTATAACAACTTGTAACACTGTAGACAAAGACAAACATTCATAATCTAATTTTTGGGAATGTGGGCGTATTCACATAGGCTACTTCCTGGTGAATGGGGGCACTGGCAATTCATCGAGACCCAAAGAAAAAATTAGGATTATGAACAAGTTTTAGCTGAGTAGTCTTTAAGATTGAGTCACCTCAGCCAGTCTCCATGAAGTTGTTTTGGATACAGAGCTCAGAGGAAATTGCAACAGTGGTGCTCTGAAATGATTGATCATCTGGTCCATCTGTTTTAATTGGAGACTTTTCAGGGAGTTTTCCTCAATCAAACTTTATTTTCTTTAACCAGAAATAAATCCACAGCTACTCATTCATTTAGGAAAATAAAAACCACTTTTTGAAGTAGCATACATTTTTATTTCAATTTTAATGTCAACCCAATTGCAAAATACATAAGTTGGATTAATCCACAAGCATTTATAATCAAATATCTTTATTCAGCTTTTACTACTTTATTTTAAGTCAATAAATTTAAAGACAATTACAACAGAATCCAGATACTCTTTGTAACTTCCATTTTTACTCGACTTATTATTATTTTTTACTCTATTTCTTTTTTAAGGATTTTATTCTTTTTCCTTTTCCATTTTTCTCTCAAGCCCATGCATATTTTTAAACACACTGAAAAACATTTAGAGTTTTGTTTTCTTTTAAATCTGACTTTACCATATACATATTATCTCTCTTTTTTTTTTTTCTGCTTTTGACCACACCTTTAATCTGCCAAGATGTGGCTAGGATTAAAAGCTTCATAAGAGAGGTGGGTTGGCTTCACCTAGATCCTAGTTTAGCTTCAACAAGAGATTAGCTTTTTAGGAGATATACTGGTAGAAGCCAAAATTAACACTCTGGGAAATTTTAGGGTCCACATTGCCACCAAGTCTTGCATAGCCTCCCACTACACATGAACTCCATTTAAATATTTGGCAGCAGGGCCTCTTATAGAGTCACACAGTTTTTGCCACTGAAGCTCAGTCAGGAAGCCTCACTTTAAAAAGCTGCACTTCTGCTTGTCTGTAGCAAAGAGAGTTTTCCCAAGAAAATGTGCTATTAAGAAGCCTTCTGTGAATCTGTAACCATTTTGCTTATAAGAGTTGTAACTTAAATCTGTCATAAAAAGCTTGTGGCTTACATCAAATGTGAAACTTCATGAGCTGGCTTTGTTCCAGCTTATGCTGCAAGCAGCAAACCCATTGTGATTCAAACACGAATGTCACACAGTCTCTGTACCACAGTACACTTGAGAGACACAACCAGGAAACTGCTTTTGGCTCTATTTCCCTGCACTAGAACAATTTTTAAGCGTTCTAAGGCTTTATGTGGGTGTATGTGACCCACATTGGTGGGCAATTTGCAATAAGAGATTTTTGACCTGGATTTTCAGGACTTGCTTGGGGACCAGCCCCACTGGCAGACTCATAGCAGTGTAGCCTAAATAATCACACAAAGGCTATTATTTACTATAAGACTTACTGGCACAATGGAATACTCAGAAAACATTCCTCCAAACAAAGAAATGAACCATTAACTAATATGTTTCTGGGGAAAACATTAGAAGATATTATGAGAAACACCAAATATCAAACTTTTACAAAAACAAAGTATCAAAGCTACTGATCTTTGAAAGGCACCCGCAGCGCTACCTTAAAACAGTTAACAATTAAGTGTATATGGGTTCAGATGGCCTTTAACAAAAGAGAAATTGCAGTCCTTAGAACAGTTGGTAGAGGAGTAGTTAAATGCTCAGCATTTTAAGAATCAACAAGTGCTTGGACTTCTCCTATATTTGTTATCAGAAAAATCTGGAAAATGGAGAACGGTAACAGATCTAAGAGTAGTAAACAAGGTCATCCAGCCAAAGGGAACTCTAAAACCTAGAATTCCTTTTCATGCTCAGTTACCTATATATGACCTGTTACAGTTTTCAATATAAAAGCCCATGTTTTACAAAACCACTACAAAGAAAGAAAAAAGAAAAAGTCGCCTTTAAATTGAACACTTACAAATTTATCAAATTGTAAAGAGATATCAATAACCCAACATTGCCTTGAAGACTTGTGGTTCCAGGTCATGAATCTGAATACACCCTCTTCCTTTCCTTCCCAGAGGGTCAATCAACTACTACAAGAAATGACCTTTCTGATGCTTGGCCATTCTCTCTGGCTGACTTATGCCCTCTGAAGCTTTTGTAAACTTGAAGCTTGAACAGGATTCAAAAGTAAGAACTAAGATTTGTTGTCTCTTCAACTTAGTCGAGGAACTGAGACCTGCTGACTGACCGTAACTGTGTGCTGGGATTCAAAGAAGTATTCCCCAGCCAGGAGGTGAGACTTGCTGACTGGTCTTCAGTATACCGTGGGATAGCCAAGAAGTATTAGCCATCCAGGAATTTGTCACAGTGAGTGATCTTCAGAATGAAACACCATAACCAAGAGCAGCTTGGGGAGAACAGGGTTTTTTATCACTGTCTCTTTCAATAAACATATCATCTCCTAAGGAATGCAGGGCAGGAACTGAAAAGGACAGGAAACTGAAAGTAAGAGCTGATAACAGAGGCAATGGCTGAACTGAGGTACTATTTATACCTTGTTCATGGTGCTGTCTTAGAACACTCTCAATCACAAAACAGGTGTGACCTGCCCAATACAAATCAATAACAAATTTAAAAAAAAACCACTTGCAGTCTTGCTTACCAGCCATTGTTATAGACACAGTTTCTAAGTGTGTGTTGATTCCAAAGCTAGCCATAACATAAAGTGTGCCTGCATACCTGTTTCCATATATACAGGTATATATTGTATATTAGGGTCCACATACGAGGGAGGACAAGGGGTGACCTCAATTCATATGATATTTAGTGAGATCCCTCCCTTTCCTGAATATTGTGGCCTTCTGAGAGTGACCTTGGACGCCTCCCTGTCGTCCTCCATCTTCTCACTACAGGAATTATAGGCCTAACCTGGATTCTATTTCTGGAACTTGCAAAATCATGAGCAGCATTATTTCTGCATTCCTTGTTTCCCACATCACCACTCCTTATTGTTCTCATCTCACCATCCTATCAAGTTATCGACTTTCCCCCATGTTCACCTGTACTCAAGGAAGCCTTTGCTCTCATTATTCACATGGAAGGACCCGTGTCCTGCCATCTTCCTTTCCTTCCCATAGTGCCACTGGGCTTCTAGAATCGATCACCCTCCTGATGCTTATCCATTCTCGCTGGCTGACTTCTGCCCTCTGTAGCTCTTGGTGATTTCTGAGACTTTCTAATCCTGACCTTTCTTTGTTCCTTCCACACCACTGCAGTCAACAGGAGCCTGTCTGGAATCAGCCCTAGGGAAGAGGCTCCTCAACCTAGAAATGTCTGGATTAGGTGGGCTCTGGGGCACAGCTGTAGGTGCTTATCTTGATGATGTGAATTGATGCAGAAGGCTCTACCACTGTGGGTGGAACCAAGGGGAAACATGTGATCTGGGCTTCCTTATGACTAGAGTAAGGACGGAACCCTAGCGTCCATGCTTCCATTCGCCATTCTCTCGTAGGCAGTGCCAATTGTGTGAACACCTACTTCAAGTCCCTTCCACCATCATTTTCCCACAATGAAGGATCATTGGAAGCTGGAATCCAGAGCCAAATCAACCTCTGCTCCTCTATGCTGTCTGGGTATTTTTACCTAAACCCTGATTGTACCCCTTCCTGCTTCTTCACTGTCTTGCCCCTTCTGTATGTAGGAGCTGCATTTTACCAGCCCCTCCTATGGAAAACTTTTGGGGTACTTTTGACTCTGACCTTTGCTCTATGCCTCAGACAAGTAAGCACAACATTCCATTGGCTCTGGTCTTAAAGTATATTATTTCTTTTACACCTTTTTTTTTTTTTTTTTTTTTTTGGTTATCTCCTCCACCTAGAATCCTGTCTGAACAGCTTTTATGAGCTACTTGTTCATTTACAGCAATCCCCCAGGGAGTCTACCAGTCCTGCTTGGCTTCCAGTCTTCTTAAGGCAGTCACCCAAATGGCCCACTGAGACCTAGGCATAGCCTGATATCCTTGGATCCCTCATTTCAGGCACAGGAGAAAGTAAATCCCAACAGTCCAGTTCTTGTCTATCCTATGAGGCTGCCTGTGTCTCTCTGGCACTCTTAATGTTTCTTACTTATACTCTGTGCACCCATGCTTATGTCTTCACTTTGTGACATCCCTATGTATGATGTCACTGAGTTCCCTGTACCCTTAAAGATATTTTGAATCATCTTTAAATATAGCTTTTATTTGAAGGGGTTTTATTCCACATAAATACCAGTGCCCACACTCCCCTCCCCTCCCACCCGCCTTGGCCCTCCCAGTCTTCCCCAGGCTTCCCCTTCTCCAACTCCCCATCCATTCCCCAAGAAGGTCAAGGAGTCCCAGAGCGGATCCTCTGAGTCTGTATCCACTTGAGGCAGGTCAATCTCCTCTTCCCAGTCTTTGGGCTGGGTTAGTTGTTCCTCAGTAGGGAATGGGTCCCAAGGTGCCAGTTCATGAACCTGAACATCCTCTGATCCTCCACCTCCATGTTCAACATATGGTTCTCGCCATTTGATGACAGTCACCTAACTTCGGAGGCTCGGGTTCCATTTTCCTGAAGAGTTCCCAGTGGCTGTTTGGATTCGGTCAGCTGCTGCCAAATGCTCCAGCCAGCCATCTCTGTGGGACCGCTCCTCAAAATCCAGACTCCTCAGCTCATATACAGGTCCTCTTGGGTTTCTGCTCCAGCTGAACTCACCCCCTTCGCCTGAATCTCTCTTGGATTTAGAGTCTGGCTTACTTCTTGTCTCACCATAGGCCAAAAGAGCTTCATTGGTATCCACTGGCAGCAACACACGGTCACAGGATAAAAGCACAGGAAGTAATACATTGTCACAGTGTTTTTAGGAAGACATCTGAGACTTTCGTTGCCCTGAGCCCTTGATGGTATGTTCTGCTTGGTCCACTCCTCTGCCCGGGTTTCCAAAGACATAAACGAATAAACAGACAAAGAGAGAAAGAAAGAAACAAGTCCTAGGAATGCCTCCGACGTTTGAGAGGGGGCTCCGGACAAGGACGAGGAGCAGAAGCTAGGCATCCATATGCTTCGGCCACTAAGTGGGGGTACGAAGCCTCCACTGTCTTCCAGCTTGAGGTCTCAGAGACCCGGGAAGCATATTGAGTGATGAAAGCCAGGGCCTGGGCTTTCAGCTGCACCGCGCTGTGGAGGTCAGCCAGGACAAGCGTGTGGGCAGCATTCTCCACAGAGAGGTCTCTGCAGAGGGCATCCTGGCACATGACCTTCAAACGCTCCAGACCAAACTTGTCAGCAGCTGCCAGCAGAGCATCTGCCATGCTGTGGAGGTTTGGTGCCTTCCCGGTGTAAATGAATCCCATCATTGCCTTGAAGACTTGCGGTTTCATGTCATGGATCTCAATGGGCTTCCTTCTGCTCTCCTCTGTGTCCTGTTCAAACATGGCTCTGAAAAGCGGAGAACGAGTTGCTAAGATGGCCTTGTGAGCCCGGAATTCCTGGCCAGCTACCACCAGGCAGCAGTCTGTGAAGCGGGCACTCTCCCACAACTCTCCTAGGTCTTCTTCCAGTGTGCAGCTGGGAACCCGGATCCCTGGCTTCCTCTTCTCTTCAGCGATGCTGAAGGAGTCCTGGACCACACTCACCTTACAGAAGAGGGTGAGCTTGTCATCCGGGAGAAGCCAATGGGCATTGCTCAAGAGGAAATCTCGATGGATGAACCTTTTGAATCCCCAGTCACTGCCTGGCAGGAACCTAAAGACTCTTTGGCTCCTCAGAAGTCCCGTTTTCTCTCCTTCGGGGTTTAAGATGCAGAACTCGAACTTTGCCCAAAGGGGACTCTTTGGACTGCTGAGCAACACTAGGAGAACTGACAGGTAATCTGCGCTTTCTTCATCGACCCCACTTGGGCTTGCTACCAAACACCATTTGTCACTGCCTCCTACTGAGAAGACTGAGCTTGTAAGGCATTTTCGAAGATCCTCCAAAACAAACCGGAAGTTACTGATGGTCCACCTGTAAGAGAAACTCTGGACACGGATGTGTGTCGAGGCTGAACTGTGGGCTCTGCCGTCTTCTAACATTTTTGCTTGGAGGTCACTTGAAGCTTCAACGGGATCCAAAATGAAGAACTAGGATTGGTTTTCTCTTCACCTTAGTCCAGGAACTTGGACTTGCTGACTGGTCTTCACTGTGTGCTGGGATTCCAAAGAAGTACTCCCCAGCCAGGAGGTGAGACTTGCTGACTGGTCTTCAGTATACCCTGGGATAGCCAAGAAGTATTCTCTGTCCAGGAAGTTAGTCACAGTGAGTGGTCTTCAGGACGAGCTGAAATTCCATACAAGTAGTCCCTTCTGCCAGTGAAGAGACAGACTTGCTCTGAGGTGAGGGCACTCAGGCAAGGAGCAATGGCCTTTTATCTTCCAGGCCCTTTTATAGGCTTCCAGCAGAAGGTGGGGCCAAGACTAGGGTGTGTCTCTGGGCCTCAAGGTCGGGGATTAAAGGGTGTGAGTGCTCAGGCCTGTGGATCAGGGATAAAGATTTGTGTCTTTTGACTTCCAACGTCTCTATGGGGAAGTGGATCTACGTACTTCTACTTCTACTTAAGGAAACATTTCTTGAAGGTGCTTAAAAGAACAAACAAACAAACAAACAAACAAACAAACAAGCAAGCAAATAGATAGAACTTTCTCCATTTCCTCATGTCTGGAGGGACTCACAAAACTAGAGGACAGGAAAATATCTTCACAGATTCAATCCTCTCAGCAATTCCTACCCTGAAAGTCTGGCTGCAATATTGCTCATCCCTCATCCCTCAATACAGGATAAAGCAATCCAATGGTTTGATACCCTGGGAATAATGAATCCGGCCTGTTAATCAGATCACATGAGTGCACAATGGCTACCCTCCTCCAGACCCACAATGCTGCTGTCTGTTCTCTTCTGTCACGACCCATCTTCTCCACCTTCCATCCTTCATTCTCACGTGATGATCTTCCTTGACTGTCTTCTAAATGTCATGGCCTGTTGTTATTCAGGGTTTCTCTTGATGAAACACCATAAGCAAAAGCGTCTTGGGGAGGTCAGGGTTTTTTGTCACTGTCTCTTCCATTTCACATTTCATCTCCTAAGGAATGCAGGGCAGGAACTCCAACAGGACAGGAAACTGAAGGTAAGAGCTGATAACAGAGGCCATGGCCGAACACAGCTTACTTGGCTACTGTTTCTAGGTTGTTCATGCTGCGGTCTTGGAATACTCTCAATCAACAGACTAGGTGTGACCTGCCTGACACGATACACTGCCCAACACCCATCAAAAACAAATTAAAAAAATAAAATCACGCTATGGTCTTGCCTGCCAGCCATTGTTACAGACACAGTTTCTAAGTGTGTGTTGATTCCAAAGCTAGCCATAACATAAAGTGTGCCCGCATACCTGTTTCCATATATACAGGTATATATTGTATATTAGGGTCCACATACGAGGGAGGACATGGGGTGACCTCAATTCATATGGTACTTAGTGAGATCCCTCCCTTTCCTGAATATTGTGGCCCTCGCTGAGGGTGACCTTGGACGCCTCCCTGTCGTCCTCCATCTTCTCACTACAGGAATTATAGGCCTAACCTGGATTCTATTTCTGGAACTTGCAAAATCATGAGCAGCATTATTTCTGCATTCCTTGTTTCCCACATCACCACTCCTTATTGTTCTCATCTCACCATCCTATCAAGTTATCGACTTTCCCCCATGTTCACCTGTACTCAAGGAAGCCTTTGCTCTCATTATTCACATGGAAGGACCCGTGTCCTGCCATCTTCCTTTCCTTCCCATAGTGCCACTGGGCTTCTAGAATCGATCACCCTCCTGATGCTTATCCATTCTCGCTGGCTGACTTCTGCCCTCTGTAGCTCTTGGTGATTTCTGAGACTTTCTAATCCTGACCTTTCTTTGTTCCTTCCACACCACTGCAGTCAACAGGAGCCTGTCTGGAATCAGCCCTAGGGAAGAGGCTCCTCAACCTAGAAATGTCTGGATTAGGTGGGCTCTGGGGCACAGCTGTAGGTGCTTATCTTGATGATGTGAGTTGATGCAGAAGGCTCTACCACTGTGGGTGGAACCAAGGGGAAACATGTGATCTGGGCTTCCTTATGACTAGAGTAAGGACGGAACCCTAGCGTCCATGCTTCCATTCGCCATTCTCTCGTAGGCAGTGCCAATTGTGTGAACACCTACTTCAAGTCCCTTCCACCATCATTTTCCCACAATGAAGGATCATTGGAAGCTGGAATCCAGAGCCAAATCAACCTCTGCTCCTCTATGCTGTCTGGGTATTTTTACCTAAACCCTGATTGTACCCCTTCCTGCTTCTTCACTGTCTTGCCCCTTCTGTAGGTAGGAGCTACATTTTACCAGCCCCTCCTATGGAAAACTTTTGGGGTACTTTTGACTCTGACCTTTGCTCTATGCCTCAGACAAGTAAGCACAACATTCCATTGGCTCTGGTCTTAAAGTATATTATTTCTTTTACACCTTTTTTTTTTTTTTTTTTTTTTTTTTTGGTTATCTCCTCCACCTAGAATCCTGTCTGAACAGCTTTTATGAGCTACTTGTTCATTTACAGCAATCCCCCAGGGAGTCTACCAGTCCTGCTTGGCTTCCAGTCTTCTGAAGGCAGTCACCCAAATGGCCCACTGAGACCTAGGCATAGCCTGATATCCTTGGATCCCTCATTTCAGGCACAGGAGAAAGTAAATCCCAACAGTCCAGTTCTTGTCTATCCTATGAGGCTGCCTGTGTCTCTCTGGCACTCTTAATGTTTCTTACTTATACTCTGTGCACCCATGCTTATGTCTTCACTTTGTGACATCCCTATGTATGATGTCACTGAGTTCCCTGTACCCTTAAAGATATTTTGAATCATCTTTAAATATAGCTTTTATTTGAAGGGGTTTTATTCCACATAAATACCAGTGCCCACACTCCCCTCCCCTCCCACCCGCCTTGGCCCTCCCAGTCTTCCCCAGGCTTCCCCTTCTCCAACTCCCCATCCATTCCCCAAGAAGGTCAAGGAGTGCCAGAGCGGATCCTCTGAGTCTGTATCCACTTGAGGCAGGTCAATCTCCTCTTCCCAGTCTTTGGGCTGGGTTAGTTGTTCCTCAGTAGGGAATGGGTCCCAAGGTGCCAGTTCATGAACCTGAACATCCTCTGATCCTCCACCTCCATGTTCAACATATGGTTCTCGCCATTTGATGACAGTCACCTAACTTCGGAGGCTCGGGTTCCATTTTCCTGAAGAGTTCCCAGTGGCTGTTTGGATTCGGTCAGCTGCTGCCAAATGCTCCAGCCAGCCATCTCTGTGGGACCGCTCCTCAAAATCCAGACTCCTCAGCTCATATACAGGTCCTCTTGGGTTTCTGCTCCAGCTGAACTCACCCCCTTCGCCTGAATCTCTCTTGGATTTAGAGTCTGGCTTACTTCTTGTCTCACCATAGGCCAAAAGAGCTTCATTGGTATCCACTGGCAGCAACACACGGTCACAGGATAAAAGCACAGGAAGTAATACATTGTCACAGTGTTTTTAGGAAGACATCTGAGACTTTCGTTGCCCTGAGCCCTTGATGGTATGTTCTGCTTGGTCCACTCCTCTGCCCGGGTTTCCAAAGACATAAACGAATAAACAGACAAAGAGAGAAAGAAAGAAACAAGTCCTAGGAATGCCTCCGACGTTTGAGAGGGGGCTCCGGACAAGGACGAGGAGCAGAAGCTAGGCATCCATATGCTTCGGCCACTAAGTGGGGGTACGAAGCCTCCACTGTCTTCCAGCTTGAGGTCTCAGAGACCCGGGAAGCATATTGAGTGATGAAAGCCAGGGCCTGGGCTTTCAGCTGCACCGCGCTGTGGAGGTCAGCCAGGACAAGCGTGTGGGCAGCATTCTCCACAGAGAGGTCTCTGCAGAGGGCATCCTGGCACATGACCTTCAAACGCTCCAGACCAAACTTGTCAGCAGCTGCCAGCAGAGCATCTGCCATGCTGTGGAGGTTTGGTGCCTTCCCGGTGTAAATGAATCCCATCATTGCCTTGAAGACTTGCGGTTTCATGTCATGGATCTCAATGGGCTTCCTTCTGCTCTCCTCTGTGTCCTGTTCAAACATGGCTCTGAAAAGCGGAGAACGAGTTGCTAAGATGGCCTTGTGAGCCCGGAATTCCTGGCCAGCTACCACCAGGCAGCAGTCTGTGAAGCGGGCACTCTCCCACAACTCTCCTAGGTCTTCTTCCAGTGTGCAGCTGGGAACCCGGATCCCTGGCTTCCTCTTCTCTTCAGCGATGCTGAAGGAGTCCTGGACCACACTCACCTTACAGAAGAGGGTGAGCTTGTCATCCGGGAGAAGCCAATGGGCATTGCTCAAGAGGAAATCTCGATGGATGAACCTTTTGAATCCCCAGTCACTGCCTGGCAGGAACCTAAAGACTCTTTGGCTCCTCAGAAGTCCCGTTTTCTCTCCTTCGGGGTTTAAGATGCAGAACTCGAACTTTGCCCAAAGGGGACTCTTTGGACTGCTGAGCAACACTAGGAGAACTGACAGGTAATCTGCGCTTTCTTCATCGACCCCACTTGGGCTTGCTACCAAACACCATTTGTCACTGCCTCCTACTGAGAAGACTGAGCTTGTAAGGCATTTTCGAAGATCCTCCAAAACAAACCGGAAGTTACTGATGGTCCACCTGTAAGAGAAACTCTGGACACGGATGTGTGTCGAGGCTGAACTGTGGGCTCTGCCGTCTTCTAACATTTTTGCTTGGAGGTCACTTGAAGCTTCAACGGGATCCAAAATGAAGAACTAGGATTGGTTTTCTCTTCACCTTAGTCCAGGAACTTGGACTTGCTGACTGGTCTTCACTGTGTGCTGGGATTCCAAAGAAGTACTCCCCAGCCAGGAGGTGAGACTTGCTGACTGGTCTTCAGTATACCCTGGGATAGCCAAGAAGTATTCTCTGTCCAGGAAGTTAGTCACAGTGAGTGGTCTTCAGGACGAGCTGAAATTCCATACAAGTAGTCCCTTCTGCCAGTGAAGAGACAGACTTGCTCTGAGGTGAGGGCACTCAGGCAAGGAGCAATGGCCTTTTATCTTCCAGGCCCTTTTATAGGCTTCCAGCAGAAGGTGGGGCCAAGACTAGGGTGTGTCTCTGGGCCTCAAGGTCGGGGATTAAAGGGTGTGAGTGCTCAGGCCTGTGGATCAGGGATAAAGATTTGTGTCTTTTGACTTCCAACGTCTCTATGGGGAAGTGGATCTACGTACTTCTACTTCTACTTAAGGAAACATTTCTTGAAGGTGCTTAAAAGAACAAACAAACAAACAAACAAACAAGCAAGCAAATCGATAGAACTTTCTCCATTTCCTCATGTCTGGAGGGACTCACAAAACTAGAGGACAGGAAAATATCTTCACAGATTCAATCCTCTCAGCAATTCCTACCCTGAAAGTCTGGCTGCAATATTGCTCATCCCTCATCCCTCAATACAGGATAAAGCAATCCAATGGTTTGATACCCTGGGAATAATGAATCCGGCCTGTTAATCAGATCACATGAGTGCACAATGGCTACTCTCCTCCAGATCCACAATGCTGCTGTCTGTTCTCTTCTGTCACGACCCATCTTCTCCACCTTCCATCCTTCATTCTCACGTGATGATCTTCCTTGACTGTCTTCTAAATGTCATGGCCTGTTGTTATTCAGGGTTTCTCTTGATGAAACACCATAAGCAAAAGCGTCTTGGGGAGGTCAGGGTTTTTTGTCACTGTCTCTTCCATTTCACATTTCATCTCCTAAGGAATGCAGGGCAGGAACTCCAACAGGACAGGAAACTGAAGGTAAGAGCTGATAACAGAGGCCATGGCCGAACACAGCTTACTTGGCTACTGTTTCTAGGTTGTTCATGCTGCGGTCTTGGAATACTCTCAATCAACAGACTAGGTGTGACCTTCCTGACACGATACACTGCCCAACACCCATCAAAAACAAATTAAAAAAATAAAATCACGCTATGGTCTTGCCTGCCAGCCATTGTTACAGACACAGTTTCTAAGTGTGTGTTGATTCCAAAGCTAGCCATAACATAAAGTGTGCCCGCATACCTGTTTCCATATATACAGGTATATATTGTATATTAGGGTCCACATACGAGGGAGGACATGGGGTGACCTCAATTCATATGGTACTTAGTGAGATCCCTCCCTTTCCTGAATATTGTGGCCTCGCTGAGGGTGACCTTGGACGCCTCCCTGTCGTCCTCCATCTTCTCACTACAGGAATTATAGGCCTAACCTGGATTCTATTTCTGGAACTTGCAAAATCATGAGCAGCATTATTTCTGCATTCCTTGTTTCCCACATCACCACTCCTTATTGTTCTCATCTCACCATCCTATCAAGTTATCGACTTTCCCCCATGTTCACCTGTACTCAAGGAAGCCTTTGCTCTCATTATTCACATGGAAGGACCCGTGTCCTGCCATCTTCCTTTCCTTCCCATAGTGCCACTGGGCTTCTAGAATCGATCACCCTCCTGATGCTTATCCATTCTCGCTGGCTGACTTCTGCCCTCTGTAGCTCTTGGTGATTTCTGAGACTTTCTAATCCTGACCTTTCTTTGTTCCTTCCACACCACTGCAGTCAACAGGAGCCTGTCTGGAATCAGCCCTAGGGAAGAGGCTCCTCAACCTAGAAATGTCTGGATTAGGTGGGCTCTGGGGCACAGCTGTAGGTGCTTATCTTGATGATGTGAGTTGATGCAGAAGGCTCTACCACTGTGGGTGGAACCAAGGGGAAACATGTGATCTGGGCTTCCTTATGACTAGAGTAAGGACTGAACCCTAGCGTCCATGCTTCCATTCGCCATTCTCTCGTAGGCAGTGCCAATTGTGTGAACACCTACTTCAAGTCCCTTCCACCATCATTTTCCCACAGTGAAGGATCATTGGAAGCTGGAATCCAGAGCCAAATCAACCTCTGCTCCTCTATGCTGTCTGGGTATTTTTACCTAAACCCTGATTGTACCCCTTCCTGTTTCTTCACTGTCTTGCCCCTTCTGTAGGTAGGAGCTACATTTTACCAGCCCCTCCTATGGAAAACTTTTGGGGTACTTTTGACTCTGACCTTTGCTCTATGCCTCAGACAAGTAAGCACAACATTCCATTGGCTCTGGTCTTAAAGTATATTATTTCTTTTACACCTTTTTTTTTTTTTTTTTTTTGGTTATCTCCTCCACCTAGAATCCTGTCTGAACAGCTTTTATGAGCTACTTGTTCATTTACAGCAATCCCCCAGGGAGTCTACCAGTCCTGCTTGGCTTCCAGTCTTCTGAAGGCATTCAACCAAATGGCCCACTGAGACCTAGGCATAGCCTGATATCCTTGGATCCCTCATTTCAGGCACAGGAGAAAGTAAATCCCAACAGTCCAGTTCTTGTCTATCCTATGAGGCTGCCTGTGTCTCTCTGGCACTCTTAATGTTTCTTACTTATACTCTGTGCACCCATGCTTATGTCTTTACTTTGTGACATCCCTATGTATGATGTCAATGAGTTCCCTGTACCCTTAAAGATATTTTGAATCATCTTTAAATATAGCTTTTATTTGAAGGGGTTTTATTCCACATAAATACCAGTGCCCACACTCCCCTCCCCTCCCACCCGCCTTGGCCCTCCCAGTCTTCCCCAGGCTTCCCCTTCTCCAACTCCCCATCCATTCCCCAAGAAGGTCAAGGAGTGCCAGAGCGGATCCTCTGAGTCTGTATCCACTTGAGGCAGGTCAATCTCCTCTTCCCAGTCTTTGGGCTGGGTTAGTTGTTCCTCAGTAGGGAATGGGTCCCAAGGTGCCAGTTCATGAACCTGAACATCCTCTGATCCTCCACCTCCATGTTCAACATATGGTTCTCGCCATTTGATGACAGTCACCTAACTTCGGAGGCTCGGGTTCCATTTTCCTGAAGAGTTCCCAGTGGCTGTTTGGATTCGGTCAGCTGCTGCCAAATGCTCCAGCCAGCCATCTCTGTGGGACCGCTCCTCAAAATCCAGACTCCTCAGCTCATATACAGGTCCTCTTGGGTTTCTGCTCCAGCTGAACTCACCCCCTTCGCCTGAATCTCTCTTGGATTTAGAGTCTGGCTTACTTCTTGTCTCACCATAGGCCAAAAGAGCTTCATTGGTATCCACTGGCAGCAACACACGGTCACAGGATAAAAGCACAGGAAGTAATACATTGTCACAGTGTTTTTAGGAAGACATCTGAGACTTTCGTTGCCCTGAGCCCTTGATGGTATGTTCTGCTTGGTCCACTCCTCTGCCCGGGTTTCCAAAGACATAAACGAATAAACAGACAAAGAGAGAAAGAAAGAAACAAGTCCTAGGAATGCCTCCGACGTTTGAGAGGGGGCTCCGGACAAGGACGAGGAGCAGAAGCTAGGCATCCATATGCTTCGGCCACTAAGTGGGGGTACGAAGCCTCCACTGTCTTCCAGCTTGAGGTCTCAGAGACCCGGGAAGCATATTGAGTGATGAAAGCCAGGGCCTGGGCTTTCAGCTGCACCGCGCTGTGGAGGTCAGCCAGGACAAGCGTGTGGGCAGCATTCTCCACAGAGAGGTCTCTGCAGAGGGCATCCTGGCACATGACCTTCAAACGCTCCAGACCAAACTTGTCAGCAGCTGCCAGCAGAGCATCTGCCATGCTGTGGAGGTTTGGTGCCTTCCCGGTGTAAATGAATCCCATCATTGCCTTGAAGACTTGCGGTTTCATGTCATGGATCTCAATGGGCTTCCTTCTGCTCTCCTCTGTGTCCTGTTCAAACATGGCTCTGAAAAGCGGAGAACGAGTTGCTAAGATGGCCTTGTGAGCCCGGAATTCCTGGCCAGCTACCACCAGGCAGCAGTCTGTGAAGCGGGCACTCTCCCACAACTCTCCTAGGTCTTCTTCCAGTGTGCAGCTGGGAACCCGGATCCCTGGCTTCCTCTTCTCTTCAGCGATGCTGAAGGAGTCCTGGACCACACTCACCTTACAGAAGAGGGTGAGCTTGTCATCCGGGAGAAGCCAATGGGCATTGCTCAAGAGGAAATCTCGATGGATGAACCTTTTGAATCCCCAGTCACTGCCTGGCAGGAACCTAAAGACTCTTTGGCTCCTCAGAAGTCCCGTTTTCTCTCCTTCGGGGTTTAAGATGCAGAACTCGAACTTTGCCCAAAGGGGACTCTTTGGACTGCTGAGCAACACTAGGAGAACTGACAGGTAATCTGCGCTTTCTTCATCGACCCCACTTGGGCTTGCTACCAAACACCATTTGTCACTGCCTCCTACTGAGAAGACTGAGCTTGTAAGGCATTTTCGAAGATCCTCCAAAACAAACCGGAAGTTACTGATGGTCCACCTGTAAGAGAAACTCTGGACACGGATGTGTGTCGAGGCTGAACTGTGGGCTCTGCCGTCTTCTAACATTTTTGCTTGGAGGTCACTTGAAGCTTCAACGGGATCCAAAATGAAGAACTAGGATTGGTTTTCTCTTCACCTTAGTCCAGGAACTTGGACTTGCTGACTGGTCTTCACTGTGTGCTGGGATTCCAAAGAAGTACTCCCCAGCCAGGAGGTGAGACTTGCTGACTGGTCTTCAGTATACCCTGGGATAGCCAAGAAGTATTCTCTGTCCAGGAAGTTAGTCACAGTGAGTGGTCTTCAGGACGAGCTGAAATTCCATACAAGTAGTCCCTTCTGCCAGTGAAGAGACAGACTTGCTCTGAGGTGAGGGCACTCAGGCAAGGAGCAATGGCCTTTTATCTTCCAGGCCCTTTTATAGGCTTCCAGCAGAAGGTGGGGCCAAGACTAGGGTGTGTCTCTGGGCCTCAAGGTCGGGGATTAAAGGGTGTGAGTGCTCAGGCCTGTGGATCAGGGATAAAGATTTGTGTCTTTTGACTTCCAATGTCTCTATGGGGAAGTGGATCTACGTACTTCTACTTCTACTTAAGGAAACATTTCTTGAAGGTGCTTAAAAGAACAAACAAACAAACAAACAAACAAACAAACAAGCAAATCAATAGAACTTTCTCCATTTCCTCATGTCTGGAGGGACTCACAAAACTAGAGGACAGGAAAATATCTTCACAGATTCAATCCTCTCAGCAATTCCTACCCTGAAAGTCTGGCTGCAATATTGCTCATCCCTCATCCCTCAATACAGGATAAAGCAATCCAATGGTTTGATACCCTGGGAATAATGAATCCGGCCTGTTAATCAGATCACATGAGTGCACAATGGCTACTCTCCTCCAGATCCACAATGCTGCTGTCTGTTCTCTTCTGTCACGACCCATCTTCTCCACCTTCCATCCTTCATTCTCACGTGATGATCTTCCTTGACTGTCTTCTAAATGTCATGGCCTGTTGTTATTCAGGGTTTCTCTTGATGAAACACCATAAGCAAAAGCGTCTTGGGGAGGTCAGGGTTTTTTGTCACTGTCTCTTCCATTTCACATTTCATCTCCTAAGGAATGCAGGGCAGGAACTCCAACAGGACAGGAAACTGAAGGTAAGAGCTGATAACAGAGGCCATGGCCGAACACAGCTTACTTGGCTACTGTTTCTAGGTTGTTCATGCTGCGGTCTTGGAATACTCTCAATCAACAGACTAGGTGTGACCTTCCTGACACGATACACTGCCCAACACCCATCAAAAACAAATTAAAAAAATAAAATCACGCTATGGTCTTGCCTGCCAGCCATTGTTACAGACACAGTTTCTAAGTGTGTGTTGATTCCAAAGCTAGCCATAACATAAAGTGTGCCCGCATACCTGTTTCCATATATACAGGTATATATTGTATATTAGGGTCCACATACGAGGGAGGACATGGGGTGACCTCAATTCATATGGTACTTAGTGAGATCCCTCCCTTTCCTGAATATTGTGGCCTCGCTGAGGGTGACCTTGGACGCCTCCCTGTCGTCCTCCATCTTCTCACTACAGGAATTATAGGCCTAACCTGGATTCTATTTCTGGAACTTGCAAAATCATGAGCAGCATTATTTCTGCATTCCTTGTTTCCCACATCACCACTCCTTATTGTTCTCATCTCACCATCCTATCAAGTTATCGACTTTCCCCCATGTTCACCTGTACTCAAGGAAGCCTTTGCTCTCATTATTCACATGGAAGGACCCGTGTCCTGCCATCTTCCTTTCCTTCCCATAGTGCCACTGGGCTTCTAGAATCGATCACCCTCCTGATGCTTATCCATTCTCGCTGGCTGACTTCTGCCCTCTGTAGCTCTTGGTGATTTCTGAGACTTTCTAATCCTGACCTTTCTTTGTTCCTTCCACACCACTGCAGTCAACAGGAGCCTGTCTGGAATCAGCCCTAGGGAAGAGGCTCCTCAACCTAGAAATGTCTGGATTAGGTGGGCTCTGGGGCACAGCTGTAGGTGCTTATCTTGATGATGTGAGTTGATGCAGAAGGCTCTACCACTGTGGGTGGAACCAAGGGGAAACATGTGATCTGGGCTTCCTTATGACTAGAGTAAGGACTGAACCCTAGCGTCCATGCTTCCATTCGCCATTCTCTCGTAGGCAGTGCCAATTGTGTGAACACCTACTTCAAGTCCCTTCCACCATCATTTTCCCACAGTGAAGGATCATTGGAAGCTGGAATCCAGAGCCAAATCAACCTCTGCTCCTCTATGCTGTCTGGGTATTTTTACCTAAACCCTGATTGTACCCCTTCCTGTTTCTTCACTGTCTTGCCCCTTCTGTAGGTAGGAGCTACATTTTACCAGCCCCTCCTATGGAAAACTTTTGGGGTACTTTTGACTCTGACCTTTGCTCTATGCCTCAGACAAGTAAGCACAACATTCCATTGGCTCTGGTCTTAAAGTATATTATTTCTTTTACACCTTTTTTTTTTTTTTTTTTTTTTGGTTATCTCCTCCACCTAGAATCCTGTCTGAACAGCTTTTATGAGCTACTTGTTCATTTACAGCAATCCCCCAGGGAGTCTACGAGTCCTGCTTGGCTTCCAGTCTTCTGAAGGCATTCAACCAAATGGCCCACTGAGACCTAGGCATAGCCTGATATCCTTGGATCCCTCATTTCAGGCACAGGAGAAAGTAAATCCCAACAGTCCAGTTCTTGTCTATCCTATGAGGCTGCCTGTGTCTCTCTGGCACTCTTAATGTTTCTTACTTATACTCTGTGCACCCATGCTTATGTCTTTACTTTGTGACATCCCTATGTATGATGTCAATGAGTTCCCTGTACCCTTAAAGATATTTTGAATCATCTTTAAATATAGCTTTTATTTGAAGGGGTTTTATTCCACATAAATACCAGTGCCCACACTCCCCTCCCCTCCCACCCGCCTTGGCCCTCCCAGTCTTCCCCAGGCTTCCCCTTCTCCAACTCCCCATCCATTCCCCAAGAAGGTCAAGGAGTGCCAGAGCGGATCCTCTGAGTCTGTATCCACTTGAGGCAGGTCAATCTCCTCTTCCCAGTCTTTGGGCTGGGTTAGTTGTTCCTCAGTAGGGAATGGGTCCCAAGGTGCCAGTTCATGAACCTGAACATCCTCTGATCCTCCACCTCCATGTTCAACATATGGTTCTCGCCATTTGATGACAGTCACCTAACTTCGGAGGCTCGGGTTCCATTTTCCTGAAGAGTTCCCAGTGGCTGTTTGGATTCGGTCAGCTGCTGCCAAATGCTCCAGCCAGCCATCTCTGTGGGACCGCTCCTCAAAATCCAGACTCCTCAGCTCATATACAGGTCCTCTTGGGTTTCTGCTCCAGCTGAACTCACCCCCTTCGCCTGAATCTCTCTTGGATTTAGAGTCTGGCTTACTTCTTGTCTCACCATAGGCCAAAAGAGCTTCATTGGTATCCACTGGCAGCAACACACGGTCACAGGATAAAAGCACAGGAAGTAATACATTGTCACAGTGTTTTTAGGAAGACATCTGAGACTTTCGTTGCCCTGAGCCCTTGATGGTATGTTCTGCTTGGTCCACTCCTCTGCCCGGGTTTCCAAAGACATAAACGAATAAACAGACAAAGAGAGAAAGAAAGAAACAAGTCCTAGGAATGCCTCCGACGTTTGAGAGGGGGCTCCGGACAAGGACGAGGAGCAGAAGCTAGGCATCCATATGCTTCGGCCACTAAGTGGGGGTACGAAGCCTCCACTGTCTTCCAGCTTGAGGTCTCAGAGACCCGGGAAGCATATTGAGTGATGAAAGCCAGGGCCTGGGCTTTCAGCTGCACCGCGCTGTGGAGGTCAGCCAGGACAAGCGTGTGGGCAGCATTCTCCACAGAGAGGTCTCTGCAGAGGGCATCCTGGCACATGACCTTCAAACGCTCCAGACCAAACTTGTCAGCAGCTGCCAGCAGAGCATCTGCCATGCTGTGGAGGTTTGGTGCCTTCCCGGTGTAAATGAATCCCATCATTGCCTTGAAGACTTGCGGTTTCATGTCATGGATCTCAATGGGCTTCCTTCTGCTCTCCTCTGTGTCCTGTTCAAACATGGCTCTGAAAAGCGGAGAACGAGTTGCTAAGATGGCCTTGTGAGCCCGGAATTCCTGGCCAGCTACCACCAGGCAGCAGTCTGTGAAGCGGGCACTCTCCCACAACTCTCCTAGGTCTTCTTCCAGTGTGCAGCTGGGAACCCGGATCCCTGGCTTCCTCTTCTCTTCAGCGATGCTGAAGGAGTCCTGGACCACACTCACCTTACAGAAGAGGGTGAGCTTGTCATCCGGGAGAAGCCAATGGGCATTGCTCAAGAGGAAATCTCGATGGATGAACCTTTTGAATCCCCAGTCACTGCCTGGCAGGAACCTAAAGACTCTTTGGCTCCTCAGAAGTCCCGTTTTCTCTCCTTCGGGGTTTAAGATGCAGAACTCGAACTTTGCCCAAAGGGGACTCTTTGGACTGCTGAGCAACACTAGGAGAACTGACAGGTAATCTGCGCTTTCTTCATCGACCCCACTTGGGCTTGCTACCAAACACCATTTGTCACTGCCTCCTACTGAGAAGACTGAGCTTGTAAGGCATTTTCGAAGATCCTCCAAAACAAACCGGAAGTTACTGATGGTCCACCTGTAAGAGAAACTCTGGACACGGATGTGTGTCGAGGCTGAACTGTGGGCTCTGCCGTCTTCTAACATTTTTGCTTGGAGGTCACTTGAAGCTTCAACGGGATCCAAAATGAAGAACTAGGATTGGTTTTCTCTTCACCTTAGTCCAGGAACTTGGACTTGCTGACTGGTCTTCACTGTGTGCTGGGATTCCAAAGAAGTACTCCCCAGCCAGGAGGTGAGACTTGCTGACTGGTCTTCAGTATACCCTGGGATAGCCAAGAAGTATTCTCTGTCCAGGAAGTTAGTCACAGTGAGTGGTCTTCAGGACGAGCTGAAATTCCATACAAGTAGTCCCTTCTGCCAGTGAAGAGACAGACTTGCTCTGAGGTGAGGGCACTCAGGCAAGGAGCAATGGCCTTTTATCTTCCAGGCCCTTTTATAGGCTTCCAGCAGAAGGTGGGGCCAAGACTAGGGTGTGTCTCTGGGCCTCAAGGTCGGGGATTAAAGGGTGTGAGTGCTCAGGCCTGTGGATCAGGGATAAAGATTTGTGTCTTTTGACTTCCAATGTCTCTATGGGGAAGTGGATCTACGTACTTCTACTTCTACTTAAGGAAACATTTCTTGAAGGTGCTTAAAAGAACAAACAAACAAACAAACAAACAAACAAACAAACAAGCAAATCAATAGAACTTTCTCCATTTCCTCATGTCTGGAGGGACTCACAAAACTAGAGGACAGGAAAATATCTTCACAGATTCAATCCTCTCAGCAATTCCTACCCTGAAAGTCTGGCTGCAATATTGCTCATCCCTCATCCCTCAATACAGGATAAAGCAATCCAATGGTTTGATACCCTGGGAATAATGAATCCGGCCTGTTAATCAGATCACATGAGTGCACAATGGCTACTCTCCTCCAGATCCACAATGCTGCTGTCTGTTCTCTTCTGTCACGACCCATCTTCTCCACCTTCCATCCTTCATTCTCACGTGATGATCTTCCTTGACTGTCTTCTAAATGTCATGGCCTGTTGTTATTCAGGGTTTCTCTTGATGAAACACCATAAGCAAAAGCGTCTTGGGGAGGTCAGGGTTTTTTGTCACTGTCTCTTCCATTTCACATTTCATCTCCTAAGGAATGCAGGGCAGGAACTCCAACAGGACAGGAAACTGAAGGTAAGAGCTGATAACAGAGGCCATGGCCGAACACAGCTTACTTGGCTACTGTTTCTAGGTTGTTCATGCTGCGGTCTTGGAATACTCTCAATCAACAGACTAGGTGTGACCTTCCTGACACGATACACTGCCCAACACCCATCAAAAACAAATTAAAAAAATAAAATCACGCTATGGTCTTGCCTGCCAGCCATTGTTACAGACACAGTTTCTAAGTGTGTGTTGATTCCAAAGCTAGCCATAACATAAAGTGTGCCCGCATACCTGTTTCCATATATACAGGTATATATTGTATATTAGGGTCCACATACGAGGGAGGACATGGGGTGACCTCAATTCATATGGTACTTAGTGAGATCCCTCCCTTTCCTGAATATTGTGGCCTCGCTGAGGGTGACCTTGGACGCCTCCCTGTCGTCCTCCATCTTCTCACTACAGGAATTATAGGCCTAACCTGGATTCTATTTCTGGAACTTGCAAAATCATGAGCAGCATTATTTCTGCATTCCTTGTTTCCCACATCACCACTCCTTATTGTTCTCATCTCACCATCCTATCAAGTTATCGACTTTCCCCCATGTTCACCTGTACTCAAGGAAGCCTTTGCTCTCATTATTCACATGGAAGGACCCGTGTCCTGCCATCTTCCTTTCCTTCCCATAGTGCCACTGGGCTTCTAGAATCGATCACCCTCCTGATGCTTATCCATTCTCGCTGGCTGACTTCTGCCCTCTGTAGCTCTTGGTGATTTCTGAGACTTTCTAATCCTGACCTTTCTTTGTTCCTTCCACACCACTGCAGTCAACAGGAGCCTGTCTGGAATCAGCCCTAGGGAAGAGGCTCCTCAACCTAGAACTGTCTGGATTAGGTGGGCTCTGGGGCACAGCTGTAGGTGCTTATCTTGATGATGTGAATTGATGCAGAAGGCTCTACCACTGTGGGTGGAACCAAGGGGAAACATGTGATCTGGGCTTCCTTATGACTAGAGTAAGGACGGAACCCTAGCGTCCATGCTTCCATTCGCCATTCTCTCGTAGGCAGTGCCAATTGTGTGAACACCTACTTCAAGTCCCTTCCACCATCATTTTCCCACAGTGAAGGATCATTGGAAGCTGGAATCCAGAGCCAAATCAACCTCTGCTCCTCTATGCTGTCTGGGTATTTTTACCTAAACCCTGATTGTACCCCTTCCTGCTTCTTCACTGTCTTGCCCCTTCTGTAGGTAGAAGCTGCATTTTACCAGCCCCTCCTATAGAAAACTTTTGGGGTACTTTTGACTCTGATCTTTGCTCTATGCCTCAGACAAGTAAGCACAACATTCCATTGGCTCTGGCCTTAAAGTATATTATTTCTTTTACTCCTTTTTTTTTTTTCTTTTTGGTTATCTCCTCCACCTAGAATCCTGTCTGAACAGCCTTTATGAGCTACTTGTTCAATTACAGCAATCCCCCAGGGAGTCTACCAGTCCTGCTTGGCTTCCAGTCTTCTGAAGGCAGTCAACCAAATGACCCACTAAGACCTAGGCATAGCCTGATATCCTTGGATCCCTCATTTCAGGCAAAGGAGAAAGTAAATCCCAACAGTCCAGTTCTTGTCTATCCTATGAGGCTGCCTGTGTCTCTCTGGCACTCTTAATGTTTCTTACTTATACTCTGTGCACCCATGCTTGTGTCTTTACTTTGTGACATCCCTATGTATGATGTCAATGAGTTCCCTGTACCCTTAAAGATATTTTGAATCATCTTTAAATATAGCTTTTATTTGAAGGGGTTTTATTCCACATAAATACCAGTGCCCACACTCCCCTCCCCTCCCACCCGCCTTGGCCCTCCCAGTCTTCCCTAGGCTTCCCCTTCTCCAACTCCCCATCCATGTCCCAAGAAGGTCAAGGAGTCCCAGAGCGGATCCTCTGAGTCTCTATCCACTTGAGGCAGGTCAATCTCCTCTTCCCAGTCTTTGGGCTGGGTTAGTTGTTCCTCAGTAGGGAATGGGTCCCAAGGTGCCAGTTCATGAACCTGAACATCCTCTGATCCTCCACCTCCATGTTCAACATATGGTTCTCGCCATTTGATGACAGTCACCTAACTTCGGAGGCTCGGGTTCCATTTTCCTGAAGAGTTCCCAGTGGCTGTTTGGATTCGGTCAGCTGCTGCCAAATGCTCCAGCCAGCCATCTCTGTGGGACCGCTCCTCAAAATCCAGACTCCTCAGCTCATATACAGGTCCTCTTGGGTTTCTGCTCCAGCTGAACTCACCCCCTTCGCCTGAATCTCTCTGGGATTTAGAGTCTGGCTTACTTCTTGTCTCACCATAGGCCAAAAGAGCTTCATTGGTATCCACTGGCAGCAACACACGGTCACAGGATAAAAGCACAGGAAGTAATACATTGTCACAGTGTTTTTAGGAAGACATCTGAGACTTTCGTTGCCCTGAGCCCTTGATGGTATGTTCTGCTTGGTCCACTCCTCTGCCCGGGTTTCCAAAGACATAAACGAATAAACAGACAAAGAGAGAAAGAAAGAAACAAGTCCTAGGAATGCCTCCGACGTTTGAGAGGGGGCTCCGGACAAGGACGAGGAGCAGAAGCTAGGCATCCATATGCTTCGGCCACTAAGTGGGGGTACGAAGCCTCCACTGTCTTCCAGCTTGAGGTCTCAGAGACCCGGGAAGCATATTGAGTGATGAAAGCCAGGGCCTGGGCTTTCAGCTGCACCGCGCTGTGGAGGTCAGCCAGGACAAGCGTGTGGGCAGCATTCTCCACAGAGAGGTCTCTGCAGAGGGCATCCTGGCACATGACCTTCAAACGCTCCAGACCAAACTTGTCAGCAGCTGCCAGCAGAGCATCTGCCATGCTGTGGAGGTTTGGTGCCTTCCCGGTGTAAATGAATCCCATCATTGCCTTGAAGACTTGCGGTTTCATGTCATGGATCTCAATGGGCTTCCTTCTGCTCTCCTCTGTGTCCTGTTCAAACATGGCTCTGAAAAGCGGAGAACGAGTTGCTAAGATGGCCTTGTGAGCCCGGAATTCCTGGCCAGCTACCACCAGGCAGCAGTCTGTGAAGCGGGCACTCTCCCACAACTCTCCTAGGTCTTCTTCCAGTGTGCAGCTGGGAACCCGGATCCCTGGCTTCCTCTTCTCTTCAGCGATGCTGAAGGAGTCCTGGACCACACTCACCTTACAGAAGAGGGTGAGCTTGTCATCCGGGAGAAGCCAATGGGCATTGCTCAAGAGGAAATCTCGATGGATGAACCTTTTGAATCCCCAGTCACTGCCTGGCAGGAACCTAAAGACTCTTTGGCTCCTCAGAAGTCCCGTTTTCTCTCCTTCGGGGTTTAAGATGCAGAACTCGAACTTTGCCCAAAGGGGACTCTTTGGACTGCTGAGCAACACTAGGAGAACTGACAGGTAATCTGCGCTTTCTTCATCGACCCCACTTGGGCTTGCTACCAAACACCATTTGTCACTGCCTCCTACTGAGAAGACTGAGCTTGTAAGGCATTTTCGAAGATCCTCCAAAACAAACCGGAAGTTACTGATGGTCCACCTGTAAGAGAAACTCTGGACACGGATGTGTGTCGAGGCTGAACTGTGGGCTCTGCCGTCTTCTAACATTTTTGCTTGGAGGTCACTTGAAGCTTCAACGGGATCCAAAATGAAGAACTAGGATTGGTTTTCTCTTCACCTTAGTCCAGGAACTTGGACTTGCTGACTGGTCTTCACTGTGTGCTGGGATTCCAAAGAAGTACTCCCCAGCCAGGAGGTGAGACTTGCTGACTGGTCTTCAGTATACCCTGGGATAGCCAAGAAGTATTCTCTGTCCAGGAAGTTAGTCACAGTGAGTGGTCTTCAGGACGAGCTGAAATTCCATACAAGTAGTCCCTTCTGCCAGTGAAGAGACAGACTTGCTCTGAGGTGAGGGCACTCAGGCAAGGAGCAATGGCCTTTTATCTTCCAGGCCCTTTTATAGGCTTCCAGCAGAAGGTGGGGCCAAGACTAGGGTGTGTCTCTGGGCCTCAAGGTCGGGGATTAAAGGGTGTGAGTGCTCAGGCCTGTGGATCAGGGATAAAGATTTGTGTCTTTTGACTTCCAATGTCTCTATGGGGAAGTGGATCTACGTACTTCTACTTCTACTTAAGGAAACATTTCTTGAAGGTGCTTAAAAGAACAAACAAACAAACAAACAAACAAACAAACAAGCAAATCAATAGAACTTTCTCCATTTCCTCATGTCTGGAGGGACTCACAAAACTAGAGGACAGGAAAATATCTTCACAGATTCAATCCTCTCAGCAATTCCTACCCTGAAAGTCTGGCTGCAATATTGCTCATCCCTCATCCCTCAATACAGGATAAAGCAATCCAATGGTTTGATACCCTGGGAATAATGAATCCGGCCTGTTAATCAGATCACATGAGTGCACAATGGCTACTCTCCTCCAGATCCACAATGCTGCTGTCTGTTCTCTTCTGTCACGACCCATCTTCTCCACCTTCCATCCTTCATTCTCACGTGATGATCTTCCTTGACTGTCTTCTAAATGTCATGGCCTGTTGTTATTCAGGGTTTCTCTTGATGAAACACCATAAGCAAAAGCGTCTTGGGGAGGTCAGGGTTTTTTGTCACTGTCTCTTCCATTTCACATTTCATCTCCTAAGGAATGCAGGGCAGGAACTCCAACAGGACAGGAAACTGAAGGTAAGAGCTGATAACAGAGGCCATGGCCGAACACAGCTTACTTGGCTACTGTTTCTAGGTTGTTCATGCTGCGGTCTTGGAATACTCTCAATCAACAGACTAGGTGTGACCTTCCTGACACGATACACTGCCCAACACCCATCAAAAACAAATTAAAAAAATAAAATCACGCTATGGTCTTGCCTGCCAGCCATTGTTACAGACACAGTTTCTAAGTGTGTGTTGATTCCAAAGCTAGCCATAACATAAAGTGTGCCCGCATACCTGTTTCCATATATACAGGTATATATTGTATATTAGGGTCCACATACGAGGGAGGACATGGGGTGACCTCAATTCATATGGTACTTAGTGAGATCCCTCCCTTTCCTGAATATTGTGGCCTCGCTGAGGGTGACCTTGGACGCCTCCCTGTCGTCCTCCATCTTCTCACTACAGGAATTATAGGCCTAACCTGGATTCTATTTCTGGAACTTGCAAAATCATGAGCAGCATTATTTCTGCATTCCTTGTTTCCCACATCACCACTCCTTATTGTTCTCATCTCACCATCCTATCAAGTTATCGACTTTCCCCCATGTTCACCTGTACTCAAGGAAGCCTTTGCTCTCATTATTCACATGGAAGGACCCGTGTCCTGCCATCTTCCTTTCCTTCCCATAGTGCCACTGGGCTTCTAGAATCGATCACCCTCCTGATGCTTATCCATTCTCGCTGGCTGACTTCTGCCCTCTGTAGCTCTTGGTGATTTCTGAGACTTTCTAATCCTGACCTTTCTTTGTTCCTTCCACACCACTGCAGTCAACAGGAGCCTGTCTGGAATCAGCCCTAGGGAAGAGGCTCCTCAACCTAGAAATGTCTGGATTAGGTGGGCTCTGGGGCACAGCTGTAGGTGCTTATCTTGATGATGTGAGTTGATGCAGAAGGCTCTACCACTGTGGGTGGAACCAAGGGGAAACATGTGATCTGGGCTTCCTTATGACTAGAGTAAGGACTGAACCCTAGCGTCCATGCTTCCATTCGCCATTCTCTCGTAGGCAGTGCCAATTGTGTGAACACCTACTTCAAGTCCCTTCCACCATCATTTTCCCACAGTGAAGGATCATTGGAAGCTGGAATCCAGAGCCAAATCAACCTCTGCTCCTCTATGCTGTCTGGGTATTTTTACCTAAACCCTGATTGTACCCCTTCCTGTTTCTTCACTGTCTTGCCCCTTCTGTAGGTAGGAGCTACATTTTACCAGCCCCTCCTATGGAAAACTTTTGGGGTACTTTTGACTCTGATCTTTGCTCTATGCCTCAGACAAGTAAGCACAACATTCCATTGGCTCTGGTCTTAAAGTATATTATTTCTTTTACACCTTTTTTTTTTTTTTTTTTTTTTTTGGTTATCTCCTCCACCTAGAATCCTGTCTGAACAGCTTTTATGAGCTACTTGTTCATTTACAGCAATCCCCCAGGGAGTCTACCAGTCCTGCTTGGCTTCCAGTCTTCTGAAGGCAGTCAACCAAATGGCCCACTGAGACCTAGGCATAGCCTGATATCCTTGGATCCCTCATTTCAGGCACAGGAGAAAGTAAATCCCAACAGTCCAGTTCTTGTCTATCCTATGAGGCTGCCTGTGTCTCTCTGGCACTCTTAATGTTTCTTACTTATACTCTGTGCACCCATGCTTATGTCTTTACTTTGTGACATCCCTATGTATGATGTCAATGAGTTCCCTGTACCCTTAAAGATATTTTGAATCATCTTTAAATATAGCTTTTATTTGAAGGGGTTTTATTCCACATAAATACCAGTGCCCACACTCCCCTCCCCTCCCACCCGCCTTGGCCCTCCCAGTCTTCCCCAGGCTTCCCCTTCTCCAACTCCCCATCCATTCCCCAAGAAGGTCAAGGAGTGCCAGAGCGGATCCTCTGAGTCTGTATCCACTTGAGGCAGGTCAATCTCCTCTTCCCAGTCTTTGGGCTGGGTTAGTTGTTCCTCAGTAGGGAATGGGTCCCAAGGTGCCAGTTCATGAACCTGAACATCCTCTGATCCTCCACCTCCATGTTCAACATATGGTTCTCGCCATTTGATGACAGTCACCTAACTTCGGAGGCTCGGGTTCCATTTTCCTGAAGAGTTCCCAGTGGCTGTTTGGATTCGGTCAGCTGCTGCCAAATGCTCCAGCCAGCCATCTCTGTGGGACCGCTCCTCAAAATCCAGACTCCTCAGCTCATATACAGGTCCTCTTGGGTTTCTGCTCCAGCTGAACTCACCCCCTTCGCCTGAATCTCTCTTGGATTTAGAGTCTGGCTTACTTCTTGTCTCACCATAGGCCAAAAGAGCTTCATTGGTATCCACTGGCAGCAACACATGGTCACAGGATAAAAGCACAGGAAGTAATACATTGTCACAGTGTTTTTAGGAAGACATCTGAGACTTTCGTTGCCCTGAGCCCTTGATGGTATGTTCTGCTTGGTCCACTCCTCTGCCCGGGTTTCCAAAGACATAAACGAATAAACAGACAAAGAGAGAAAGAAAGAAACAAGTCCTAGGAATGCCTCCGACGTTTGAGAGGGGGCTCCGGACAAGGACGAGGAGCAGAAGCTAGGCATCCATATGCTTCGGCCACTAAGTGGGGGTACGAAGCCTCCACTGTCTTCCAGCTTGAGGTCTCAGAGACCCGGGAAGCATATTGAGTGATGAAAGCCAGGGCCTGGGCTTTCAGCTGCACCGCGCTGTGGAGGTCAGCCAGGACAAGCGTGTGGGCAGCATTCTCCACAGAGAGGTCTCTGCAGAGGGCATCCTGGCACATGACCTTCAAACGCTCCAGACCAAACTTGTCAGCAGCTGCCAGCAGAGCATCTGCCATGCTGTGGAGGTTTGGTGCCTTCCCGGTGTAAATGAATCCCATCATTGCCTTGAAGACTTGCGGTTTCATGTCATGGATCTCAATGGGCTTCCTTCTGCTCTCCTCTGTGTCCTGTTCAAACATGGCTCTGAAAAGCGGAGAACGAGTTGCTAAGATGGCCTTGTGAGCCCGGAATTCCTGGCCAGCTACCACCAGGCAGCAGTCTGTGAAGCGGGCACTCTCCCACAACTCTCCTAGGTCTTCTTCCAGTGTGCAGCTGGGAACCCGGATCCCTGGCTTCCTCTTCTCTTCAGCGATGCTGAAGGAGTCCTGGACCACACTCACCTTACAGAAGAGGGTGAGCTTGTCATCCGGGAGAAGCCAATGGGCATTGCTCAAGAGGAAATCTCGATGGATGAACCTTTTGAATCCCCAGTCACTGCCTGGCAGGAACCTAAAGACTCTTTGGCTCCTCAGAAGTCCCGTTTTCTCTCCTTCGGGTTTAAGATGCAGAACTCGAACTTTGCCCAAAGGGGACTCTTTGGACTGCTGAGCAACACTAGGAGAACTGACAGGTAATCTGCGCTTTCTTCATCGACCCCACTTGGGCTTGCTACCAAACACCATTTGTCACTGCCTCCTACTGAGAAGACTGAGCTTGTAAGGCATTTTCGAAGATCCTCCAAAACAAACCGGAAGTTACTGATGGTCCACCTGTAAGAGAAACTCTGGACACGGATGTGTGTCGAGGCTGAACTGTGGGCTCTGCCGTCTTCTAACATTTTTGCTTGGAGGTCACTTGAAGCTTCAACGGGATCCAAAATGAAGAACTAGGATTGGTTTTCTCTTCACCTTAGTCCAGGAACTTGGACTTGCTGACTGGTCTTCACTGTGTGCTGGGATTCCAAAGAAGTACTCCCCAGCCAGGAGGTGAGACTTGCTGACTGGTCTTCAGTATACCCTGGGATAGCCAAGAAGTATTCTCTGTCCAGGAAGTTAGTCACAGTGAGTGGTCTTCAGGATGAGCTGAAATTCCACACAAGTAGTCCCTTCTGCCAGTGAAGAGATAGACTTGCTCTGAGGTGAGGGCACTCAGGCAAGGAGCAATGGCCTTTTATCTTCCAGGCCCTTTTATAGGCTTCCAGCAGAAGGTGGGGCCAAGACTAGGGTGTGTCTCTGGGCCTCAAGGTCGGGGATTAAAGGGTGTGAGTGCTCAGGCCTGTGGATCAGGGATAAAGATTTGTGTCTTTTGACTTCCAATGTCTCTATGGGGAAGTGGATCTACGTACTTCTACTTCTACTTAAGGAAACATTTCTTGAAGGTGCTTAAAAGAACAAACAAACAAACAAACAAACAAACAAGCAAGCAAATCAATAGAACTTTCTCCATTTCCTCATGTCTGGAGGGACTCACAAAACTAGAGGACAGGAAAATATCTTCACAGATTCAATCCTCTCAGCAATTCCTACCCTGAAAGTCTGGCTGCAATATTGCTCATCCCTCATCCCTCAATACAGGATAAAGCAATCCAATGGTTTTATACCCTGGGAATAATGAATCCGGCCTGTTAATCAGATCACATGAGTGCACAATGGCTACTCTCCTCCAGACCCACAATGCTGCTGTCTGTTCTCTTCTGTCATGACCCATCTTCTCCACCTTCCTTCCTTCATTCTCACGTGATGATCTTCCTTGACTGTCTTCTAAATGTCATGGCCTGTTGTTATTCAGGGTTTCTCTTGATGAAACACCATTAGCAAAAGCGTCTTGGGGAGGTCAGGGTTTTTTGTCACTGTCTCTTCCATTTCACATTTCATCTCCTAAGGAATGCAGGGCAGGAACTCCAACAGGACAGGAAACTGAAGGTAAGAGCTGATAACAGAGGCCATGGCCGAACACAGCTTACTTGGCTACTGTTTCTAGGTTGTTCATGCTGCGGTCTTGGAATACTCTCAATCAACAGACTAGGTGTGACCTGCCTGACACGATACACTGCCCAACACCCATCAAAAACAAATTAAAAAAATAAAATCACGCTATGGTCTTGCCTGCCAGCCATTGTTACAGACACAGTTTCTAAGTGTGTGTTGATTCCAAAGCTAGCCATAACATAAAGTGTGCCCGCATACCTGTTTCCATATATACAGGTATATATTGTATATTAGGGTCCACATACGAGGGAGGACATGGGGTGACCTCAATTCATATGATACTTAGTGAGATCCCTCCCTTACCTGAATATTGTGGCCTCGCTGAGGGTGACCTTGGACGCCTCCCTGTGGTCCTCCATCTTCTCACTACAGGAATTATAGGCCTAACCTGGATTCTATTTCTGGAACTTGCAAAATCATGAGCAGCATTATTTCTGCATTCCTTGTTTCCCACATCACCACTCCTTATTGTTCTCATCTCACCATCCTATCAAGTTATCGACTTTCCCCCATGTTCACCTGTACTCAAGGAAGCCTTTGCTCTCATTATTCACATGGAAGGACCCGTGTCCTGCCATCTTCCTTTCCTTCCCATAGTGCCACTGGGCTTCTAGAATCGATCACCCTCCTGATGCTTATCCATTCTCGCTGGCTGACTTCTGCCCTCTGTAGCTCTTGGTGATTTCTGAGACTTTCTAATCCTGACCTTTCTTTGTTCCTTCCACACCACTGCAGTCAACAGGAGCCTGTCTGGAATCAGCCCTAGGGAAGAGGCTCCTCAACCTAGAAATGGTGGGCTCTGGGGCACAGCTGAAGGTGCTTATCTTGATGATGTGAGTTGATGCAGAAGGCTCTACCACTGTGGGTGGAACCAAGGGGAAACATGTGATCTGGGCTTCCTTATGACTAGAGTAAGGACGGAACCCTAGTGTCCATGCTTCCATTCGCCATTCTCTCGTAGGCAGTGCCAATTGTGTGAACACCTACTTCAAGTCCCTTCCACCATCATTTTCCCACAGTGAAGGATCATTGGAAGCTGGAATCCAGAGCCAAATCAACCTCTGCTCCTCTATGCTGTCTGGGTATTTTTACCTAAACCCTGATTGTACCCCTTCCTGCTTCTTCACTGTCTTGCCCCTTCTGTAGGTAGGAGCTGCATTTTACCAGCCCCTCCTATAGAAAACTTTTGGGGTACTTTTGACTCTGATCTTTGCTCTATGCCTCAGACAAGTAAGCACAACATTCCGTTGGCTCTGGTCTTAAAGTATATTATTTCTTTTACTCCTTTTTTTTTTTCTTTTTGGTTATCTCCTCCACCTAGAATCCTGTCTGAACAGCCTTTATGAGCTACTTGTTCAATTACAGCAATCCCCCAGGGAGTCTACCAGTCCTGCTTGGCTTCCAGTCTTCTGAAGGCAGTCAACCAAATGACCCACTGAGACCTAGGCATAGCCTGATATCCTTGGATCCCTCATTTCAGGCACAGGAGAAAGTAAATCCCAACAGTCCAGTTCTTGTCTATCCTATGAGGCTGCCTGTGTCTCTTTGGCCCTCTGAATGCTTCTTACTTATACTCTGTGCACCCATGCTTGTGTCTTTACTTTGTGACATCCCTATGTATGATGTCAATGAGTTCCCTGTACCCTTAAAGATATTTTGAATCATCTTTAAATATAGCTTTTATTTGAAGGGGTTTTATTCCACATAAATACCAGTGCCCACACTCCCCTCCCCTCCCACCCGCCTTGGCCCTCCCAGTCTTCCCTAGGCTTCCCCTTCTCCAACTCCCCATCCATTCCCCAAGAAGGTCAAGGAGTCCCAGAGCGGATCCTCTGAGTCTCTATCCACTTGAGGCAGGTCAATCTCCTCTTCCCAGTCTTTGGGCTGGGTTAGTTGTTCCTCAGTAGGGAATGGGTCCCAAGGTGCCAGTTCATGAACCTGAACATCCTCTGATCCTCCACCTCCATGTTCAACATATGGTTCTCGCCATTTGATGACAGTCACCTAACTTCGGAGGCTCGGGTTCCATTTTCCTGAAGAGTTCCCAGTGGCTGTTTGGATTCGGTCAGCTGCTGCCAAATGCTCCAGCCAGCCATCTCTGTGGGACCGCTCCTCAAAATCCAGACTCCTCAGCTCATATACAGGTCCTCTTGGGTTTCTGCTCCAGCTGAACTCACCCCCTTCGCCTGAATCTCTCTTGGATTTAGAGTCTGGCTTACTTCTTGTCTCACCATAGGCCAAAAGAGCTTCATTGGTATCCACTGGCAGCAACACACGGTCACAGGATAAAAGCACAGGAAGTAATACATTGTCACAGTGTTTTTAGGAAGACATCTGAGACTTTCGTTGCCCTGAGCCCTTGATGGTATGTTCTGCTTGGTCCACTCCTCTGCCCGGGTTTCCAAAGACATAAACGAATAAACAGACAAAGAGAGAAAGAAAGAAACAAGTCCTAGGAATGCCTCCGACGTTTGAGAGGGGGCTCCGGACAAGGACGAGGAGCAGAAGCTAGGCATCCATATGCTTCGGCCACTAAGTGGGGGTACGAAGCCTCCACTGTCTTCCAGCTTGAGGTCTCAGAGACCCGGGAAGCATATTGAGTGATGAAAGCCAGGGCCTGGGCTTTCAGCTGCACCGCGCTGTGGAGGTCAGCCAGGACAAGCGTGTGGGCAGCATTCTCCACAGAGAGGTCTCTGCAGAGGGCATCCTGGCACATGACCTTCAAACGCTCCAGACCAAACTTGTCAGCAGCTGCCAGCAGAGCATCTGCCATGCTGTGGAGGTTTGGTGCCTTCCCGGTGTAAATGAATCCCATCATTGCCTTGAAGACTTGCGGTTTCATGTCATGGATCTCAATGGGCTTCCTTCTGCTCTCCTCTGTGTCCTGTTCAAACATGGCTCTGAAAAGCGGAGAACGAGTTGCTAAGATGGCCTTGTGAGCCCGGAATTCCTGGCCAGCTACCACCAGGCAGCAGTCTGTGAAGCGGGCACTCTCCCACAACTCTCCTAGGTCTTCTTCCAGTGTGCAGCTGGGAACCCGGATCCCTGGCTTCCTCTTCTCTTCAGCGATGCTGAAGGAGTCCTGGACCACACTCACCTTACAGAAGAGGGTGAGCTTGTCATCCGGGAGAAGCCAATGGGCATTGCTCAAGAGGAAATCTCGATGGATGAACCTTTTGAATCCCCAGTCACTGCCTGGCAGGAACCTAAAGACTCTTTGGCTCCTCAGAAGTCCCGTTTTCTCTCCTTCGGGGTTTAAGATGCAGAACTCGAACTTTGCCCAAAGGGGACTCTTTGGACTGCTGAGCAACACTAGGAGAACTGACAGGTAATCTGCGTTTTCTTCATCGACCCCACTTGGGCTTGCTACCAAACACCATTTGTCACTGCCTCCTACTGAGAAGACTGAGCTTGTAAGGCATTTTCGAAGATCCTCCAAAACAAACCGGAAGTTACTGATGGTCCACCTGTAAGAGAAACTCTGGACACGGATGTGTGTCGAGGCTGAACTGTGGGCTCTGCCGTCTTCTAACATTTTTGCTTGGAGGTCACTTGAAGCTTCAACGGGATCCAAAATGAAGAACTAGGATTGGTTTTCTCTTCACCTTAGTCCAGGAACTTGGACTTGCTGACTGGTCTTCACTGTGTGCTGGGATTCCAAAGAAGTACTCCCCAGCCAGGAGGTGAGACTTGCTGACTGGTCTTCAGTATACCCTGGGATAGCCAAGAAGTATTCTCTGTCCAGGAAGTTAGTCACAGTGAGTGGTCTTCAGGATGAGCTGAAATTCCACACAAGTAGTCCCTTCTGCCAGTGAAGAGATAGACTTGCTCTGAGGTGAGGGCACTCAGGCAAGGAGCAATGGCCTTTTATCTTCCAGGCCCTTTTATAGGCTTCCAGCAGAAGGTGGGGCCAAGACTAGGGTGTGTCTCTGGGCCTCAAGGTCGGGGATTAAAGGGTGTGAGTGCTCAGGCCTGTGGATCAGGGATAAAGATTTGTGTCTTTTGACTTCCAATGTCTCTATGGGGAAGTGGATCTACGTACTTCTACTTCTACTTAAGGAAACATTTCTTGAAGGTGCTTAAAAGAACAAACAAACAAACAAACAAACAAACAAGCAAGCAAATCAATAGAACTTTCTCCATTTCCTCATGTCTGGAGGGACTCACAAAACTAGAGGACAGGAAAATATCTTCACAGATTCAATCCTCTCAGCAATTCCTACCCTGAAAGTCTGGCTGCAATATTGCTCATCCCTCATCCCTCAATACAGGATAAAGCAATCCAATGGTTTGATACCCTGGGAATAATGAATCCGGCCTGTTAATCAGATCACATGAGTGCACAATGGCTACTCTCCTCCAGACCCACAATGCTGCTGTCTGTTCTCTTCTGTCATGACCCATCTTCTCCACCTTCCTTCCTTCATTCTCACGTGATGATCTTCCTTGACTGTCTTCTAAATGTCATGGCCTGTTGTTATTCAGGGTTTCTCTTGATGAAACACCATTAGCAAAAGCGTCTTGGGGAGGTCAGGGTTTTTTGTCACTGTCTCTTCCATTTCACATTTCATCTCCTAAGGAATGCAGGGCAGGAACTCCAACAGGACAGGAAACTGAAGGTAAGAGCTGATAACAGAGGCCATGGCCGAACACAGCTTACTTGGCTACTGTTTCTAGGTTGTTCATGCTGCGGTCTTGGAATACTCTCAATCAACAGACTAGGTGTGACCTGCCTGACACGATACACTGCCCAACACCCATCAAAAACAAATTAAAAAAATAAAATCACGCTATGGTCTTGCCTGCCAGCCATTGTTACAGACACAGTTTCTAAGTGTGTGTTGATTCCAAAGCTAGCCATAACATAAAGTGTGCCCGCATACCTGTTTCCATATATACAGGTATATATTGTATATTAGGGTCCACATACGAGGGAGGACATGGGGTGACCTCAATTCATATGATACTTAGTGAGATCCCTCCCTTACCTGAATATTGTGGCCTCGCTGAGGGTGACCTTGGACGCCTCCCTGTGGTCCTCCATCTTCTCACTACAGGAATTATAGGCCTAACCTGGATTCTATTTCTGGAACTTGCAAAATCATGAGCAGCATTATTTCTGCATTCCTTGTTTCCCACATCACCACTCCTTATTGTTCTCATCTCACCATCCTATCAAGTTATCGACTTTCCCCCATGTTCACCTGTACTCAAGGAAGCCTTTGCTCTCATTATTCACATGGAAGGACCCGTGTCCTGCCATCTTCCTTTCCTTCCCATAGTGCCACTGGGCTTCTAGAATCGATCACCCTCCTGATGCTTATCCATTCTCGCTGGCTGACTTCTGCCCTCTGTAGCTCTTGGTGATTTCTGACACTTTCTAATCCTGACCTTTCTTTGTTCCTTCCACACCACTGCAGTCAACAGGAGCCTGTCTGGAATCAGCCCTAGGGAAGAGGCTCCTCAACCTAGAAATGGTGGGCTCTGGGGCACAGCTGAAGGTGCTTATCTTGATGATGTGAGTTGATGCAGAAGGCTCTACCACTGTGGGTGGAACCAAGGGGAAACATGTGATCTGGGCTTCCTTATGACTAGAGTAAGGACGGAACCCTAGTGTCCATGCTTCCATTCGCCATTCTCTCGTAGGCAGTGCCAATTGTGTGAACACCTACTTCAAGTCCCTTCCACCATCATTTTCCCACAGTGAAGGATCATTGGAAGCTGGAATCCAGAGCCAAATCAACCTCTGCTCCTCTATGCTGTCTGGGTATTTTTACCTAAACCCTGATTGTACCCCTTCCTGCTTCTTCACTGTCTTGCCCCTTCTGTAGGTAGGAGCTGCATTTTACCAGCCCCTCCTATAGAAAACTTTTGGGGTACTTTTGACTCTGATCTTTGCTCTATGCCTCAGACAAGTAAGCACAACATTCCATTGGCTCTGGTCTTAAAGTATATTATTTCTTTTACTCCTTTCTTTTTTTTCTTTTTGGTTATCTCCTCCACCTAGAATCCTGTCTGAACAGCCTTTATGAGCTACTTGTTCAATTACAGCAATCCCCCAGGGAGTCTACCAGTCCTGCTTGGCTTCCAGTCTTCTGAAGGCAGTCAACCAAATGACCCACTGAGACCTAGGCATAGCCTGATATCCTTGGATCCCTCATTTCAGGCACAGGAGAAAGTAAATCCCAACAGTCCAGTTCTTGTCTATCCTATGAGGCTGCCTGTGTCTCTTTGGCCCTCTGAATGCTTCTTACTTATACTCTGTGCACCCATGCTTGTGTCTTTACTTTGTGACATCCCTATGTATGATGTCAATGAGTTCCCTGTACCCTTAAAGATATTTTGAATCATCTTTAAATATAGCTTTTATTTGAAGGGGTTTTATTCCACATAAATACCAGTGCCCACACTCCCCTCCCCTCCCACCCGCCTTGGCCCTCCCAGTCTTCCCTAGGCTTCCCCTTCTCCAACTCCCCATCCATTCCCCAAGAAGGTCAAGGAGTCCCAGAGCGGATCCTCTGAGTCTCTATCCACTTGAGGCAGGTCAATCTCCTCTTCCCAGTCTTTGGGCTGGGTTAGTTGTTCCTCAGTAGGGAATGGGTCCCAAGGTGCCAGTTCATGAACCTGAACATCCTCTGATCCTCCACCTCCATGTTCAACATATGGTTCTCGCCATTTGATGACAGTCACCTAACTTCGGAGGCTCGGGTTCCATTTTCCTGAAGAGTTCCCAGTGGCTGTTTGGATTCGGTCAGCTGCTGCCAAATGCTCCAGCCAGCCATCTCTGTGGGACCGCTCCTCAAAATCCAGACTCCTCAGCTCATATACAGGTCCTCTTGGGTTTCTGCTCCAGCTGAACTCACCCCCTTCGCCTGAATCTCTCTTGGATTTAGAGTCTGGCTTACTTCTTGTCTCACCATAGGCCAAAAGAGCTTCATTGGTATCCACTGGCAGCAACACACGGTCACAGGATAAAAGCACAGGAAGTAATACATTGTCACAGTGTTTTTAGGAAGACATCTGAGACTTTCGTTGCCCTGAGCCCTTGATGGTATGTTCTGCTTGGTCCACTCCTCTGCCCGGGTTTCCAAAGACATAAACGAATAAACAGACAAAGAGAGAAAGAAAGAAACAAGTCCTAGGAATGCCTCCGACGTTTGAGAGGGGGCTCCGGACAAGGACGAGGAGCAGAAGCTAGGCATCCATATGCTTCGGCCACTAAGTGGGGGTACGAAGCCTCCACTGTCTTCCAGCTTGAGGTCTCAGAGACCCGGGAAGCATATTGAGTGATGAAAGCCAGGGCCTGGGCTTTCAGCTGCACCGCGCTGTGGAGGTCAGCCAGGACAAGCGTGTGGGCAGCATTCTCCACAGAGAGGTCTCTGCAGAGGGCATCCTGGCACATGACCTTCAAACGCTCCAGACCAAACTTGTCAGCAGCTGCCAGCAGAGCATCTGCCATGCTGTGGAGGTTTGGTGCCTTCCCGGTGTAAATGAATCCCATCATTGCCTTGAAGACTTGCGGTTTCATGTCATGGATCTCAATGGGCTTCCTTCTGCTCTCCTCTGTGTCCTGTTCAAACATGGCTCTGAAAAGCGGAGAACGAGTTGCTAAGATGGCCTTGTGAGCCCGGAATTCCTGGCCAGCTACCACCAGGCAGCAGTCTGTGAAGCGGGCACTCTCCCACAACTCTCCTAGGTCTTCTTCCAGTGTGCAGCTGGGAACCCGGATCCCTGGCTTCCTCTTCTCTTCAGCGATGCTGAAGGAGTCCTGGACCACACTCACCTTACAGAAGAGGGTGAGCTTGTCATCCGGGAGAAGCCAATGGGCATTGCTCAAGAGGAAATCTCGATGGATGAACCTTTTGAATCCCCAGTCACTGCCTGGCAGGAACCTAAAGACTCTTTGGCTCCTCAGAAGTCCCGTTTTCTCTCCTTCGGGGTTTAAGATGCAGAACTCGAACTTTGCCCAAAGGGGACTCTTTGGACTGCTGAGCAACACTAGGAGAACTGACAGGTAATCTGCGTTTTCTTCATCGACCCCACTTGGGCTTGCTACCAAACACCATTTGTCACTGCCTCCTACTGAGAAGACTGAGCTTGTAAGGCATTTTCGAAGATCCTCCAAAACAAACCGGAAGTTACTGATGGTCCACCTGTAAGAGAAACTCTGGACACGGATGTGTGTCGAGGCTGAACTGTGGGCTCTGCCGTCTTCTAACATTTTTGCTTGGAGGTCACTTGAAGCTTCAACGGGATCCAAAATGAAGAACTAGGATTGGTTTTCTCTTCACCTTAGTCCAGGAACTTGGACTTGCTGACTGGTCTTCACTGTGTGCTGGGATTCCAAAGAAGTACTCCCCAGCCAGGAGGTGAGACTTGCTGACTGGTCTTCAGTATACCCTGGGATAGCCAAGAAGTATTCTCTGTCCAGGAAGTTAGTCACAGTGAGTGGTCTTCAGGATGAGCTGAAATTCCACACAAGTAGTCCCTTCTGCCAGTGAAGAGACAGACTTGCTCTGAGGTGAGGGCACTCAGGCAAGGAGCAATGGCCTTTTATCTTCCAGGCCCTTTTATAGGCTTCCAGCAGAAGGTGGGGCCAAGACTAGGGTGTGTCTCTGGGCCTCAAGGTCGGGGATTAAAGGGTGTGAGTGCTCAGGCCTGTGGATCAGGGATAAAGATTTGTGTCTTTTGACTTCCAATGTCTCTATGGGGAAGTGGATCTACGTACTTCTACTTCTACTTAAGGAAACATTTCTTGAAGGTGCTTAAAAGAACAAACAAACAAACAAACAAACAAACAAGCAAGCAAATCAATAGAACTTTCTCCATTTCCTCATGTCTGGAGGGACTCACAAAACTAGAGGACAGGAAAATATCTTCACAGATTCAATCCTCTCAGCAATTCCTACCCTGAAAGTCTGGCTGCAATATTGCTCATCCCTCATCCCTCAATACAGGATAAAGCAATCCAATGGTTTTATACCCTGGGAATAATGAATCCGGCCTGTTAATCAGATCACATGAGTGCACAATGGCTACTCTCCTCCAGACCCACAATGCTGCTGTCTGTTCTCTTCTGTCATGACCCATCTTCTCCACCTTCCTTCCTTCATTCTCACGTGATGATCTTCCTTGACTGTCTTCTAAATGTCATGGCCTGTTGTTATTCAGGGTTTCTCTTGATGAAACACCATTAGCAAAAGCGTCTTGGGGAGGTCAGGGTTTTTTGTCACTGTCTCTTCCATTTCACATTTCATCTCCTAAGGAATGCAGGGCAGGAACTCCAACAGGACAGGAAACTGAAGGTAAGAGCTGATAACAGAGGCCATGGCCGAACACAGCTTACTTGGCTACTGTTTCTAGGTTGTTCATGCTGCGGTCTTGGAATACTCTCAATCAACAGACTAGGTGTGACCTGCCTGACACGATACACTGCCCAACACCCATCAAAAACAAATTAAAAAAATAAAATCACGCTATGGTCTTGCCTGCCAGCCATTGTTACAGACACAGTTTCTAAGTGTGTGTTGATTCCAAAGCTAGCCATAACATAAAGTGTGCCCGCATACCTGTTTCCATATATACAGGTATATATTGTATATTAGGGTCCACATACGAGGGAGGACATGGGGTGACCTCAATTCATATGATACTTAGTGAGATCCCTCCCTTACCTGAATATTGTGGCCTCGCTGAGGGTGACCTTGGACGCCTCCCTGTGGTCCTCCATCTTCTCACTACAGGAATTATAGGCCTAACCTGGATTCTATTTCTGGAACTTGCAAAATCATGAGCAGCATTATTTCTGCATTCCTTGTTTCCCACATCACCACTCCTTATTGTTCTCATCTCACCATCCTATCAAGTTATCGACTTTCCCCCATGTTCACCTGTACTCAAGGAAGCCTTTGCTCTCATTATTCACATGGAAGGACCCGTGTCCTGCCATCTTCCTTTCCTTCCCATAGTGCCACTGGGCTTCTAGAATCGATCACCCTCCTGATGCTTATCCATTCTCGCTGGCTGACTTCTGCCCTCTGTAGCTCTTGGTGATTTCTGACACTTTCTAATCCTGACCTTTCTTTGTTCCTTCCACACCACTGCAGTCAACAGGAGCCTGTCTGGAATCAGCCCTAGGGAAGAGGCTCCTCAACCTAGAAATGGTGGGCTCTGGGGCACAGCTGAAGGTGCTTATCTTGATGATGTGAGTTGATGCAGAAGGCTCTACCACTGTGGGTGGAACCAAGGGGAAACATGTGATCTGGGCTTCCTTATGACTAGAGTAAGGACGGAACCCTAGTGTCCATGCTTCCATTCGCCATTCTCTCGTAGGCAGTGCCAATTGTGTGAACACCTACTTCAAGTCCCTTCCACCATCATTTTCCCACAGTGAAGGATCATTGGAAGCTGGAATCCAGAGCCAAATCAACCTCTGCTCCTCTATGCTGTCTGGGTATTTTTACCTAAACCCTGATTGTACCCCTTCCTGCTTCTTCACTGTCTTGCCCCTTCTGTAGGTAGGAGCTGCATTTTACCAGCCCCTCCTATAGAAAACTTTTGGGGTACTTTTGACTCTGATCTTTGCTCTATGCCTCAGACAAGTAAGCACAACATTCCGTTGGCTCTGGTCTTAAAGTATATTATTTCTTTTACTCCTTTTTTTTTTTTCTTTTTGGTTATCTCCTCCACCTAGAATCCTGTCTGAACAGCCTTTATGAGCTACTTGTTCAATTACAGCAATCCCCCAGGGAGTCTACCAGTCCTGCTTGGCTTCCAGTCTTCTGAAGGCAGTCAACCAAATGACCCACTGAGACCTAGGCATAGCCTGATATCCTTGGATCCCTCATTTCAGGCACAGGAGAAAGTAAATCCCAACAGTCCAGTTCTTGTCTATCCTATGAGGCTGCCTGTGTCTCTTTGGCCCTCTGAATGCTTCTTACTTATACTCTGTGCACCCATGCTTGTGTCTTTACTTTGTGACATCCCTATGTATGATGTCAATGAGTTCCCTGTACCCTTAAAGATATTTTGAATCATCTTTAAATATAGCTTTTATTTGAAGGGGTTTTATTCCACATAAATACCAGTGCCCACACTCCCCTCCCCTCCCACCCGCCTTGGCCCTCCCAGTCTTCCCTAGGCTTCCCCTTCTCCAACTCCCCATCCATTCCCCAAGAAGGTCAAGGAGTCCCAGAGCGGATCCTCTGAGTCTCTATCCACTTGAGGCAGGTCAATCTCCTCTTCCCAGTCTTTGGGCTGGGTTAGTTGTTCCTCAGTAGGGAATGGGTCCCAAGGTGCCAGTTCATGAACCTGAACATCCTCTGATCCTCCACCTCCATGTTCAACATATGGTTCTCGCCATTTGATGACAGTCACCTAACTTCGGAGGCTCGGGTTCCATTTTCCTGAAGAGTTCCCAGTGGCTGTTTGGATTCGGTCAGCTGCTGCCAAATGCTCCAGCCAGCCATCTCTGTGGGACCGCTCCTCAAAATCCAGACTCCTCAGCTCATATACAGGTCCTCTTGGGTTTCTGCTCCAGCTGAACTCACCCCCTTCGCCTGAATCTCTCTGGGATTTAGAGTCTGGCTTACTTCTTGTCTCACCATAGGCCAAAAGAGCTTCATTGGTATCCACTGGCAGCAACACACGGTCACAGGATAAAAGCACAGGAAGTAATACATTGTCACAGTGTTTTTAGGAAGACATCTGAGACTTTCGTTGCCCTGAGCCCTTGATGGTATGTTCTGCTTGGTCCACTCCTCTGCCCGGGTTTCCAAAGACATAAACGAATAAACAGACAAAGAGAGAAAGAAAGAAACAAGTCCTAGGAATGCCTCCGACGTTTGAGAGGGGGCTCCGGACAAGGACGAGGAGCAGAAGCTAGGCATCCATATGCTTCGGCCACTAAGTGGGGGTACGAAGCCTCCACTGTCTTCCAGCTTGAGGTCTCAGAGACCCGGGAAGCATATTGAGTGATGAAAGCCAGGGCCTGGGCTTTCAGCTGCACCGCGCTGTGGAGGTCAGCCAGGACAAGCGTGTGGGCAGCATTCTCCACAGAGAGGTCTCTGCAGAGGGCATCCTGGCACATGACCTTCAAACGCTCCAGACCAAACTTGTCAGCAGCTGCCAGCAGAGCATCTGCCATGCTGTGGAGGTTTGGTGCCTTCCCGGTGTAAATGAATCCCATCATTGCCTTGAAGACTTGCGGTTTCATGTCATGGATCTCAATGGGCTTCCTTCTGCTCTCCTCTGTGTCCTGTTCAAACATGGCTCTGAAAAGCGGAGAACGAGTTGCTAAGATGGCCTTGTGAGCCCGGAATTCCTGGCCAGCTACCACCAGGCAGCAGTCTGTGAAGCGGGCACTCTCCCACAACTCTCCTAGGTCTTCTTCCAGTGTGCAGCTGGGAACCCGGATCCCTGGCTTCCTCTTCTCTTCAGCGATGCTGAAGGAGTCCTGGACCACACTCACCTTACAGAAGAGGGTGAGCTTGTCATCCGGGAGAAGCCAATGGGCATTGCTCAAGAGGAAATCTCGATGGATGAACCTTTTGAATCCCCAGTCACTGCCTGGCAGGAACCTAAAGACTCTTTGGCTCCTCAGAAGTCCCGTTTTCTCTCCTTCGGGGTTTAAGATGCAGAACTCGAACTTTGCCCAAAGGGGACTCTTTGGACTGCTGAGCAACACTAGGAGAACTGACAGGTAATCTGCGTTTTCTTCATCGACCCCACTTGGGCTTGCTACCAAACACCATTTGTCACTGCCTCCTACTGAGAAGACTGAGCTTGTAAGGCATTTTCGAAGATCCTCCAAAACAAACCGGAAGTTACTGATGGTCCACCTGTAAGAGAAACTCTGGACACGGATGTGTGTCGAGGCTGAACTGTGGGCTCTGCCGTCTTCTAACATTTTTGCTTGGAGGTCACTTGAAGCTTCAACGGGATCCAAAATGAAGAACTAGGATTGGTTTTCTCTTCACCTTAGTCCAGGAACTTGGACTTGCTGACTGGTCTTCACTGTGTGCTGGGATTCCAAAGAAGTACTCCCCAGCCAGGAGGTGAGACTTGCTGACTGGTCTTCAGTATACCCTGGGATAGCCAAGAAGTATTCTCTGTCCAGGAAGTTAGTCACAGTGAGTGGTCTTCAGGACGAGCTGAAATTCCATACAAGTAGTCCCTTCTGCCAGTGAAGAGACAGACTTGCTCTGAGGTGAGGGCACTCAGGCAAGGAGCAATGGCCTTTTATCTTCCAGGCCCTTTTATAGGCTTCCAGCAGAAGGTGGGGCCAAGACTAGGGTGTGTCTCTGGGCCTCAAGGTCGGGGATTAAAGGGTGTGAGTGCTCAGGCCTGTGGATCAGGGATAAAGATTTGTGTCTTTTGACTTCCAACGTCTCTATGGGGAAGTGGATCTACGTACTTCTACTTCTACTTAAGGAAACATTTCTGGAAGGTGCTTAAAAGAACAAACAAACAAACAAACAAACAAACAAACAAGCAAGCAAATCAATAGAACTTTCTCCATTTCCTCATGTCTGGAGGGACTCACAAAACTAGAGGACAGGAAAATATCTTCACAGATTCAATCCTCTCAGCAATTCCTACCCTGAAAGTCTGGCTGCAATATTGCTCATCCCTCATCCCTCAATACGGGATAAAGCAATCCAATGGTTTGATACCCTGGGAATAATGAATCCGGCCTGTTAATCAGATCACATGAGTGCACAACGGCTACCCTCCTCCAGATCCACAATGCTGCTGTCTGTTCTCTTCTGTCACGACCCATCTTCTCCACCTTCCATCCTTCATTCTCACGTGATGATCTTCCTTGACTGTCTTCTAAATGTCATGGCCTGTTGTTATTCAGGGTTTCTCTTGATGAAACACCATAAGCAAAAGCGTCTTGGGGAGGTCAGGGTTTTTTGTCACTGTCTCTTCCATTTCACATTTCATCTCCTAAGGAATGCAGGGCAGGAACTCCAACAGGACAGGAAACTGAAGGTAAGAGCTGATAACAGAGGCCATGGCCGAACACAGCTTACTTGGCTACTGTTTCTAGGTTGTTCATGCTGCGGTCTTGGAATACTCTCAATCAACAGACTAGGTGTGACCTGCCTGACACGATACACTGCCCAACACCCATCAAAAACAAATTAAAAAAATAAAATCACGCTATGGTCTTGCCTGCCAGCCATTGTTACAGACACAGTTTCTAAGTGTGTGTTGATTCCAAAGCTAGCCATAACATAAAGTGTGCCCGCATACCTGTTTCCATATATACAGGTATATATTGTATATTAGGGTCCACATACGAGGGAGGACATGGGGTGATCTCAATTCATATGGTACTTAGTGAGATCCCTCCCTTTCCTGAATATTGTGGCCTCGCTGAGGGTGACCTTGGACGCCTCCCTGTCGTCCTCCATCTTCTCACTACAGGAATTATAGGCCTAACCTGGATTCTATTTCTGGAACTTGCAAAATCATGAGCAGCATTATTTCTGCATTCCTTGTTTCCCACATCACCACTCCTTATTGTTCTCTTCTCACCATCCTATAAAGTTATCGACTTTCCCCCATGTTCACCTGTACTCCAGGAAGCCTTTGCTCTCATTATTCACATGGAAGGACCCGTGTCCTGCCATCTTCCTTTCCTTCCCATAGTGCCACTGGGCTTCTAGAATCGATCACCCTCCTGATGCTTATCCATTCTCGCTGGCTGACTTCTGCCCTCTGTAGCTCTTGGTGATTTCTGAGACTTTCTAATCCTGACCTTTCTTTGTTCCTTCCACACCACTGCAGTCAACAGGAGCCTGTCTGGAATCAGCCCTAGGGAAGAGGCTCCTCAACCTAGAAATGTCTGGATTAGGTGGGCTCTGGGGCACAGCTGTAGGTGCTTATCTTGATGATGTGAGTTGATGCAGAAGGCTCTACCACTGTGGGTGGAACCAAGGGGAAACATGTGATCTGGGCTTCCTTATGACTAGAGTAAGGACGGAACCCTAGTGTCCATGCTTCCATTCGCCATTCTCTCGTAGGCAGTGCCAATTGTGTGAACACCTACTTCAAGTCCCTTCCACCATCATTTTCCCACAGTGAAGGATCATTGGAAGCTGGAATCCAGAGCCAAATCAACCTCTGCTCCTCTATGCTGTCTGGGTATTTTTACCTAAACCCTGATTGTACCCCTTCCTGCTTCTTCACTGTCTTGCCCCTTCTGTAGGTAGGAGCTGCATTTTACCAGCCCCTCCTATAGAAAACTTTTGGGGTACTTTTGACTCTGATCTTTGCTCTATGCCTCAGACAAGTAAGCACAACATTCCATTGGCTCTGGTCTTAAAGTATATTATTTCTTTTACTCCTTTCTTTTTTTTCTTTTTGGTTATCTCCTCCACCTAGAATCCTGTCTGAACAGCCTTTATGAGCTACTTGTTCAATTACAGCAATCCCCCAGGGAGTCTACCAGTCCTGCTTGGCTTCCAGTCTTCTGAAGGCAGTCAACCAAATGACCCACTGAGACCTAGGCATAGCCTGATATCCTTGGATCCCTCATTTCAGGCACAGGAGAAAGTAAATCCCAACAGTCCAGTTCTTGTCTATCCTATGAGGCTGCCTGTGTCTCTTTGGCCCTCTGAATGCTTCTTACTTATACTCTGTGCACCCATGCTTGTGTCTTTACTTTGTGACATCCCTATGTATGATGTCAATGAGTTCCCTGTACCCTTAAAGATATTTTGAATCATCTTTAAATATAGCTTTTATTTGAAGGGGTTTTATTCCACATAAATACCAGTGCCCACACTCCCATCCCCTCCCACCCGCCTTGGCCCTCCCAGTCTTCCCTAGGCTTCCCCTTCTCCAACTCCCCATCCATTCCCCAAGAAGGTCAAGGAGTCCCAGAGCGGATCCTCTGAGTCTCTATCCACTTGAGGCAGGTCAATCTCCTCTTCCCAGTCTTTGGGCTGGGTTAGTTGTTCCTCAGTAGGGAATGGGTCCCAAGGTGCCAGTTCATGAACCTGAACATCCTCTGATCCTCCACCTCCATGTTCAACATATGGTTCTCGCCATTTGATGACAGTCACCTAACTTCGGAGGCTCGGGTTCCATTTTCCTGAAGAGTTCCCAGTGGCTGTTTGGATTCGGTCAGCTGCTGCCAAATGCTCCAGCCAGCCATCTCTGTGGGACCGCTCCTCAAAATCCAGACTCCTCAGCTCATATACAGGTCCTCTTGGGTTTCTGCTCCAGCTGAACTCACCCCCTTCGCCTGAATCTCTCTTGGATTTAGAGTCTGGCTTACTTCTTGTCTCACCATAGGCCAAAAGAGCTTCATTGGTATCCACTGGCAGCAACACACGGTCACAGGATAAAAGCACAGGAAGTAATACATTGTCACAGTGTTTTTAGGAAGACATCTGAGACTTTCGTTGCCCTGAGCCCTTGATGGTATGTTCTGCTTGGTCCACTCCTCTGCCCGGGTTTCCAAAGACATAAACGAATAAACAGACAAAGAGAGAAAGAAAGAAACAAGTCCTAGGAATGCCTCCGACGTTTGAGAGGGGGCTCCGGACAAGGACGAGGAGCAGAAGCTAGGCATCCATATGCTTCGGCCACTAAGTGGGGGTACGAAGCCTCCACTGTCTTCCAGCTTGAGGTCTCAGAGACCCGGGAAGCATATTGAGTGATGAAAGCCAGGGCCTGGGCTTTCAGCTGCACCGCGCTGTGGAGGTCAGCCAGGACAAGCGTGTGGGCAGCATTCTCCACAGAGAGGTCTCTGCAGAGGGCATCCTGGCACATGACCTTCAAACGCTCCAGACCAAACTTGTCAGCAGCTGCCAGCAGAGCATCTGCCATGCTGTGGAGGTTTGGTGCCTTCCCGGTGTAAATGAATCCCATCATTGCCTTGAAGACTTGCGGTTTCATGTCATGGATCTCAATGGGCTTCCTTCTGCTCTCCTCTGTGTCCTGTTCAAACATGGCTCTGAAAAGCGGAGAACGAGTTGCTAAGATGGCCTTGTGAGCCCGGAATTCCTGGCCAGCTACCACCAGGCAGCAGTCTGTGAAGCGGGCACTCTCCCACAACTCTCCTAGGTCTTCTTCCAGTGTGCAGCTGGGAACCCGGATCCCTGGCTTCCTCTTCTCTTCAGCGATGCTGAAGGAGTCCTGGACCACACTCACCTTACAGAAGAGGGTGAGCTTGTCATCCGGGAGAAGCCAATGGGCATTGCTCAAGAGGAAATCTCGATGGATGAACCTTTTGAATCCCCAGTCACTGCCTGGCAGGAACCTAAAGACTCTTTGGCTCCTCAGAAGTCCCGTTTTCTCTCCTTCGGGGTTTAAGATGCAGAACTCGAACTTTGCCCAAAGGGGACTCTTTGGACTGCTGAGCAACACTAGGAGAACTGACAGGTAATCTGCGTTTTCTTCATCGACCCCACTTGGGCTTGCTACCAAACACCATTTGTCACTGCCTCCTACTGAGAAGACTGAGCTTGTAAGGCATTTTCGAAGATCCTCCAAAACAAACCGGAAGTTACTGATGGTCCACCTGTAAGAGAAACTCTGGACACGGATGTGTGTCGAGGCTGAACTGTGGGCTCTGCCGTCTTCTAACATTTTTGCTTGGAGGTCACTTGAAGCTTCAACGGGATCCAAAATGAAGAACTAGGATTGGTTTTCTCTTCACCTTAGTCCAGGAACTTGGACTTGCTGACTGGTCTTCACTGTGTGCTGGGATTCCAAAGAAGTACTCCCCAGCCAGGAGGTGAGACTTGCTGACTGGTCTTCAGTATACCCTGGGATAGCCAAGAAGTATTCTCTGTCCAGGAAGTTAGTCACAGTGAGTGGTCTTCAGGATGAGCTGAAATTCCATACAAGTAGTCCCTTCTGCCAGTGAAGAGACAGACTTGCTCTGAGGTGAGGGCACTCAGGCAAGGAGCAATGGCCTTTTATCTTCCAGGCCCTTTTATAGGCTTCCAGCAGAAGGTGGGGCCAAGACTAGGGTGTGTCTCTGGGCCTCAAGGTCGGGGATTAAAGGGTGTGAGTGCTCAGGCCTGTGGATCAGGGATAAAGATTTGTGTCTTTTGACTTCCAACGTCTCTATGGGGAAGTGGATCTACGTACTTCTACTTCTACTTAAGGAAACATTTCTGGAAGGTGCTTAAAAGAACAAACAAACAAACAAACAAACAAACAAACAAGCAAGCAAATCAATAGAACTTTCTCCATTTCCTCATGTCTGGAGGGACTCACAAAACTAGAGGACAGGAAAATATCTTCACAGATTCAATCCTCTCAGCAATTCCTACCCTGAAAGTCTGGCTGCAATATTGCTCATCCCTCATCCCTCAATACGGGATAAAGCAATCCAATGGTTTGATACCCTGGGAATAATGAATCCGGCCTGTTAATCAGATCACATGAGTGCACAACGGCTACCCTCCTCCAGATCCACAATGCTGCTGTCTGTTCTCTTCTGTCACGACCCATCTTCTCCACCTTCCATCCTTCATTCTCACGTGATGATCTTCCTTGACTGTCTTCTAAATGTCATGGCCTGTTGTTATTCAGGGTTTCTCTTGATGAAACACCATAAGCAAAAGCGTCTTGGGGAGGTCAGGGTTTTTTGTCACTGTCTCTTCCATTTCACATTTCATCTCCTAAGGAATGCAGGGCAGGAACTCCAACAGGACAGGAAACTGAAGGTAAGAGCTGATAACAGAGGCCATGGCCGAACACAGCTTACTTGGCTACTGTTTCTAGGTTGTTCATGCTGCGGTCTTGGAATACTCTCAATCAACAGACTAGGTGTGACCTGCCTGACACGATACACTGCCCAACACCCATCAAAAACAAATTAAAAAAATAAAATCACGCTATGGTCTTGCCTGCCAGCCATTGTTACAGACACAGTTTCTAAGTGTGTGTTGATTCCAAAGCTAGCCATAACATAAAGTGTGCCCGCATACCTGTTTCCATATATACAGGTATATATTGTATATTAGGGTCCACATACGAGGGAGGACATGGGGTGATCTCAATTCATATGGTACTTAGTGAGATCCCTCCCTTTCCTGAATATTGTGGCCTCGCTGAGGGTGACCTTGGACGCCTCCCTGTCGTCCTCCATCTTCTCACTACAGGAATTATAGGCCTAACCTGGATTCTATTTCTGGAACTTGCAAAATCATGAGCAGCATTATTTCTGCATTCCTTGTTTCCCACATCACCACTCCTTATTGTTCTCTTCTCACCATCCTATAAAGTTATCGACTTTCCCCCATGTTCACCTGTACTCCAGGAAGCCTTTGCTCTCATTATTCACATGGAAGGACCCGTGTCCTGCCATCTTCCTTTCCTTCCCATAGTGCCACTGGGCTTCTAGAATCGATCACCCTCCTGATGCTTATCCATTCTCGCTGGCTGACTTCTGCCCTCTGTAGCTCTTGGTGATTTCTGAGACTTTCTAATCCTGACCTTTCTTTGTTCCTTCCACACCACTGCAGTCAACAGGAGCCTGTCTGGAATCAGCCCTAGGGAAGAGGCTCCTCAACCTAGAAATGTCTGGATTAGGTGGGCTCTGGGGCACAGCTGTAGGTGCTTATCTTGATGATGTGAGTTGATGCAGAAGGCTCTACCACTGTGGGTGGAACCAAGGGGAAACATGTGATCTGGGCTTCCTTATGACTAGAGTAAGGACGGAACCCTAGTGTCCATGCTTCCATTCGCCATTCTCTCGTAGGCAGTGCCAATTGTGTGAACACCTACTTCAAGTCCCTTCCACCATCATTTTCCCACAGTGAAGGATCATTGGAAGCTGGAATCCAGAGCCAAATCAACCTCTGCTCCTCTATGCTGTCTGGGTATTTTTACCTAAACCCTGATTGTACCCCTTCCTGCTTCTTCACTGTCTTGCCCCTTCTGTAGGTAGGAGCTGCATTTTACCAGCCCCTCCTATAGAAAACTTTTGGGGTACTTTTGACTCTGATCTTTGCTCTATGCCTCAGACAAGTAAGCACAACATTCCATTGGCTCTGGTCTTAAAGTATATTATTTCTTTTACTCCTTTCTTTTTTTTCTTTTTGGTTATCTCCTCCACCTAGAATCCTGTCTGAACAGCCTTTATGAGCTACTTGTTCAATTACAGCAATCCCCCAGGGAGTCTACCAGTCCTGCTTGGCTTCCAGTCTTCTGAAGGCAGTCAACCAAATGACCCACTGAGACCTAGGCATAGCCTGATATCCTTGGATCCCTCATTTCAGGCACAGGAGAAAGTAAATCCCAACAGTCCAGTTCTTGTCTATCCTATGAGGCTGCCTGTGTCTCTTTGGCCCTCTGAATGCTTCTTACTTATACTCTGTGCACCCATGCTTGTGTCTTTACTTTGTGACATCCCTATGTATGATGTCAATGAGTTCCCTGTACCCTTAAAGATATTTTGAATCATCTTTAAATATAGCTTTTATTTGAAGGGGTTTTATTCCACATAAATACCAGTGCCCACACTCCCCTCCCCTCCCACCCGCCTTGGCCCTCCCAGTCTTCCCTAGGCTTCCCCTTCTCCAACTCCCCATCCATTCCCCAAGAAGGTCAAGGAGTCCCAGAGCGGATCCTCTGAGTCTCTATCCACTTGAGGCAGGTCAATCTCCTCTTCCCAGTCTTTGGGCTGGGTTAGTTGTTCCTCAGTAGGGAATGGGTCCCAAGGTGCCAGTTCATGAACCTGAACATCCTCTGATCCTCCACCTCCATGTTCAACATATGGTTCTCGCCATTTGATGACAGTCACCTAACTTCGGAGGCTCGGGTTCCATTTTCCTGAAGAGTTCCCAGTGGCTGTTTGGATTCGGTCAGCTGCTGCCAAATGCTCCAGCCAGCCATCTCTGTGGGACCGCTCCTCAAAATCCAGACTCCTCAGCTCATATACAGGTCCTCTTGGGTTTCTGCTCCAGCTGAACTCACCCCCTTCGCCTGAATCTCTCTTGGATTTAGAGTCTGGCTTACTTCTTGTCTCACCATAGGCCAAAAGAGCTTCATTGGTATCCACTGGCAGCAACACACGGTCACAGGATAAAAGCACAGGAAGTAATACATTGTCACAGTGTTTTTAGGAAGACATCTGAGACTTTCGTTGCCCTGAGCCCTTGATGGTATGTTCTGCTTGGTCCACTCCTCTGCCCGGGTTTCCAAAGACATAAACGAATAAACAGACAAAGAGAGAAAGAAAGAAACAAGTCCTAGGAATGCCTCCGACGTTTGAGAGGGGGCTCCGGACAAGGACGAGGAGCAGAAGCTAGGCATCCATATGCTTCGGCCACTAAGTGGGGGTACGAAGCCTCCACTGTCTTCCAGCTTGAGGTCTCAGAGACCCGGGAAGCATATTGAGTGATGAAAGCCAGGGCCTGGGCTTTCAGCTGCACCGCGCTGTGGAGGTCAGCCAGGACAAGCGTGTGGGCAGCATTCTCCACAGAGAGGTCTCTGCAGAGGGCATCCTGGCACATGACCTTCAAACGCTCCAGACCAAACTTGTCAGCAGCTGCCAGCAGAGCATCTGCCATGCTGTGGAGGTTTGGTGCCTTCCCGGTGTAAATGAATCCCATCATTGCCTTGAAGACTTGCGGTTTCATGTCATGGATCTCAATGGGCTTCCTTCTGCTCTCCTCTGTGTCCTGTTCAAACATGGCTCTGAAAAGCGGAGAACGAGTTGCTAAGATGGCCTTGTGAGCCCGGAATTCCTGGCCAGCTACCACCAGGCAGCAGTCTGTGAAGCGGGCACTCTCCCACAACTCTCCTAGGTCTTCTTCCAGTGTGCAGCTGGGAACCCGGATCCCTGGCTTCCTCTTCTCTTCAGCGATGCTGAAGGAGTCCTGGACCACACTCACCTTACAGAAGAGGGTGAGCTTGTCATCCGGGAGAAGCCAATGGGCATTGCTCAAGAGGAAATCTCGATGGATGAACCTTTTGAATCCCCAGTCACTGCCTGGCAGGAACCTAAAGACTCTTTGGCTCCTCAGAAGTCCCGTTTTCTCTCCTTCGGGGTTTAAGATGCAGAACTCGAACTTTGCCCAAAGGGGACTCTTTGGACTGCTGAGCAACACTAGGAGAACTGACAGGTAATCTGCGTTTTCTTCATCGACCCCACTTGGGCTTGCTACCAAACACCATTTGTCACTGCCTCCTACTGAGAAGACTGAGCTTGTAAGGCATTTTCGAAGATCCTCCAAAACAAACCGGAAGTTACTGATGGTCCACCTGTAAGAGAAACTCTGGACACGGATGTGTGTCGAGGCTGAACTGTGGGCTCTGCCGTCTTCTAACATTTTTGCTTGGAGGTCACTTGAAGCTTCAACGGGATCCAAAATGAAGAACTAGGATTGGTTTTCTCTTCACCTTAGTCCAGGAACTTGGACTTGCTGACTGGTCTTCACTGTGTGCTGGGATTCCAAAGAAGTACTCCCCAGCCAGGAGGTGAGACTTGCTGACTGGTCTTCAGTATACCCTGGGATAGCCAAGAAGTATTCTCTGTCCAGGAAGTTAGTCACAGTGAGTGGTCTTCAGGATGAGCTGAAATTCCATACAAGTAGTCCCTTCTGCCAGTGAAGAGACAGACTTGCTCTGAGGTGAGGGCACTCAGGCAAGGAGCAATGGCCTTTTATCTTCCAGGCCCTTTTATAGGCTTCCAGCAGAAGGTGGGGCCAAGACTAGGGTGTGTCTCTGGGCCTCAAGGTCGGGGATTAAAGGGTGTGAGTGCTCAGGCCTGTGGATCAGGGATAAAGATTTGTGTCTTTTGACTTCCAACGTCTCTATGGGGAAGTGGATCTACGTACTTCTACTTCTACTTAAGGAAACATTTCTGGAAGGTGCTTAAAAGAACAAACAAACAAACAAACAAACAAACAAACAAGCAAGCAAATCAATAGAACTTTCTCCATTTCCTCATGTCTGGAGGGACTCACTAAGCCTAGAGGACAGGAAAATATCTTCACAGATTCAATCCTCTCAGCAATTCCTACCCTGAAAGTCTGGCTGCAATGATGCTCATCCCTCATCCCTCAATACAGGATAAAGCAATCCAATGGTTTGATACCCTGGGAATAATGAATCCGGCCTGTTAATCAGATCACATGAGTGCACAATGGCTACCCTCCTCCAGATCCACAATGCTGCTGTCTGTTCTCTTCTGTCATGACCCATCTTCTCCACCTTCCATCCTTCATTCTCACGTGATGATCTTCCTTGACTGTCTTCTAAATGTCATGGCCTGTTGTTATTCAGGGTTTCTCTTGATGAAACACCATAAGCAAAAGCGTCTTGGGGAGGTCAGGGTTTTTTGTCACTGTCTCTTCCATTTCACATTTCATCTCCTAAGGAATGCAGGGCAGGAACTCCAACAGGACAGGAAACTGAAGGTAAGAGCTGATAACAGAGGCCATGGCCGAACACAGCTTACTTGGCTACTGTTTCTAGGTTGTTCATGCTGCGGTCTTGGAATACTCTCAATCAACAGACTAGGTGTGACCTGCCTGACACGATACACTGCCCAACACCCATCAAAAACAAATTAAAAAAATAAAATCACGCTATGGTCTTGCCTGCCAGCCATTGTTACAGACACAGTTTCTAAGTGTGTGTTGATTCCAAAGCTAGCCATAACATAAAGTGTGCCCGCATACCTGTTTCCATATATACAGGTATATATTGTATATTAGGGTCCACATACGAGGGAGGACATGGGGTGACCTCAATTCATATGGTACTTAGTGAGATCCCTCCCTTTCCTGAATATTGTGGCCTCGCTGAGGGTGACCTTGGACGCCTCCCTGTCGTCCTCCATCTTCTCACTACAGGAATTATAGGCCTAACCTGGATTCTATTTCTGGAACTTGCAAAATCATGAGCAGCATTATTTCTGCATTCCTTGTTTCCCACATCACCACTCCTTATTGTTCTCTTCTCACCATCCTATCAAGTTATCGACTTTCCCCCATGTTCACCTGTACTCCAGGAAGCCTTTGCTCTCATTATTCACATGGAAGGACCCGTGTCCTGCCATCTTCCTTTCCTTCCCATAGTGCCACTGGGCTTCTAGAATCGATCACCCTCCTGATGCTTATCCATTCTCGCTGGCTGACTTCTGCCCTCTGTAGCTCTTGGTGATTTCTGAGACTTTCTAATCCTGACCTTTCTTTGTTCCTTCCACACCACTCCAGTGGTTGCTTTGGATGCTCAATAGGAACCTCTCTGGAAGAAGTACTCCCCAGCCAGGAGGTGAGACTTGCTGACTGGTCTTCAGTATACCCTGGGATAGCCAAGAAATATTCTCTGTCCAGGAAGTTAGTCACAGTGAGTGGTCTTCAGGATGAGCTGAAATTCCATACAAGTATTCCCTTCTGCCAGTGAAGAGATAGACTTGCTCTGAGGTGAGGGCACTCAGGCAAGGAGCAGTGGCCTTTTATCTTTCAGGCCCTTTTATAGGCTTCCAGCAGAAGGTGGGGCCAAGACTAGGGTGTGTCTCTGGGCCTCAAGATTGGGGATTAAATGGTGTGAGTGCTCAGGCCTTTGGATCAGGGATAAAGGTTTGTGTCATTTGACTTCCAAGGTCTCTACCCTGGAAGTTGATCTGCCTACCTCTATTTAAACAAACATTTGTTGATGATAATATAAAAAAGAGAACTTTCATAGTATTGTATTTTCTTTAGGGACTAACTAAGCCTAGAACATGGGAAATGATGATTTCAGTTATTGAATCCTTTCATCAATGTTCAACCAGAAATCTTTTTCTAGGGATTTTCATTGCTTAATTCTTACTTAATAAATCAATTGGTGTGATTTGAGAATGTTTCAATCCTATTTGTAGCCTTTTGCTGTCTTTCTGAGTTAGTGACTCTTCTTTATGTACATTTATGTTCAAAGTATCAAGTGCTTATTTCCTTTTATGTGTCCTTTGAATTACAGCTTCATATTTTTCCAAGAAGCCTGACTTGTAAGATAAGTGCTCTACCTGGGCCTTCTGAATTTTCATGATCATGTTCCTGCAATGTTGAAGTAGCTACTCATGGAGAATCTGAAATCTGTCTTGGTCTCAGTTAAAACTTGGTTTTAAAAAGTTCATATTTTCTCTCTCTCTAGGATTAGACATGTTCAACTTTTATTTGAGGTAGGTTATTCTTTTGGGGATCTGGTATAGCCAACATGATTCAGGTCTCTAGCATGAGGAGGCACAAGTCTTAAGCAGAAGTATATGTCTGCGCAGTTAATGTTTTGGACCTTATGCCTCTGTGGTATGTCTTCAAATGATGTATGATCATAATTTCTGAGTCTTTCTTTTTATTCAGGATTGCTTTGGCCACCCAAGGCATTTTGTGGTTCCATATGATGCTAAGATTATTTTTTTCCATTTTTGAAGTAGATCACTAGACTTTTACTAGAGACTGCCCTTAATTTAAAGATTACTTTTAGTAATATAGCCGTTTTGATTATCTTAATCTGTTAATAATTGAACATATTGAAAAAAAATTTCTATTCTCAAAGTCATGAGCCAGATTTAAGGATGACAGACTTCAGTTAGCAAGAACAGTTATCCCTTCGTGGCACTACAGAAACCAAAATGTTACTACAGTCCCAGCAAGGTTTGAGCATTTAGAGATATTCCCCGAACAATGGATTTTGGTGGATTAATTCTTTTATTTAGCGGTGACAAGGGTTTGTGTTGATATATTTTATACTTCATAAAATCAGCCTGGAATTTCATAGAGAGGAAACAGTCCACAATCAATTCTCACCCAGCCAACTTCTCAGGCTGAACCAGGTAAATGTTGTCTTCTAGAATTCTCCACCTCCCTAGTTGCTCTGACTGAATGTCTGAATATCTCCCTTAGATATCTTCTCTGCCAAGTTGTTTCACTTTTCAGGTTCAACTTTGCATCATAATCTTAGAGTTAGGATTAAAGTTGTGAGCTACTACTATTTGATTGTAAAACCTTTAATTCACAAATATACAGAAAAGTCTCTGTCTCCTGAGTGATGGGATTAAAGGCATGAATGGAGACACCACATTGTCAACCCTGTGATAGGAGTAAATGCATGAGTTACTACTCTCTGTCTTCCACGGCTTGACTGTGGGAGTTTCTGTTCTCTGATATTCCAGGCTGATTTGTATTAAATATAAAAAATATGACCAGACATCACTTTCTGCCCATAGTTTGTCAATTTATTCATTAGTTAATGGTACAATGATTTCTGCTGGGTCCACTCCTATCATTAGCTGAAGCCTTAATCCTCTTCTAAAAATCAAATCAGAAATCATTTTCATAAGCCTTGAATTTCTTAGTCAGTTTATGTGGTAGAAATATTCATTCTAATACAATATTTCCCTTTGCATTAAAATTCCTGTAGGAAAATTCTTAGAGAGTAAAATAACCAGAATGCAATTAAGGTCTGAATCTATACTATCCACATGTGCATCTTGTAATTTCTTTTGACCAAGGTCACTTTTCTGTCAGCTCCTAGTGGCTTTGTACCAAATGTTGGCAGAGAGTGGTGTTTTTTAACATTCTCTGTTGGAGAACCCTCTACTGATATCTCTTTACAATTGGATAATTTTGTAAGTGGGCACTGTAAAGGCAAATTTTTCTTTTTTTCTATTTTTGTAGTGGTTTTGTAAAGAAATGGGCTTTTAAATCAAGAACTATAACAGACCATATATAGGTAACAGAGAAAGAAAAGGAATTCTAGATTGTAGAGAGCCCATTGGCTGGATCACCTTGTTTACCACTCTTACATCTGTTACCATTCTCCATTTTCCAGATTTCTTTCTGATAACAAATATAGGAGAATTCCAAGCACTGGTTGATTCTTAAATATACTAAGCATTTAACTATTCCTGTATCAGCTGTTCTAAGTACTGAAATTTCTCTTTTGTTAAAGGTCTTTGTTGAACCCATATACACTTAACTGTTAACCATTCTAAGGTAGCACTGTGGGTACCTTTCAAAAGATCAGTAGTGTGGTACTTTGTTTTTGTACAACCTTAATGTTTGGTGTTTCTCATAATATCTTTTAATGTTTTTCCCAAGAAAAATATTAGTTAATGGTTCATTTCTTTGTTTAGAGGAATGTTAATCTGAGTATTCCATTGTGGCAGTAAGTCTTATAATAAATAAAGAGCCTTTGTGTGATTATTGGGGGCTACATAGCAGTGGGGCTGCCAGTGGGACTGAACCCTAAGCAAGCCCCAAAAGTCCAGGCCAGAAACCTCATCTTTCCCATAATGTGGGTCACAAACACCCACATAAAGCCTTAGAAAGCTTAAAAACTGTTCGAGAGAAGGAAAAAGGAGCCCAAAGCAGGTTCCCCGTGGTGTCTCTCTAGTGGGCTGTGGTACAGAGACTGAGTGGCATGTGGGTTTGAATTACAAAATGGCAGGTTTGCTGCCTGCAGCTTAAGCTGGAACAAAGCCAGTTCCAGACGTCTCAAAAGAGCCTTCATGTAAGCCACAAACTTCTTACAACAGATTTAAGATATTTCTCTTTCAAGCAAAAATGAAATAGAGTCTAAGGAAGCTTCTTAGTAACAGCAATTTCTTGGAAAAGCTCTGTTTGCTGGAGGCAAGCAGAAGGGCAAACATTTAAAATGAGGCTTCTTGATTCAACCTTAGTGGCAAAAACTGTGTAGCTCTTTAAGAGACCCTGCTGCCAAATACTTAAATAGAGTTCATGTGAGTGGGAGGCTATGCTCTACTTTGTGGCAATGTGGACCACAAAATTCCCTGGAGTGGTAATTGTGGCTTATGCCAGTACCTCTGCTAAAAAACTAAACACTTTTGAAGCTAATCTAGGTACTGGATAGAGCCATCCAGCCACTCTAGTGAAGCCTTTAATCCTAGCCACATGTTGGCAGATTAAAGGTATGATCAGAAGCAGAAAAAAAAACGAGATATTATACATATGGGAAAGACAATTTTTTAGAAAAAATCTAAGTGGTTTTCAGTGTGTTTAAAAATATTAATGGGCTTGAAAGAGAAGTGAGGAAAGAAAAAGAATAAAATCCTTTAAAAAGAAATAGAGTAAAAAATAATAATAAGTCACGTAAAAATGGAAGTTACAAAGAATATCTGGATTCTGTTGTAATTGTCTTTAAGTTTTTTAACTTAAAATAAAGTAGTAAAAGCTGAAAAAAAAGACATTTGATTATAAATGCTGCTGGATTAATCCAATTTACATATTTTGTAATTGAGTTGACTTTAAAATTGAAATAAAAAGAAATATGCTACTTCAAAAAGAGGTTTATTTTTTCCCTCAATAAATGAGAAGCTGTGGATTTATTTCTGGTTAAAGAAAATAAAGTTTGATTGAGGAAAACTCCCTGAAAAGTCTCCAATTAAAACAGATGGTCCATATGATCAATCATTTCAGAGCACCACTGTTGCAGTTTCCTCTGAGCTCTGTATCCAAAACAACTTCATGGAGACTGGCTGAGGTGACTCAGTCTTAAAAACTACTCAGCTAAAACTTGTTCATAATCCTAATTTTTTCTTTGGGTCCTGATGAATTGTCAGTGCCCCCATTCACCAGGAAGTAGCCTATGGAAATATGCCCACATTCCCAAAAATTAGGTTATGAATGTTGTCTTTGTTTACAGTGTTGGTTACAAGTTGTTATAGATAATGATTAAAAAAAATCTATACAATGAAAATTAGATTTGGGGTTCTTGTTTTAAAAAAGACAAAAAGATGAGAAATGTGAGATTATATTCTGGTCCATTGTAAACATTTGTTCCTCCTACTGGTTTAATGAAATGCTGATTGTTTAGAAGGAAGACAGGAAGTGTGGGCAGGGCTTCCCGATACAGAAAACTCTGGGAAGAGGAAGAGTCAAAGAGAGACACCAGCAGATGCAGAGGAAGTAAGACCAGAATGCTAGTCTGAGTAAAGGTATTAAGCCACTTGGCTAATGGTGGGTTACTTTCAGAGTTTTGAGTTAGCTAGCAACATGCCTGAGCCATAGGTCAATCATCATATAGTGAATATAAGCCTTTATGTGATTATTTGGGGCTGTGAGTGGGTACAAACCTGGGGTAAGCCCCTCTTATTACAGTCTTGTCTCCACAAGTTCATAGCAATATTAGCCACATATGGTTTTAAGTTTTCTCTTTGTTCTTTAACAAAGAACATTTGTTTAATGTTTCTATGTAGTCAAGCTATCTAGCACTCTGTTTTGTCTAGGATAATGTCCCAATTTCCAAAAACTGAACATTTATATCCTGAAGAAGCCAATTTAGATGTTAAAATTCTGGTGTAATTATTGTTAGATCCACCCCTGTTTCAACCAAATCTTCAATGACAACATCATTCATTCATATTTTCAAGTATGACCTTTGTTCATTTATAGAATTTATAGAAAATATCACCATTAGGAAGCCATCTTTGACTCTATTATTTTTGTTCTTATTAACGGAACCTTAAATCCACCATATAGAGCTCATTGACTACATCTAGACTGGCCTTGTTCACCTTAAATTGCATGTAACAAACACACCATTTTATAATTTAATCCCATACACCACTCAGTCTCTTTACCACAGGCCACTTGAAGACAACTCAGAAGCTGCTTTGGGCTTTGTTTCTGTGCTCTAGACTGTTTTTTAAGCTTTCTCCAGCTTTATGTGGATGCATATCATATATGCCAACTGTTTTATTGTTATTCTTTAAATGTCTTGTAGAATTCTGGACTTGAACCATTTGGTCCTGAATTTCTAATTTCTTGGGAGACTTTTAATAACAGCTTTAATTTCCTTGGGGATTAAACGTCTATTTAGGTTATTTATCTTGTTTTGATTTAATTTGGTAAGTGGTAACTGTCTGAAAAGTTCTCAATTTCTTTTATGTTTTGCAATATATGGAATATAGGCTTTTGAAGTGTGATCTAGTGATTCTCTGGATTTTCCAGGTGTCTGTTTGTATGTTCTCCTTTTCATTTCTGAGTCTGTTAATTGGAGACTCTCCCTCTTCACCTTTTGGTTAGTTTAGGTAAGGATTTATCTATCTTGTTAACTTTCTCTAAGAATCAACTCTTTGATTCATTGATTCTTTGTATTGTTCCTTTTGTTTTAACTTTATTTATTTCAGCCCTGAGTTTGATTATTTCCTGCCTTTCACTCCTTCTAGGTGAGTTTGCTTCTAATTATCCTAAAGCTTTCAGCTATGCTATTAAATCTCTTGTGTGAGATTTCTCTAGGTTTTTCATGTAGGCATCTAATCTCATGAATTTTCCTCTTAACACTGACTTCATTGTGACCCCTAAGTTGGGGTGTTTTGGATTCATTTTCATTAAATTCCAGGAAGTCTTTGATATCTTTCCAGATATGGTCAATTGAGAGATATATAGTTTCTATGAATTTATATAGGGTCTTTTTGTGAATTTTGTTGTTGAAATCTAGCTTTAGACCATGATGGTCTGATATGATACAGGGAGTTACTCCAATTTTTTGTATCTATTGATATTTGCTTTATGACTGAGTATGTGGCCAGTTTTAGAGAAAATTCCATGGGGTGTTCAGAAATAAGTATATTTTGTGTTTGGGTAGAAAGTCCATTTTGGGTCATAACATCTGTTAGCTCACTTATTTCCCTGCTGAGTTTCTGTCTAGTAGACCTATCCATTGATGAGAATAGAGTATTGAAATCTCCCACTATTAATATGTATAGTTTAGTGTGAGATTTAAGCTTTAGTAGTGTTTCTTTTGCATATAAAAGGTGTTGAGGGTATAAATGTTGAGGGTTAAGACTTCATCTTGGTAGATTTTTTTCTGAGATAAATAAGTAATGTCCATTCCTATTTTTTGACTGATTTTAGTTTCAAATGTATTTTGTTAGATATAAGGATGGCTACACCAGCTTGTTTCTTAGCACCATTTGATTGGAAAGTCTTTTCCCAATCCTTTACTCTGTTCCTGTGTCTGTCTTTGAAGTTGAGGTGTCTCTTGTAAGCAGCAGAATGGATTCTGTTTTTGTATCCATTGTGTTAGCCTGTGTCTTTTTATAGGTGAATTGATTCCATTGATTTATGACCAGTGATATTAATGACCAGTGATTGTAATTTCCTGTTATTTTTGGTTTCTGTGGGATTATTGATTGCTTATGGTTTCATGGGTATATTTTGTTTCCTTATGTTGGAGTGATACCACTAGTTCTTTCTATATTGATAAATTTGTAGGTAGGTATTGTTTAAATTTGGTTTTGTAGTAAAATATGTTGTTTACTTTGTCTATGGTGATTGATAGTTTTGCTGGGTATAGCAGTCTGGGTTAGCAGCCATGGTCTTTTAGTGTCTGAATAATATCTGTCCAGGACCTTCTGGCTTTCATTGTTTCCTTTTGGTCATCTTGTGTTATTATGATGGGTCTGCTTTTATAGGTAACTTGGCCTTTTTCCTTTGCAGCTCTTAGTATTTTTTCTTTGCTCTTTAAGCTTAGTGGCTTGATTATTATGAGTCAAGGGAAATTCTTTGAGTGGGGTTAGTCTATTTAGTGTTCTGTAAGCTTCTTGTATTTTTATATGCATTTCCTTCTTTAGGATGGGAAGATTTTCTTCTATGATTTTGGTGAATATATTTTCAGTGCCTCTGAGCTAGTATTCTTCTTCAATTATGATTATTCTCAGGTTTGGTCTTTTCATGTTGTCCCAAGTTTCCTGGACCTTTTGTGTTATGACTTTTTTGTTTTGGTGTTTTCTTTGACTGACATATCTATTTTCAGTATTTAATCTTTCACTCCAGACATTCTCTTCCATCTCTTGCACTCTGTTGCTTATGCTTGCATCTGTAGTTCTAGTTAATTTCTTAAGGTTTTCTATTTTCAATATTACCTCAGTTTGTGCCTTCTTTATTGCTTCTATTTCAACTTTCAATTTCTGGAATGTTTTCTTCATCTGTTTGTTTTCTTTTATCTTGTTTTTTTTTAAATTTTCTTTCAGGTATTTGTTAATCTCTCCTAATCTTATGTTTGTATTTTTTTCTATTTCTTTAAGAACATTTTTATATACTTTTTAAATGATTCTATTATCTTCACAAAGTTGTTTTTAAGATTGTTTCCTTCTGCTTCCTTTGCATTGCCATGTTCAGGTCTTGATGTTACAGAATCACCAGATTCTTGTGGTGGTGCCATGTTGTTCTTTATGTTGTTATATGTAGTCTTTCACTGGTGTCTGCCCATTGCTTCCTCGATTCACTGCAGGATTTGTCTGAATCTCAGAAAGCTGATTTTGGTGCAATCTGTTCCAGGTGTGTCTATGGGTCAAGAAGCCTCTCTTGGTCCAATCTAGGTTCTTGGTCCACTCTTAGTCAGCTATTAGTCTCTTAGTCAGTTCTTTTCAGCTCTTAGTCAGCTGTCTTGAATCCTCTTTATCTCAAATTCTTTCCAAAATAATTTCAGCGGAGTTTTCCCTTGTTACCCATCTAAGACAGTGACTTTCCCTTTCATCAACTTTCCTGCCTCACTTTACTTCTATAATTACAAGTCATTATCCAAAGATCACAGTAAATTTGTCCTTTGTCTTACTTATTACACATCTCTGCCATTGGAATGAATGTCCTATGTGGTCAGAATGTCTCATTTGTTTGTGCTTTAGAACCTGGAACAAAGCTTGAAGCAGAGAAGGCTCTCATAGCATATTGAAACAAACAAGGACAACCAAATACCCTGTTACATCATTCAAAAATTGCAAATACATTAACATCCTTCTTTTCTCACATTTCTTTCAAAAAGTAAAGGCTATTTTTAAAATGATATATGTCTTTTCTAGCTCTGTATCTTTCTTGAAAGGAAAAGTTGCACAGTTGGCTATGAACTTTGGCTTTTTGAGTTAAAATCAGATTAGCCACCTTGGTAGAAACAAAATAATGAATGACAAGGCATCCTTGCTGTCAGATGGAGTAGTTCCACATTTGAAAATAGGAAGTATAACTCATTATCCAAGGAAGGATGCAGACAAGATCCCTCCAGCAATTTCAAAGCACAGTTGAGGCAAGCCTTTTGCTTTGAAAGAAGTGGATTGGTATAGACGGAGTTTTACTTACAAGGCACCAGTCCAAGATAAATATTTATTAGAATATAAATCAACACTCACGATATTAGTAACAGCTTATAGTAGCACCTGAACAGGGACTGGAGTATCCGAGCGATGGACGGACGACAGATTCTGATCCTGTCTCTCCAACAGCCAGCAGCCAGGAACCAGGAAGAGAGAGTCCTCGTGTCCCAGCAGCCACTTATCAATGGGGTTGGCCACACTCCTTCCAGGTTGGCCACACCCCCTCCAGGGTCCCGGGCTCCTGGATAAGCATCTTCGGACCTTATCGGCTGACACCTTAATCCTGCCACAGATTGGGGGTTGAGATGAGCAAGATCCCTTTGTTTAAAAACTAAATTTATGGATTAAGGTTACATAATAAGTGAATCAAGAGCCTCAAATCCAAGATGTTTACTAGCTAGGAGCATCTGATGACCTGTGAAAAAGTGAAATAGTTTATCTGTCTCAGCTCAGTTTCAAGATAGGAGTCAATGTCCTGAGAGGTATGGAGCTTCTCTGAGGTCTATGTTAATACATTTACATACATATAAAATTTAACCATCCTTAGAAAGATAATTTATGAGAAGACTGAAAGAATTCATGGAGAAATATAACAGATTTCAGATTATGCTATTATGGTATGGATTCCTCTTTCTCTGAATATTCTTTGACAGTTATCAATGTGTCAGTCAAGTTATATCCCTATGAAAAAAATTAAAGTGTAGCATGTGTAGAGTGTGATGACTTCACTGGGCCATTTCCCTGCTTTACATCATCTGCATTTCCTGATCTGTCAGTTGGATCCTCAGTTCTTCACATTCTGATACTCATATTAATCATGTGACTTGATTTAGCCAACCAGATTGACTAACAGATTGACTGGATACCAGCAAGTGTTTCTCTGCATTTACATGAGGTTGCAGTCAAGCTACCTTGTTGAAAACTGAGACATAGAAAACACAACAATCTTTCTGATATTTCTGGAGATCATCAATTAATAGCCAGACAGCCAATGGGAGGTGAGCCACTTCAGGTCAGCTCCACAGCTAATCAGCCATATATGTGTCAATAAGTTATTGTTTTTTTAAATTTTATTTTCTAATTATAGTGGTTGTTGTGGGTAGGTGGGCATGCAGGCATTTACATATGTGCTATCATGTGTTTGTTTCAATCAGAGAACAAGGTTTTGGGGTTTCCAAGATTGGATCAACAGTCTTCTAGGACTAGCCAACTCCACAGACTTTGAAGAAAAATCAAGAATTCATTGCATACATCTCAGCATTCTATATAATAGAGCAAATAGACTTAAAAGTTCATGTCATTTTTTAACCCACTGAGATGTAAATGTAAAGATGGTAAGATTTTTACTTCACTTCTCTTACTTTTGTTAGTTGCTTAAATTAATTTTAAATGTGAACTATATTGCAAAGACACAAAGAACACACTTTGTTTTTGATCTAGAAACTTGAAGGTCCTCCTAGACAGTTCCTAAACCCACAAGTTATTATATAGCATAATATTTGCATTACTTTGATTAAGATAGGCAAGCACTGAGTATTCTATTCAAATAGTCTAAGATCTGTAGAGCTGAAGAAGACAATTATAGTTAAAGGGAAACACATGGCAATGTTAGCCTAAGATTCTGGGCTTCAAATGATCTTCTATCAGCTATGCGTTTGTGTGGGTTTTTATCCTTTGTAGTATGTTCACACAATATGTGCCATTTTTACACACACAAGACTGAAAGCTATAATATAATGCTTATTTTCATGAACTACAATTAACATAAATTTAAATGGCATCCCTGGGTGGGCTGAATATTCACTTAAAGCCTGAGAAAGTTTAAAAATGGTTTTCGCACAGAAACTGAGCCAAAGCAGCTTCCAATATGTATCTGAAGTGGGTCATTGTACAGAGAAAGTGTGGCATCTGGCTACATTCAAAATGGTGCCAGCAGACTTGGGGCAGGAGTGTAAGCTGCAACCAGGCCAGTTACTGAAGTTTCACAGAAGACTAGGTAGCATGTGATTGATTTAAGGTTTCTGCTTATTTTGAACAAAAAGGAAACAAAGACATTTTTTTTTGTAGCAGCATTTTCTTGGGTCTGCTCTGTTTGCTGGCCACGAACAGAGAGGCAGTCTCTTTAAGAGAACTTACTGATTCAGCTTTACCTGAAAAAACTATGTGGCTCTTTAAAAGAGTGTGAGTATTTTAAAAGCTCTTATGATTGGAAGATGATTAAGGATTCACAATAAAACAGATTCAGATGGAAAGAAAAACCTGTAAACAGGTTACAATGTTGTAAAAGTACATAGGCTTCAGAGAGAAAAGATAGAGGATGGAGAAAGTTTTTCAATTAATTATCCACGTCATTCACAAATTATAAGTTGTTACAAGCTTTCTAGTTTGAGTTGCTTTCTTTTAGCAGTTTTCTCTCCTGTGTTGAAAAGGTCATGTGACTTAACAAACTGCACTGTAGGATTTTAGTTTGATTTATGAAGTTTAACTTAGATATTTTATACATTCTTCTTTGCAACTTTATTAATGTAGAAAAATTGACTAATTATTTTCTCATTTGAATGGCCACTTATATATACTACTGACTGAGAGCCATGAAGATTTACAAAATTTAATTTCATTAGCTTCATTAGCTGGTGTGGAAGCTCACAAGCTTGGCTCTTTTAAGGGTCTTTCCCACTGTTCAGCTGCGTATGGTTGTAGAGAGCAAAAAGGAGAAAAAATCCATCCACACTTCAATACTGGGTACTCTAAAGCACCTACCATCTAAAATACAGTTTTTTAAAAAATCTAAATATAGCTGAAAAATATGTTACATAATGGCAGGGGAAGAAAAAAGAAGGATTAACAATCATACTTTTTAATGGAAATATGTAGTTGCTCTGGGTAAGATCTAGGGGTGAGCAGAAAGGTCAGCTTTGAGGACCAGAGACTGTCTCCACTGCTTGTCATATGTCACAGTAATTATTAGACACCTATTTAGTGTTCTTTGTACTTTAGTGGTCTACAAAAATTAAATTATCTAGAAACAAGAAGTATAAAGTTAGAAAAACTGAAAAATCAGACATTTAAAAGACATGTATGATTTAGATTTTAGATTTTTCTCAAGATAAACAACCATTATTTTCTACTTAAGTCAAGGATTCAAGAGTGAGTGGGAAAATACGCACTCAGTGAGTTTTATGGTTACATGAAAATATTACCCTGTCAATCCAAAGGAGGAGTAAGCTTTCATAGTGCAGGCCTGAGGCTGGGTGCCTGACCTGGAGTGGTTGCACACATACACAGCCACCTGTTTGGGGATCTCAATATACACAAGATCCTCCAGTGAACTACTAGAGAGTCTCAGGAAAGTTCAAGGCTTGTTTTGTTTTAACAGTGTTGATATTTGAATTCAGTGCCCAGCAAAATGACAAAGCAAAACTATAAAAAAAATTCTAAAAGTTGAGTGACAAGTGATACTTACAAAAGAATATAATATAGCGAAAGTACTAGACACTGAGCTACCAAACACTTGTCATGGTATATACATATATATGCATACACTGAAGTAATACATATATTGCAGTCCCCTAAATTTCATAAGGTCTTCAGGATAAGAGCCAATTCATTTTGCTTGTTTTGTGCTCCTAGTCTAACACATAATACAAACAATGAGTACTTAACAAATTGCTAATGATCTATTCATCTTTGCTACTTAGTAATCCTCCTGGATGGGTACTGAGATACTGAGATGAGCATATGTAGATAGTGTTGGAAGTTTTACAGTCAAATTAGAGGCGCTACTCAATTGAAAACTTAAAAGAAAGATTTGGGGAGATGAACATTATTTAAAAAATAGATGAGTCAATGGTTGAGCATTATTATGAAAACAAATTTAGCAAAGGAATTTCAAGCAAAAGGAATTAGGTTTAATGAGATACAAGAACAGTTAAAATGTTTAAAATGTTTCCCTTGTACTTTGTTTAGCAATGCTACTCACATTTAATTGTCTATTTTTTCCCAGTTTTTAAAGAATACTTTCATTGTATGTGGGGATTTAATAAAAGATTTAAAAGCTTTATGATCTACCCTCAGTCAGTCTACAAGGATCAGAGAGTGATGATTCACACCTTTAATCCAAGCACAGAGAGTATCCCGGGAGTGGAGACCTACACCCTTAATCCAAACTGAGTTCAAGGTCATTTTAGTTTACAGAAGGAGTTCCAGGCTCCCAGGCAGGCAGTGGTGGGGCCACACCTTAATTTACCAAGAAAGTATTTAAGGCAGGAGTTGAAAGACAGAAGGTTAGAAGAGGCCAGGAGAAGCCAGGCTGAGGAAGCTGGAAGACAGCTGGGTGAGATCTGTCTGTGGTGTTTACTCTCCCTAATATCTCTGACTTTCTCAGAGATCTGTCCCTGAGTTTCCTTTATTCGTGTAACAATTGTATTCTCTCCTGCATTTCCTCTAAGATCTTCTTTACCTCCTCACCTGCCTGAAAGGTGAGGTAGAAGGTAGAAGCAATACCATAACATTCTAGAGTTATTGATTAGATTAATAGATAGAACATGAATGCCTTTGAAAACTACAAACCAAGAATGTGTACAGATAGTGTGTCATATAAAATTTATTTGACAGTTTGGATTAATGTATTTCTATGATTGTTAGTAAGGCCATTTTAATTTCAGGTAGGTAGTGAAAACAGAGGGAGAAAGTTTAATACATTATTAGATCTGGGTCTTTAAGAATGAAATATTTAGAAAATGTTATTGATTGTGATTTTTATTACTTATTGAGAATCACTTCAATTTCTTTTGCTTGGTCATTTTATTATCTATTTGGCATATTTGGTAAATTTTTTGGTCTAGTCTTTATATTTAAACTGTTTCTTCATAAATTGGAAATGAAAAGCTTTTCAGTTAACAATAAAGATAAACTTGAAGTAAAATCAAAGATACTTACAGTCAAATGTATAAAATTGATGCCTAGAAAATGTAAACAAGTAAACAGAACAGAACAAAGGAACAGAATTAAAGACCTCCTTTCTAGCAATAAGTCACATGTTTCATTATCACTTGAATGGAAAAAAACATAATTATGCATTTCTAAAATTTATATATCATTGTTAAAACTTACAAAGAGTTATTGTCATTCTCCCCCTTTTGATGTATACAACAATGGCACTGTTCTCTTGTTATCATGAGTGGGAGACTGTAGGCTGCAGGTGCTTTGTCTATAGTAATTTACAAGGACAATTATCCATCCCAAAGTGTATGTTGGCCCACACTGGATAAAGTTGTTTACCCTATGAAAGAAATAGTTTCTGAGAGACATTTCTTTCCTGTTTGGTACTATTATTATGCAGGCTTATATATTAATCTGCTAAGGTGACCAGACACTACTTCAAATACTTCCTAATCAACATGTAAATGGACTGCATAGGAACTACATTCATGTAGTTGATCAATGGGTTTAATTCATTGTTATTTTTCAAAGATATGGGAATCATCAAAATATGTAAATTGAAGTTGTACACGCAAGTCTGTCATCTCAATGTCCTTTCTCTGCATTCTCTGATACTTCCCCTACGCTCTTCCACAATTGACTTTTTCTGTGGTTTTAATTTTTATTAAAATAGGCCTGGCATATCAAGAACAACAACAGCAAAAATGGGTCCTGAAACTGAGACTAAATAGTATTATTAGATATCAGTAATGGTATTGCAGAGGGCCTGTGAACAACAGTATCTTAGAGTTTCAATTACTGTGAAGAGACTGCATGACTACAACAACTCTTATAAATAAAAACATATAAGTAGAGTAGCTTATAGTTCAGAAGTTTAACCCATTATCTTCATGGTGTAACATGGTGGCATGTAGGTAGATATGGTACTGCATCTTGACTTGCAAACAAAAGTGGTCTAAGACACTGGGCATGACTTGAGCATATGTGAGACCTCAAAGCCCTGCTCCACAGTGACACACTTCCTTCAACAAGGCCATACCTACTCTAACAAAGTCATATTTCCTAATAGTGCCGCTCTCTATAAGTTCATGGGGGACAAATACATTCAAACTACCACAAACAGAAAACACAAATGTGAAATGTGAAGCTTCACTCACTGTGGACACTTGTTTTAAGCTCCTGAAGTCAGCTTTACATGGGTTTATCTGGCTATAACCACATTCAGTTTGGTAGTCCATAACATTTTGAAACATTCAGAACTGAAATTTTTTCAATGGCAACAGATAGCCCTTTTCAAAGTGAAAATTCCTTGTTGTTTGTAGGATATTTGGCATGTATCTAAAGTTTGAAAAAAATGAAGTTTTTATGGTCTAGGGATTATCTATCCTAAAAATTCAGTCTGCAATGAATAGACTCCCTTTCACATCCATATTACAAATTGATTGTGGAAACAGTGCAGTTCATCTCTAACAAAGATGAGGGGGAAGATGCACTAGGGGCAGAAAAGGAAAATCAGTTTCTCAGTGAAAAATACCCCCCCTTAAGCCCAAATACAAAACAGTATTTGTTGTTTCTGCCATCATTAATTTAGTTCCCCGGCTCTGCATATAGCTCTCTAGAGTCTGTCCTTACAGCTGGCGAGCCTTTCTGTCTACATAGGTTTGTTGATATTGTGTTGTAACCCATTCTGCTTTCTATGTATGAAGATCTGAGGGCACAGAGTGGCTTGGTCCAGTTAAAACTCTATCCCTTGATTTTTTGATGAAGCAAAAGACCACAAATATACAAAGGTCCCAAAACAGATATATGAGGATATGGAATGGATTGATTTAGCTAGAAAAACTGAGCTGAAGGAACAATCCAGATCCCACAGAGACTCATCTGGCTGATAGGGGATAAGACAAAACTGTCCCCAGTGCTCCAGGGGTCTATCCTTCCCTACCCCAGTGCTCTGAGGGTCTACCTTTCCCTATCTCAGTACTCCAGGGGCCTATCATTCCCAACCCCTTTGCTTCAGGGTCTATCCTTCCCCACCCCAGTGCTCCAGGGGTCTATCCTTCCCTACCCCAGTGCTCCAGGGGTCTATCCTTCCCTATCCCAGTACTCCAGGGGTCTATCATTCCCAACCCCTTTGCTTCAGGGGTCTATCCTTCCCTACAAGAACAGCTATACTAGGATGAGGTTAAGACACAAAAACTTGATGTGATCCACATTTGTTCCCTTCCAACACATCACAGTATTTGTTATTGCATGTAGCATAAGAAGCTAAGAGGCAGACAGAGAAGAAGAATTCTAAAAGATAAACAGTAAACCCTAAGAATTTCCATTCAAAAATGAATCTGGCTACAATATAAGAATGGTTCCCCCATGAAGACTCATAATGTGCTTTGTTTAACAGTTACAAAAATAATTTGCATTTCAACTAAGATGAATTTAAGGCAGGAAAATTGTGGCTGAAAGTTATACTATATTTACTGTTCTGTACTATACTAACCTATTTGTGATTTGGAAGTCTATCAGGCTCTTAATATTTTTTTTTTTAACAACTAATTTCCTTCTATGCCTACTACCCTGCTGAAAACTTACATGTGATTTGGGAGACAGCTCAGCAAAGTAACTGTTCATTTTCATTGTGCTAGTCTTTCAGGGCATTGCTGAATAAATATATGTTGTTAAATGTCTCTTCTCATTCTCCACAGTTCATCATTGTCATGTGAAATAGCCTACTTTTTGCTAGGCTCTTCACTATGAAAGATAATGCCAATTAATTGACTATTCTCACCCAAATCTACCCAACAAAAAACCCTTACTTCTATAAGTTATATAAAATGAAGTAAATTGTCCAATTAATAGAGAAAAGAGAAATGAGTTTATTCTTAGAATTGTGATAAACTACTTTTTCTAAACTACATAATCAAGAGGAATTAATAACAAATTGTCATGCCTTCACACATGTCATTTTCAGTGTGAGTGCAGAACAGGAGTCTTGTGTTGGTTGAGCTGATGGGGCGATTCATAATACAACCATTTAAAAATAGACTGTGGCTTCTCTTCAAAATTCATACACAAATGCTTTGGTATTTTGGGTCACTATTACACTATTCCATGTAACTAACTCAAGGCCAAAGTTATCACAATATAATTATCACTTTTAAAGTTTATATGGTAATGTGGTTTTGAAAGCCAGTATCAATGTAAAGTTTTCTGACTTTCTGAAAGTTGTTTTGTTTGAAATATATTTTTAACAGTACATAGATTATCTATAGAACTTCATACTTACTTGTGCATTAAAATATCAGTTCACTTGAGCATTTGAGTTTAACACTCATCTATCATGTCTCTATGCTGGCCTATTTATTCTCCTTATCTTTTATATTTAAAAAAACCCTTTGAGTTTTACATAAAAAAGCAAGTACTTTGATTAACAGAATGACCAATATATTTGGAATCAATACTTTTAATATGAAACACATTATTTTGTGATTAATCATTATACAATTACCATTTGAAATGAAGATGAAATATTCATTTGGACGTCTTAAATGCTTATAAGTCCCCTGACAATTTATAGATTCGTTACCACCACAAGCATTATATTGGAAGTGGATTATACAGGAGCCGAGAAAACATGAGACAAATAAACAATGAGGAACAAATAGTCATTGGGTTGAATCAGAGTTGGATAACATGAATGGCCCTCTGGTGACACGAAAAAGTGTTGTAGTGGGTTAACAGGGTGAAAACATTTCTGCTCATGAACTTCTTGAAAAGCTCAGACTCTATGCAATTATCTAACATTATAAATTATTTTAGACTCAGCACTATATATCTTCAACATATAATTCAGCTTTATTAGAAGATACATTAATCACAAGGCAGATTTATTCTGAAATTTTTATTTATGAGGATTAAAAAGCATATATCTTCAAACATATATTACAAATGTGAAAAGGATTAAAATCATTATCAAAAGAAATTAAGAGTTGAAGTCCTAAGTATGTTAAACTTTAATTTCAAACATATATTGTCAAGAATGACAGTATTAAAATATAGTAATTTACTGTAGCATTTAAGCCTTTTGTGTACATGTACCCATGTTAAAATAATTTGTCCAATTTTGATTATTTGAGTAATAAATTTAACAAATTTTCAATTACATCAGATAGAACTATTTCAAAGTAATAATGTCAGTGTACTATCAATAAACTAAACCATTGTCTCAGGGTTTCTATTGTGAAGAGACACCATGACCTCAAAAATGCTTATAAAGGAAAACATAATTGGGCTGGCTTACAGTTCAGAGATCTAGTCCATTATCATCATGGTGGCATGCAGCCAGACATGATGCTAGAGAGGTACCTGAGAGTTCTGCATCTGGATCTATAAGAAACAAGAAGAGAGAGTGAGCTACTTTGGCCCCGGCTTGAGCATCTGAGACCTTAAAGACTGCTCCCAGTGACATACTTCCTCCAATAAAGTGATACCGGCCTCATCAATAAGAACATACCTAATAGTGCTACTCCCTATGAACTTATGGAGCCATTTTCATTCAAAGTACCACAACCATTTGTTACAATAAGGTTTTCTGTCCCTGTGCGGCCAGAGGTCCAGAGCTACAGACCTGCAGTCCCAGGCAGCTTAGGCCCCCCCAAAATGACTCAGATGCTTATATTAATCCCATGCTGTTTGGCCTATGGCTTAGGCACATTGCTGGGTAGTTCTCTATCTTAACTCAACCCATTTTCATTAATCTTTCCTGCCACGTGGTCCGTGGCTCACCTGTGTTCCTTACATGTTGTTCCTTTGGGTGTCTGGCTCGACTTGTCTTTGTCTGTGACACTTCCCTCCTACCTATGCTGATTTCCCTGCCTACTTTTTCTATGGTGGCTGCCATGGCCAAAACAGTCCTTTATTCATAACATATTCCCACATCAACCATTCACTAGAAAACTGTTTGATTATGGACACAATGACAGCATAAGAAATACAATATTTTTTTCTCCTAAAGGTAACTCTGTTTTTGAGTGTCACTATAAATAATAACTCAGCATTATAAAAAAATTACTAAGCTATCATGTTTAAATTTTATTCAACAAACATCTAGTACAATTATTTTTTTCATTTTTAATTAATTAATATTGTAGTTTTTCAGAGAATTGGAAATTGATATACCTCAAGATACAACTATATCACTCTTGGTCATATACTCAAATGATGAGCCAACCTACCACAAAGACACTTGTTCAACTATGTTCCTAGTGGCTTAATTCATAATATCCAGAAACTAGGAAAAAACCTAGATATCTCTCAATCAAAGAATAGATAAAGAAAATGTGGTACATTTACACAATGGAGTATTGCTCTGCTGTTAAAAAATGACATCATGAAATTTTCAAGCAAATGGATGGAACTAAAAAAAAATTATCCTGAGTGAGGTAATCAAGACTCAGAAAAACAAACTGGTATGTACTCACTTTTAAGTGAATATTAGCTGTTAAGTAAACGATAATCATGCTACAACCCTCAGACTCAGAGAGATTAGGTAAAGCAGAGGACTATGGGGAAAGCATGAATCTCATTGGGAAGGGAAATAAAACAGATTTTTAGGTGGACTTGGGGTGGTGGAGATGGGAACAGGAGGGATAAGGTGGGGTGGATGCAGGAAGAGAGTACGGGGAGCAATGACTAGAACTGGAGGGCACTGGGGTGATGTGGAAACCTAGAACAGTACTCCCAGGATTCTGTGATGGTGACCCAATCATGGACTCTGAGTGATGAAAGATTCAGAGCCTGAACTGGCCATCCTCCGTAACCAGATGATTTCCAGTGGTGGGACTGAGACACTAATCCAGCCACAGAACTTTCCACCGCCAATGTGCCTAGCTTTCCAGCTGTGCCCAGGCACTGGAGGAGTGATCTTCTGAGATCGAGAGCTCATCAATGACTGGCTAACTTTAGGCCAAAGCATGTCTCAAACTGTCCGCATGACCATGAACTGGAGGCTTAGATAGCCCAGAGACGTAGAATAGAAAATAAAATCAATAAAATGATCTCTAATATTCTGCTGAATTCAGAAATCAGTGCCTACCCGAAATGGCACCAAAGTGGCTTTCTGTGAAAGCAAATCAGAGCAGATGGAGAGATCCATAGCCAAACAGTAAGTCGAGGAAGAGGCCAACATTGTAGGAGTCTGAGGGGTCAAGAATGCCAGGAAAACATCAACTTTATAAAGAATCAACTAAGCAGGGTCATGGAAGCCACAGAGACTGAAGTAGCAGTCATGGATCCTGCATGGGTCTGTGATCCGGCCTCTGTAAATAGTTATGGTTGATATCTTGACACTTTTATGGGCCTCCTAACAATGGAAGTAGGTGGTGTTTCTGACTCTTTTGCCTGCTGTTGGAACCATTTTCCTCCTAGTTGGTTGCATCTCTTAGCTCCAATATGAGAGTTCATACCTAGCGTTATTGTAACTTGTTATGGCCTGTGAAGTTGATATCTCTGGGAGACCTGCTCTCTTCTGAAGGATCATGGGGAGGGATGAGATTGAGAGAAATGGAGAGAGGGAAACTACGGATGGAATGTATAGTATGAAAAAAGAATAAACAAAGTGTTGGGGGAAGTGAAATAAAAATATAATGTAACATCAAATGCGATTTAAAATGTTTTCACTTTATTTATATATGGACGCACATATGTACTGTGCATGTATGTGTGCACCCATTCCATAATGTGTGTGTGCAGGTCCAAGGACAACCCGTGAAAGACGGTTCTCTCTTTCTCCCATCTGGGTCCCCAGAATTGGCCTCAGGTCACCACACTTGGTAGCAAGGTCCTTTACCTGCTGAGCCACCTCATAATCCCACAAAATATAATTCCTAAAGGCAAGAAATGAACTGAACACTTAATTTTTGTTGTATCAATGTTTATTTTTTATTCCAATGTGTTTAATCATATAAATGGAGTTCAGTTAAAGACAGTAAAACTAATTTTAAAGTGGATATCAATGAACATTAAGGGTTAAGAAGTGACTTAAAAAGGCTTATAAAAGATTTATTTTTCTTTAGAGATCATATCTAAACAAAAATTATTTAATGCAAACAAAATTAGTTACTTTTAGTAGATAGGGAATGACGAGCAAGCCCTTGCCAACATTTTAAGCCAGACTATTGCAAGGTTATGGCTTGATTTTTACCGCACAAATAGCTGCAGGGTATTTCTGCCCTTTGTGTCCTGTCTGGCATGATGACCTAAAGGATGCACCATTGACAAGCATACCTTGGTAGTAGCCCATAGCTCTCTTTTTAGATTTAAAACCCACTCAACAAGAAGGAAATCATACCTAATACTGGAAACCTTGATAACTATTCAGTGCTAGTGAAGACATGGTTACTGGAGGAGAATCTACAGCCACTAATTTGCAAAATATCATAATCTCTAACAGCAATCTATAAACCTCTGACCTTATACGGACAGATAAGTGTAGTCTTTACTCATAATCAAGGAAACTTCTCTTTTCAATGAGTGGAAACCATTACAGAAACCTACAACGAGTCAAAATGCAGTTGTTGGATGCAGTCTCAATGGATATATCTACAAAACACTCACAAAAGTGGGTGTTTTTAACCTATGCAGGAAAAGTACACATGGGGCAGAATCTACATATCAAATCATTTCCCACATGTTAATGATAGAGTATATATTTGTCTTTGTATTTAAAAAAATAGAGAATGGAGTATTTGGAAACATAATGATCTTTCTTTATAAAAAAAACTTGCAAATAAATGTTAGCTAATAATATATACTGCCTTTGAAGATGCTTTCTGGAGTAGAGTTAACTTTAAAAAAGATAGAAATGTTACTAGGTTTATAACTTATAATTTTTTCCTAAGTGTGTGTGCCTATACTCTTTTGTAAAGGAGGTAACACAGATAATCTTTGATAGGTTTTTTTTTTTTTTAAGCAAGAAAATCAAGGTCCTCAGGGCCATTGTTCTCATAAAAAAGTGACAAAGTGATATACCAGGTTTATTCAGCACTGAAGGCAAGAACCTCCGTCTCTTCTCAGGAGAGCAATACTTTTAATGACTCCAGAGACAAGGCTATTATTATTAGGAAATCATCGAGCACAGCCTGAATTGACAGTAGCCTCTTTGTGTTTTATCTTTTAATGGGAACTAATATTTTCTTCAATTTTTCATTCTTCCTGCCTACAAATAAGCCACTATAAAGAGTGAGCTGTAATGTTTATCCCATTCACTTCTCTACTTGAAGTGGCTGTGCTGATATGCCAAATCCCTGGACCTTTATTTGGGGAAAGGAGCAATTTTTTCAGAATAAATAAAACCAGAAATTTCATTTTAATAAGGCAAGTGTAGCCCTATGCTGTGGTTCCCTCTACTAGTAAATGATCATTGTGGACATCAATTTAGTCCTTCTTGGAAAGAAAAATAATGCATAGCTTCTATCTTAAGCAATAGTGAATCACTAGGAATATACTTCCTCAGAAAGCATTCAGAAATGAAGAACCTAAGATGTATGTGCTGTATAATATGACATTCTGTAGAAATATTCTGGAAAGAAAAACTTAGAAACAGTTACAAAAGCATTTCAAACCTGGTAAGACAACTATCTAATAGGTTTCTGAAACGATATTCAAACAATGCCACTTTAGCCCTATATGGCATTTTAGTGCAACAGCCTAAAATATTATTTTTTTTTATTCTTTTAGACTCAGATTTCTTCTCTGGAAGTTATAAGTCTAGACAGCTCAAAAGTAAGCAACTTTCAAAGAAAAATAGAGATGTAGAGATTCCATATTTCTACAATGGTGCATAATTGAAGCAGAATAAATAAATGAAAAAGAAAGTTATTCTTTCCCCTCCTCAGGGACAATGTTGCTTGCTCTTATAAAGGCAAAATATTGACTTCTCATACCAACTGTAGCTTCATCATTTGTATAAGTTTTTCATGAGAAAAATGGCTGCCAAATTTCAGGTGAAAATATATTGGTCCTATTAGAAAAAAGTAAAACAATAGCAATTGTAGAGTAAATTCTGAATTTCCTCATGAATAAATAAGGTCCATAGTGCACAGTTTCTAATATTGGGGAAGGCAAAGAAAATCCACTTCCAGCAAAGCATCTGGAGTGACTGCTAGTAACTCAGTTTCTAGACTCCATCCCAGATATAATAATTGCATTATATGGAATCTGATTTTAGTTATTCACTTAGAATTTCTTATGGCTTAAGTTGGTGAGATGGTTCAGCAGGTAAAGATGCTATTAACAAGCCTGAGGACCCCCCAAAAACCTTCTCTCTCTTTTTCTTCTCTATCTCTCACACAATAATAATAATTAATAAACCTTTTAATTTCACAATTCACTTGGAAGTACAAAAGACTCCAGGCAGCAAAAGAAATTGTAAGTAGAGAGAGGAATGCCCAGTTCCACAATAGTATCCTCAAACTATACTACACAGCCATAGTAACAGGAACAGCAAGCACTGGTACAAGGCAGATGCAAAGATTAACAGAATATGTTAGAAGGTCAAGAAATATGCTTGCAAAGCTACAGTCCCTTTTTTTTTGAGAATAGAATAAAACCATACATAGACAAAACACAGCTTCTTTAACAAATGATGCTGGTAAAACTGTATTTCCATTCATAAAAGAATGAAGCTGAATCAATTTCTCTTGCTCTACACAAAAATTCACTTGGTTCAAGGACCTTAATGAGAGGCTGGAAATTCTGAAACATAAAAAGAATCTGATAGAATGTGACATAATCTAAGAACTGATACAAGACAATATATAAAGTTGCAAAGATCCTGCTTAGAGAAGGAAACAATCCTCCAGAGTTAAACAACAGCCCAAAGAATAGGAGAAAACCTTTATCACCTGTGTGTCTTACAAGTGATTACTACCTAGCATATAATAATGCTAAAAGATAAGCCGAAAAAGTACAACATCTAATCAATGATAGGGCTGATGAACTAAAGGAAGAGTTCATGGAAAAAGAAATGCAAATTGCTAATAAATATTTTAAAAGACTCCAACATCTTTAGCCACCAGGGATGCACAAATTAATGCTGTTTGATATCCCATCTTAATCTAGTTAGAATGGCTATCATCAGGAAAACAAACAACAAATGTTGGTTTTTTTTTTTATTTATTTGGACAAAGAACATTTCTTCATTGCTGGTGGGAATGTAAAATGGAGAAGCTACTGCATAAATCAGTATGAAGGGTCTTCAGAAAAGCTAAAAATACAAATAATATATAGGTTATGAGAGACCTATATACCTACATTTCCCAAAGATACCTGCATATCTATAGAGCATTGCACTACTAACAATAACTATTCACTAAAATGCCTAGATGTCTGGCAGAAAAGGTAGTATGTATATAAATGTGCTAGAATTTTAATCAGCCACAAAAGATGAAATCATGACAATTTCAAGAAAATGTAAGGAACTGGAGATAATTATCATATGCAAAATAAACTAAACTTAGAAAAATATTGGATGTTTTCTTATATATATGTAAGTATTGCTTATAAATTATATATATATATATACATATATATATATATACATATGACAGAGAAAAAATGAACTATAAGAGGAAAGAGCAATTAAAAATGGGGAAAAGGAAGAAAAAGAGGAAATAGAATAAATGCATCATGAAAGCAGAAAGGGAGACAATTTAGGAGGAAGATGAGGATTGGCAAAATGGGAAAGGAAGAATAAGGGAGTATGGGAGTATGCAAATCAGAACAACATGTAGTATCTATGCATTAATTAATTGTCCCAGTGATTTCCATTTCTTTATGTTAACCGAAATTAACTTAAAAAGGAAATTAACATTAAAGAAGGTAACAGTGAAACCCGAGTCATTGAAAGTATATTTGTTATGCTTTTTTAGCATCAGAAAATAGGAGAGCTACTTCTTCATTCTTAGTTAATTCAGAATTTCATGCATCGTATTTTGTTTTCCAAAAATAAAAATTTTCACAGACAAGTTTACAACAGCATTTGATGATGCTGGTGTAGCTTTTTCTCACAGAATTCCCTTCAAAGTCAGGAGTGAGTCCTCTCAAAATGAGCCTCTGCTTGTCATCTAAATTTATGTAGTATTCTGTCTTTTGTTGTAAGTTCAGCAATGTTTACAGAAATTCACAAGGAGTAGATTTCACCTCAAGAAATCACTTTGTGTACACATATACTATTCATTCATCATGGTTTTATCATCAGTTGTAACTTTAGAGTCAATTCCAGTTCCCTTACTGTCCCCACCAGTTATATTCTTCGTTGGTGTCTTACATTCATGAGGGTTAGAGTTGACAGCTTCTATACTCCTGACAAAGTGAGGTTTGACTACCCATGAATGACAAAAGGTTTTAGTAGCAAGTAGAAAGAAAATCCTTCTCAGGAGGTTTTCAGTTTGCTTTGCTCAGACTCAACAGAAGGATAGTTTCCTATGGCCTCACAACCACAAAGTTATTAAATGCCTTTGAAGTTTGCAATGGCTCCTAGATCTATGGGCTGTGTGATGAATGTGGTCTCAACATGTATCACTTACTTGGCTCCCTGAGGTGACAATGTCTCTGGGCAAGTTAAGATAAAGAAGGATTTCTTTCGGCTAACAGTTTAAGGCATGGTATATCACAGTAAGGCATGGTGACAAGTAAAGCAGTTATTCACAATGAATCCCTACTTGGGGAGTGGAGAAGGCAATGCTGGTGCTCAGCTCAGCTTTTTCCTTTTCATTAAGTCCTAGGTAGTCCTTCCCTCCTAAGGAAAAATTCTTCAGAAACTTCATATATATCAAGGTCTGTTCCCCAGGTGAAGATTTTAAATCTAGTCATTCAACAATTAAGAATATATCACACAAGGCATGAAAATAGCAATAATTTTATGACTCTTCAATGACCCAATGGGTGGTAACATTTTGAAAGAACATGGATTTCTAATTAGCAGTTCTCAATAGTGGGTTTAAACATTTTAGCAGTTCTGTTGCAAACAAATATGCTATGATTTAGGCTTTGTTGTTCTTTGTATAGAGAATAGAGAATAGGCCATGTATTTATATGAATAATTACAACATAACTGCAATGTAATTACATCTGCAACAGTAAAATGGAGTCACTCACCACAGATTATGATAACAGATATAGCAGGCATTATTAATTATGATAAAAAGGTTGAAATTACTTCTTAAAATGAAAAACCCTAATACAGACAAGAATATCATCCTAGAAAAAGAGCCCCATCAGATTTGCTCCATCAGGTATAGATAGATTTTTATTTGGGCTGCCACTTCACAAAAGATGACAGAGAGATTTATTATTAATTGTAAAAGCTCAGTCTATAGCTTTGATTTGTCCCACTAAATCATAACTTAAATTAACATATTTATTTTAATATACATTCTGTCGAGTGACTATCACATCATTCTATACTGCTCATGCTGCTTCCTCTGCATCAGGCTGCCAAGTCCTTCTTCTTCCTTCCTCCCAGAGCTATCTTCCCCAGAAGTCACACCTAACCTCTTCCAGCCTATTTACTAACCATTGCATCTTTTCACAACAGAATGGTACCACCACAAGTTGGAAAAAATGAAGCAACTACAAAGCCCAGTAAAGTGATACGCCCAAATCATGTTGAATCTATGCATCATGCTATAAATCTAGAGAAAATAATATGCCTGGAATTTGGGCCAATGGAGCTAAAACAAACACAAAAAAAGCGAAAAAACAAAGCAAAACGACTAGGAAAAAAAACCCAACTTAATTTTATGTGGAAAATAATTGAGAAACGCCAGTGTCTACACCTGGATCACGTGGGATTAACTGACACAAAATGATGCTGTGTCTACTAGGGGTGTTGTTCTTGTTTCCTGTGGGCCAAGTAAATGTCACAGAAGGATGACGGCTTACAAAGATTACTGCTGAGAAAGCTGCAGCTGGTACCAGGCCACATCACAAACACGGATTCTTTTTCTTTGTGTCAGGGTTAGAAATACGAAGTCACAGCAAGGTAGGTAACTAGTAGCTATTGTAAAAGACTAGGAGCCTCAGTAGAGATAGAGAGTGGGGAGAGGATTTTGTCATTGTCATTACTTGAAGCACGATCCTAATTAGTCTTGACAATAAAAGCCTGAGTCAGATACTGAGGATGAAGGTTGAAAGGTCAGAGAAGCAATACAGCCTCGGTTACTTCCCACTTCTTGGAATGCTCAGACTGAATGAGGCCAAGATCCTGTCTCCACCTCCCAAGTGCTGGGAGTAAAGACGTGCACCACCACAGCCCAGCTCTGTTCTCTTTCAGACTGGTTCAATCTCCTGTAGCCAAGGTGACCTTGAACTCCTGATCTTCCTGCTTCCTTCTCCCAAGTGCTGCGATTAAAAGGTGTGTGTCACTACATATAGAGTTAGAGAGCCCTGGCCTCTATGGTTAACTAAGGAGCTCTACGCTCTGATTTTCAGGCAAGCTTTATTTATCAGAAGTCAAAATATCACACAACAATTAACTTCTGCTGGTATTGTGTGTGTATGTGTGTCTTTCATTTGTTTTGTTTTGTGCATAATGGTAATTAAACCTAGGACCTTCTGTGTGCTGGGAAAGTGCTGTAACACTACGTTCTTTGGACTTTTCCCTTCTGAGACAATCTCACCAAATTGCTCAGGCTGGGTTTGATGTAACTCTGCAGCTCAGGAGAACTTGCAATCCTTCTGACGCAGCCTCCAAGATAGCTAAGATCACAGAGTTGATCTAGGAACTAATTAGAAAATGGTCATCTAAAAATATGTAAATACCTCTGGAGTGAGAGATAGGACTTAAGCATCTTCTAAAATATGAATCTTGCAAAAACAAACAATAGCAAGAAAAATGAGTTAAATAATGTTAACTTAAAGAGCAGATATTTCTTTTCTCTTACCACTCAAGACTCTTCCCAACTTCAAGGAAAGATAGTGCATGGAGGGAGATAAAAAGACTTGAGAGAAATGGATAACACAGCAATGTGTTCTGCAAAGATGGGTCAGACTTCAGCTACAGCTAGGAAAGAAGAAATAAATGACATTTTAAAAATGATTATGAGGTATAAAGTTTGTTTCAGAGTAGATAACTGAGATATCAATACAGAAGAAGAAGAACCAGGGAAGCACCTCTATTTTAAGCAAGCCCCTAACCCCAGCTTGAAATAGGCCCGAGTTTCGACTATTCAGAACTCTGAGTACAAAGTACAAAACATGAGATATCCTAGCGTTATCTGATAGCAACTCATTAACCATGGATTGTCCCAACACAGGAGATAGACTAGGGCCATCTGATAGCCAAGGAAGGTCCCAGGACAGGAGATAGTCTATATAAGAAGGTTTGACAAACAGTGGGCTAAGATTATAGGGAAATTCTGGAAAGCCCCAAAGAAATGAGCTAATCAGAATTGTATCTGTGATTTGACCCCTAATTGATGTGCAACCTCATGGTTTTTCCCTTTAAAAAACTCAGCTTGCAGAGGGGCTGGTACCTCCTCCTGTGGGCTTGGACAGGGTCCCTGAAGAGGCTTATACTTTTCAACAAACCTTGCTTTTGCATTCTGGAGAGTTTTCATCTCTTGTGGTCTCTTCAGTGGTCTTGCAACCATGGCACAATATCTGTTGGACATACCTTAGAGATTTCTGAGACTGACAATATTTCATGTGGCATACTTAAGAATAGAAGATAGAAATAAAGTGTGGTTTTCCTCATATTTCCACCAATTCTAGCCCACTCAATAAGACAGTTGTAATACCTCTTTTGTAAATTAGTTATTACTGTAATTAAGTTGTGGTAGGGATTATCAATAAACACTAGTTCAATGAAACATTTTAATTTAAGGTTCTAGAAGGTATACTTGTATTTTAGACACTTTTCATTTGGTGCTGCATGGTCCTTAGTATTCTATTTATCTACTTGGTAAATCTAGAAAAGAGGAATAATAAATGAAGTTGTCAGAACTCACAGTGCTCAATGCTGAGTCACTCATCAAAGGCTGTAGCTTTTAATGTTGTTTTTAAATTTAACTTTATTGTGTGTGTGCTGTGCATGTGAGTATTCGTGCATGCCATAGAAAACACATGGAAATCAGAGGACAACTTAAAGTAACATGCTCTCTCCTTCCACCATATGGGTCCTGGGGATTAAACTCGGGTCAGTGGGCTTGGAGGCAAATACCTTTGCTCACTGAGATAACTTAAACACTGTCAAATACTGTCTTAAATTAATTTTAAAACTAACATATTGTTTTTGTTTCAGAGAAGATCAAGTTACATAAATTTATAAGCAGTGTCATAAATACCTATATGGCAGATTAAATATTGAAAGACCAAACAAACCAAAGAATAATAGAACAGCAAGATGTGTTAAGAATGAGCCAAGTTAATTTGGAATTAGATGGAGCTCAGTCAAGAGTAGTGAGAACCTATATCAAAGAGGAAAAAATCCCCATCAATTAGGGGTCAAATCACAGATACAATTCTGATTAGCTCATTTCTTTGGGGCTTTCCAGAATTTCCCTATAATCTTAGCTCACTGTTTGTCAAACCTTCTTCTATAGACTATCTCCTGTCCTGGGACCTTCCTTGGCTAACAGATGGCCCTAGTCTATCTCCTGTGTTGGGACAATCCATGGTTAATGAGTTGCTATCAGATAACTCTAGGATATCTCCTGTTTTGCTTTCAGCAAAGTTCTTCCTAGTCAGCTGAGCTAATGGGCTTCTGCTGCCATGAGCAAGGAAGATGAGTAAGTAGTCAAGTCAAAGAAACAAAAGATACAAGAGAGAAAAGCAAACAGGAAGATGGAGGAAGAAAAGTAGAAGGGAAAGGAAAATCGAGAAAGAAGGAGCAGGCGGAAGCCAGCAACAGAATAGTAGATGAAAGCTGGTGAAGGGCAAGGTTTCAATCTGGATGTCTAGTCTCATAGAACACCATACGCACAGCTTTGGGTCTTAGTTTAATTTAAAGCTGCAGTAGCTGGAATAAAATTTAAAATTCAGTTCTGCAGTTGGGCTGTTTTTACTCATTCAAGAACATGTATTGGAAATACCACAATTATTTGCTTCAATGTCTAAAGTCCTTTTGAATAATATGTTACTATGAAGCCTCTGAATTCATTGAAATGTGGAGGATCGTAGACATATTTTTTCTCTAAGGAGTAATTGTTCTTGGAGGACAGCAGCCATTTGTTGGTCAATTTATTTTTAATAAGAAAAACAAAATTTAATTTTACTAAATAAAACAATTTACAACAAAGATTCTGTATAGGGAGTAGGGAGGAATGTTTAGGACAGTGATATGTGAAGGACACAATAGAAAAGACACAAGTGAAGCCTCCTGGAGACTTTCTGTTAGTCAACAGGGAAACTGTTCCATGTTTAAGATGTCTTAGTTTAAGATATCCGTGTTACTGTATTTATGTCAACTTTTGTTTCCATCTCATTAGTGATGAGTATTCTCTACCCTAACTGTGTGAAACATAACAGTGTAAATACTGTGGAGACAAATTAACGTGGTAATTACTAGGGGACCTCGGGTGATAGCACTTAGCTGAAATCATCTAGAAGAGCAGGTCCTGTCACCACCTTAACTCCGCAGGGCTGGCAAGTTTATTTCTTTAATGTTATTTAACATTTTTTGTACTCCTCAGAGTAACAAGATAAGGAACTAACTTGAGAATTTCAATTTAACAATCAAAAGCCTTATTAAAGACATACACACACATACACACACACACACACACACACACACACACACACACACACACGTATTGCCATCACACGAAAAATAAATTAAAAAAAAAAAACATATATAGCAGTTAGCAAGGACGTTGTGTGGAAGCCTTCAGCATCTGACAGTCTGATGCTTGATCTTGTTTACAATGCCAACCAACTCTGGAGAAACTTCAGAGACGCTCCATCTCAGTCTCTTATGTTTTGGAGCTCTGGAAAATGAATTAACACGTCTTTTTAATTGAGAAAATGAGCTCAGAAGTCAATTCACTGAATCTTTGCCACAGAGTTCATGGTTGTTGACAATGCTGAAAACCTTCTTTCCAAATAATTCCAAGAACTTTCATTTTAAGAGTTGTTATTATGATGCTAATAGTTTTAGTAAGTTGAATCTTCATGAAGGTGTAAGAGGAGAGCTTATGTTTGCTTCAGAGGGAAAATCTTATTTTTTTTTTTTTTTTGTAGACTCATTCAATCATTCAAGAACCTGTGTTGTGTACAACACAAGCTCATTTACATCATTGTTGGAAGTTCTTTGGACAATATTCTGTTATGCAGCTGGATATTAGGCATACCAGTGTTTTAAAGTCATCAAGCAGGAACCAAACTCAGGTCATCTGGCTTATGCCCCAAGTGGCTTTTACCTGTTGAAATATCTCCATAGCTCTTGATTTTGTTTTTGAGACAGAATTTTGCTAAAGTCTTGTGAGCTCTAGTACTTAAAATGTAGTCCAGGTTGCCTTTGAACTTGAGTGGTAGAGGGCTTGCCTAAAATTTATGTTTTTAGGAGTTTCCCATAAGAACACTGAGGAAGCAAACACTTCTATGCTGTAAGCCTTGAGAACCATGATTATATTATTGCAATAGAAAAGAGGATGCTTGTAAACCTCTGGAGAATAACTGCTGATTTTCCCAAGTGTACGCAAATATTTATTACTGAAATAGTTTTGTTATGCAGATAAAGAAACAATATGTTGGCTATGTGTTTATAATCAAGAATACAGTCTCAATATCAACATAATATGGAACACATAATTTTCTAGTTATGTGTTACTTTTCCATCTTTGCTAAAGGCAGTTTTTGGTAGATCAGACCTACTACCCGCTCTAAAGGGTGTTGTTCTAACAAGCACGTTATCTTTATTTTGTTTATTCCGTCTTTTGTTCCAACTACTTTTACCTGTTGGGCTGTCCTCATTATTATATTTTTACATTTTCTTTAAAGAACCATAATTTTTTTTCCTACAGTGTATTTTTCTTAAATTATCTGTAAAGAATTCTATAGTTCCTTGTGGTCAAGAGGAAGTAGGAACCCGGTATTGTGTATTTGTAGATGAATCTGCACTTGCAGTCTTAAGACCATCTATAACAAGTGTAGATATAAAAGCTGTCATGTCTGGACTCCTATGAAGACTAAAACATCCCAGAAGGGAGGAGCTCATGTGACCACTAAATCGTAGATTTAATCCTTCACATGTAAAGGACTGACTTTAATTTCTCTATTTTTTAGGTAAAGACACAGGAAAAATCTAGGAAGTTTCATATTTTTTAATATGAACCTATAGTGAAATTTTGATCCATGCATTTACATCAATCAGTGTGATTATTAATCTGTTCTATATTTTTCTCAGTATGTTTCAGGATTGCTGTTTGTCACAGGAAATGAACTAATCAATAGGTATCTAGGTGATCCAGAGTATATATTGCCAAGACAGCCATGGAGTCTCTAAAGAACTTTTGTCTTTCCTAAGGAGGTTTGGAAAATACTTAGCAAAATTATATGAATCTGATTTTAACTAAGAGTTAAAGTTGACAATAGGACATCATAGAAAAAAAATATTCATTCTGCAAAGTCCAACTGATTAAAGCTGCAGTGATGTGTAGAATTTACAATATTATAAGTTTAGAAACTCAATACTTTACTTCTGCCTAGTTCCATCTCCCTGAACTTCTTGTCTACATCTATGGCAGAGCTAACATTCTGTAACCGATAAATAAAACAATGAAATCTATTAACTTAGTAGAACGCTAGCTTCCACTAAGCCAAAAGATAAGATTGTTATCAGATAGTATCTGAAGCCTAGAGGACAGCTAGATAACATCCTGCATCCTATAAATGCCTCTCTGATGTTTCAATCAACATATTTTTAAATTGTCTTGATTTATGATTTGTTCCACTGCTTCCATATTGTATCATGAATATGGGGTAACCTAATTCTATGTTCCCAGGCCATGGTCATGAAAAATTGATTCTATAATAAACTAACTTTTCTTATCTTTAAAGTGAGAGCTATAAGGTGTTTATTTTTGTGTGGGACAACAAAGCTACAAAACCAACAAAGTTGTCCATTTTTCTCTGTTGGTTGAGAATCACTGCCTAAATTCCACAATGGACAAAAAGACTTACTAAGCTATCCTGCTACTGTGATTCTAAAGAAGTTTGTATCACAGGAGCTCCAGAGTACTCCAGCATCAAAAAAGTGATCATGGCTGAGTAGCAGAGAGTCCAATCTTCATTTCACTTATGCATGAAACACTGGAAGATTGGATGGAGTAGCTGTTAGCCTCAGCTACTGGTTCTTAACTGGAAGAGAGGAATGTGATTTGTCCACCAGGGGACATTGGCAATGTCTGAACACAGTTTTAGTTCTCATAGCAGTTGGTGACAAGGATAATTTAGGCTTTATGAAGAAGAAGCTAGTGATACTGTAAAGCATCATTCAATGTACAGAATATCCTCCAACAACAAAAAGATACTCGTAGAGAAATTTAGAAGCCCTTGCATAAACTTTTGTGCTACAAATATCAGGCATGCAGGGTTTTTAAAGAAAAACAAGTTTTGGAAAAAGAAGACAGAATTTTCAAACATTAGCAGAATGGGGCGGCCAGAGCTCATTCAGTTACTTGAGAACTCATGGGTCAAAAATGATCCTCTGAATACAGAAGAATGATCATTTCAAATTAGTGGCTACCACTCAAGGAACTGAGGCATGAAGAAGACATTTGGAGCTAAAGTCATACTTAAGAGAAACAACCATTAAAAGCAAAAACAAGGATGATCATTTTTTAAAGGTATGTTTGTAATACAGCATGAAACGCAGGTAAGAGATCCATGGAAAAGGAAACACCATGAAGCACAAGCCTCTGCCCAATAAAGGAATGTTGATCTTTTATATTGGTTGAAAATGCCCAGCATGATAATTGTTGATTTGCCATTAAAATGGATGTACAGTGTTGGTTTACCAAGGCAATGATATTTAGGGGAGACTATAAGACCTATGCTCTGTCTGCTTTAGAACCAAAATAAAGACATTTAGATGGTAAGTTTAAACCAACAGATTTTACCATGCTGATCTTTGTACAGACTAAATGGAAATGGGTCAGATGCTTTTCTGTGGTAAAATATCTTCCAAAACACATACTCAGTTAAAAGTAGTTAAGGGAAGAAAATGTACAAACTAGAATGGCTAGACTGTTTGTCCTGTTTGAATTAAGTCTGTGAAGGTTTTTATTTAGCAGGACAGCAGCAGGTTTCTTTGAAAAATGTCTTTAAACACAAACATCAATTCTCCATACAGCATTTGTGCATTTAAATGGTCTTCCACTATTTTTCTAAGAGTTAAACAATAATATTTGAGCAAAATTGAAGAGGTTTCAATAGATGAAAAAAGCTTCCTATCATCTCAAGGCAGAGGAAAGGACATTCTCATGAGAGGAGGCCTGCCATGGAAGTATTTTTCACAAAGCTTCTTCAACAATGCAACCAGGCAAAGACTGAGTGACAGAGATATGCATATGACGATGCACAATGTCAGGTAATAAACAGACCTGTTTCTTTTTAATGGGTAATCTTTTAGCTTTCTGCCTGGATGATGTTATATAAGGCCATCTTAATCAACAATTTCCCTGCTGCTCAGGAGAAGTAAAAGTCTAAACACATCAGCAGTTTCTTAAGAAAGTGCAAATGCCAAACAAATCAGGAATTCATTAACTAGATGGTGCTGACATTTCCCAGTGGCTTTTGGAGAACTGAGCCATTCATTCTTGAATCTCTACCCAGAGAACAGGAGCTCTCTGATAGTACTGTGAGGTGTGATTTTGTTTAAACTTCTTAAAAATCATAATCTGATATTCATTCCTCCCTTCTGTGTTTACTTGAACATAACATAAGGAAATACACAAAGTGACTGACTTTGCACATCTTATTCCCAAATATTTTCTCTGAAGAGAAGTCTGAAGTATTAACATTATCCTTAGTTTCTTGTATTGGTTTGCTTTTATTCTAAAATGGCTTGAGTGGAAATTTCTCTACAAAAGGTTCTGTGTTCCCTAACACACACTAAAGGAAATAAAGGGGAAAAAAAGTTAATACTCTTCAGTTGGATCAGCTAACCTTTTCTTGCTCCAAGAAAGTGATGAAGTTTGCCTCATATAAATGAGATTGATCACTGGACATGTACTTCTGCATTCCAGTGAGGTGAGTTTCCTAAGAGATAAGACTGCTTTCCACTTACTAAAGTTGAAGAGGAAGCCCTTTCTCTTTTCGCTTATTAGTGAGTCTATGAAAAGCTATCTATAAACTTTTTGAATATGTAGATTGATATTAAAATTCCCTGCATAGTTTCCAAAAGCATTTGAGGATAAAAATGGCCCATAGCCAAGAAATTAAATTTCTGAAATAGGAAGCAAACAGCCCCCCATACACATGTACACACGCACACACTCCATATTAAAACAATATGGATTAAGGGGGAAGTCTATTATAACTTGAATTAAGTAGATTGTTTTATAGCATTGACTTCAGGGGTAAAACAGATGATTTTTGTATCAATAAAAAAAGCAGTAAAATGCCAGTTTAGAAACATTTACATTAACAGCCCGAAAGCAATGTAGATATCAATATGTAAAAAGGTGAATGAACACCTTGTAGATTAGAGTATGAGTCTACTGTCTAATCCAGGGAGGGCTCAGCACTCGGTGGGCCATGCCTTTCTCCTCTTTGCGAGTTCTTTCCTTCCTTCCTTCCTTCTTTCTTTCCTTCTTTCTTCTTTTTTATTTTGAGATTATGAATACATCATTTCCCTTTGCCATTTCCCACGCCAAACCCTCCCCTATACCACTCATAGTTCTCTTCCAAATTCACAGTCTTTCATTAGTTTTTCTTACATACATGTAGGAATGTGTATTTACATTATACTTCTAAAGACATAAACAAAGCTTTCTTTGTCTGTATAACTTTAATTGTGTGTTTTCAGTGCCGACTATATAGGACTGGATAGACAAACGGTGTGCTCCTCCTTGGGAAAGGCTATTTCTTCTGCTGTCAGAGCTCTTATTTCCCTGTAGTCTTTGTGTATGCTTGAGGCATCGTGGGCTTTCCACCATCCATTTTAGCATGTCTATTGTGCTCATTCTTGTTCAGCTCATTGTGAGAGTCATGTTAGAGATACTTTATGTGTGTAGCTTCCAACATCTAAATGAGACACAGTCTCACAACAAACTCCCTGATCTTGTGTTTCTTATAATCTGTCTACCCCTCTTCCAAAATGATCCTGGGTTTTGATGAAGAAGTTGTTTTATAGATAGATCTGTTGTTTTGGGGCTATACAGCTCTGCATTTTTTTTTTTTAAATTGTAGTTCTCTGTAGTGGTCTCTAGCTGATGCAAAGACAGGCTTTTTTGAGTAGGGGTGAAGACTACATCTGTCTGTGAGTATAAGACTATTTAGACTATGGTTAGGGACTATGCTGATTTAGTCAAGCGGTAGCTACAGGTTCTCTTTCAAGATCCATGACTTCACTAGCCATGGCTACGTTTCCAACACCAAGCATGATTTCCTTCCTATTGGAGAGGCTAGTTTCATTAGAGAACTCCTGGTTCCTAGCAAAGTCTGTGTGCTTCTGCTGCACCCCTGCTATGCTGATGACTGATGTGGTTCATAGGTGTCTTGGTTGCTGCCCTCCTTTGGAAGTTGCACGGTGCCTTATAATACCAGGAGCACTCTTCCTCAGGGAGGAGGCTTTTTGGTTAGGTATAACGCATGTCATTTGGACCCTACTTCTGATGTGCATGGTGATGACATTTTTACTAAACAGGGTCTTGCTTTCTACCTCTTGGAACAACACAGGTAACTAGCAATGGCCTAAAATGTTTTGAGAGTATCCTCGACAACCTTGACCAAGAACTCAAAATAAGACTTCAAATGCATGATATTGAAGGTTTTGTTAGGCTTTGGCTCTTTGAGAGAACATTGTCAGCCCAGATGGAAACATTTCAACTATATATGTATATTTATACATGAATATGCATGTATTAGATAGAAAGATTTTCTATCTAATTTTATCTAATTTCATTTTAGATAGTTTTTTGTTAGATAGATAGTTATACTATGATCTTATGACTTTTGCAGGTATATTTACTGTTAATTCACTCTTATCTCTTCTTTTGAACTCTCTTCTCCATAATTAGAGTATCCTCTTTCCCATTTCCCTCATCAGATCACTTGTATCCTGCAATACGCCTCTCTATTACTCTTCTACACCCCACCTGGTTTTTGTAGTTACTACAGATACACACTCATCTCTGAAGATTTGGAGCTTGGGGCCTCCGAAAAGAGAGAATATGTGACCTTTGCTTTTCTGGATATGAATTACCATTTTTCTGGTTTCATGGGTTTAACTGCAAAATTCATGATTTCATTTTTCTTTACAGTATCCATAGTGCATACAGACTATGTTTAGATTATCTTTTCTGTGATTGTAGAACATTTAGGTTGTTTTCTTTTCCTACCTGTGTGAATAGAGGAGCAATAAACATGGCTGAGAAAGTATTTATGGAGTGGAATACCCAGACTTTCGGGCATATGCCAAGGAGTGGTATAGTTGGGACATATGGTAGATTTATTTTAGCTTTTTGAGAATTCCCCACACTGATTTCCAGAGTGACTATACCAGTTTGCTTTCCAACAGTGAATGAGGGTTCCTTTACCCCACTCCCCTCCAGGATTTGCTGTCTTTTTTTGTTGACATTTGCCATTCTGACTGGGGTAAGATAAAATCTCAGAGTTGTTAGAACTTGTATTTCCCCTAATTGCTAAGGTTGATGAACATTTTTTGAGATAGTTATTAGGCATTTTATTTCTTTTAATTCTATTTTATTTTCTCTCTATTCAGGTCACAAGACTATTCATTAATGAATCAAAATATGTTTTGATTTTTGGTTCTTGATACATTCTGGATATTAAATCTTTGTCAGACATATAGCTATAAAAGATTCTTTCCCATTTCGTGGACTTTCACATTACTTGATTGATTATCTCTGTGGAGATTTTTAGTTTTATGAAGTCCTACTTGTCAATTGTTGGTCTTAATTCTTAGGGCAAATGTAGTTCTATCCATAAACTTCTTTCCTGTGCTTATATTGTGTAGGTACTGCCTTTGTTTTCTTCTAGGAGTTTCAGTGGTTTCTGGTTTCACATTTAGATCATTGACCTGATTGGAGTTAGTTTTTGTACAAAGCAATACAAATAGCTTGAATTTCATTTTCTGCATGTGGACATCCAGTTTCTCAGCATCATTTGTTGAAAGATTCTTTTCTTCTCCAGTGTATGTTTTTGATATCTTGGTCAAATATCAATTGACAAAAAAGTACTTACTTGTATTCCTTTTCAGGTCTTTGGGAACTGGCTATTGAACCTAGGCTAGACAGTGAGAGTTGAGGAGGGCATGTGGAGGAAGGGGTCAGCAGAGTCATCAGCCTAGAGCCTGGATAAGGATTTGCAAAACCTACTGTGTGTGTGTGTGTGTGTGTGTGTGTGTGTGTGTGTGTGTGTGTGTGTGTGTGTGTGTGTGTGTGTGTAGGTTGAATGTGCTCAAATATTTCATTTGCTAACCAGCACCATCTGGCTTTCAAGACTCCTTGTCAATGGGTTTTATTTCTGTGCAAATAAAAGCAAGAATGTCAAAAATATAGAGTTCAAATAATTTTAAAAAAAGAATGAGAAGCCAACCCCAAAGATCATAGTTTGTATACAACAATTACTTTTCTTGCTTTTATGAAACCTAAAAAAGTTTATAGCAGTTTTGATTCTGATTCATTCCTGTGTCTCCATTTGATAGCTGAGGTGATGAGAAAGAGGCCTCTCTTTAGGCACTGACTAATCTTTTAGCAACTCATACTTTTAATATGCAATGAGAATTAATACTGGACAAGTCAAACAGATCCTGAAAAGTACAAAAACATTCATAAAAATGACTTAAGTTTTTACTGTTTTTTTTTTTCTAAAATGTAAAGGAATTTTAGAAAATAACCACAAATTTTAAATTCTTCGTATAATAATTTCCTTTAATTATTGCATTTACTTATAATATTCATTGTTAAGCATCAAATATAAATACTTGCATAGTGCATTGTTCTCTCTCTTTGCTCTTTAGGGGCTGTTACATTAAGGTTTCTGACCCTATCTGGCCAGAGGTTCAAACCCACAGACCTGCAGTCCCAGACCACTTAGCTGCCCGCCGCTGCTCAGGCCCCCAAAATGATTCAGACACTTATACTAAGTTCATGCTGTTTGGCCTATGGCTTAGGCACATTGCTAGCTAGCTCCTTCATCTTAACTCAACCCATTCTCATTAATCTGTCTGCCACATGGCCCGTGACTCACTTGTGTTCCTTACATGTTTCTTCTTTGGGCATCTGGCTCTATCTGTCTGTGTCTCTGCCCTCCTACTACCTATTCTGATTTCCCGCCTACTTTTTCTATGGTGCCTGTCATGAGCCAAAACAGTCCTTTATTTAAAGATTGATATTCACAGCATACAGAAAGACATTCCCACATCAAGGGGCCCACCACCTAGCTCCCAAATAAATACGCAAAGACTTATTCTTACTTATGGATGCTCAGCATTAGCTTGGTTTGTTTCTCAACAGCTTTTGCCTCTGGGCTTTTTACCTTTTTCTATTTGTTATACCTTTCTTTCCTTCTTACTTCATGGCTGGCTGTGTGGCTTGACAGCTGCCCCGGGTATCCCTCTCCTCTTGTTCTCACTTCTTCTCTCAAGCCTAGATTTATCCTCTTCTTTATTCTCTGCCTGACAGCCCTGTCTAGCTATAGGCCAGTCATTAGGCTCTTTATTAGACCAATCAAGTATTTTAGGCAGGCAAAGTAACACAGTTTCAGAGTTAAACAAATGCCCCATGAGGGAATGGAACACATCCTTGCATCATTAAACAAATAGTTCACAGCATAAATAAATGTAACACATCTTCAAGTAATATTCCACAACAGCATTTATTATTTTATTTAATCCCTCAAACTATGAGTGTCATCTAGAACAAGAAAAACTCCCATAACTAGCTAAGCATCAGTTTTATTACTATTCATCTATATCCTACTTGTTTTTTTTACTAATATCTCCCCTGCATTTCATTTTAGATTGTTTTAATATGGTGTGTGTGCATGTGTATATGTGTGTACACATGCACACGTGTGCATGCATGTGTTTTCTATTTTAGTTTTATCTTCAGAACTTAATTTTTTTAGTTAGAACTCATTTTCCCCCAAAAGTTAGTGTATCAACAAATCACACAGGGCCTTGTTAAAATGTAGCTTTTGCTTTAGGATGTGAGACAGCATTTGTTTCAATTATAGTGTTCAGTTTTCAAATTTTAAATATACTGTTAACTTGATGAAATGTAGCATCACTTGGGAGACAGTCTTCTGTTATGCCTATGGGGATTACCTTGATTATGATCATTACATTAAGAAGACCAACAACTGTGTTTGTCACCTTCTTCTGAGCGGAGATCCTAGACCCACCTATAAAAAGAAGAATGTGAACTGAAACCAAACCTTCATCTTTCTCTGAGTCTGCAATGTCACCAGAGTCTACAGACTCTTCTGTAAGATCTTCCCAATGGAGTAAACTCTTGAACTGTGAACCCAGACAAGTCTTTTTCCTGTAAGCAGCTTTAAACCAGTGTGTTTTGTCCTAGCCACAGAAAAGTAACTAAGACACATGTGTAACTGCTGTATTTTTAACAAAGTTCACTTTCATATTGATGAAGCTGTGCATTGCTTTTATTATTAATGTGTATCTAATATTGTTTTGTTGGCTATAAATGATAAATATAAATTGATAATAGGTAGATAGAGAAATAGATGATGATGATATATAGATATATAAAGATAGGTAGAGAAATAGAGAGATGATAGATTATAGAGTAGTTATAATAGAGACACTTATGAATTTAAGTTGAGAAGTTAACAGCAAAGAAATAGCAATTATTGTTTGGGTTATATTATATAATCCAAAATACAAAATGTCAAATTAACTGTCCTATAAAAATAAAATTGTTTTATATATCTTTTCATTTATTTTAATATGTTTACCAATCATAATATCAACTGGAAAGGCACAAAATCTCATTTAGATCACTATAAAAAAGATCTGTAATTACTGAATGTTTCTCTAGAACAAAGCATATGAACCTTGTTTTAAGGCACTACTTTAATTTGTCAAAAAAGTTATTGTAGTCTGATGATTTCATCAGACTAATACACTTTACTAGATCTGCAATGAGATCATCAAAAAATATGTACAGATAATTTATATATAAAGAAAATAAAATTATAACAAAAAATACAACTAATAAAAACTGTTTGTTAAGTACACATTTACCCTTAAACATGGGTCTCCTCTGTGATCTATAATCTGTCTCTCTGTTCAAAGAAAAAAGATCTATTCACCAGTGGTCAATGAATTGGTAATGTTTTTGAGATATAGCTTCCAGAAGGATAGTTATAGAAGCATAAATGAGTTGTGGCAGCTACATATAGGCTTTACAGGTTATCAATTGGCTATCACGTGGCTTACATTGATGAGCAGTGGGGGTGGATATCCACTGAGTCAATAACAATTCCATTCAATTATTTAATTCCAAACTGATTTATCTTCTTTTTTATTAAGCATAGTAAGCAGCTACCATAAAATGCAATAGTCTATTTTCACCCTTAAATATTATAGACTTTAAAACATATCAAAAATTCAATGCCTCTTTTCAACTGTCTGGTGGGTGCTTCTTATCTATGGCAAGTGTTATTAGGAAAAGACCTGCGTATAGTGGCAAGGACTCCCTGTTAGTTCAGTACTGTAGAATATTATTCTATCTGGTTTATAAACTATAGCGAGAGACACGTCATTGATATAAAACAGTGAATGGTTACATTTTAAGACAAAATGCTTCAAACTAAAGTACTGTTATAACTACACTGAGGACAGTACCTGCTGGAAACATTCTTAATAGATAAATACTAAATAGACCATCTGTCATCTTCTATTTCTGTCATTTGATTGATATACTTCAGAAAAGATCACATAAAGCCAACAGGAAAAAAATGTTTTAAAAGTATATCAAATGGATGTCTGCCAACATGACAGGCTAAGCTGATTTAAATAAATATTCTCTCATTACAAACACATGAGCTGGATGCTATGTAACAAATTACTTCTAAATGCATCGATAAATTCAAAATATGAGAAAGACATAGAGGCATCTACCAGCCATCATAAATAAAAGGAGAGTTGAAACTTTGCAGGCTAATGGATGTATCTAACTAATTATAGGCCACAGGGTTATAAAACTGAGGAGTTAATGGTCATATGAGGAAGAAAATGTTAACATAAGCTATAGAATGTGAATTGACTTCTACTATCACTTGGGACCTGCCGACAACTCTCACATCTATTCTTGTGACTAAAGCCTGAGTAGGAGCTCTTCCTTCTTTTATTCTTACCTTTGTGGATCTGATCAGTCAGGCTGGTTAGAGTGAGCTGGGTGTACTTGTGTACAGAAATGAAGGGCAGGGAACCAAGGCAGAGAATTAAACTCCAAATGAGATGAGGAGAAATCACTGTAGGAGCAGGAAAATGGCTCTGAGTGTGTTTCAGGATTTAGGCGAAGTAGAAGGCCTTGTACAGAGTAATACAGAGTGACTCAAGGAAAGAAGGCCACTGAAGAGAAGAATGGTAACACTAAGCAGAACGAGGCAGCATATGCACTGGAGATAGGCTACATGAAGGAATATTACATCAAATCACAGAACTATTGGGCTTGAATCAAAGTTTTCAGTAAACTGCTAGCTTTACACATGTTAAGACAAATAAAATGACTCTAATTATGTGTGTGTGTGTGTGTGCATGTGTGTGTGTGTGTGTGTGTGTGTGTGCTTACATATACATATTCTCATATATGTCAAAGCAGTGAACACCACAGGCATAGGGACTTGGTTTTAAACAGCATTATCAGGCAAGCAAGATGGCTTAGTGGACAAGGCACCTGCTGCCAAGGCTGATGATGTGAGTACGATTTTTGGTGCCTATACAGAAAAAGGAAAAAAAAACAACTTTTAAAAAGAAAAGTTCACAAGTGCCGGAAATATTTGTTGGGATGGAAATCTAGACTATCTTTCAAGTTTAACAGGTTTATGTCAAAAAAAACCAAAAACATATAAAGCCAGGAATCAGATACAAGGAACATCGATGTCAAGTTCTGGAAAGTCTTTGAAATAACAATGCTACAAATGGATTAGAGTCCATGTGATAAAACAGGAAATGTGGTTTCTGTTAATGAATGAATACATTAAATATTTTAGGAAAATATGTATCCAGTGCTATAAAATCATACCCCAAGTACTTACTAGTTAATTAAAAGATTAACTTTAAAATGTATACCTTAGGGTAACAGATGCAGCCTAATTGACACAGAATTTTCCTAGCATGTTTCAGCCTTGAGTTCAATCCCCAAAACAACAGAAACTGGATTCAGTAGCACACACCTGCAATCCCAAGTTATGGGAGGTGAAGGAAGAAGGGTCAGAAACCAGAGATTCTCCTTGACTACATACTGAGTTCGATGCCAGCTTGGGCTACATGAAATTCTGTCTCTAATATATGTTTGATGTCCTTGGAAATAACACTTTATTAAAGGATCAAAAGAAATATCAACAGTTTCAGGAAAATCAAAACTTACTCATCACTTTGGTGGATACCGTGGCAAGAACACTGGTGTACTGTGTGATATTGTTGCCAAAGATGTCCAGAGTGAACACACTTCAGAGGAAACAGCATATTAAACCTGTGACTGTCCACAAACTGTATTCTCCTGAAATATTTAAAAGTATTAAGGTCATGAAAGCCAGAAAAAAAGATCCAAAAGTGACCCAGCTGAAACATGTTGCACAGCTAAGGCCACATGGGAATCTGAATTGTACCCTTTACACTGAAGAATAATATCTAATAATAACTGTTAAGATTTGAGTGGCTTCAGAAGATCATATATAAACATTAATATCTAAGTCTTATTTTTAAAGGTGGTGTTATAACCATATTAAAAACTACATTTGTTTAAAATATAACCTAAAATATTTTGAATTATGAGTGTGCTGGATGAGAAATAATTCTCAGATGGCTGAACTTAAGTGAAAAGATAATTTTTCATTTTTTATTTTCATGGTTCTATTATACTTCAAGGTTGTTTCAACATACACAGTGAGACATTGTTTTTTAAATGCCAGTATTTCATGGTCATAAATGTGACAAATTCGAAGGTATTTGTACAACTTAAAGCTGCTTAACACAAAAAACGACAGAAAATAATTTGGAGCACATCTGTCAAATTTCAGCTAACTGAATTCCAGAATAACACTGTGAGAGCAAGCCGTATGCCAAGAAGGCTACATAACTTGCCCAGTTCCTAAAAGAACTATCAAAGTTGGGATTGTAGTTATGTAAATTACTTATAACCTTTTTAGCCATACAGACTATAATTGGCTCTCAATAATTTTATTCTGGGATATATTTTAATACTGTCCACATTCAAATGAAAAATCTCAAGATGCTTTTAAACTATTGAAACAATTTTAAATATAGGATATTTGTCAAGGGTTAAGATGGCTCCTTCCAAAGGGAGTCTCAGAAAAGCTCCCTCCTCAAAGCCAACAAATGCCACAGTAGGATGAGTCACAGTGTAGCTAACTGGAGAAGAGGTTTTGGTACCCCAGAGTTGGGGGTTCCCCTCCACCTTTGTAGTTTCCATCCTGGCAGACTATGGTCACACTCACAACCAGGGTTGAACTGAGGGGAGGAACAACTTGAGAGCTCTCCTCTCAAAAGAACAGAAGATCATTGAGGACCGGCTCAAATGAGGATTGAAACAGCAACAGTCAAAGTCACTTAGGCCTTCAATGGAAAGCTGGGAGGAAAAAAAATCAGAAAACAAAGTCAGATTTGCTCAGAACTCAAGTGCTCTAAGTCATGTGCACTTCAGAGACTGCCCATCTGGAGCTGTTCTCCATATACACACAGAATGACAATTACTTCTTCTTTCATCTTTAGATTTCCTAGCTCAGTGACTACAAAATTTTTAAACACCCCTGCCAACATCTCCTCTACTGTTAGATTAAATACTTCATGTTAAAGTTACCAGAAAACTATAGAACCTCACTGAGCAAATACAGATAAAGGCCTGAAACATTCGGGAACAAAGATTCTGGTGACACCACTAAGCAAAACCCTCCACCCAGCTAAGATAAAAAGGACATGGAATTAGAAATGAGTGCAATGTTGTAGAGTTGCTTTGTCATCTATACGCATATAAGGGGTTTGCGATATATAAGTCTGACATTCATCTGGGCTCACGTTCTAGGAAACAGCTTGACGAGTGTTTCCAGTTACAGCATCCCAAAACCCACTTGCAGGAGACTGAGAAGGCTGAGTGAAGAAGCAGCCTAGTTGTTCCTTGTGTAAAGGGGAACATGCTCCATCCAGCTTAGGAGAACTTCTGACATTCCAAATCCATAGATCTTCCAGCTACTACCAGCTCTTTTATTCCAGCTTCTCTGTGCTCTGGGATTTGGAGGAGAAAGCAGCTTTTCAGAAGAAGAGGAGGAGAAGAAGGAAGAAAAGAAAATTCTTCAGTAGTTCCTGTATATGAGGATAGTCAAAGGTCTAAAAGTGGGATGAGGCAGTGAGAATTCTGTAAGAGGTTTCAGTCTGTCTCATGTTTCACAGGCATTCATTTCCCCTTTTCTGGTCAAAACCTTGCTGTGTGTTTTTCAACTAGAATCAATTCTATATTTTTTTCAGTTAAAATATAAATTACAAAAATTGTGAGGCAAATAGTTACAATTGACAAAGGTCAACTATTCTCATAAATGAAAATTATATTATGGAAGTATATTGATAAAATTAGTGTGGTATTTTGGTTTGTGAGGATGAGAAACAATTTTAGAAGTTCAAAAATAGATTCAGAAATATATGAGAATTTAGTTCATGGTAAAGGCTGAATTAAGGCAATGTGGGAAAGATTTATAATTCCACAAACAGTGTTGGGGAAAATGGATAACTATCTCTTACATAGAAATAAGTACCACTTGGAACACAAAGATAAATGTAAACAAATATTAAAAAGAAAATAAAGCCCACTAACACCCAAGAACAACATGTACACTCCTTAGTAACTTCAGGGTTGAGGAGGTCCACTAAGATGAAAACCTCGTGGAGTATGATAACTAATATTGCTTGTCAGCTTGACAGGATCTGGGATCAGTGAAGGGACAATTGTCTGGACACAGCTGTGGAGGATTATCTATGTTCAGTCAGAGCTTTTAAAGGCATTTCTTTAAATATGTTATTTAAAGTAAGAAGACCCACCTAGTACGATGGCATCATTTCATAGGCTGGGGTCACAGACTGAATAAAAGGAGAAAGTGAGCTGGACACAAGCATTTGTCACTCTCTGCCTTATACTGTGGACGTGATGTGACCAGGTGCTCCGGCTCTTGCTGTCATGATTTCCCTTCTAGGATGGACTGTACCTTTAAGCAGGGAGACAAAATAAACTTGCTCTGTCAAGTTTCTTTTATTATGGTATTTTATCTCAGCAATAGGAAAACAACATGACACAGAAACATACAAGGTGGCTGCCCATTTGCCTCAAGAGGATGAAATCCATGTATTCTGTGTTCCACAGATTCTCAGGATCATTCCAAAGCTAGACTACTGTCCTGACCACAACATCTGTTTTCTATTTTATCCTCATTTTCTCTATTCTTTAGTGTATTTTTCTTGAAATCACTTAAGAAATAATCTCCATTTTATTTTTATACAATATACTGTATTTTGGTCATGCTTTCCCCTCTGCGACTCATCCCAGATCCATCCCACCAGACTTCATTTTCTCTTTCCCTCTCTAACTCCCAATGACATAATTGCTTTATCCACAGATCGGCACCTTACACAACTCTCATTAGAGAAGCTTCTTGAAGTAGATTGGAATTAACACAGAGAACCACAACTAGACAATGTGCAGAGATAAGTGACATTGGAACACTCAGTCCTAAACAGATGTCTTCATCAAAGCTCTCTCCTCGAAGCTAAGGGATTTATGCAGAAGAGGACGCAGAACAACATTGTAAAAGGCAGAAGTGAAATTGCAAAAAGAAAGTGAAGAAAGATCTCTCGTGCTTAGGGAATCAGTATGATAAATACAGTAAAAATGACAATTCTTCAAAAAGCAGTCTACAGATTCAATGTAATCCCCATCAAAATTCACAAAAAAATAATTTCGCAGAAATTGAAACAATAATTATTAGTTTCACGTGGAAGCACAAGAATTCTTAACATAATTCCAAATAATAAAAACAAAAACCAAAACATGCCTGTTTTAAAATATATGAATTGAAGAAGAGATAGATCAGCATACTACTTTTTATAAAGAATTGGAGTTTGGGTTTTAGTATTCATACCAGGAGACTCACAATCACCTATAATTCCAGTTCCAGGAGATCTGAAATCTGTTGACTCAAAGAGCACCAACACACACACACACACATACATACATTGCTTGATATTCATATATATATATATATATATATATATATATATATATATATACACACACACATACATACACAAATGCATAAACACAAAATAAAGTGAATAAATAAATCTTTTAAAAATATAAGAATATATTTATCATGTGTGTATGTAAAGGGTTGCATGCATGTGTTTCAAATATGCATATGGATGTCAAAGTCCAAGTATTTTGTGGGATATTTCCACCCCCCACTTTTATGTAAATTTTAGAAACTGAACTCAGGTCTCTGGGTTTGTGGAATGAGGGCCTATAACCCATTTAGCTAGTTTGTTAGCCTAAGATTTATTCATGCAAAAGTTAATTTTTATAACAAAATTATACAAAAAGAGTCCACCATGTCCAGTATATTTTTATTGCTATGCTGTTATTACATAGCAATAATCTTAAAATCTTAAAAGTCCTAAACTTAATGTCAACATAAAGCAGTATTACAGCCATGTCTAGAAGCAGCCTGGCTGGGGTCAGATCATGTCTGTGTAAGTTCAGAATGTCTCCATAAAATTAATATCTTTATAATCTCCTTTCATAGGATTCTTTTGAGCATTATGTGAGTTCAAATACATAAAAAAAATCCTTTAGACTAGTCAATGACCACCATATATAAAATACTCAAGACACATTTAAAAATATTTTAGCTAATTACATTAAAATAAAGAAAGGAGCATTTTTGGAGAAATTTCTTGATATTTTTATATTGGATAAGAAAGACTCAATGGAGTCAAAGAGGCAGAAACCCAAACAATCAACTGTTGTCCTACGTGCATCAAAATCCTAATGCCTTAAATGAGTATTCAATTAGGAGTAATGAGAATTTAATCTAAGTGAACTGGATTGAAGGAGGTGTTTTAAGAATAAAAATTTTTGGTGTATTTGTAGGAATGCAAACCAAAGAAATCAGTGGACAAAAGTTGCAAAGATAGAGATGGCAGAAAATAGTGGAGAGGGAACAGCCAAGTGAAGAGTGATAGGAATTGATGAGTGGACCCAACATTCAACAGCAGTAAAGCTCATAAAATCACAACTCTGGAGTTGGACACAGCTTACATGGTATTTCTGCCATAGGCATACAAAGAAGCAGCTGGTGCCATGGTGGCTTAGAGAATGGCAACAGGTACTTCACTGAATGATCCATGAGGGCTTTAGAAGGACAAGAGGAAAGTTCAGGGACTTGGAACTGCTGGTTGCAGTTAAGGAGACTCATGAGGATACAGATTAAAGTTAGAGTAGGGTGTGGAAGCTTAAGGAACAGTGCACTAAATCAATCAGCTACAAGAAACTGAAGTTTTTTATGAAACATATAGGACACAATAAAACTGATAAAATTGACAATTTATATACACTTAGTTATTGCAGACATTCATTGCTTTTTAAGTGCTATCATTTTATTAGAATTCAGTAGTGTTTTGAATACTATATATTTAACTTAAATTTAAATATATTCATCCTAGCCTGCTGTATTTGCTACTATGTGAGACAGCAGGCAGGGAGAAAAGTCCTTAAGCAGCATTTTAGCATCCTTAGTTAAAGCCACTATTGCTCAGGTCTGCAGTGTTTTAAACTCTTTAGTAAAAATGATGTAGAAGAAAGCTGAAGCATGAAGATTGAGCTTGGGTGCAAACGGAAGCACAGGTGACCTCCACTCATTGATTCTAACATGTGCTTCCCAAGACTACACCTGCTCCAAAGGGACTTAGCTCTTCAACAGATGCTTTGGAGGAAGATGCAGGAATAGTGGAAAGATGCATTGCCAAACTAAAAGTACTCAAATATCTCTCCTCTCTGTAGCAAGAAAATGGGCTTTATCCACATGTGTGCTGATCCCAGAAACTAGTGAAGCCATATCTCATTAAGTAAACTAAATAAACTAAACTGATTTTTGGGATGTATAAAATAAAGATCTGAAAGTTACCATTAACTGATCTTGCAACTGATAAGAGACCTTAGAATACTCAGCATGAGATTGTACCTACATGCATTAAAATGCACCAGATTCTGCTGCTCTAAAGCTCTGGCATGGGGAAGGATGGCTGTACTTTTACAAGCCTCATCATATATTTGCTGGATACAGTGGTTTCAATGGAGAAGTTTCTATGCAACAATTATTTTCCTGCCCTGACATATATATTCAGATATTGTCTTATAATATATATTGATAAGTGACAACTTGAGACTCACAGATCCTCAGCACCCATTTGACCAAGAGGTGAGGAACAGTCATCCAACCCAGGCAGAGATCAAGGTCTCCATCATCCAGGCTCTGGAACACAGCCCTTAGAACCCCTCCCCTACTCATCTTTCTCCAAAATCCAGGCCATCATAGAAAACTCTTACAGGCCAAAACTCCCCAATAAAACCCAGCTCCTTGGACACTCTCATCTACAAATCCCACCTCTACCCCAAACTACCCCATCATCTGAAGACCTTAGCAACTACCTGAGACACACAGTCCACCAGCACCTGTTGAATAAAGAGTGGTTCCCTGAGACCCTCAGTTCCTCAGCACCTACTGAATCAAGATCAGCTACCTGAGACACACAGTTTGTCAGCACCTATTGGATCAAGACCTCTTATAGGAGGATCAAGAGCTCTTTTTGGGTCAAGAGCTCATATTGAACCAAGATTGGGTCTTTGAGACACAGAAACAGCCAGCTATTATTATTCCAAAGACAGTTTACTGTGAAACTGAATATGCTATTTCCAGTAGACCAAAAGCTCAGATTATACCAAGAGAGGCTTCCTAAAACACAGGCACAACCAGAATGGATTGCACCAAAATCAGCTTCCCGAGATACAGACAAATACTGTGTTGATCTAAGAAAGCAATGGGCAGACACAGTGAAATACATGTAACAACATAAAAAATTTATGGCAACAACAGGAGTTGATCATAACAATGCAGAAGTAGAAGGAAATGACCTTAAAATTAACTTTAGAAATATAATAGAAGCTTTAAACAACAAACAAAAATCCCTGAGATAAAATAAAGAAATCCAAGAAAACCAAGAGAAAACAGTCAAACAGGTGAAGGAAACATTTCAAGATTTAAAAATTGAAATAGAAGTAATAAAGTAGACACAAACTGAGGCAATGCTGGAGATAGAAAATATGAAGAAACAAACTGAAACTACAGATGCAAATAAATGCAAAAGAATGCAAGAGATTCCAGAAAAAATCTCTGGTGTGGAAATTTCAGTAGTGGAAATAGATATGTCAGGCAAAGAAAACAGTAAAACACAAAAAATTATAACACAAAACATCCAGGAAATAGGAGTTACCATGAAAAGACCAAACATAAGAATAATAGTAATAGAAGAATTACTCAAAGGCACAGAAAATATATTCAACAAATTTATAAAAGAAAACTTTCCCAATTTAAAGCAGAAAATGCCTATAAAAATACAAGAAGCTTAAAGAATGCCAAATAGACTAGATCCTTTAAAAAAATCTGTTTGCCACATAATAATTGAGGCACTAAACCTACAGAATAAAGAAAGAATGCTAAAAGGTGCAAAGGAAAAAGGTCAAGTTACCTATAAAGAATAACACCAGACTATTCAAAGGAAACAATTAAAACCAGAAGGTCCTGATCAGAAGTTATACAGATACTAAAAGACCATGGTTGTCACCCCAGACTACTACATCCAGCAAAATTATCAATCACCATAGATGGAGAAAACAAGATACTTCAAAACACAACCAGATTTAAACAGTATCTATCTATTTATATGGCCCTACAGAAAGCATTGGAGAGAAAACTTCAACCAAAAAAAACCTAGATACACCTATGAAACCAAGCAATAAATCCCACAGAAGAAAAACCCAAAGAAGAGAAACACACATACACACACACACACACACACACACACACACACACACACACACACACACACACATACACACACACGCTACCACCAAAAGTAACAGGAAATAACAATCATTGGTCATTAATATCCCTGAATATCAGTGTACTCAATTCACCTATAAACAGATACAGACTAACACAATGAATATGAAAACAGAATCAATCCTTCTGCTGCATACAAGAGACACACCTAATTTCAAAGAAAGATACTGGTACACTGTAAATTATCATTGACTAATAAAACAACTTTTTTGGCCTATGACAAGGGTTCTTAGAAGTTGGCAGGAATCAGAGCATATATAAAGGGAAAGGAGGGCAGAGTCAGAAGGAGATGCAATCCAGCCACCCAAGAAACAGAATGTGAAGAAATAGGTAAGCCACGGGCCATGTAGAAGGACAGATTGGTGGAAATGTATATTGAATTAAGATGAGAAAGCTTAAATCTCACATCAAACCAAAATATTAAGAGCAGGAAACTTCAATACCCCACTCTCACCCTTTGATAGGTCAACCAGACAGAAACTTAACAGAGATATAAGGTATCTAACAAATGTTATAACTCAGAAGGACTTGATATATACAGAACTTTCCACCCAAACACAAAAGAATATACCTTTTTCTCAACACTTCATGGAACTTTCTATAAAATTGACCTCATACTCAGTCATAAAGCAAATATCAATACATAGAAAAAATGGAAATAACTCCTGTAGCCTATCAGACCACAATGGAATAAAGTTAGAGTTCAACAACTACACAAACCATACAAAGCCTACAAAATCATGGAAAATCTCTCAATTGAACTACCTCTGCGTCAAGGAAAACATAAAGGAAGAAATTAAAAGAATTCAATGAAAATGAATCCACAACATATCCAAACTTATGGGACACAATAAAAGCAGTGATAAAAAAAAAATTCATAGCACTAGATGCCTACATGAGAAACCTAAAAATAATCTCACTCAAGAGACTTAACATACAGCTGAAAACTGTACACCAATTAGAAGCAAACTCATCTAGAAGTAGAAGGCAGAAAATGATCAAATTAAGAGACGAAATCAATAAACTTCAATCAAAGAGAATAATACAAAGAATCAGTGAATCAAAGAGTTGGTTTTTTGAGAAAGTTAACAAGAGAGACAAATAATCTTTATCCAAACTAATCAAAAGGCAAAGAGAGAGTATCCAAATTGACAAAATCAGAAATGAAAGGGTGGCTTATAACAGCAGATATCATGGAAATCCAGAGAATCACTAGGTCATACTTTGAAAATCTGAACTTTACCAAATCATGAAAACTAAAAGAAATGGAGAGCTTTCTAGACAGGTACTACATATCAAAATTAAATCAAAACCCAATATATGACCTAAATAAACCTATAACCCACAAGGAAACTGAAGCTGTTAAGAGATTCTCCTAGGAAGAGAAAATAGAGATTACCTTAGCAAATTGGGGTCATAACAGGTTACAACCAAGAAGAGTTGAGAACAAATCTTGAAAGAAGGAGATGAATGAGTGAGTGGCAGAAAGAGGGAATTGAAAGAGATGGATAGCTCAATGCAGGAAGCCAATGTGGGGTTGGAAAGAGACTGGGAGCTAAGGAAACCTCCAAGAACTCACAGGATATCCCTGGTCAAGTTTCCAAACAATAGTGATGGGGGTGCCTACACAGGACTTTCCCTATAATCAAATGAACAAACACCCTAACTGTCATCACAGAACCTACATCAAACAAAGAATAGATGTCCATGGCTGAGTACTGGGCAGAACTCCTGGTATAGCTGAGAGCAGGGGAGGAGAGTCTATATAAGCAAGAGGATAGGTATTATGAGGAAATTCCCACAGAGATAGTTGGCCCGAGCTCTGTGTAGCTCACTGAATCAATAGCCACTGGAGATCCATCGGGAAAAGGAGCTGGGCCCTTCAAGGGTAGGTGACTGTTGACTAGAATGAGCAGTATGAGGAACTTCAAAGGGTGGGATCAGACTGTGTTCCTGTGTATGGGCTGGCAACTTGGAGCCCATTTTCTATAGAGGAACACTTAACCCAGCATTGACTTTGGGATGAGGAGATCAGACTTGCCTGGAGTGAATGTGCTGAGCTGACCCACTTTGGGACTTCTTGTCCTTTGGGGGAGGGGATGGAGATGGGAGAGACTGAAGTCTGACTGGGAAGGACTGGGAGGAGGGAAGGGGGAGGAGCAGGGGGATTCATAGATAAAACTGACATTCTTTTAGTAAAAAAAAAAAGAAAAGAAAAAAGAAAAGAAAAGAAAAAGAAAGTTCTAAACCTACGTACAAGACAGTATAAATAATTATAAGGTAATTCCCAGGAGAGGGAAAGGCAAATAACATAAACAAGGTCAAACTACAACTGACAAACAACAAACATAAAATACATCTTAAATGTCTAGAATGTTGGTAAGTGGCAATATACAGAGATTATTTCAAACCTTTTTATCTTAAGGAATATGAATCTAATACCTAAATGCTCTTAGCTAAGATATGAGATGGTAGTACCCTTAGCTATCGAGTCCTCAACCCTATCAAAGACCTGAGAAGTAAAACATTACCTAAATAAGCTAAAAGCATGAGCAAGTAACTTTCAAAATTTAGGAGAGGACAGCAACAGTCAGATGCCTTGATAGTCACACACGGCTTCTCTGTAAAGTTAGAACATCCACCTTTTTTTGGCTGCAGGTCTATATCTGACAGATCTCTTCAAAAGCAGATTATTTTGAGAATATAATATTATCCTATCTTGGCAAGTTTCAGCAGTCTCTATTCTTATCCTGCTCATTAGGATTGGATAACATGCTTACTCTCAGCAGTCAAGGCAAGGGCAGCTCTTTGTCCAATAGCCCATTGTCTGCCAAGGAAGACAAACTCCTTGTGGAGTGTCCTTGATGTGCAATGTCAGAAAAGAAATGTAGGTGAAGTTTACTTAGAAGGCACTAGTACAGGATAGATATATATTAAAATATAAACCAACACTCACGGTACAGGTAACAGTTTATAGTAGCACCTGAACAGGGATTGGAGTCTGGAACGGTGGACAAGCGATGGATGGACGATGGATTCTGATCCTGTCTCTCCAACAGCCAGGCACCAGGAAGCAGGCCCTCACATCCCAGAAGCCCCTTCTCAATGGGGTTGGCCACACCCCCTCCAGGTTGGCCACATCCCCTCCAGGAGCTTGGAACCCTGGATAAGCATCTTAGGACCTTATCAGCTGACACCTGAATCCCACTACAAAGAAATAGTGATGTCAAGAGTTGTCATGTCTCTCATGGCCAAATTCTGAATAACAAAACATGAAATGCCATATTCTCTAGGTCTATGATGTGGTTGAGGACTTCCTGTGTATCTGTCATATTCTGATATATATCTGAGAAATCTAAACAACATGACTTGTATATGGTAAACCTAAATAACTATGATCTGCATTCTTACCACCCTAAAGACTAAAGCTTACATTGTAAAAATAGACAATCTATAAATTGGTGTGAAGTTTTTGATTAGTGACTTCACATATGACAATCATATAGACATTAAACAAAGATAAATATACAGTGCAATATGACAACAGTATCCTAAATTTACATCATTATACAAAATATCTAAAAAGAGGTATACAAAACATCTTAAACAGAAATAAAATATATATGTATATATAAAGAGAGACTAGTATAATTAAACAGAGGTAGAAAATGCATAGTGGAAATGACAACAATATGCTTAATATGCAATAATATGCAAAATATTTTAAACAGAGGTAGAAGCACAAGCAAAATATGGCAATTACAGATTTAATTTTGTATCAATATACAAACCTTAGACACATAAAATAATTTCAAGACATATACAAATTATCTCAAGCAGACATGAAATAATTTCACACTTGTAACAATGTACAGGAATCTATACCAGTACAAATTGTCTATGGTTCATATTTGGCTAATTATTTATAGATAGATACAATAACCTTCCTATAACTGTCCTACCAATTCCTCTTTCTCTTTTTAAAAAGGGATTCCTGAGTCTATGATATTGTTCCACCCTCAACTCAAATATAACTTATAACCACTCTAGCAGAATGATAATTTTCCATAACCCTGAGAGGAGAAAATTTATTAGGGAAAATTTATAGTTTTTAATAGGGTTGCTTCCTGCTGGGGTGACAGTATCTTTGTGGGGTCCTGTAAAAGCTAAGACAGTGATTATGTCCCAGTGAACTAACAATGAACATTTATAACTGGTACAGAATATGGTCATCTGGAATTCTTATTAGAGATCTGATATGATGGGTAACCATAGAAAGCTATCTTGCAACTGTCCTAAATAGTCTATAGTTCAAAAGCAGTGATTGAGTGGAGTATACCAGGTAGAATCATTGTGATAGGGGCCATCTTCTTTCTTGACACTTTGGATATTGCTGGTAGGAGTGTGTGTTGTTTACAGTGGAAAACCTAAACATTGTTAATATCTAATGGAGAGTTTACATTTTCAGGAGAAAAGTAAGCAAAAAAAGGTTTTAGTGGGTCAGGAAAGAACAAATACAGAGAAAGGATTAGAAATAAAATCACAATAACAATAGTCCCTATTTACTGTGGTTGTCTTCTGTCCCACACCAGGTGGCTTTTCTGATATGAGACAGAATCTCTTAAATTTTTGTTTACCAACATGCTTGGGTTTAGAGAAGGAGAAAACCATTACTCCAACTCTAAAGCCAGCTTGATTTGTAATTAAATCAGGACCACATTTAAAAAAAAAAAGATATAGATGTTAAGCAATGAGAATTGAGAATTTACCCTGTATTGCATATTGGTACCAATAAGCATTATATTCCCTTTCTTGTAATCCTTTCATAATTAACCTCCTTTCAGCCTTAGGAGTCTAGGCATCCAGCATCCTTTTAATTTTTTGAAGATGGTTATGTCTGTCCTTCTGTAAAGACAAAACTGAAACCGCCCCAGCATAGTTAAGTAAGTTTTCCTTACCTTTATCAATTGTCATATTGGTGGATGAGCCATTATTTCTACTCTTAAGAGGTGTTTCCTTTTCAAATCAGACCTTTATCAACTTGGTTGGCACCCATAGTTTTTCTTCTCCCGTGGAAACAAAATAAAAACCCCTTCCCAACCAAAGCACATATCCCAGCTTCTATTCTGTGGTCAGCACATCTTTGAAGTAGACAGGTTGGTTTATTTCAGAAGGTTTTGTTGTTGGTGGTGGTGTTTTTGTTTTTTATTAGCCAATCTCTCTCTGAAGTCATTGTTCTTTTGTCATAAACTTTAAGAAAATTCAAGGTTAATAAGGCATTATGCAGTTTCTCCCTGGATTTCTTTGTTCTTCCTTTCTGTATATGAAGCATCTCTTTTAAGGTATGAAAAGATCTTTCCACAACTGCTTGTCCTGTAGGGCTGTGAGGTATAGCTGTAATGTGCTTATATTATAATATCCAAAAGTCTGCTTCATCCTTTGGGAAATATATGCTTGAGCATTATCAGTCTTAATTTGAACAGGAATCTCCATAATTGCTGTGACTTCCAAAAGTGTACAATTACAGAATCAACCTTTTCAGAGCTCAGGGCAGTTACCCATTGTAATCCTGAGTAAGTATCAGTAATATGATGTACATATTTCAAATTCTGCAAAATGAAACACATCCATCTGCCATATCATATTTCTTTGTGTACCTTTAATATTGCTTCTAGTGGATAATGATGTTTGGTTATAAAAGGAGCAAGCAGGACATTTCTTTACAATTTCCATGGCCTGGTGCCAAGTAATGGAAAAACTCTTTTTTAATCCTTTATTATTAACATGCTGTCTCTTAAAATTCTGAAGTCCTCCAGCACATTTCCTATTAATAACTGATCAATTTCATCATTATCTTGTGCTAGAGGAAATGACAGACTCATGTGGGATCTGATATGTGAGATACATACACACAATGAATTCTATTCCTAATGATATCCTGTAGTTGTATAAATAATAATGTTAATTCTGTATTATTAAGAATGAATTCAGCAGTTTCAATATGTAAAACAACTCTTTCTGCATAGTGAGAGTCAGTTACTAAGTGAAGAGGTTCTGTAAAGTCCATGAATTCCATAACAATAATGTATAATTCTGACTTCTGTACAGAATAATAGGACTTTGAGCCACTTCACTTAAATTTTCTGATTTGTAACCTGCCTTTCCTGATGTGTTTACATTGGTATAAAATTTAGGAGCTCCAGAAATTGGCTTATGCTGAACAACATGAGGAGGAAAGAAACTAACATCCAGTTAGTTTCTTTTATAAATTAAACTCTCTTGATTTGGAGATATATTATTAATCATCCCCCCAAAATTACTGTAGACTCTTTGCCAAGTTTCACTGTCTGCCCATAATTGATCAATTTCTCCATTAAGTAAAGGTATGACAATATCCACTGGGTCCTCTTCTGTCAACTGAAGTGTTAATTTTCCTTTAAAAATAAAATCAGAAATATTTTCCTCATGTTTTTAGTATTTTACTCAGTCTATGTGACAGAAATATCCATTCCAACATAATATTTTTCCTCTGAGTTATTACTCTCATAGAAGAGAGAGTTCTAATTTTAGTAGGTAAAATAAACAGAATGTAATCAAGGTCTGGATGCACATGATTCACATGTGTATCTTGTTATTCCTTTTCCACTAAAGCCAACTATCTCTCAGCCTCATCAGAAAATTCTCTAGGACTATTTAAGCCATTATCACCATCTAAAGATTTGAATAGATTAACTACTTCATTGGTTTATATTCCAATAATAGGCCATATATGAGAAATATCTCCTAGCAGTTTTTGGAAATCATTAAGAGTTCACAATCTATCTCTTCTGAGTTGCAACTTTTGAGGTCTAATATTTTTGTAGACCTATTTTATATCCTAAACAATTAATAAACTATCCTTTTTGTATTTTTCAGGAGCAATTTGTAATCCACAATCAAACAATTCTTCCTCACTTCTTCAAACATTTTTTCTAATGTATTCATATTTGAGTTTACCAACAAGATATATTCCACAAAATGGTAAATGACAGATTATGGGAATCATTTGCATGTCACTTCGAATGGCTGTTATGCAAGATATTGGCACAAGGTGTGACTATTCAACATTCCTTGTGGAAGAACTTTCCACTGATATCTTTTTACAGGCTGAGAATTATTGTAGGTGGGCACCCTAACATTGGAAATGGCTTAATCTACTCAATTCTCTTTATCATAATTGAGAAATTCAGCATTGATTATATACTGAGTCAATTCCTTCTATGGATGCTGATTTGATCTTTAGTGGCATACACATTATTTTACATTCCAAATTAGCATAGTCAGAAGCCAAAGAAAGAATTAGTTGCTTTCTAACTTTCTGGGTCTGATACTGCTCTATGTATTGCGTTGGTTAGTCTCTGAAGAAAGTCAGTATAAGGTTTTTTTTTTTTAAGCTTTGTCTTACTTTAGTATATGGTTTAGTTTTCTGCCCTGGGTCTAGAATGTTTTCCAAAGTATTCAAAGCAGCATTATGGCATAGCAGCAAGGTACATTAACCATAAGTAATCTCAACATTCATATCAGTAAATGAACCTTCACCAAGAATTTGGTCTTGAAAGATGTTTAAACCTCTAATCTTTTCTTATTGTTAAATGACCATAGCCTTTTCCCTCAGCCAGTTTCTCCAATGTAAATATTGGTAATGTGAATACAGCTGCAGTTATCTGCATCCAATCATTAGGCATTACTTGATATTTTGTTGACCATACATTTAATATTTGTTTTACATATGTAGAGTGGATCCTGTGGAACAAAGCTTCTTTGATGTCCTTTATATATCTCATATGAATAGGCTCCCAATTATATTCCATAAATCCTGGATATTCATCATATGTATGCTTTTTCTGAATAGTAACTGGATAGTTCATAGGAGGTGATAAAGGAATACCTTTCACATTCACAACTTTAGGCAAATCATCCCCATCTCCATTAGATATCAATGATGGTTACCCTGAACTGTTCTGGGTTGAACACTGATTTCTGTAGAGTCTGATTCTCTTGAATAACCAATCATTCTAATGATTCCATGGAATTAATATTTTTCTTATTCCTATAATTAACATAGATTTCTATGGAATTACAGTTCTCTTATAAGGTCCTAATATTTGTATCCCAGGAAGAAGATCTATCTGAAAGTTTGTCATAATGAATTTCTAGAAAATTAACTTTGCATGCCAATTTATTATTGGTAGATTCCATATTATGCATTTCAGAGAGCAATTTTTCGGTCATAGACTTCAAGTCTTCCATCAGGCCAATTAATGTCTCATATTTAGTGTATGTATCAGACCTTTTTTTGATATAAAATATAGAAACAAGCTGAGAAGTAATAGGACTGTGAGCATGATGCTCTCAAAAATATAATTATGCAACAAGTCCTCAATTATAGCAGTAAAAATATTTCTAAATTCTTTGGATGTTGTATTATATGCCTTTTTGAAAAAAATTATTATTAAAATTATATATTCTATATAAAAACTAATTTACCTCAAGCTGGATGTAATGATGTTTGGCCTTGCTAAATGTCGATGGCATCACTCCAAATAAGGTGCTGGCTCAGGTTTTAAGGTTTAATTATACAAAATATTAAAAAAGGCAATTTCTCTCAAAATCAGAACAATTTACTATGAATACACATTGAACAACATACTCATATTAGCTGCCTGCCTTCACTGACAGGTGAAATTTGTGGCTCAGCCACAGGAAAGCCATGGGAAAGACACAGGAAATGGTAAACATAATGGCGGAAGCACAGTGCAGGAATGCATGCAGAAATATCCTCTTTTTAGAAGCAACTGAAGATTGATTTCTAATTTATCTTGGAACAGATAACCTCCAAGACCAAAGCCACTCAGGATCATGTGAGTGGCCCTTAGTCTCTGGTATAGGCAGGGGCAAGGCCTCTTGTAGCCTGGAGCTGAAACCTCAAGTGCAGGCCCATGGTACATGTTTCAGCCAGATGTCATCTCTTCCATTTCTAGATTTTGGAAGTTACTTGCATTTCCTGTTTACTCAGGTAATATTATATCCTGCTGTGGTCATTGCTGTAGTTGAAGATTAGATAGTTGTAAGTATAGTTTTCCTTAATTATTATAAAAGGTGTATTAGATATGAATTTTAGATTCACAAGGACAGGTAGATGATAGGATATTTTCTTTAATTTTGTTAAATATAAATAAAGTAGATATTATAACTGTAATTCTTGTTTGATAGCTGTTTTTTATGTGTAATTTTGCTATGTCAAAATTGAAACCTTTTTGATTTGACAGAATAGGGGAAGTAGTAGGGGATGTCTTTCTATGTGCTGTGAATTTCATTGGTTAATAAAGAACTGTTTTGGCCTATGGTAAGGCATCTTAGAAGCAATGGGGAAATCTAAGCATAGATACAGGGGGAAAAGGGCCGAGTCAGAAGAGGAGCAATCCAGCTGCTGAGAGGACAAGATGTAAAAGCACAGATAAGCCACCATCCTTTACCAAGACAGATTAAAGGAAATGGATGGGGTTAAGATGAGAGAGCTATCTAGCAATAAGCCTTAGCCATAGGCTAAACAGCATGTAATTACTATAACTGTCTGAGTCATTTGGGGGTGCTAAGCAGTGGTGGGCTGTCCTGACTGTGGGACTAGGCAGGGCCAGAAACCTCTACTACAACTAAACCCTCTGAATGTAGATGACAATCACGGCTTGGGCAGTTTGTGGAATCTGTTGCAGTAGGATCAGACTATGTTACTGGTTCATAAACTGACATCTTAGGGCCCATTCCCTACAGAGAAAAACTTAACTCAGTCTTGATACTAGGGGGAGGGTCTTGGACCTACCTCGGCTGGATATGCCAGACTGAACTGACCCACCTTAGGACTCCTTGCCCTCCTTGAGGAATGGATGGGGAGATGGAGTTAGAGGGAGGCTGAAGGAGGACTGGGAGGATGGAAGGGAAAGGGCAATGGTATATATGGAAAAAACTTCTTAAATAAAACATGAATAAATAAATAATAATATACATTGGCACATCCATGTCCTTTTTCATCTCTGCAATCTGTAATACTTAGAGTGAAAAGTTTGCCAGGCTTTATCCTTTTTGATATCTAATTAAACCTGATTTAGTGAAGAATTTATCAGTGTGCCTTTTTCTCATATTTCATTTATGGATATGGACAGCCACCCAGTTTTCTATGCATATGCTGAAAGATCAAATATATCAGCATAATTTAAATAAATCTGAGCTCTATAAATCCCACTGGAACAAGACCACAAATGGAAACAAGAGCAAGGGCATGTTCAATGATATAAAAATGCAACTAATTTAAAACACAAAGGAAATGCATTTCTATGGAGTACCTAATAAATCTATAACACTCATTTCTACAGGGTTTTAGTGAGTCAAATATCTCAGCAACTTTCAAGAAAGAAATATACATTTATAACTTAGGAACAAAATATTTATAGCAATGAGGCTCTACAGACTATTAATTCACATACTTTAGTTTTCATTCAAAGTAGAGTCCCACCAACTTTCTACAGGTAAAAATTTCTTGAGAGTTAAGAAATGCATCAAAATAAAAATACCTTTATATTTTTGAGTCTCTGTTTACTTAGTTCTTTTATCTCAATGCTAAGCCTATTTTACATAACTCTGAGGTTACAAATATGACTAAAATCTTTAAACTGATGACATCAGAAGTCAATGATTAAATATACAAGAGCCAATTTTATGAGAACATAAATATATTTTAATAAAATTATTAATTAATCAGAAGAGAAATACAAGTAAGAAATAAAAACAAGAGTAGGTACAAGCTATAGGAGAGACAGAGAGAAATAGAACAGGGCTTGACTGGAAACAGACAAAACAAAACAAAATCACATTTTTTTAATGCTCTTACCTATTCTTCATTATTTCTAGCTGTTCATACTGCAAAATATTTTTATGCTGTGTAAGACACACACTCACACACATACACAATCACAATTACCAAAGAACAGAGGTAAATATGATCTTCATTTGATCCCAGGTTTCCTCTTATAAGTGTCTCTGAGGCTTAAGAAATCCAACATCCCCTTGTTATGGTCTTACTATCTGGAATATTTTTGTGAATTCTCTGCAATCTGGGCTCATGAAACTTCCATTCATTCAACAATTTAAAGAAGATTGTATTATATTGAGGGTATTGTGATGGGCTCTGCAACATAGTATAGAACAAAACAATCAGAAATCCCTGTTTTCAAAGTTTATACTCTCCTGATGGAAAAGAGCAATGAAAAAGAAGATATTAAATAAAATTATGTAACAGAATAAAAGGCTAGTTATGCATGCAGGACACCAAAGAAAGAAAAGTGACCTAGCTGCATTTGTGGGGCTTCAAAAAAGATGCAGCTAGAAATCAAATGGTCAGCACTCTTTCCAATAGTCCTGATATAACACATCATAAAATGAGAGGGTCACTACTATAATAACTTGAGAAAAATACTCAGAGCAGAAAAGGAAGAGTCTCACAGACATAGCTTCACTTGGCAAACCTGAGGAATAGTAAGACCAGTGAAGTGTAAGCTGAGAGAAAAACAGGAGGTAAGTTCATAGAGGTAATTGAGACAAACTGATATCATATAGCATGATAAGGCTCTTGTGGACCCAGATAATAATTCTAGAACTAATTCTAAGACATATATAAAGTCTCTTGAAGGCAGAATTGCCACCATCATATTTGAGTCTTAAAAGCATTATCGTGATTTGCATGTAAAGGAATTGACACTGTGAGTAGGTAGACACAGAGTAGACGAACTGACAATAGTTATGGGAAACAAGAAGATGTCAAACCCATGAAGGTTGATAGGAATCTCCAGGAAAATGCTATGAGAAGAGAAATGATACAGGAGCAGTGATGGAAGTCTTCTGGACCCTTGCATGTAAGGAACTGGAAGAGATGAATTAACCTGAGAACACTCATTCAGGTCGTGAACTCTGAAAACCAATAAGCATAAAAAGTAAACTTCTTAAGCTTTACTGATGATGCAGATAAACTTAGAACCAATGAATTTGGACTGATCCAATTTGGGGCTGATAGGCAGATGATTCTATTCTGGTATGCTCATTGTATAGCAGTGATCCTCTAGTTGCATTAAATAGGCTGAATGAAAAATTTATTCAAGGTTGTGATTCTTCTAAGCATCTATGATAAGTAGTAGCTGAGATGTTGATAAATATAGGTAATATATTCAGCTGTGTGTTACCGTGGATACTCTGTTGCAGTTTTCTTTGAGCTCATTCAGGTGTCAGCTGATAAGGTCCAAAGACTCTTATCCAGGGTCCCGGGCTCCTGGAGGGGGTGTGGCCAACCCCATTGATAAGGGGCTGCTGGGACCCTGGGAGTTCTGTTGTTCCTGGTTCCTGGCTGTTGGAGAGACTGGCTTGGAATCCATCGTCCATCGCTCAGATGCTCCAGTCCCTGTTCAGGTGCCACTATGAGCTGTTACCTGTATCGTGAGTGTTGATTCATATTTTGATAAATATTTATCTTGGACTGGTGCCTTGTAAATTAAACTCGGCCTACATCTGGCACCCAACATTCTCAGGCCTGTGCCCTTGGGCATACGGGGTCCCTTTGTGTTTTGAACACTGTAACAGGGCAGGGGACATACAGACTATTCAGCTTTGGGAGCCTGCACTCCAGTGCCTGGGCTTAAAGCTCCCTCTTGCTTGCCTGGCACAGTTTTTGGCCTGCTGGCACAGTGTGCAGGCATGGTTTTTGGCCCACAGGCGCAGTGAGCAGGCCCAGTTTTCTGCCCGCTCAGCCTACCTGCACAGAGCACACCCACCTGGCCTGCTGGTGCAGTGCACAGGTCTGTAGGTCTGGGCCTCTGGCCGCCCCAGGACCAAGAAATTCCATTGCAACAGATGGCATCCAACATGGGGCGATTATCCAATTAAAGCCTGAGAAAGATTAGAAAGGGTTCTAGATTGCAGAAAATGAGCAAAGGCAGCTTCCAAATTGTGTATACGAAATAGGTCATTGTACAAAGAAAGCGTGGCATCCGGGTCACATTCAAAATGGCGCCGGCAGGCAGACAGTGTAAGCTGCAATCAGGCCGGTTCCTGAAATCTCACAGAAGACTCAGTAGCATATGATTGATTTTAGATTTTTGTTTATTTTGAACAAAAAGGAAACAAAGATGGTTTCTTAGTAGCAGCATTTTCTTGGGCGTGCTCTGTTTGCTGGCCACAAACAGATGTGATCCCTTTAAGAGAACTTACTGATTCAGCTGTATCTGCAAAAACTATGTGGCAAGAGAGTGAGAGTATTTTAAAAAGCTCTTCTAGTTGGAAAATGATTAAAGATTCACAATAAAACAGATTAATATATTTTTAAAAAACAAACCTGTAAACGGGTTACAATGTGTGTAAAAGATACATAGTCTTCAGAGAGAAAAGAGAGAAGGTAGAGAAAGTCTTTAAAAAGAGAAATGGAGTAATAAAAATATTATAAGCCATGTAAAGATGGAAAATAGACACAAAATCTGGATTTTGGTTGTTATTGTGTTTTCTTTTAATTGTTTAACTGTTAATGAGCTAACTGCAGAAAGACAATGGATTGCAAATGCAAAGGCTACTAAGTTAAACAAGAATATTTGTTTTCACAGAAGATGAGAAACTGTGGATTGCTTCCAGGCAAATATAGTTTCATCAACCAAGACTCCCTGAAAAAACCTCTGATGGGAAGAGATGGCTGTATCAGCTTCAGGGCTGCAGATTATGATACAGTCTTAAAAACTTGTGAGATTTTCAATGCCCCATACTCAGCAGGAAGTAGTAATGGAAAACTACACCCTAATTCCCAAAATATTGTTTATAAATGTTTTTTCATTGTAAGTGGTTATTGGCCATAGTTAATCTCTTTCTAAGAAGAAAAAGGGAATATGGTATATCAATGATTTTTTTAAAAAAGTTAGATTATTGAATTTACTTAGATCAGGAAATCAGTTGTTACTCTCAAAATGTTTTACAATTGTATGAATTTTGGTTTATTGATACAAACTAAAGGTCAATTCAATTCTCATATGCTGTATGTGTTTTTCTACACTTGTTTATATGATGTTTATGTAACTGATTTAAAATTATAATGTATAATTAAAAAATACATGTTAGTTAGATTTTTAGGTATACAAAGATATAATTCAATTATATAGGCAATCTTCAAATACTTCTAAGACCTACAGAATATGGCATTTAAAATATTTTAAGAACTTAGACTTTTCTAGACAGTGAGACAGATTTGCTCCTGGCAGCACCAATCTTCTTCAAGAGAAAAATGGGCATTGAAGAAACTCCATATGGAGTCTACTCTATTTGTAGCAATGGTTAGCCACTGGACAAGAACCTGTTCCTGTATTGACTGCTTGACAGTATGCTGTTTAAACTGGACATGCAGTTTCCATAGGAAGGTGACCTCTGAACTTTGACAGAACAAGCAGAGATGGTCATTCGGGTTCCTGCTTTACAGAGAAAACTGTCAGACATTCTTCAGGACATGAGGAGAAGCAACTGATGAACTGTGCCAGAATGGACAGAAAAGATTTCCTGCTTCACTGAAATGAAAAGAGACTCTGGGCCTGTAGGCTGAAAATGGATGCCCCAACTTTATAATGGAACTTTGGGTGACTGTCCAGGCAGATAGGTGTCATCTCTGTCCTTTCTAGATTTTAGAAGTCACTTGCACTTCTGGTTTACTTGGGTAAATATATCCTTCTGTGGTCTTTGATGTAGTTGAAGATTAGATAGTTATAGGTACAGTTTTTCTTAGTCATTTGAAAGATATATTGGATATGAAACTCTAGATTCATAAAGATAAGGTAGATGATAAGAGTATTTTCTTTAATTTTGCTAAATACAAATAGACTAGATATTATAACTATAATTCTTGCTTGATGGCTATTTTGTTATATGTAATTTTGCTATGTTAAAATTGAAACCTTCCTTTTTGATCAGACAAAAAGGGGGAAGTGATGTGGGAATGCCTTTCTGTATGCTGTGAATATAAATCTTTAAATAAAGAAGCTGTTTTGGGCCATGACAGGCACCATAGAAGAAGTAGGAGGAGAAATCGGCATAGGTAGGAGAAGCCAGGCGGAGTCAGGCAGATCAAGCAAGCTGCCCAAAGGAGCAATATATAAGGAACACAGGTGAGCCACGGGCCACATGGCAGACAAATTAATAGAAATGGGTTGATTTAAGATGTAAGAGCTAGCTAGCAATATGTCTGAGTCATTTTGGGGGGCCTGAGCAGCAGCAGCGGGCAGCTAATGGGTCTGGTGCACAGGTCTGTGGGTCAGAAGCCCAAAGGAGCAGCAGGTTTGTGGGTCTGGGCCTCTGGCCGCCCCGGACCAAGAAACCCTACCACAACAAATATAGGTAATATACTCAGCCGTGTGTTACCGTGGATACTCTGTTGAAGTTTTCTTTGAGCTCTGCGCATCCAAAACAACTTCAAGGACTCAGGCTGAAATGACCCAATCTTACGCACTACTCCACTAAGGACTTGTCCATAATTTTTTTGATAATTTTTATCTTTGGGTCTCCATGAGATTGCCAGCACCCCTATTCAGCAGGAAGTAGCCTAGAAAATGATGCCAACATTCCCCCAAAAATGGATTATGTATATTTGTTTACAGTGTTGGTTACAAGTGTTATAGATAATGGTGAAAAAATTATACAAAGGAATTTAGATTTGGGGTTCTTTTAAAAAAGGAAATGGGGGAGTGTAGTGGGATTATGTTACATTGTAGATAATTGTTCCACCTATTGGTTTAATAAAAACATATTGGCCAAAGGCAGATAGGAAGTGTGAGTGGGGCTACTAGACAAAGAAAACTCTGGGAACAGGAAGAAATTCCACAGAGTTGCCAGACAAGCCAGAAGATGCAGAGGACAACTATGCTGCTCTGAGAAAAGGTACTGAGTCTTATGGCTGAATAGGAATCATGGGTTAGTTTAAGAGTAAAGAGCTAGCAAATTATATACCTGGACCCCAGGTTAATCAGTGTACAATTAACATAAGCATCTATGTGCTTCAGTGGGACTATGGGACTGTGGATCTGGGCCACGAGGCAAGTCTGGAAAGTCCAAGCCAGAAATGTAATACAACAAATGGTAAATAAATTCAAAAAAAATAAATAAATCCAAGAAAGGATAAACAATGTGTAAATGTAGTACTTGAAAAAATGGTATATGCTTAGAGTATTAAGAGTAGATATAGTAGGATCAGGATTGAAATTGAGAACAGAAAAGATTTAAAGGTAATATTTATTGTTTAGATTTTTATACTATTACATAATAGAATGTAATTATGTAGAACACACTTAAAGTTTAATGTATTAGTTTACTGTGTCGGACACTACACAGTGTTATTTGATAAAAATCAATTTGATCATTTTTATCTAATTTTTGTTCTTTTCATAAAATCCCAAGTTTGGGCTGTGTTGAAGATTTTTTAAGCCATCAATTTGCCATTGATTACTGCAGAACCCAAAGTAGGGAACATACACCCAGTTTATAGAATCTTTCTTTCTTAAAGTTTGCCATTGATTACTGCAGAACCCAAAGTAGGGAACATACACCCAGTTTATAGAATCTTTCTTTCTTAAAGTTCATAGCGGATGTGAGCATTTTACTCAAAATTTCATAGTTTTAGAGTCTATACATCATAAAAGAAGGCTGTGTTCTGGTGAGACTAACAAGCATAGTCTGAATGTGGTTTTGTTTTTGTTTTATTTTTGCTTAGTTTCTGCTAGGACTTCTAGTTGAGCATGCACATTCACTTAATAAAAATCAAAGAATATCAAACATACAGAATCAAAGATGCAATGTTTAATATATATTGTTTACTGCAATGTCACCTAAATATAAATTTAGCTCTAATTTTAAGCTTGAGTAGAATTCTCTCAATAAGGACAATAGCTTAGTTCCCTCTTTAGGCCTTTTTCACTTCCTAAGTCTTTTCCTCTTCAGCAAGGTTTGCCATGAACAATTCCCTTCTCAGACTGAATGCTGAAGCAAATTGCCTTCTGTCTTCCAGTACAAAACTTTGAGTTTGTTTCTAGCCCTGTAAGTTTTAGTCAAAAGGTGTTAATCTGTGTTTTCAGCTTAATACTGCTTTTGCTAGTGTGTAAATCTTTCTATCAATAAATAATTTAAAGTTCTGGGGGGGGGGGGGAAAGGATAACATAATAACCTCAAAGGCTTTTGTAGTCATTAACTGCCAAGTGTGTCTTTCTAGTGCCCACCAACTGAGCAAGAATGTAGCCCTCCCTGATACAAAGTATCAGTGTTAAGCCATTGCCAATAATAAAAATGTTATTATCCTCAAAGGTAAGATTCCCCTGAGGTAAATCTAAGAATGCAAACTCCCCTTTTCCATTTTAAAATAAATAACTATCTGTTATAGCAAACAGATAATTTATCAAAAGAATGTTTCAATGGGAACTAAATTAAATGTTAATATAAATAAGCTAAAAGAAAGAATTGATGGAGAAGATAATCTCATAGATACTTTTGGAAATAAAGTCCACTAATGTGTTAAAATGGTTAGTAAAAAGAAACATTACACAATATAGGGAAAGAAGAGAAAGAGGAACAACCTTAGAAATACATTAAATGAAAATGGAAAAATTGGAGAAAGCAGAAAAGTAAATTTAAAGGGAAATTTTCTGCCATGGAAAGCAAAGTGATGTTCTCCAAACAAAAATATTCGAGTGTTAAATAACAAGTTAATTAGTAAACATACAAAATAATGTTTTATCAACGTTCTATTTACATGCCATTATAGTTCTTTGTAATTAATGTACTTCCATTTAATAAAAATATTTAGCTCCTTTCATGCATCACTGAATGTGTTATTTCACACATTCTTATAGCTAAACTTATGTGTAAACAGTAGCCAATCTCTTACACATAGGGAACTCATCACACATGTTCATTAATCACTGCTCAATTCTGCTCAAGTCAACACAGCTAAAATGCTAAAGTTGTGATATTTCCTGGATGTCAACATATATAGCCAGTGTTTTAGCATTACCAATTTGTTCCAAGTATAGTTGAAATATCAAAACAATTCAATAGTTGTAGCTGTGTGCTCAGATTAATGCAAATAGAAAATTATTTTTTGCAGCATGCTTTAAAAATAAAAATAAATAAATGAAGTATCTGATTGTGATTGTTTTTCTGTAGATTCAGACATTTTTTTTAAATGTATTCTTCCTTAGGGAAAAGAACAACAACCAGAAACAATAATCATAGACAAACCTTTGCAACTCCGATTGCCTAAAAAAGAAAACAAGTATTTTCCACAAACATACACAAGAAAGAATGCTGTCCATTCTTGTCACACTTTTCCACCTCTTCTGTGTTCCAAGAAATTGTGAGTAATGAAAACAGGGCAGAGCCAATCAAATGGGTGTGTATACTTACTAGTGCACTGTGAGAGTTGAAAGCTCTGCATTGAAAATAAGGTTGATGCATTATTCATAGGCTATGCATGTTTATGTAAATTACCAAAGGCAGAAGTGTATATGAAACCAGAATCTGAAGTAAAATGACGATGTTAAAATATATTGCTGGGCTTACATCTTGCCAATTCAACATACCCCCATTATACTATTCTTGAAAATTACATCATATGCCAGTTCACACTAGAAATCTAATAAAATTTTGAGGCTTAGACACATTGTATATTTTTCAACACTGCATTCAAATTCAATATATTATTAAATACTGAAATTTAATCATATATAATTTAGGCAGCCTAGGAGTAAGGATGTACACAGAAACACCTGTAAGTGAGTGTTATATAAAAGAGGTGAGAAATAGTGTATATAGAATTTTAAAGCTGTGAAGGTTTTTAATGTACAGGGATTTCCCTTTTGAAAAATGAAAAGGCAAGCTTCTTTTTTCTATGGAAATGTAGCTAGTATGTCTTGGACTCAGTGTAATACTTGGGAGGCAACCTCCCACACAGTGAGGGACATTGGAGGAATCACTGGCAAGCAACACTCAGCTCCTTTCATCTTCTGGGTTACAGTGTCCTTTGAATCAGTCATTGTGGGCTGCCGGCAGAGGAGATGTGCTCATTTGCATGAGCTCTCCACCTCCTGGTCAGCTCTGAAAATCTTGGCAGCTTTGCACTGAATTCAAAAGGAAGCATTTTTTAAAAATTAATATATAAACATTCCAAAGAAAACATTGCAGCTGAATTAAATCCAATGCACCTGAAATACATTGCTCTGTTATATTTTAAATTGTTACAAATATGGAAGGCATTTTAGAATCGTTTCTGTTTATTCCCTCCCTAATGTACTGTGGAACCATTTTTCACATATGTTAACGTACCATATGCAAATGACGTTTAATGTGTTTTATTCACAGAATGCATTTACAAATCATTTTGTGTATGAGAGAGAGCAGTTGCTTCACTTCTGCATGCACAGCTGAAATAGGAGGAGTATATATATATATATATATATATATATATATATATATATATATATATATCACTACATTTTGAAATGAGGGAAAATTTAAATGGAATGAAGAAAGCTCACAGATGCCATAATGGAAATTGTCTATGCTTCTAATTTACGTATTAGTACCTTTTTCTCACTTCATAGATTTTAAAAATCTGGTTTCTGAATTTCTTTCTGTCTTGTCATTTGAAACAATTATCCCTTCCATTATTCTTGCTTACATCCACACACATTGTTCTTCTTTGAAATCAAAAGAAAAGATCAAAATAGCAAACACTTTTAGGTGAATTAAAATTTTAACCTAAACATTTATGCTCCATATAGTCCTACAGAAACAGAGAGTAATTTTGCACACATATAATCATCATTTATTTATTTATGGCATTTTGAGCCTTTCAAATAATTTAGAACAGAATTTATTTATCTTAAATAGAATCACTTGGGTGTTAAGAATATAGAAAAGATTAAATTTAGAAGACATGTTAGACTCCATTTTATATAAAATATATAATCCAAAATGAACATTGATAATTGTTAGAAAATTAATGTGAAGAATGCATACAGCACAATGTCTTTATCTGTTCATTTATAGACACAGGCAATCTAAATGGTTATTATTTTCTTTCAATATATAGAGTGACCAGGAAAAATGCTGTCAATTATTCTGTGACTGGTGCTCCACCATAGCATGAAGCTGTAAGTAATTTGCATGCAGCATTGTTGAGATGCAGCCTGTGACATGCAGATCATCAACATGGGGAATGCACACGTTCACTATACCTCCTCATACAAATGGACACTGCCACTTAGGGATCACAGCCGTTGCAACTGCAACTCTGCTATTCAAACACATCATGCTGATGGAATTTTGAGTGTGGTTTACAAGCAGGACTTTTCTCATTATGCAAACAAAACATTTTTTTTATATATCTATCCCATGGAAATATCTATCTTTCATCAGCATTGTCATGGTATCTCTTAAAGACAAAAAAATACAGTACAAAACTAAAATTTGTAATTATCTGATGCTTAGTGCCTTGCATTCTTTATACTAGGAGGGTAACAAAGCTTTTCTTAAGTTTTTTTAAAAAAATATGGATACAATTTACTAATCTTTCAGCAACGATTTAGTAGTTTTCATGGTGACATGAATATACAAACATGAGCTCAGGAGAGGCAACTTTTACCTCATTTATCAGGAATAAAAATCAAAAATGAATTTTATTTTCAGTTATCCAGATAGTTATCTCTGTTGCCTACATATCACAGATTGTTTATCTTCTCCAGGTCACCTTTGTATTTAGAACACTAATAATTTTTTTCTGTACACTTTAAGAAACTAATTATTTTGAATTTAGGTAAGTCATTATTATTATTTCATATTTCTAAATAAAAGCTTTCATGGTAGCAAAAAAAAAAAAAAAGCCCAATGAATTTGTTATAGGACTTCAACAGAATTAAACTCTCAGCAGTAAGAGATATTCTTACAAAATATTTTGAAAGAGGACACGTGGATGCGTTAGAGATTTTATGTCTGCCCTCTGGGACTATTGGCAGCAGATTGTTTCTATACATTATGTGTCAAGACTTGTCTATTGAGGCATATACAATAGGAAATCACTGCAGTATAATTTACAATTACCCTACATTTCGACAATACCCTCACTTATACATTTCCTGTCATTTACTTCTCATGGGGCTTCATCAAACACCTCACCTTCTATTTAGTGAAGATTCAGCGGCTGATAATGGACGCTGAGGGAGATCAGTCAAATGGGGCTAATAAGACTGAACGGGAGAATGCTTTTGGTTGTGTAACAATTTCCAGCTGTGTTCTAGTTTAAGAAAATGTCCAACATGACACTCCTCGCTTAACTCAGTCACACTTTTCATACAGGTGGTATTTCTCAGATGTCACTAACTTAGAAGGGGCTGCCAACACCTCAGCATCAAAGATCAGAATTCAAAGTGACCTCGATAAATTGAAGACACAGCATGAACCAGATGAAAATATGAGCTCGCCACGGTTCCTGCAGAGGGGGAAAATCTAGAATTTCAGTTTTATTTATTTATTCACTCATCAAATATTTATCGAATGCCTACTATGTGCCAGCTCCAAACTGAATATCCTTTGACAAAGACACATTTGTAGTCAGACAGTCTACTTTTCATTGCGTCTCTTGTTTCTCTTAGAAAGTCAGTTTGTCAAAGGTGGATGCTTCTATATTAAGCAGAACTGATAGAGTTAAAAACCTGTTCAAAGAGGTCAAGAAATTCAGCAAATTAATATATGCTATAGATATACACACATCTTTATTTTTAAGACAAAAAGGTCATACTTATGATTAATCTTAGGTCATTACAAGGTTATGATATTAGCAATTGCAATATATTTTTCTGGTTCAATCTTTGAATACTTTGTATATCTAGGGAGCAAGCATCCTTCATAAAATCTAATTCTGATGGTGTCTAACCTGTACTCTCATTCTGGCTGCCTTCAGAAAGTATAATCATAAAAACTGGTTCGAATAGGACATTCTACATTTGCTGTTTCAGCATAATTATTACTATACCTTCTGAGGTGAGAAATGACCAGTTTAAACAAAACAGGACATGAGATTCTCTACTCCTGTGCTCAGGCACTGAAACCCCCTTGACTGTGGTTAAAGAAAATGTCATCCATTCAGAACTCAGACAAGTCACTGGAAACAGGTGAGAAGTAAATTTTAAAAAAGTTTATTCATAATAAATGAGGAGTTAAAGTTAAACTTCATACTAAAATGTAGATAAGAAGGGGTTAATAATCAAGAATTCATGAAAGCTGTCACATTTGGACATTAAATCCTAATTAGCTACTAACCTGACTGTTCATCTTGAGCAAAACAACTTTACATAGGTTCATGTAGCTTAAAAACCATGTTACAAAGACTATTTCAAATCAGACAGAATGGTAATTGCCATTAAGATAGTGCCCACAAATGAATAACATAAATGCACATGTGAAAACAAATTTTTCCCTTCTAATCCATTTATCCCTGCTTTAAAATATGTAAAATATATTTTATAACTGTCCTACCTGCATTATACTCCCTGTATTTGTCCCTATATGTACTTTGTAGCCTTCGGTGTGTGAAAATAAAGAGTTAAAATTTTAAACAGCCACTGATATGCTCTCTAAAGCAATTATTCCTTCTGTCAGCAAGAGATAAATGTACTACCACAAGACATTACAAATGTGCTCTTCCAGACTCTAATACAAATTACTGTCAGGCCACACCACTTAAAACCTTCTCCCTTTTATTTAGTAAAGCCAATTTCTTGTGGGTTTTACATATAAAGAAGAAAATATCTCACTCTGATGATTGTTGAACACAATTTTTAAACAATTTTAACCTGTTTTAGACAACATTGGCTGCTTATTAACACTTGAAGCCATTCAACACTGAGATTCACAGACACTCTCAAACAAATTGGAGAAAAGAGCCTATAGTATCTGGTGAGCTTTCTAGCATATATTGGGAATTGCACTTAACTCTAACTCCATAAAGCCTCTGAAGAATCTACTGCAAAGAATAGTAAAATTAGTGATGATGATGATGATGATGGAGCTTCAGGCTTGCATCAGTTACAGTCTCCTCCCCAAAAGATATTATCTCGGGTCAATCCAAACATATCAGTCTGTCCAGAGATCATGAACACACAGCTCTTAAAATGTAATGGTGTGCTTTTTAATTAAATGTTTCATTCATGGGAGGAATGTGCCACGGTTATATACTTCCTTTTAACTGGCTATCTGGTTATTAATAAATAACTTGATCTCCCTGCTCAAATTGGTATGTTCATCAATTAAAAACAAGGATGTGGACAATGACCTCATGGAAACTTGGTTTTGTAACCAAAGCCAATGGTGATTCCTTTTAAATAGTCACATTCACCTGCTAACAAGAGAATTATTATGCTTAACTTGCAACTCAGATCACTGCCTGTTTCCCAAATCACACCTGCAAAGGTTCTTTTTTGGACCTCACATCACTTTCATGTCTACAGACTGTTATTGGTTCTGATAGGAAAGGGGGTAATGGTTGTCTCTCAGCTCTTGTCTTCTCCAAGGGAAGAATTCAGTTAAGAGAAACACACTTTAAGCAGGAGATTATTGCGTGAATATTAATAAGGTGGTGGTCTCTTTAGGTAAAGTGATCCTTTTCCCCTCCCAAATGATTGTGGACCCAATCTCTCTTTTAGAGTATTTCTTCACATGATCTTCTTTAAAAGTCTACAAATTAGGGATGGAGTTGGTGGCACTGAAGCCATGACAGAAGTTGTTTTATACTAAAGTCAGGGTCTCTGAGAAGATGGATCCTTTACATAAGTGTGGAAATTTGAAAAGTGGGCTGGTACTTTATGAACCAAACTAACTGCAGCTTCAAGGATGTTTAACTAAAAAGGGGCTTTCAGACCACTAGGAACTACAGCTGCCAAGATCAGGTAGTTTTTCTTGGGCCCCTCAAACCTATAACCCCTTGTCTATAGGTATCTGTTTCAAAGAGTTCCAGGTGATAGTGGTATAAGCACAGCTCATTCTATGCTATGCCGCCATTCTGTCTCTATTCCATGCTGCAAGAGACTTTTTAAAATGCCCAGTTCTTTTGCAAAGAAGATCACTGTTTCTTTGGCCTAAGGAGCCCCCTTTCCTGACTTCATAACTGTCACTGCCTAAGCTTACCTCTCCTGATCCTGTATTTACAGTGTATTTTTCCATTGATTACCTTAACAGTTTGCATTTCTCATAGCATTCCAGCACAACTGGATTGACTTGTCTACTAACATTGTTTTTCTACTTTGTATAAAGAAGTTTGTCTAAAGGCAGGAACAATGTTTTTATTGCGTGTGGGCTGGGTGATTAAATTCCCGAAACTGAGTCCAATGCTTTCACTTTCCAATGCATCACTTTCAAGTCCTATTTCCTAAAGGCACATGGATGAACAGAATGATGTAAGAAGCAACAGAGAAAGATGGTTACAGAGGGTTACACCCATGCAAATACACACAAACAAGAAATTATGGATCAATGCATATGGGATTTAACACCTGAAGGTAATGAGGATTAACTAAGCCTTTAAAAATATTAAGCTCAGGAAAAGTCCAACTTTCCCATGTTGAGATCCAAAACTCTGGTGGCTAGTAATTAAATGGGAGACAAAAGGTCTCAGGATCTCTTTGTAGGCAGAAAACTGTTTAGCCCAAGAGAAAACACCCACAAATACAGACAGCTAAGAGTCTGACAGCAACAAGCCATGTCTCTGTCTAAACAACATACAACAATGCTGATAATTTCATATCCTGGTCCATGCATCACAATTTTCTATCAAGCAATTGGTGGTTCCTTTGAGTCCAAATGAACAGTTAATGATCACCAGAAATTGGAATGAAATCTCTAGCCATTCAAATAACGTTTCAAATAAACAAGGAAGAAAATTGGAGATGTTGTGACTAGCAAGCATATGGCCCTGGGTTTGAGAAAGAAAATGAAAAAGAGAAAGCAAGCACCTAGGGAAGAAGAAAAGAAAGAAGACTCAGTCTAAGCATAGGAGCAAAGATTATCGTCTTCTCCTCAGAAATTAAGGAGATGATATCAGATCTTGTAAGAAAAAGACAAGGAATAGAAGGGAGCAGAAGCAAAGGAAGCCAGTAATAACGGTGATGGAGGTGCTATTTTTGAGATTCTAAAATGCTGAGAATTTAAGGAGAAAAGTTGATTATTCCATACTGTTGACATGTCTGACAAAAGTGGAAGGAAAGCATGTAAGAAGGAAGACAGAAAAATAATGTTAGGGATAAAGAAGGAATATGAAAAAAAGGGGTGATTCATGAACATCTCCTGCAAAAGAACGATGAATTGTGCCTCATGGATACACACTGGGATAGACCAGACCGGGTCACATAGACACAATCTAATCAATCTTTACCTGGAATTACACCCAAATGTATTAAGGACAGGCTAAAAGTCAGCCAAGGGCCCTTTGTCAGAAATCAGTTCTTTACAATTGACTACAAACTTCCAGTAGTTAGTTACAAGAAAAGAATCTTGTCATGTCAATTTACAAGAAGATAAGAAGATACTGTTAGCCTAGAGGCCTGGTTTTTTTGTTGTTGTTGTTTTTTTTTATGTTGCTGTGATAAACATGGTGATTCAAAGCAACTCAAGGAGGAAATGGTTTATTTCATCTTACAACCTTCAAATCACATCCTATCACTGAAAGAAGGCAGAAGAGAAACCAGGCAGGAATCTGGAGGAAGGAACTGAAGCAGAGGCTCTGACAGAACGTTCCTTATTGGCTTCTTCTCATGGACTTCTCAGTTTGCTTTCTTAGCCAGCCCAGGACCACCTGCCAAAGGCTAGCACTGCCCATTGTAGGATGGACTGTTGTGGGGTATTTGTACAGTGTGTGAAGATGTATTGCCATGACTGGTGTAATAGAGAGCTGAATGCCCAATTGCTAAGCAGGAGAGGATAGGCAGGATTTCAGGGGAGAGAGAGGAAGAGAATGAGGAATCTAGGGATGGAGATTAAGCCTGAAAGACGCCAGGGAGACACTGAAAAGATCAGACATATGGCACAGAGTAGAGATAACTGAGCCAAGTGGCAGAATGTATATTAATAAAAGCAAGTTAATTTAAATTATAGGAGCTAGTAGGAAAGGTCAAAATTAATGGTCAAGCTTTCATAATTAATAAAAAGTCTGTATCAGTATTTGTGAGCTGGTGGTTCCAACAAGAAACTATGGCTACAATGCCAGTATTACACTAGTCTTTAATAAAGAAAATGCCTGCTAGAGTTGCTTACATGCCAATCTGACAGAGATAATTCCTTAACTGATAGTCTTTCTTCCCAAATGACTTTAGCTTGAATGAAGTTGACAATAAACTAATCTATCAATAACTTAAAATGAGTAACAATGCTAAATAGTAAAAATGGTGTTTTGTATTTGTCAGCGTTTTAATATAATCTTTGTAAATACTTGTCACATACTCTATAAGTCTCCCTTTATATCAAAAACTTACAGCCTAAAACAAGGGTTTGATGCACATAATTAATTTGGAGAAATGATTCGAGGAAGAGAAATGAGGATATAGGGATAGAAAACATACCCAAGAGAAGGGCCATGCCTAAGTTTATGTAATTTCAATTGTAGGTCTTGATGACTGGATCCTACTGGGGAAGAATATTTATTGAACTTTGAAATTATTTTTTCCAAAACATAACAGAAAGTTGTGCTTACCCACAAGCTCCTAGGGATCAAGACATTCCCTTACATGTGATTAATCCCTCCACATTTTCAGCTTTTGTAACAAAGAAAGTGCACCAGCTCTCTAGGCATATCATGAGACTGTAGCATGTCTAGAAAACAAGAAGCAAGTTACAGCTGGGGTGAAAGACCCAGAAGATGGGAGAGTGACATGAGAGGTGTTCACAATGGGTACCTACTTCAGATCATGCTTACAAATGAAGGGAACAAGGCTCAGAGAGGAAAAGGTAAAAATGCCAAAGCTTTACACATTGTACCAAGTTTCTTGATTTAATGTATTAACACATATCTAAATGATATACTATGCATATCAAGTACATAATGCAAACTCTGTTCATTTTTTAAAATTAAGATGAATATAAATGTGAATACATGAAAAACAGAAAGTGCATATTATAAGTAATTAAATATAATCGGGAGTGAAAAGATGGCTTTGCTGCTAAAGAAAACGCACTGCTCTCACAGAGGATCTGTGTTCAGTTCCGAATATCAGGTAGCTCACAATTGTGACTCCAGTTCCAGGGTTAACCTGCAATCTCTGGCTTCCATAGGCACCTACACTACACACTCACAGACACACACTTAAAACAAATTAAAACAAATCTTTAAAAAAGTAAGTAAAATGTTAGCGTTCATTCAATGTAGACAGCATAAGTTCTGGGATTTCAGAGGAAAAGAGGACCATGAATGGCAAGGTTGTAAACTGAGTCATCGTGGGAGCAGTCAGAGGTGTCATAAGATGAGCACACCCTTAGGCATGGAGAGAAGAATGGTGTGAACTTAGCCATGACTCAAATGCTGCTCCCCTCCCACATGCTCTAGTAGGGGACAGTTCCACTCACAGCCAAGGTGCACAATCTCATTCATTTCTGTCACACACCCAAACATTAAGACCAAATAATCGCTTAGATTTACTGACCAAGGAAGTATGAGCATAAAAGGTAGAGAGAGTTTGGCTTTCATGAACCGCTCCAGAACTTTACGATTTGAAATGATTGGATCAATCAAATTTAATTTGTGTGCATATGCAAGCTTGTAGCCTAAGTTCCTTGGCCTTTTGCTACTCTTTTATGATCAAGCTACCTGGTGATTGCTTCTTTTTAGATACAACATTGGCACCAGGAGTAGGCACTGGATCAAGGCCCGCAACCTAACTGTCTACAAGGCTGCAATCCATGACTTGCCTTTTGTGCGATGATCAGCAGCTTCCTCCTTTTCCTCTCACTCTTATTTGTAAAGGACTTATCATCTTATTGGCCTTCCAAGTGTACCGGATTTTTCTGTTACTTTTCTTAATTGTTTGTATCCTCTTTCTTTAGATATATTAATTTTAAAAAAGCGGACTTCATGGTGTCGTTTCCACACATGCATAAAAGTGCCTTGATTATATTCACTGTCTCAATACTCTTTTGTATCTTATCTGCACCTTCCTAGGTATTTATTCCTGGAAGGCCAAAATTAAAAATAGAATCAGGCTAAAATGCAAGTGTAGGAGAGAAAATCTGCTGCCTTTCAGTGTGTAGCAAATGGGGAATTATGTAAATACACATAAAAAGATGTGACATGAGCCCCAGAGATTGACTGATGTTTCAGTGTGTTTCTGTGCTTTGGGCCCAATCCCAGCCCTACCTCTAAACAACCTTTAACCAGTGTGTCTTCAGCTATCTTGTGTTTTTTTAACTAAAGAACAAAAACTAAAGAAATAACCTCGAATATGAGGGGCAGCAGAGTGGTCTTCTGTTATGAACAGAAGAAACAGGTTGAGTACTATAGCATGAAAACTAGAAAATTTGACTTTGAGGTCATTGACTATTTTTAGAAGTCTTTTTTTTTTAACTACCAAGCCCATATTTCTGGGAAATGGTACAAAATGTGCCATCCAAACTCATCACCCCTCATCAGACCTTCTACCCCATAACCCTCAAATTATTTCCCAAACCTACCTATTCCCTCCAACCTCAGCCGCTTCCTCTGGAGAGCCCCAGCAGAAGAAGTGAAGCCAGTCAGTGAGGACAGCAAGGATAGCCTGCAGTCTGGACAATAGGGCACAAGCTATGCCCCCCTAACCCATCACAGCTGCAGCTACAGGCAAGCACGACTATAAACACCCCTCATCAGACTCTCCACCCTAATAGCCTCAGCCATTTCCAAAAAAAAACCATTCCTCCAACATCAGCTGCTTCCTGAGACACAACCTCTAAAAAGCCCCTACAGAAGAGTTTCAGCTGTGGCTGAATCTTGAGACACAGCCTTGGGAGAACCTCATCACAAGAGTGGCTCCCTGAGACACAGACTTCACTGCCTTCAAGTTCTCCAAGAGCTCCCATTGCACCAAGAGCACCTACTGAACAAATAACAGTCCCTAGAACACAGACAACTCTTGCACCAATCAGAGGAAGAGATGGATAGACTCCAATGCAAAAATACATTCAACAACATAGAGAACAATATGGCACCACTAGAACCTAGAGTTTCTATAACAGCAAGACATGAACATTCCAATATAGAAGAAGCAGAGAAAAATGACCTGAATGACCTTAAAAATATTTTTGTAAAGATGATAGAAGCCTTTAAAGAGGAAATTAAAGAAGAAATGGAAAAAAGACCTTAAGAAATAGAGGAAAAGACAAGTAAAAAATTGGAAGAACACAATAAATCTCTTAAAGAAAGACTAGAGAACCAAGAAAAAGCAATCAAATAGGTGACGGAAGCAGTGCAAAACTTCAAACTAACATAGAAGCAGTAAAGAAGACCAAGGAAATGCTGGAAATGGAAACTGGGTAAATGAACAGGAACCACAGAAGCAGCATAACTAACAGAACGCAAAAGATGGAAGAGAGAATCTCTGATTTGGAACATGCAATAGAGGAAACAGATTTGTCAGTCAATGAAAACTTGAAAGTTAAAAAAAATTAGAGCACAAAACATTCAGAAAATGTAGGACATCATTAAAAAAACCATAACCTAAGAATAATAAGAATAGAAGAAGGAGAAGATACCAACTCAAAGGCACTGAAAATATATTCAAAAAAATTATAAAAGAAAAGTTTCCCAACCTAAAAGAGGAAATTCCTATGAAGATTCAAGAAGTTTACAGAACACCAAATAGACTAGATGCCCCCCAAAAGTATGCTTGTCACATAATAAAACACTAAACCTACAAATAAAGAATTTTAAGAGCTGCAAAGGAAAAGGACCAAGTAACTTTTAAGGCAGACCCATCAGTATAATACCCGACTTCTCAGTGAAGACTATGAAAGCTAGAAGATCATAGACAGATGTTGTAAGGACACTAAGAGACCACGGATGCCAGCCTAGACTACTACACTCAGAAAAACTTAATACCATAGATGGAGTAAACCAAATACTCTATGGCAAAACCAAATTGAAACATATATATCCACACATCCAGCCTTATAGAAAGCACTAGAAGGAAAACTCCAACCCAAAGAAGCTAGAAACACCCACAAAGCCACAAACAAGAGATAATTCCACAGAAGCAAACCCCAAAGAAGAGAAACACACACACACACAAAAGCATCAAAAGTAACAGGAATTAACAATCACAGGTCATTGTTTATTATTAGCTAAAATCAACTTAAGTTGGAACTTAATCACACCAAATTATAGCAATGTTAAATATGCTATATTTTATATACTATGCCATCAGTTTTTTAAACTACTGTGTTATAAATAAAACACTTTATTTAAAATAAGAAATTGTCTGATTTATTTCTCTTTAAATTCTGAGTCTTAGAACCAACTGATTATGAAAATAACTAACTGATTAGTTAGGACCTGATAGAGACAGAAGATATTTCTGTCCTACATTTTCTTGAATTACTAGCATAAAGAAAAAGGCAGACTATAGTGGTATAAGCATCATTCTTATGGTATACTTTAAATAAACAATTATCATTACTTTTTCATATTTTATTAATCTTATGAAGAAAATAAAACAAATGGCCCAGTAAAAGGAAAAGATGACAGGTAGTAATTAGGAGTGGAAAATTAATTTTTAAACATTCAGAAATCCTTAACTACAGTGATTACTTTGCTATGACTGAAGGAATATAAGTTATTAATGTGTTTGAAATAAAAGTAAAGAAAATCTGTTGGAACATCCGATAATAAACCAAAATTATGATGCCTATGTTGTCAAAAGCATAGTCAGGATGCCTCTTAAATTAACATCTATTTACTCCTACTTAGGGTGTCATTTTTACAAGCTATCAGAAATCACAGATACTATGTCTAATAAATACTTCCTTTGTATTAATAGTCTTATGCTTTGGGAATTCAAAGACTGTTTCACTTTCTTTTCTTGTTGCTCTGATAAAAAATACTCTGATAAATAAAATGTAAAGGAAAAGAGCGTTATTTTAGTTCACACTTCAAGGAACAGTCCATCACAACAAGGAAGTCAAAGCAACAGGAGCTTGAGACAGCTGGCCATGTCCATCCAATCAGGAAACAGAGAGGGAGGAACGCATACAGCCTTGTAGTCGGTTTGCTTTCATATTTAATATAGTCCATGGTCTCCTCCCTAGGGAATTGGTGCAACCCACTATTAAAATGGACCTTCTTACCTCAATTATTATCATTGAGATAACCTCCCAAATGCATTAAATTTCATAGGTGATTCCAGACCCTGACAAGCTGACATTTAACACTAACCATTACAAGTACCTTTTATGATATTTAAGGCACTACTTTGAATGTGATGTGATGTGGTGTGTGTGTGTGTATACCAAAATAATTTTCATATATGAGGTACTTAGATCTTTGGTCTTCTTCAATCGAATCGGCTGGGCTGCCTTTACACTTTCTCTTTTTTCATACTAAAACAACCCTGGACCCTTGTTTTTGTGGTCGGTGTCAAATATTGAGCAAGAAATCATCAATTAGAACTGACAAGTGATAAGAAGACACCAACTGCTAGACAGTTGTAAAAGCAGCAGGTCTGTTTCCCCAAAGAAATGGCAAAGAGAGCCTATGCTTTGAATAGGATGATCTGTTTCTAAAAAGATTACTTATAATAAAAGGTTTTCTCCCTCTTCATAAGGAATATAAACACAAACATATAAAAAAAAAATCACAAAGCTTCCTCTAGTTCTGTATGTCTCACTAACATGCTGACCCAAGTCCAAAGACAGAACTAGAAAGCTTTGATTAAGGTACACATAACAGAGACCTTCCTTGGGTTTCCCCCCATACACTCCCTTTACAGAGATAACAAATGAAAGTATTGTGGCTATATGCATCTGCTCTGCTCCAATTTATTCATTAGAAGAAATTCCCTACTGGGGCTGGCCTTCTTCACTCTTGCTTGGTGGTGAGATTCATGTTTGACACAGCCTTTTGGGAATATCTTTAAATTTTAAAATACACATACGCTTTTATCCTGACATTTGTATGAATATTTCTGTAGAACTGATTTTGAGAAAGAAATGTCAGCATGATGTACATACATATCCTAATGCTTAAAGCTGGGCCATGATGCTGTTACTTACTGAGCTAACACCAACATGGGGATGCTGTTGAATGGAGACCTTTCTGGAACACCAACATCAGATAGTCCATTTGAAACAGTGTTGTATTTAGTTCGCGGGTTCTGGGGCAGCCAGAGATCTGGGACCCACAGCTGCCGAGACTGCTTATCTGCGCCCGCCGCCCGGGTCTCTAGAAACAACTCAGACGCTTTATTTATTTCAGGCTGTTTGGCCTATGGCTCAGGCACATTGCTAGCTAGCTCTTACATTTTAAATCAACCCATTTCTATTAATCCGCGGGCCACGTGGCCCCGGCCCGTAGCTCACCGGTGTTCCTTACATGTCGTCTCTTGGGCGGCTTCCGCGCGGTCTGCCTCTAACTCCGCCCTGCTTCTCTTACCTAAGCTCTGATTTCTCCTCCTACCTATTCTACGTACCTGCCATGGCCCAAACCAGCTCCTTTATTTAAAGATACAGCACTCACAAATGCATTCCCACATTTCCCCCTTTTTCTCTAATCAAAAAGGAAGGTTTCAATTTTAACATAGCAAAATTACATATAACAAAATAGCTATTAAGCAAGAATTATAGTTACAATATCTAGTCTATTTGTATTTAGCAAAATTAAAGAAAATACTCTATCATCTACCTTATCTTTATGAATCTAAAGTTTTATATCTAATATATTTTTCAAATGACTAAGAAAAACTGTACATATAACTATCTAATCTTTAACTACATCAAAGACCACAGAAGGATATAATATTTACCTAAGTAAACCAGAAGTGCAAACGACTTCTAAAATCTAGAAAGGACAGAGATGACACCTATCTTCCTGGACAGTCACCCAAAGCTCCTTTATAAAGTTGGGGCATCCGTCTTCAGCCTATAGGCCTTGAGTCTCTTTTCATTTCAGTGAAGCAGGAAATCCGCTCTGTCCATTCTGGCACAGTTTATCCGTTGCTTCTCCTTGAGTCCTGAAGAATGTCTGACAGTTTTCTCTGTAAAGCAGGAACCTGAATGATGATCTTGGCTTGTTCTGCCAAAGTCCAGAGGTCATCTTCTTATGGAACCTGCATGTCCAGTTTAAACAGCATACTGTCAAGCAGTCAATATAAAAACAGTTTCTTCTCCAGTGGCTCACCATCACCACAAATAGATGAGACTCCATATGGAGTTTCTTCAATGCCCACCTTCCTGTTGAAGTAAATTAGTGCTGCCAGGTATAGACCTGTCTCACTGTCCAGAAAAGTCTAAGCTCTTAAAATATTTTAAATGCCATATTCTGTAGGTCTTAGAAGTATTTGAAGATTATCTATTTAATTGAAATATATCTTTGTATACTTAAAAATCCTAACTAACCTAACTATAAGTTTGATTATCAAAAGTGACTATTAACCTTTATTTCTTAATTATACACTACAATTTTAAAACAGTTACATGAACATCATACCTTAAACAAGAATAGAAAAACATATACAGCATAACAAAATTGACCTTAAATTTGTATCAATAAACCAAAATCTATACCAATGTAAAGCATTTTGAGATTAACAGCTGATTTCCTGATCTAAGTAAATTTAATAATCTAATTTTTAAAAAATCATTTATATACCATATCCCCCTTTTCTTCTTAGAAAGAGATTAACTATGACATTAACCATTTATAATGAAAACAAACATCTAGAAATAATATTTGGGGAATTTGGGCGTTGTTTTTCTATTACTACTTCCTGCTGATTAAGGGGCGTTGAAAGTCTCACGGTTGTTGAGGCTGAATCAGTCTGCAGCTCTGAAGCTGTTCTGGCCATCTCTTCTCATCAGAGGTTTTTTCAGGGGGTCTTGGTTGATGAAACCATATTTGTCTGGAAGCAATCCACAGGTTCTCATCTGTGGAAACAGAAACAGAACTCTTCTAAAGCAATAAATCCTTAGACACAAATTTCAAAATCAAAATACCTTTAAAATATACATTCTTGTTTAACTTAGTAGCCTTTGCAATCCATTGTCTTTTTGCAGTTAGCTCATTAACAGTTAAAAAATTAAAAGAAAACACAATAACAACCAAAATCCAGATTTTGTGTCTATTTTCTATCTTTACGTGGCTTATTATATTTTTATCACTCTATTTCTCGCTTTAAAAACTTTTTCTAACCTCTTTATTTTCTCTCTGAAGCCTATGTACCTTTTACAAACATTGTAACCCGTTTACAGGTTTTCTTTTTATCTGAATCTGTTTTATTGTGAATCCTTAATCATCTTCTAACCTTAAGAGCTTTTAAAATACATTCTCCAAAAAGAAGCACAGTTTTTGCAAATTAGGCGGAATCACTAAGTTTTCTTAAACGGACCGTAAACAGAGCACACCTAAGAAAATGCTGCCACGAAGAAAATTTGTTTCTCTTTTGTTCAAAATAAGCAGAAATCTAAAATCAATCACGTTACTGAGTCTTTTGTTAGTTTTCAGGAACCCGCCTGATTGTAGCTCACACTGCCTGTCGCCAGCCCGCCGCTGGCGCCATTTTGAGTGTGACCCGGACCATGCTTTGTTTGTACAAAGACCCGATTTACATACACAATTTGGAAGCTGCCTTTGATCAGTTTCTGCGATCTAGAACTCTTTTTAATCTTTGTCAGGCTCTAAGTGGATAATCGGCCCACGTTGGATGCGCCATCTGTTGTAGAGAGTTTTCTCGGGTCCCAGACAGCAGCCCCAGGGCGTGGGCGTTGGGCGCCAGATGTAGGCGGAGCTTACCCACAAGGACACAAATACTCTATAGATATTTATTAGAATATAAACCAACACTCACGGTACAGGTAACCAAGTACAATAGGGACCGAAGTCTGCAGATGGACGGACGAAGGGGTCCTTCCTCCAGCAGCCAGGAACCAGGAAGAGAGCGTGTCGTATCCGCAGACCCTTTTTAATGGGCTTTTCCCCTGCCCCCTTCAGGTCGGGGGTCCCGGTGCTCTGTATAAATGTCCCTTGACCTTGTCAGCTGACACCTGAATCCCACAACAAAACAGTGATGAAGGACGATTATAAAAGCCAAGAGAAAACTTAAAGAACAATTCCCCAAGTCACCCAGCTGAACCTCACACTCTGTAGGTCCTTCCTTGTGATGGAAATGGTCCATACGACTGCATGTTATGAGTAGTCTCTATTATTTCAACAGGCAGTACTTGTAGTAAATAGTACAAACTGTTTGTGTGCGAATATGAACACAGTTTCATAAGTTACAACATATTCTTTTTGTCAAATAGTCTCTTTTTTAGATTGTAATATAATTACATTTCTCCTTTCCTTTCCTCCCTCCAAATCCATTTACATACCCTTTTCTACTCCCCTTTGAATTTATGGCCTCTTTTTACACTAGTTGCTATTGAATGGATATATATATATATGTATATATATATATATATATTTACATTTAGTAATAACCTATAAGCCAGCTTAATACTTATTAAATATGTAGACACTCTTTTGGGGATAAAGAAGGTATAGAATTGTTAATGGTAAAAGAAATGCCTAAAATTTGCTGTCACATTGGATGAAAGAATAAGCAAGTTAAATATCAATTACAAAGAATAAGATGCTATCTATTAAAGAGAAGCAAGCAAGTTTGTGCTTCTGAAAAAGATTTTGGGAAAAATCTGCAACAAATACTTAACAGTGACACAGGAAGTTATACAAAGGAAAAAGCCACATGTCAACTCCTGCACATCCATATTGTTTAAATTTTTACTGTGTTTTATAAATACTGCGATGTTCATTTAGAAAAGATTCTTTCTCATACAATATACTATGATTTGATATAGTCCCCTCCCTCTACTCCTTCCGGTTTCTCCCACAACGCCCCCCCCCCACCATTCTGGATGCACTTCCTTTCTGCTTCTCATTTAAAAAGAACAGGCTTCAAAGAGGTAACAAGCAGTCACTAAAGAATCCCATAGAAACACTAAACTGAAAGCTATAACATGTGCTTAAAGAACCTGCTGTAGACCCATGTCAGCCATGTGCTTGCTGCTCAAATGATTTAGAGGGACTTGTTCTCCTAGTGCCCTCCGTCCAATCTGGCTCTTACATTCCTTTGGCCTCCTCTTCCATTGAGGTTCCCTGAGCTCTGAGGGGTGGGACTTGATGGAGACTTCTCCTTTAGAGCTCCATGTTATCTCTGCATGTCTTCTTTGGTTATCTGGATTTGTTCCCATCTACAGCAGGAGGAATCTTCTCTGATGATAGCCAAATAACACACTGATATATGAGTATAGCAGAGTATCATTAGGTATTGTTTTAAGTGTTACTTTCTTTAGACTAATCGTATTTGGTTTTTCCTTAGGTTCTTGGTCAACCAAGCAGTATTGGGTATGGATTCCATCATACAGAGTGTGCTTTAAGGACTATTGGAAAGTGGATGGTCACTTCTATAGGTTCTGTGCCAACACTGTCCAAGCATATTTTCAGGCAAGACAAATTGTAGGTCAAAGGTTTTGTGACTGGGTTGGTGATCATGTTTCTCTTTTGGTAGCTTGCAGATTATATCCACATATCGAAGACACTAGAACATGGGGGTGAAGTCTCCATGTGGGCACCATCTAGGTTTCTCCATATTTAATGAGTTTTGGCAATGAGGACTCACTCTCAGTTTGTAGAGCAACTCTTTATCTTAGCAACAGCCTGGGTTATTTGGGGATTTCTATGGGACCCCTTTGGCCAACAACTCAATCGAATACAACCCAGTCTTCTGGAAGCCTCACCTTACAAGAGACAGCCAGTTAAGACTCTGTATCTACTTTTACTAGGAGTTCTCATTAGGATCATCTTCATACATTCCAGAAAATTTTAACTGCCCTAAATTTCCACTCCACCTCCAAGTGCCCCCAGTTCAAGTCATCTGTATCTGTCCTATATCCTCTACCCTATCTCCCCCACCTCATCTCCCTGATACTCCTGTCTCCACCTGCTCCCAGTCCATCCTTGAAATCTATTCTATTTCTCCCTCCCAGGAAGACCCATGCACTCTCCCATAGCCCTTAACTTTTCCTAACTTCTCCGAGTAAAGAGGTTGTAGCTAGGATATCATTTACTTAAAAGTTAGTAGTCATTTATAAGTGAATATAGCCATACTTATCTTTTCACTTTCATAAGGATTCATTTATTAATTGGTGACTTTAGTGCCTGTGCATTTCAGACAATCATCTCCTGTGCCAATGAGTTTAAGGCTATTCCCCACTTCTTCTGCCAAACTTAATGGATCTGGTTTTATGTTGATGTTTTAGATCCATTGGGAGTTGAATTTTATTCAGGAAGATAAGTATGATTCAATTTACATACTTCTACATGCAGTCATCCACTTTGACTAGCATGATTTGTTGAAGATGCTATAATTTTGACAGTGTGTATTTCTGAATCTTTTAATCAAAACTTGGGTGTCCATAGGTCTGTGGGTTTATGTCTGGGTCTTTATTTCAATTCAATTGATCAATGCATCTGTGTTTATGCCAATATCATGTCATTTTTACCACTAAAACTGTATAGTGTAGCTTGAAATCAGGAATAGTGGAACCTCTAGCAACTTTTTTGTTGTTCAGGATTGTTTTAGCTATCCTATTCTTTTTGTGTGTTTATACATGAAGTCTATGATTGTCCTTTGAATGTTTGTGAAGAATTGTGTTGGAGTTTTAATGGGATTGCATTAAATCTGTATATTTCTTTTGGTGGGGTGGTTATTTTCAATTTGTAAATCCTACCAATCCATGATCTTGTGAAGTTTTGCATCTTCTAATATCTACTCCAATTTCTTTCTTCAGAGACTTGAAGTTTTGTCATACAAATGCTTTACTTGCTTGGTTAGAGTTACCTTAAGAGATTTTATATTACTTGTGGCTATTGAGAAGGGTGCTACTGTCCTGATTTCATTCTCACTCTATTTGTCATCAGTATAGGAGGCCTTCTGATTCTTTTTAGTTAATCTTGTAGTCAGCTACTTTGCTGAAGGTGTTTATTAACTGTAGGAGATCCCTAGTAGAATTTTTAGGATCACTTATGTATACTATTATATCATCTGTCAGTAATAATACTTTGACTTCTTCCTCCCCATTTTCATCCCATTAATGTCCTTCAGTTGTCTTACTGCTCTAGCTAATACTTAAAGTACTTTGTTAAATAGATATGGAGAGAGTGGCGTCTTGTTCCTGAGTTTGGTGGAATATATTTGATTTTTTTCTCCATTTAATTTGATGTTGCCTGTAGGCTTGTTATAAATTGCCTTTATTCTGCGTAGGCATGTCCCAGGTATACTTTTATCATAAAGGAGTATTGGATATTGTCAAAGGCACTTTTTAAACATCTAATGAGATGACCATGTCAAGTTTTATCTTTCAGTTTATTTTTCAGTTTATGGTGAACTACATTGGCTGATTTCCTATAGAGCCATCTCTACATCTCTGAGATGAAGCCTATTGATCTTTATAGTGTGTTCCTGGGATTGGTTTGTGAGTATTTTTTTGAATATTTGTAATAAGAGATTTCTGGCCTGGCCTAGCCCCAAGGTTCCAACCTGCCTGCAGCCACCTTGCCCCCCAAATGACTCTCAGTCACTTAATATTAATTGCATGCTTTTCAACCTATGGCTAGGACTTATTGCTAATTAAGATCTCTCGTCTTAACTCGACCCATTTCTATTAATTTCTCTTGCCACATAGCCCATGGCTTACCTATTTCTTTACATCTTGCTCCTCTGGCAGCTGGATCTCATCTCTTCCTGACTCTGTACTCCTTCCTCTTCATCTATGCTTGGATTTCCCATATACCTTTAAGATGCCTGCCATAGGCCCAAATGGTCCCTTTATCAACCAATGATATACACATCATACAGAAAGACATCCCACATTGAATATTTTTGTATCTATATATATATAAGCAAAATTGGCTTGTAATTCTTTCTTCAGTGTATTTTTTTTGTGTGGTTAAGGTATGAGGGTAACTGTAGCCTCAAAAAATTAGTTTGGCAATGTTTCTTCTTTTCTTTTTCTTCTGTTTCTATTTTGTGAGATAATTTGAGGAGTTATTGAGGTTAGCGTGCTCTTCTAAGATAGTTGGTTAGAAATGTGTGTGAAAATCATTTACCCATGGGCTTTTTTGGGGGGGAGGAGACTTTTAATGATTGCTTCTATTTACTTAGGAGTAATAGGTAATGGGTCTATTTAAAGTATTTACCTTAGTCTTGGTTAGTGTTATCTATTGAGAAAATTATCTATTTTATTTAAATTTTCCAATTTAGTAGAATACAAGTTTTTAAAGTATGACCTAATGATTCTCTGATTTTCTCAGAATCTGTTATATTCCTTTTCTGTTTCTGATTTTCTTTGTTATGTCCCTTTTTATTTATGATTTTCTTAATTTAGATATTATCTTTATGTCTTTCTGTTAGTTTAGATAAGGATTTGTCTATCTTGTTATCAAAGAACCAAGTCTCTATTTCATTGATTCTTCATATTATTCTCTTTGTTTCTGTTTTGTTGATTTCAGCCCTGAATTTGATTATTTATTGCCATTTACTCATGGGTTTGATTATTTATTTTTGATCTAGAGCTTCTAGATGTGCTGTCAAGTTGCTAGTATGAGCTCTTTCCAGTGTTTTTATGAAGGCACTTGGTGCTATGAATTTACCTCTTGACACTGCATTCATTGTGTTCCTTGAGTTTTGGTGTGTAATTCTAGAACATCCCCCATTTCTTTCTCATTTTTTCTTGACCCAGTTTCATTCAGTAGAGACCATTTTGAGTTTCCTTTCCATAAGTTTGTAAACTTTCTGTTGTCTCTGTTGTTGATCTTTAGCTCTAATCTTCGGTATGCTAGGAAACAGGGAGTTATTTCAATTTTCTTATAACAGTTAGAACTTTCTTTCTGAGAAAATAAGTCATAGATTTTGGAGAAATGTCTGTGAAGTGCTGAGAAGAACGTGGATATTCTTTTGTGTCTTAGTGAAGTGATTTATAAATATCTGTGATATCTATTCAGCTTATAAAGTCTGTTAGCTCCAATATTTCTGTTTAATTTCTTCCTAAATGACCTGTCCATTAATGAGAGTGAGAGTTGGGTATTGAAGTGTTCCACAATGTGTGACAGTCAATGTATGATTTGGGATTTAGGATTTTGTTTTTGTTTTGCTTTTCAAATTTGTGAGTCCTTGCATTTGGAGCACAGATATTAAAAGATGAAATATCATCTTGGTGGATTTTTTTCTTTGATGAAAACGAAGTGTCCATCCCCCTCTCTTTTGATTAATTCTGGTTTGACACTTATTTTGTTAAATATTAGAATGTCTACACCAGTTTGCTTCTTAGGTCCACTTAGTAAGAAAATCCTTATTCAGCCCTTTGTTCTGAGGTAATATCTATCTCTAGTGTTGAGGTGTGTTTCTTGTATGGACCACAAGGATAGATCCTGTTTTTGCATCCATTCATTTATTCTTTGTCTTTTTATTAGGGAATTGAGTCCATTGATACTGAGAGTTATTCATGATCAAAAATTGTTAATTTCTAGTATTTTGTTGTATCTTTTAATACAACTTTTAGAATATTGATCAAAAATGAATCTTTTTTAAGTAAGTTGCTTCATGCATTTCAATGCAGCTATAGAAATATACTTAATACATGTGTGACTGAGAATTCTTTTCTGACTCAATTTCCTGATTTATTAAAGCACTTGTGTTGCACTCCTAAAAACTTCATGTATATTACCCTTTTAAATAATTCTTTTAATTTTTGAGCTTGCCATATATTTATATAAAGTTTATTTATAATATTCACTGATCACTACTTCCCATCAACTCCTCTTAGGTCTCCCACCATAGATTCATTCTTGCTTCATATCTTCATATTTATTTTATCAATAACTCACAAGTCCAATTAGTGATTCATGTATGTGTGTGCATGTGTGTGTGTCTGTGTGTAGTCATCCATTGAGTCATGAGTAGCCTACCAGTAGCCACATCCACAAAGAAAAGTAGCTCTTCTTCCCTTAATTGCCTGAGATTGCAATTACTCCTGTAATGGGGGGGGGGGCTCAGAGGCACTTCCACTATCCTTGCTAGAATTTTTACAGATTCCATCATGTAACCACAACTGCCATGAGATGATGCATTCAACAGCCATGTACCATCCAGAAGTCAGAACTTCAGAGCTCTCCTTCCTTCTCATCCACTGGTTCCTACACTCTTTTAGTTTCCTCCACTGTGACCTCCCTTGTTCATTGGATTTTTGGAGGTTGATATGTATGAACAAGTACAGATGAGAGGTCAGGTCTTTATACTTTGTACATTAACCATTTATGAATCTCTACATCAGTCACTACCACTACAAAAGCTTCTCTAAACAAAGTTAATAGAAGAACCTATCTATGGGTATAAACTTAAATGTTTATAATGTAGTTTGAAAGCAGGGTTATTTAATAAAACAACATAGATTCACCCTAGAGCATATGATCTTCCAAGCGATAGGTTTTAAACCAGGTATATGATAGTATCAAGCATAAAATCCCTTCTGTGGAGCAGGTCTCATATCTAATTATAAAATGCTTGGTTGCCCTAATAACTACTACTATATCAGCGAATACATCACCAGTAACAAGTTGATATAACAACAAGCACTGAGTTATTATTCATCCTTTCCCAGCATCCTACATAGCACCTTGGCACTATATAAGTCAACAAATATAAAGTTAGTTTGGTTAATTTCTCCATAGTGTGCATTCAAGGGGAGAGGTGCCTTCATAAATAGGGTTTTACCATCTAGTTGTGGTATGCCACCAAGAACAATGACTTGTGTTATTTGGGGTGCCTCTGGTAACTCCCTATCCAACAATTTATACAAAGGTATTCTGTGCTTGGCATTGAGGCTTTTACTTAATAACCTGTATCTTCTTGGAGTAGAATTATCTACCCATACATATACACACACATACACACACACAGAGTCAGATACATATATAAATTATAAAATATTATTACAAACTAAAGGATTTCCACAAAGCTTCTTTGTGTATACGTAGTTTTGAACCTTGAAAATGAAATGTCCCCATAGGCTCACATGTTTGTATATGTGGTTTTCAGAGTATAATAGTGTAGGTCCAAGTTTCTGTCCCACCAGTATCTCCAAAATATACAGAAGCTGCTTCCCAAATTATCACACAGAGGCTTACATTATTTGTAAATGCTCTGCCAGTTCTTTATGCTTATTACTAACAACCTCTTACATTTAAATTAACCCATAATTTTTATCGATGTTTAGCCGCATGGCTTGGTACATTTTCATCTTGCTTCCTCTGCACCTGGCTGGTGATTCCTGACTCTACCCTCCCTCTTCCCAGCATTCTTATCTTGATCACCTTGCCTATACTTCCTGCCTGGCATTTTGTTAAACTAATTCAAGTTACAAATTTTTATAGTGTGTAGGGGGATTATGTTGTTCCATTGTAAATAATTGTCCCACCCACTGGTTTAATAAAAAGCACTGATTGGCCAAAGGCAGGCAGAAAGTTTGGGCAGGCCTAACCGACTAAGAAAACTCTAGGAACAGAAAGAACAGAGTAGAAATGCCACAGAGACTCCAGAGTTGGGAGAGGACAACTATACTGCTCTGAGAAAAGGTACCAAGCCCCATGGCTGAACAGGATAAGAATCATGAGTTAGTTTAAGGGTAAAGAGTTAGCAAGTTATATGCCTGGGTCTTAGGCTGCTCAGCCTAAAATTAATGGAAGCATCTGTATGTCTCTGCGGGTTTGCGGGTCACAATCTTGAGGCTAGGCCCGAAAGTCCAGGTCAGAAACCTCCTACTACAATAGTGTATAAGAGTATTGATTTCTCCCTTTTTGTTTAATTAAAAAGAAAGTTTTTAACTTTAACATAGTAAGATTAAAAACAACCAAAATAGTTATTACGTAAGAATTATGGTAATACTATCTAACCCATTTGCATTGGCAAAATTAGAGAAAATGATCTTATCTTGGAGAGTTTAAAGTTTTGCATCTAATTTAATTTTTATTGTAAGTAAGGAAAGCTATAATTATAACTATTTAGTCTTCAACTCCATCAAAGACACCAAAAAAGCAAAATGTTACTTAATAAGGACAAGGACATTAGGCTGCCTGGGAAGTCACCCAAAGTTCCTCTGTAACATGTGGCATGCATCTTTGGCCCACAGGCCTGGTATATCTAATAGACTTTTTCTAGAAGCAGAAAATTTTGAAGGGCTATCCTACCTTGTTTTGGCAAAGATCAGCAGTTGCCTTTCTTTCATCCTCTTAGTCCAGTTTGGACAGTAACTGTCAGCAATTAAGGGCAGCTTCTTTGCCCACATGGCTAGCTTTTGCCATAAAGAAAACAAACTACATATGGAGTTTCTTCAATGCTTATCATTCTCTTTAAAATAACTGGTGCTGCCAGAAACAGACATGTCTCACTTTCCAGAAAAGTCTAAGTTCTAAAACCATTTTAAATACAATACTATTTAAGTTTTTTTTAAGTGTTTGAAAATTGTCTATCTGAAATATATGTCTGTGTGATCTTGAATATGTACCTAACATGATTCTAAGTTTGCTATTATAGATAACTCTTAATCTGTACTTCTGAATTATATATTACATATTTAGTTGAGCTTCATAAACACCATCCCTTAAATAAGAAAGAATATACAGACAGTGTAACAGAAATAATTTTAAATTTATATCAATGATCTAAAATCCATACTGATGAAAAACATCCTGAAATTAATAGCTGAGTTCTTTTTGGGTTAAAGTAGATTCAATAATATATTCTATTATCTTATTTCTCCATTCCCTCTTTTTCTTTTATAGAATGTGATTCCTGGATCTGATTTCCTTTTTCTAACTGCTTTTCTGACCATTACCAATAACTACTTGTAACCAATACCCCTAAACAATGACAAATACCCGTAATTTATTTCTGAGAATGTGGGCATAGTTCTCTAGCCTACATCCTGCTGATTGTGGGCACTGATAATCTTTAAGAGGAAATGGAGAAACTTCAGGATAATGGTTAAGTCTTTGCTGGAGTAGTATATGAGGCTGGATCATCTCAGCCAGCAAGCAGCCTTGAAGTTCTTTTAGATGCAGAACTCAGAGAAAACTACAAGAAAAATGTTCTGTGTAGCTGGAAGTTTTTCTGTGTCGTGGAGCCCAAATAAATGCATAGAGGCTTATATTAATTTCACAGTTTGGTGTATGGCTCAGACTGTTCCTAGCTAGCTCTTACATCTTAAATTAACCCATTTCTACTAATCTAAGTAGTGTTAATGTGTATGGTGGTTTACCTGTACAGTCACATCTTGTTTTAGGGGTGGCTAGATATATCCCAGAGTCTGTCATTCTTTTCTCTGTATCTCTGACCTGCCTTGTTCTGTCCTGCCTTGCCATAGGTCATAGAAGCATTTTTTATTAACTAATGGTAGCAACACATAACCATAGCATACAGAAATACTATCCTAAATGGTGCTGCCGTGTGGGTCATTTACATCCACATGAAGCCTGAGAAAGCTTATAAAGGGTTCTAGAGCACAGAGATGAAGCTAAAAATAGCTTCTGAGTTGTGTCTCTCAAGTAGACTGTATACAGAGACATCTTGGCATAGCATGTGAGCTTGAGCTACAAAATGTTGGGCTTGTGGTGTGAATATTTGCTCTGAGAAAAGGTACCAAGCCACGTGGCTAAACAAGACAAGAGTAATGGGTTAAGATGAAAGAGACAGCAATATGTCTGAGCCATAGGTCAATGAGCATGTAGTTAATATAAGCCTTGGTGTGATTATTTGGGCCTAAGCAACAGCAAGGCTTCAAGCAGGTCTGAACCTCAGGGCTGGGCCAAAAAGGCTGGGCCAGAAACTTATTACTACACCATCCCATAGTACTAGTTACTATTACAATTCTCTCATATCTTGGCTAAGAAAATATTAAGTACTAGATTTAGATACTTTGGGACAATATAGCTTCTGGAGTAGTCTTTGTAACTTACCACTTACCTATGATCTAAACATTAATTATATTTCCTACTTGACATTGTTCTTATTGGTTTTAGTCCCATTTTTATGATATTACCCTTTCTTTTTTCTTAACAATACTTGATAATCTTACTGTATAATTCTTTTTTGTATCAGGCTTACAACCTTCTAATTCAGACAAAAAAGAGGAAGTATAGTAAGTATTCACTCCACCCATGACCTTGGGCTATCTGGCTCAATACAGGCAGTCCTCCTTGCTGGTCTCCTGACCTCTTAATAGGGAAAGGGGGAAGGAGTCACCTTCTTTCTTGAATATGGAAGGCTTTATGATGCATGGTTTGGTAGCCTAGCCTGGAGCTTTCTCTAAGAAATGAAGAAGCAATAGTGTTGCTTCATTTTGTATTCATGATTGTGATCCCGATTTACTCCCTTAATAAACAAATCTTCTCAGAAATCGATGGATTTCTCTCATTAGCTCTGAGTTGTTGGATCATCTGGGTCATCCATTCCTATTGTAGATTTTTCAGGTAGTCTTTCTTGATCAAATCTTATTTTTTTTAACCGAAAATCAACTAGACACAAAAAATATAACCTCTTCTCCAAAGTAACATATCCTTTGACTTGGAGTAACCTAGCAACATTATAATCAAATGTCTCTTAGCAGCTGTTTCTCTCTCCTCAACAGTCAAACAATTCAAAGACAATATAACAACATGCTGGATCCAGTCTCCCTGTGTATTTTCTATCTTAACACAGCTTTTGAATATTATTTTAATCCTTTTTAAGGACTTTATTATTTTAAAATTATATACTTCTTTTTTGTGACTTCTTTTTATTCTTCAAAGCATATGTATATTTTTAAACATACTGTAAACATTTAGAGAGGTAGGGTTTGAGGGGGCTCTGAATCTGTTTTAACCGCATATTCTTATCTTCTTTCTGACCACTTGAGTCTTTGAACTGCTAAGCAGTGTGACTAGAACCTCTGTCTCTGTCCTGGTAGCTGGTTGCACCCTACCTGTTTCCCCAAGATACCAGATTTATGATAAAGGCACTGGCAAGAGCCATGTTCATGGCCCCAACCCTGGGAAGCTTCTGGGACCATGCTGTCATTGAGCAGCATGCCATTGCCCACTGCTAACTTAACAAGACTTCTCAAAAGAGACATGCTGGGTTTTGTTGCTACCACTGGGCTAGCAAGCTGTTTCTTAAGGAAGCCATACCTCCCCTTGCTGTTAGTTTAAGAAAAAAAAAAAAAAAAAAAACTACTCCCAAAAAAGACAGTTACCAAGGAACCAAATTTGACTCCATTGTGTGTGTGTGTGTGTGTGTGTGTGTGTGTGTGTGTGTGTGTGTGTAAGTCTACCCCTTCCTGGTTCTGACTAGAACTGTCTGCTCTGTGTCCACATCAGTGTGACTTGTGCCTCCACTACCACACTTACTCCACCAATTGACTGAAAATTTCTGAACACATGAGGCAAGTCCCGCCTCTCCTAAGTTGCTCTTCTAAGTTAAGTATCTTTGTTTTACCTTGGGGTCCACTGTTATAACCCTAAACACAGAAGGGTGAACTCCAAAAGTGTGTGACTCCTGCTTGTGCCAGACTACTCAGTATTGCATGGAGGTAGATAAAAGGCTTGCCTGACCAGCAATTCAAAACCCACTGTGCCTTGAGGCTCTGCCATCAAATTTCATGAGGTCTTATCCTGGTCCTTTTCCTGGGTTCATATAAAAGCTATATAAAATGTTGAAAGTCATAGTGATTTGTGGGTGAGGTAGATGAAGAGTGGGCTGGCACACAGCTAAGAATTCAGCCCAGATGGCAGAAAGACATAGCAGAATACAATGGTGGACAGGAGCTTCGTGTGATGCTAGGTTCCATCTCTACCTTTCCCCTTCCTACTTCCGTTATCTTATTGGACTTCAATTCCAAAAGATGAATTTAGGAAAAAAAAAAAAAAGATTAGTGAGACATTGGCTAAATAACATTAAACTCCAAACCTGCAGGTCCTCTGACTGCAGGGTTCCCCATAAACCTGTGTGAGTCTGTGGTCCGTGGGGCTAGTCCTGTCTTGACACCACACTGCACCCAATATATGGTTGGTAAGAGATAGTAAGCCATTTTATAACAGAGCTTATAATTACTCCAGTTCAAATTTCTCAAGTGTCTTAGATATTAGAGAATTGTGAAGCCTGATTTTTATGTCATGAAATACTGCATATATAAGTAGGTAGGTTGATAAGTAAGTGAGCAGATGGTAGATGACAGATTGATAATTTCTAGTTTGCAAAAATATAAAAACATTCTCATTGTATAACTCTCCCCTAGATATGTATTATGTCTGAGTCGTCCAGCCCACACCTTGTCTGTGAACAAGTTTTTCCTATTGTTCTTTTGAAAGGGAAAAGCTTTTTAGTTTTTAATCTTTGTTTTAATTTTGTCTTTATTGGCTTTTATTGTTCTATTACTACTTTCAGGAACTGTTTTTCTAATGTGCTACAAGAGACAGAAATTTCCACTATTTTATTATTTCTGTTTTAACCCTCAAGCCATCTGTTGCTGGAGCAACTTCTCAGAGTTTAAGAGCTCATGTTGCTCATATAAAGAACCCAAGTTCAGTTTCCAGGCACCTACAAAAGGCAGCTCACAACTGCCTAAAGTCCAGCACCAGGAGATTTAACGCCCTTTTCTGGCCTCCATGAGCACTCACAGGTTAAGTTATTACCAGTTTTGATTTCTTTTTTTGATCAGAAGTATATGAGTATGTGCCCCAATTTTCAAGTTAAGACATTTCTGAGTTATTTAAAGTTGATTTATTTTTTAATATAAGTCTACTCACACTAAAATCTATTACTACAATTGTTATTTTGAATTCTTTGGGACTAACTACATGATCAGATGTTGTGAATGTTCAACATATATACAAACAAGTATATTATCTCATAAAATTGCATAACACACATACTTGACAAGTTATTGAGTGAATTGTTAAACTCCTCTTTGATCTTAATTGTTTTGATGGGTAGGATGTTTGTTGTTTCAGAATACACTAGTCTTCTGGTCAGAAACTAGTATAGTTGTCCATGGATGGTAGTGTCTGTGCTTCTGGTGGTCTCTTATATGTAAGATTAGGTTTTTTAGAAATAAAAATAATGAAGGAGCTGAGAGTTTTTCACATAGTCCCTTATGCAGTTGAGAAACTGCTATTTCAGGCTTTGGATTCAATTTATTTTTTTACTCTTTAATTATTTAGGGTTTAAATAAAGTTGTAGATCTTGGCTTACATTTTAAACAAAAGTTGTTTCTTCTAACAACTATTCACTATTCTTCTACATAATCTAAATTATTTACTACTTATTGGAAAATCATAAAACAAAAAAACAAACTCAATTACCCTACTCCACAGACAGTATCCTGGAATGGACACCACCTGCTCCTTTCTTATTCTATCTGAGTTCCACAACATTTGTAATACTCTAATTTCTTCAACACTTGTCCTTGATTCTCTAATGTATTCTGTAACATGCATTTAAGCACCCTTAATCTCAGCATCAAACTATATTCTCTATGATTCAGCATATCAGCTATGGTGCTCTAGTATGCTTTTGGTATTCAATTTCTGTATTGCTGCTTAATATTAGCAAAAATAAATAGCACATGAATTATATCCCCAAACCCCAGGCACAGTAGTCCTGCTTTCTTAAAATGCAGATTGGCGGGAGTTATCAGAGGTCACCATATACAGGTCCTCAGAGGATGAGGCCTTTAGAGACAATCATTTCTAAATTGGAAGTGACATTTCCATTTGCACACTGTCTCCTTGAATCCTTGCTGTTATGGTTTAAGTCTGTAGCATCCTTCAAAATCTCATGTGTTAATGGATTGAATGCTAACTGATGGGCTTTTGGAAAGTGATTGGATCTTGGGGGCTCTGACCTAATGCATGGATTAATTCCTTGATGGATTCATGATACAGTGGCATTGTTGAGAAGTGGTAGAAATTCAGAGTTGGCCTTCAGTGGAGGAAGTAGGTTATTGGGTTGTTTGGGTATTTGTCACAGTGACAGAAGACTGAAGGAAATACTTGCTAATGAGGAGACAGCTATTTTGAATAGTGAAGTAAAAACTCTCATGATAGGAAAAGAGCCTTGCTATTTATAGTTTTGTGCCTTGAGAACTAAATTTCATACATTTATGGTGCCTCCTCAAATTATATGTCAAACCATGTAGTTTTTATTGGATTATCTCTGTGACTCAGTACACTTTGAGGGATTCCAGGACTTATAGCATGAAATAGTAATTTATTACTTGTGGTTTCACTTTCTGCCCTTCAGTTGACTGTACTCCACAGTGGTCCAAAAATGCAAACACAAAACCTCCAGAAAAATACAATACTCTTTAGAATTGCACCCCACTTTCAATGATTCAATGAAATCTCACAGCATTTTGTTCTGTTAGAACTAGAACCCGAATCATTCTTTTGTGCTGTATATCCTCACATTGTATGTACTACATGGCTCCTTGCCTTGTACATCCCCACACATTGTATGTATCAGCTGGCTGCTCATCTTTTCAGAGTGGCTTCAGTTATTACTTAATCTGTTACGGTTTCACAGTGTTTATGTTCAAGCAACTTAATTTCACTTCAAAACAACCCCAACAACAAAAGTAAGAATGTTAAAAATTAGTGTTACAGGGTATTGTTCTAATTGTTCTACTTTATGAATGTTCTTAATCTCTTCTTTTGCCTAATTTGTAATTTAAACTTTATCCTGGATAAAGCTTACATCACGTGTTAGAACAAAATCAGAGTATTTTAGGATTCCAGGCATTTACTGAGATCTTACAAGTATTCACTGGAGATAAAAGGAGACCACTGCATTATCTAAGTTCCTCTATCAATGCATTGGGAATATACATGCTTATAACCTTTCCAGGAGGCTATTACTTTTAACAACAGATATGGACAGAAGGAGCCAGAGCAAAGTACAGGTAGTGGCCACAGGATATGTCTTAGATGGAATAAAGTATAACTAAAAATCCTTAGAAGAATTCCACAAATATAAAGTATCTTTACATATTCACTCACTATCTTATGATAGTTATAGTACAAATCAATGATTTATTGAAAGCCTTTTCATAGACTAGCTACAGTACACCTCACTAAGTTTTGACAATAAGCTGTGAATACTGCAAATAGAGCATAATCCCATCCACATTATCAAAGAAATCTTTATTTATTTTGGAGAGGAAGAATTTATTCAAGTCACAATTTCAAATCACATTCCATTATTTCAGGGATAGCCAAGAAAGATCCTCAGCAACTGGTGGCATCACATCAACAGTCAAGAGCAAAGGGAATAGACGTTCCCTTGCTTCATGGAGTTTGTCCTGTCAGCTTTCTCTACTCTTTTTTGTATTTTATTAGATAGATAGATAGATAGATAGATAGATAGATAGATAGATAGATACATACATACATACATACATACATACATACATACATACATACACACAATCATGCATACATACATACATAGATGATAAATAGATGATTGATAGACAGATGATAATGATGATAGATAGATTTTATTTAGAAGTTTTGTAACTTACCTTCAAGTGTTCCCCATCCCTCCTCTCTTCACAGTCATCCCCCAGTTTCCACCACCCCAATCCCATCATTTTCTCAAAGAGAGTAAGGACTTCCAGTCTGGCAAATTAAGTTAAGACCAGCTTCCCAACCCCGTCAAGTATTAAAGCTGAGTAACATGTTCCTCTGTAGAAAATGGGCTCCAAGAAACCAGTTCATACACTAGGAATAAATTCTAATCTCACTTCCAGAGGCCCCACAAACTGCTCATGCCTTTTGACTGTCATCCACATTCAGAGGGTGATATGGGAATGCCCTTCTTTATGCTGTGAATCTCAATCTTTGAATAAAGGAGCTGTTTTGGGCCATGGCGGGTACCGTAGAATAGGTAGGAGGAGAAATCAGAGCTTAGGTGGGAGAAGCAGGGCGGAGTCGAGACAGATCGAGCCAGCCGCCCAAGGAACAACATGTAAGGAACACGGGTGAGCCACGGGCCGGGGCCACGTGGCCCACGGATTAATAGAAATGGGTTGATTTAAGATGTAAGAGCTAGCTAACAATGTGCCCGAGCCATAGGCCAAACAGCATGAAGTTAATAGAAGCGTCTGAGTCGTTTCTAGGGGCCTGGGCAGTGGTGCGCGGATAAGCGGTCCCTGGCAGGTCTGTGGGTCCGGGACCTCTGGCGTCCGGGACCCGAGAAAACCCACTACAACAAGAGGGCTCACTTCAGTCCCTTGTAGGTTCCCCAGCTGTCATTTCAGAGTCAGTGAGCTACCAATAGCTTGGGCCAGCTATCTCTGTGGGTTTTCTCATCAGGATCTTGACCCATTTGCTCATATAATCTCTCCTCCTTCCTCCTTGTCTTCTACTGGACTGGGAGCTTGACTCAGTACTTAGCTGTGGATTTCTGCATCTGTTTCCATAAGTTGCTGGATGAAGGTTCTGTAATGACAGAGTGGTCATCCATTTGATTATAGAGGAATGCCAGTTTAGGCACCCCCTTCACTATTGCTTGAAGTCTTAACCAAGGTCATCTTTGTGATTTATTGGGTATTGCTCTAGCACCAGGTTTCTCTCTAACCCCATACTGACTCCCTATATCGAGATCTATGTCTTTGTTCTCCCTCTTTTTCTCTTCCATCCCATTCCCTCATGTTCTCTTCCCACCTCCTCTTGTCCACTTCTTCATAATCCCAATTTACCTAAAAGAACTTTTCTATTTCCCCTTCCCAGTGGGATCTACGGATGTCTCTCTTAAGTTCCTCATTGTTACTTAGCTGCTTGGGAGCTATGAGTTGTGGCCAGGTTATCTTTTGCTTTACTTCTAAAATGCATGTATGGGTGACACATAACATGTTTATATTTCTGGGCCTGTGTTATCTTACTCAGGATGATACTCTCCAGTTCCATCCACTTTTCTGAAAATTTCAGAATGTCAACTTTTATTTTCTGCCGAGTAGTACTCCATTGTGTAAATGTCCCACAATTTTTTAATTGATTCTTCAGTTGAGAGACATTTAGGTTGTTTCCAGGTTCTAGCTATTATGAATAATGCTGCTATGAGGATAGTTGAGCTAATGTCCTTGTGGTAAGAATATTCATGTTTTTAGGATATGCCCAAGAGTGGTATTGCTGGATCATTAGGTAGATTGATTCCCCATTTTCTAAGAATCCACCATACAATCCAAAGTGCCTGTACACATTTATATTCCTGACAGCAAGGGAGGAGTGTTCACTTTATTCCACATCCCTTCCAGCATACATTATCATCAGTGTTTTTTTTTTTAATCTTAGCTATTTTGACAGGTATAAGATAGTACCCGTATTGTTTCAATTTTCATTTCTCTTATTGCTGAACAATTCTTTAAGTGAATTTTAGCCATTTGAAATTCTTCTGTTGAGAATCTCTATTTAGCTCTGTGCCTCATTTTAAATTGGATTATTTGGTTTTTTGGCCTCTAGTTTCTTGAGTTCTCTACATATTTTAGAATCAGTCCTCTGTCAGATATAGGGCTGGTAAAGATATTTTAATATACTGTAAGCTGTTGCTTTGTTTTATTGACGGTGTCCTTTGCCTTACAGAAGCTTCTCAGTTTCAGGAGGTCCCACTTATTAATTGTTGTTCTTAGTGTCTGTGCTACTAGTGTTTTATTTAGAAGTGGCTGTCTCTGCCAATGCATTCAAGGGTATTTCCTACTTTCTTTTCTATCAAGTTCAGTGTAACTGGGTTTATGTTGAGGTCTGTGATCCACTTGGACTTGAGTTTTGTGCAGGGTGATAGGTATGGATCTATTTGCATTCTTCTACATACTGCCATCCAGTTATGCCAAAACAATTTGTTGAAGATACTATCTTCTTTATATTGAACATTTTGGTCTCTGTCAAAAATCAGGTGTTCATAGGTGTGTGGGTTAAGGTTGGAGTCTTCAATTCGATTCCACTGATCCACAAGTCTGTTTTTATGCCAGTATCAAATTGTTTCTTTTTATTACTGTAGCTTTATGGTAAAGCTTGAAGTTGTGATGGTCATACCTCCTGAAATTCTCTTATTGAACAGGAATATTTTGGCAATCCTGGGTTGTTTGTTTTTCCGTACGAAGTTGGGTATTGTCCTTTTATAATCTTTGAATAATTGTTTTGGGATTTTTACGGGTGTGGCATCGGACCTGTACATTGTTTTTGGTAAAATTGTCATTTTTACTATGTGAATCCTACTTATCCAAGAGCATGGGAGATATTTCCATTTTCTGATATCCTCTACAATTTCTTTCTTTGATGGCTTAAAGTTTTTGTCATTTGAGTCTTTTACTTCTTTGGTTAGAGTTACCAATATATTTGATGTTATTTGAAGCTATTGTAAAGAGTGCTGTTTTCCTGATTTCTTAGAATTCAACAACAACACAAACCATAGAAAACCTACAGACTCATGGAAACTAAACATCTCTCAACTGAACCACCTTTGGGTCAGGGAAGAAGTGAAAAAAAAATTAAAGATTCCCAGAAATCAATGAAAATGAATCCACAACACACCCAAACTTATGGGGGGCAAAATGAAAGCAGTACTAAGAGGAAAGTTTATAGCACTAGCTGCCTACATAAAGAAATTTGGAGACATCTTACACAAGAGACTTAATAGCACAGGTGCAAGCTTTACAATAAAGTGAAGCAAACTCACTCAGGAGGAGTAGAGGGCAGGAAATAATAAAACTCAGGACTAAAATCAATAAAATTAAAACAAAGAAAACAATATAAGGAATCAATGGAACATAGGTGTTTCTTGAGAAAGTCAACAAGGTAGACAGATCCTTATCTGAAATAGCTAAAAGGCAGAGAGAGAATATTCAAATTAAAAAATCAGAAATGAAAAGGGAGACATGACAACAGATGTTGAGGAAATCCAGAGAATCATCAGTACTTCAAAAACATGTACTCTACCAAACTAGAAACCCTAAAAGAAATGGACAACTTTCTGGATAGGTACCATTTTTCAAAGTTAAATCAAGACAAGATAAATGGCTTAAAGAAACCTATAACCCCCTAAAGAGATAGAAAGCAGTTATTAAAAAGTCTCACAACCATAAAAAGAATATCTCAGGAATAGATGGTTTTGCCACAGAATTTGGCCAGAATTTTAAAGAACTAAAACCAATACTTCTCAAATTTTTCCACACAATGGAAATAAAAAGAATATTGCCAAACCCTTTTTTATGAGGCTACAGTCACTCTGATACAAACCACACAAATAAGCAGCAATGAAAAAGAATTGCAGATCTTCCTTGTGAACATTGATGCAAAATTACTCAATAAAATACTGCCAAACTAAATCCAAGAACATATCAAAAACATCATCTACCATGATCAAGTAGTCATTATTCCAGAAGTGCAGAAATAGTTTACCATACAAAAATCTGTCAATGTCATCAATTATTTAAACAACCTGAAAAAAAGAACTACATAATTATGTCATTAGATGCATGAAAAGTTTTTTTAAAAAAATTCAACACCCCTTTACAATAAAGGCCTTGGAGAGATCAGGGATATAGGGAATATACTTAAACATATTAAAGGCATTATGCAGCAAGGCAACAGCTAACATCAAGCTAAATGGAGAGAAACTTAAAGAAATTCTACTAAAATCAGGGAAAAAAACAAGGTTTCTACTCTTCTCATATCTAGACAATATAGTACTCAAAATTCTATCTAGAGCAATAAGACAACAAAATTAGACCAAAGACATACAAGTTGGAAAGAAAGAAGTCAAACTTTTGCCATTTGCAGATAATATAATACTGTACATAAATGTCCCCAAAAGTTCTACTAGGAAACTTCTATGTCTGATAAACACCTTCATCAAAGTGGCAGGATACAAGATTAACTCAGAAAAATCAATTGCCTTCTTATACAAAAATAATAAAGTTGAAAAAGAAATCAGAAAACATCACTTTTTATAATAGCTGCAAATAACATCAAATATGTTGGGGAAATCTAACCAAAGAAGTGAAAGATGTGTATAACAAAAATTTTTAAGTCATTGAAAAGAGAAATTGAAGAAGATATAGAAAATGGAAGATCTCCCTTGCTCTTTGATAGATTGGATCAACATAGTAAAAATGGCAATCTTACCAAAAGCAATCTATCGATTCAATGCTATCCCCATCAAAATCCTAACACAATTCTACACTGACCTTGAAAGAGTAATAATCAACTTTATATGAAATAACAAGAAACCCAGGATTGCCAAAACAATCCTCTTCAATAATAACTTTGGGAGGCATCTCCACCCCCAACTTCAAGCTATACTATAGAGCTACAGTAATAAAAACAGCTTGATACTGGCATAAAAAACAGACTTGTGGGTCAATGGAATTGAATCAAAGACATTAACGTAATCCACACACCTATGAACACCTGATTTTTGACAAAGAGTTTAAAAATATACAATGAAGAGAAGAAAAGAAAGAAAGTATCTTCAACAAATGATGTTGGCATAACTAGATGGTAGTATGTAGAAGAATGCAAATAGATCCATACCTATCACCCTGCACAAAACTCAAGTCCAAGTGGATCACAGACCTCAACATAAACTCAGTTACACTGAACTTGATAGAAAAGAAAATAGGAAATACTCTTGAATGCATTGGCAGAGGCAGCCACTTCTAAATATAACATTAGTAGCACAGACACTAAGAACAACAATTAATAAGTGGGACCTCCTGAAACTGAGAAGCTTCTGTAAGGCAAAGGACACCGTCAATAAAACAAAGCAACAGCTTACAGTATAGGAAAATATCTTTACCAGCACTATATCTGACAGAGGACTGATTCTAAAATATGTAGAGAACTCAAGAAACTAGAGGCCAAAAAACCAAATAATCCAATTTAAAATGAGGCACAGAGCTAAACAGAGATTCTCAACAGAAGAATTTCAAATGGCTGAAATTCACTTAAAGAATTGTTCAGCATCCTTAGTCAACAGAGAAATGCAAACAAAAGAACTCTGAGATACCATCTTACACTTGTAAGAATGACTAAGATAAAAATACATATGACAATTTATACTGGAAGGGACGTGGAACAAGGGGAACACTCCACCACTGCTGGTGGGAATGTAAACTTGTACAACCACTTTGGATATCAATATGGTGGTTCCTCAGAAAATGGGAATCAATCTACCCAAAGATACAGCAGTACTACTATTGGGCATATTACCAAAGGATGTACATTCTTACACCAAAGGGCATTGACTCAACTATATTCATAGCAGCATTATTCATAATAGCCAGAACCTTGAAACAACCTAGATGCCTCTCAACTGAAAAAAAGAGTTTAAAAATTGTGGTACATTTATATAATGGAGTATTACTCAGAAGTTAAAAAAACTGACATCCTAAAATTTGCAGACAAATGGATGGATGTTGAGAGTATCATCCTGAGTGAGGTAACACAGGCCCAGAAAGATAGGCACAGGATGTACTCACTCATAAGTAGACTTTAGACAAAAAGCAAAGAGTGCCCAAGCTGCACTCTGAATAGCTTGGGGTCAGAAGGAACTTAAGAGAGACATCCAGAGATTCCCCTAGGAAGAGAAAACAGAGAAGATCACCTTAGCAAATTGGGATCATAACGGGTTGCAACCAAAAAGTGATGGGAACAAATCATGAGAGAAGGAGATGGTTGAGTGAGAGGAGGAACAACAAAATACGCTGGGATAAAAGTGTCATAGAAATTGTGTGAGTGGCCAACCAGTTACTGGTCTTTCTTGAGACCCTTAACATGAGAGAGAGTTTACCCCTGACACTTCCTGGAGGGCCAGGACCCAGAGGAAGGATATCCAGAGTCCTAGCACAGAACCAAACAACACTGATGAAAAAGTCAGTGAAATATTTAACAATATTTGACTATAGTCATAGATTGGTGCCTACCCCAGAGAGGCCTCACCCAGCAGCAGATGAAAAGAGACACAGAGAACCACAGCCAAACACTAAGCAGACCTTAGGGAATCCTGCTAAAGAGTGAGAGAAAAGAGATTGTAGGAGCCATAGGGGTCAAGGACATCACACACACACACACACACACACACACACACACACACACACACACACACACACAAACCCACAGAAATAACAAACCTGGCTCATGGGAACTCACAGAATCTGAACCAACAACCTAGATCATGAGACTGATCTAGGCGTCTGCATATATGTTACAGTTGTGTAGTTTAGTCATCTTTTGGAACGTCTAACAGTTGAGGCAAGGGTTTTCTCTAACTCTGTAGCTTGTCTTAGGACCCTTTTCTCCTTTGATATTGTCTGGCATTATTAGGAGAGGAGGTAACTTAGTTTCACTGCAACTTGATATACTAAAGCTGGTTAATATCTATGGGAGGCTATTGCAATAAATCTCACTTGAAATATACCAAGTACAGGATTAAATATTTTGGCGGGTATTTTAACACTCAGGATTAAAAGTGAAACCTTAGGACAATTCCTCAGTGAAAGAATGATCCAGGCGATGGATATGATCCAATCTCCAAGACAGCAGGAACAAAATGGGTGCTCAAGATCCCAGCAGTCCCTTTTGAATGGGGCTGGCCACACCCCCTTCAGGCTCCCAGAACTCTAGAGACATGCCTCCCAACCTTATCAGCCAACACCTAAATCCCACCACAGGAGACCTACCCTTTTCTGAAGAGAAATAGGAGAGAAGGATTGAATGGAGTGGGGGTAAGAAAGAGGGGATGAAGCAGAAGGACTGAGAGTAGAGGAGAGAAGAATACAAAATAAACAAATAAATAAATAAATACAAAAGAATAAAAACAGATAACACAACAGAAAAATCACAAATGCACCCAGAACAGTGATCAGCAGATTATAGAAAGCCCAAGTCTGATAGACACATTTACAGCATAACTGGTACATATATAGCTCAGGGAACATCGCAGAAGGAAATACTGAAAGATTCCAAGAGCCAGAATATCAGGACATCTGCTGTGAAACAGAATCTTCTAGACACATCTACTTAAATAAGATCAGAACAATGCAATATCAAAGGACATGTTAACAATTAAGTGAGAAAACTTCACTAGCAAAAGGCCCCACTCCTAGACAAAGAATTACAGGCAAATAATGGCTGCTGGGAGAGGAAGAATTAGCCCTTCCCAGGGCTGAGGCTGTTTATTGATTTCCCAGTGCAGAGTGGTGAGCCTTGAAACCATATACACACAAACAATATTAACAGCCTCAGTAGGTTATATGTAAACATTTGCGCATGCACATATATACACATATATCATCAATAATCAAACAATCTAATATCAATAATCAAATATATAAAGAGGTTATCAGCTTGAAAGGAGGGACATGGAAGATATTTGAGGGAAGATAGTGAGGAGGGGCTGGAAGGTGGAAAATCAGGAGAAAAACTGATATAATTTTATTCTAGTAAAAACATATTTTAAAAGTAGTATCTAAGGCCCAGGAAAAAATAGTCATGGATATTGTACACGTTAAGGGGAAACTGAAAAATTTGAGGCATGTTTTAGGTGGATTTCTTTAAACCAGAGTGTAGTAGGAGGTTTCTGGCCTGGACTTTCGAGCCTAACCTCAAGGTTTAGGGTCCACAGACCCACAGTCCTGCATTCCCGCAGTCCCACAGTCTCACAGAGACACACAGATGCTTTCAATAGTTTTAGGCTGATTGGTGTAAGGCCTAGGCATATATATATATACCTTGCTAGCTCTCTACCCTTTATCTAACCCATGACTCATCCTGTTCAGCCATGGGGCTCGGTACCTTTTCTCATAGCAGCATGGTTGTCCTCTGCTTCTTCTGGCTTTTCTCTGGCGTTCTGCTCTGTGCTTCCTGTTCTCAGAGTTTTCTTAGTCTGGTAGCCCCCCACACACTTCCTGCCTGCCTTTGGCCAATCAGCGCTTTTTATTAAACCAGTGGGTGGGATAATTATTTACAATGAAACAACACAATCTCCCACACCAGAGGTTACCATATGACCTAGCTATCTTCAGCATATGCCTAAAGGACTCAACATTCTACTCCACATACACTTACTCAGCCACATTAATTCCTACTTTGTTCACAATAGGAAGGAAATTGATACAGTCTAAGTATCCTTCAACTAACAAATGGATAATGGAAATGTGATGCAAACTTATTAAGTCAACATCATTATAAAGAAACAAGCTTCTATACAGCTAGTGAAATAATAAACTAAGTGAAGAAGTCCATAAAATGGAAGAGGATTTTGGAATTCAACTGTAAAGAAAAATAAAATAATGACATTTCCAAGAAAATTGACAAAACTTTGAGTAAGGTATCCCAGATGACAAATGTTGAATGTCTGCTGTCATTTGAAGTTCCTAGCTCCAAGTCTACAGATGCAAATACATAACCTATAGTATATGCAGAAGCTAAGAAAGTAAAAGGGGTTGGATAGAAATAGTGAGGGGACTACTGGGTTACAAGTGATTAATCAGGTTTAATTAGTGAGTAAGGAGGGAGATTAATTGTAGACGGAGTTTTACTTACAAGGCACCAGTCCAAGATAAATATTTATTAGAATATAAATCAACACTCATGATATTAGTAACAGCTTATAGTAGCACCTGAACAGGGACTGGAGTATCCAAGCGATGGATGAGCAATGGATGGACGATGGATTTCGATTCTGTCTCTCCAACAACCAGCAGCCAGGAACCAGGAAGAGAGAGTCCTCGTGTCCCAGCAATCACTTATCAATGGGGTTGGCCACACCCCCTCCAGGTTGGCCACACCCCCTCCAGGGTCCCGGGCTCCTGGATAAGCATCTTCAGACCTTATCGGCTGACACCTTAATCCCACCACAATTAATGCAGAAGATGAATGAGTAGAGAAAGGTAATATAGCATTACAGTTGTCTAAAAAGAGAAAAGGCATCAGATTACAGTTATCTACCTATCTTAAATTGCATAGACATATAAATAGATATATTTACATATGTGGTTTAAATTAAATTTTCTCCTCTGAGCTGACAACATTGTCTCCATGAGTCATGGACAATCTAACAAATCCTTATTCAGTAGTCAGTAAAGATTATCTTATCCAGCTATGCCACCTATGAACCACTACAATTACCAGAATGCACGATAAGCTTAAGGGGTGCAATAGTGGCATGCATACCTTGGCAGTAACCAATAGCTTTCTCCTTGGACTTAAGGCCTACTAAATCAGATAAAAATCATACCTGATACTGAAAATGTAGCCAACTATCCAGTGAAGTCATAGATCATAGGGGAAAACACAAAATAATCCCTAACTACGTTCTCAATATTTGTCCTTATACTCTCTGATAAATGTAGTTCTCATTCTTCATCAAAGAAATTTCTCTTTGCAGCAGACAGAGACTGTGACATAAAACTACAACCAATAAAAATTCAGAGAACAAGAAACTGTTTGGTGCCTAGTTCCAGTTAGTACACCTACAATAACACTCTAGCAGCTAAAGCTTAGGAATTAAAGCAGAAAAGAGGCCAGAAAGATAGTAAGATAGAGAGTAAGAAGATGTTTGCTGTGAGGTTGTGTCATCCACCAAACATAGGCATATTTTTCTCTGTCCCACCTAACAGCTCCCAAATTGCAACATGGAGACTTATTGTTAATTATGAAAGTTCAGCAAATTGCTTAGGTTTGTTTCTAGCTAGCTCTTATAACTGCAGTTAACTCATTTCTCTTAATTTATTTTGCCTCATGGCTTTATTACCTTTACTCTGTACTGGCCATGCTGCTCTTCTGCTTCCTCCATATCTGGTTGAAGACTTTCTCTTTCTTTGTCCCTGGATCCTTTCTGCCTGAAAATCCTGCCTATCTATTGGCCATTCAGCTTTTTATTAAACCAACCCAAGTGACACATCTTCACAGTGTGCAAAGAGATTATTCCACAACAATGAAGTCTCATCAACATGACTATAAGCAGAAGACTAGAACAATGACAGCATAAATAGATATGCTAAATAAAGAACCAAAACACCTCCACTTTAAGCAAGCACCTAACCCCATCTTGAAACAGGCCTGAGTTTCAAATTTTCAGAACTGTTGATGTAGGTTCCAGGGACTTGAAAGTACAAAGTCAGGAAATATGTCTGGAGGGCCACCTGGTAGCAACTTAACTACAGAATGTTTCAACACAGAAGATAGCACCTAAGGGGAAACATCTGACATTCTAAACATCACGGTAGTAAGAGGTTTCTGGCCCGGACTTTAGGGCCTAACCTCAAGGTTTAGGCCCCTAGACCTGCAGACCCACAAACCCGCAGACCCACAGAGACACACAGATGTTTACAATGGTTTTAGGCTGATTGGCCTAAGGCCCAGGCATACAATTTGCTAACTCTTTACACCTTAAACTAACCCATGACTCATCGTGTTTAGCCATGTAGCTGGGTACCTTTACTTAGAGCAACATAGTTGTCCTCTGCTTCTTCTGGCTTCTCTCTGGCATTCTGCTCTGTGTTTCCTGTTCTCAGAGTTTTCTTAAATGGTAGCCCCACCCACACTTTCTGTCTGCCTTTGGCCAATCAGTGCTTTTTATTGAACCAGTGGGTGGGACAATTATTTACAATGAAACAACACAATCCCCCTATACATCACCTGCCTAGAAGGGGACAGATAGGCTCCAGGTATACCTACTGATCTGCTGATATAGGGAACCAACCACTGCTAAATGTTAAAACATCCCTAGAATTCAAAGCAGCCAATGAATTCATAACATGTACCCCTAACCTGAGATTGGTCCAATCCCAGTACTATAACCCAGCTCTGAAGCCCTTAGAGCTCTTCCCCCAATAAACACCCTTGCCTCGTGCTACTCAGGGTCACTTCTACTCTACCACTGAGTCAATGGATGAAGTACCCCAAGCTAGCCTGTCAATAAGAAAGTCTTTGCTGTTGCATCGAACTCTTGGTGGTCTTTTTGGGGGGTCTGAACTCTGGACACAACACTAACAAGGGAGGGGAAGTCTCAGGGCTCCTCAATCCTAGACAAAAAACTTCACGCAAATAAGAATTTCTAAGTGTAGGGAAGACAATCTTTCTCAGCACCCCTCCCCCAATTGGTTATTCAGTACCAAGTGATTGTTATAACCTGGTTGCAATACCCCCAAGAGACCACCAGAGATGTGAACTCTCTGAAATGTAAAAGCAAGGCTTATTGAAGCAGTACAAGCCAACAGCAGAGACCTTGTCAAGCAGCAGAGGCCAGAGGAGGTACCCGCCCCTTTGTAAACTCAGTTTTTAAAGACAAAAACCACAAGGTTACACTAGTTAGGGGTCTCAGTATGGGTGAAATTCTGATTGGTTCATTTTTTAGGGACTTTCCAGAATTCTTCTGTTATCTTAGTTTTTAGTTTGTCTGGTTGTTTGACAAAGCCTTTTTGTATAGACTATCTCCTGTGTTGGATTATTCTATGATTAGTCAGTTGCTATCAGATGGCCCTAGGCTATCTCCTGTATTGGGACATTCTGACTTTGTACTTTTATCAGTAGTTCTGAAAATTTAAAACTCAGGCCTGTTTCAAGCTGGGGTTAAGGCTTGCTTAAAATAGAGGTGTGTTTTGGTTCCTCATGGTCAGACCTGAAATTATATATATAATAAGTAACATTATATTAGCTGAGCAGGTTGTTTTTATATATTTAGAAATGTGCACATACATAGCAGTAAAATAAAAAGAAATCATGAATTTTAAAGAGAGCAAAGTGGGGTCAGAGGGGGATTGGAGAGAGGAAAGAAAATAGAAAAATAATATAATTATATTGTAATTTCAAAAACAAAAAAGAAATGCTAGCATATTAATAATTACCTAATAAGAGGCACCTTAAAAAACTAGAAATACATTTGTACTCAAATCATAAATGACTGAGCACTGTCCTATTAAGAATAGGAACAAGCAATTCACACTTTCTAAACTTTATATAATACTAGAGGTTTTAACTTGTGCAAAAATGTAAACAAAATATTAGTTGAGATAAAAAATAACATCCAAACACTCCAATATCAGACCCCACAAATAACCAAATTAAAAATAGGATAAACATCTAAATTTCTCAAGAGATGATATATAAATGGCCAACATCATAGGAAAAAATTATCACCATCACAAATCATAAGAGAATTGCAAATCCAAGTGACCATGAGATATGGCTGCATGTATTCCAGTATGAGTCAGTGTCAGCAAAGACAAGTCATAACAAGTACAGATGAGGATGTGCAGAGAGGGAAGCTTGCACATTGTTGATAAGAATGTATAACCTCCATGTAATCTGACAGCCACATTGAAAAATATCCAAAGCAAATGAAATCAGTAAGTCACAGAGGCATGTGCACAGCAATATTTACTATAGCATTATCCACAATAGCCAGGAAATTGGAATACCACTGGTGCAATTTTAAATAATCTTTTAGTTAATTTGTTATACAGACATATATGTCAAATTCTATACATTTGAATATTACCTATATATTCCAGGTAGTCTTTTATTATTTTTTAAATTTATTTACTGAGACAAAGTCTCATTATGTAGACACCTGGCTTTGAACTCACTCTGTAGCCCTGGATGGCCTCAAACCCACAAAATTATCATTTCTCACCTATTGAGTACTAGAATGACAGATCTGCACAACACATGAATGTTATGGATAAAGAAAATGTTGTAAGTATATACATTCATTACTATTCAGCAATTAAAAAAGGATATAATTCTATAATTTGTGATGACATGGATAGAACTAAAGTTCATTATGTTAAGCAAAATAAGTAAGGCATGGCCACACTCATAAATGAAATGCAAAAGGAAGATTCAGGGTCTAGTGAACCAGCTCAGTGAGTGTTTGCTGCCAAGGCTAATGCTCTAAATTAAATTTCTGGAAAGAATTGACTGTCATAAGATTTCCTCTTACCTACATACACACATGATCACACACACACTAAATGAATGATTGCAATAATATATTTAAGTAGATCTCATAGAACTTGAGAGGTCAGTGATGGTTCCAGACACTGAAGAGACTAGGGGAAGAAGGGACCACAAGAGTCAATCAATATCTACTAAGTTATACTTAAATAAGAGTAAGAGGTTTTATAGCCTTGTGTCTATCAAAATATGAATGGATAATTAAAGTGTTCCATATACATACAATGGAATTTTATTCATTCATGAGGAAAAGTAAAATTTTCTGAAAATTGATAACTGAAAAGTATTATATTAAATGAGGTTAGTAAAGGAAAAATACAAAAATGCTTCATATCTGTTACTTAGATGGGATGATCCTTAATTCAAATTTCCAACTTGGTTTCTTGAAATTTTATCATTTGACATCTGCAAACATAAACTCTTAACTTATTAAATTTCTGAAAGCAAAAGCAGAAAAATATTTATAAATATGAAAGAAGTAAAATTTTTTAGCTATAACAAAAATGTATAAACAACTACAATCCAAAGAAAAAAGATAAATCAGACATGACCAAGTGTAAAAATCTCTACTCATGAGCAAATGCACTTATGATGGTGTCTCATCTGGAAAGTCACGTGGGATGTCTTTCTGTACTCTGTGAATATGCTTATTATTCTTGATTAATAAAGGGATGTTTTGGCCTATGGCAAGGCAGTTTGGAAGCAGGTACAAAATCCAAGCAGAGATAAAAGGGAAAGCAGGCAGAGACACTGTGCTGCCACCCAAACAAGCAAGATGTGAATGTATCCATAAGCCACTAGCCCATGTGGCAAGATATAGCTTAATAAGAATGGGTTGAGTTAAGTTAGAAGAATTAGTTGGTAATGAGCCTGAGAAATAAGCCAAATAATTTATAACTAATATACGCCTTTGTGTGATTATTTGTGACAAAGCAGCTGTGGGTGGGTCCAGACCTTGGGGCTAGGCCAGGATGAACAAGCCAGAAACTTTAGACTATACATTTGTAGTCAATATGTCTGTGTTAGACTTCTACCACTCTAACAAATACCAAAGTAAAAAAATATATTATTTTGGCTCAAATTTTAAAGATTTCAGTGCATGATTTTCTTATGTGGCTTGTGGTGAGATAGCACTTTACTATGGGAGTGTATGGCAGATTCCATGGATTCTGGGAAGTAAGGGACCAGAGGGCAGCATCCCAGTCAGTTTTAAGACTACAACCCATACAACTACAAAATTTCCAACTAAATCTCACTTTACAGGGCTGGAAACCACAGCATAGAAGGTAGTGAAATTCTTAAAACTTAAAACTTGATAATATCAAATGTAAATAAGCATATTGTACATTACTTGTGGGTGATCCAGCTAGGCTGTCTTATAGTTAATCCAGCAGCTCCATTCTTAACCCCAAACAACTAAAATATATAGTAATTTCCCAGCAGATTTATTCTTGAAATTCACCCAATCTAGTATACAATCCATCATCAGATAATAAATATACAGATTTTGAATCTGTTTATTCTATTAATATGCTGAGACATGATCAAGCCAATTTATAAAATAAAATATTTAATTGGAAGCTTTCTTAAAGTTTCAGAGTGTTAGCCTATGCCTATGGCAATCATGGTGGGAAGCATGGCTGCTGGCAGGCAAGCATGGCACTAAAGCAGTGTCTGAGAATTTTGCATCCTGATCTGTAGGCAGCAGATACAAAGAGAAACAATGGACCTAGTAGTGTGAGCTTTTGAAACTTCCCTGCTCACATCTGAGGTTACACTTCCTAATCCTCCTAATCCTTTCCAAATAGGTTCACTAACTGGGGACCAAGCATTCAAACATATATAAGTCTATAGCAGCTATTCTTATTCAAGCCATTACAATATCCAAATAACTAAATACCTTAATAATAAAATGAGATAATTTTAAGTTCCTAATTAATATGAATATCAAAATATGCAGTGAAAAATTTAGATTCAAATATACATTTTTATTTAATTTATATTATACTAACAAAAATAACATCAACTATTTGGAAGCAGAGAGTAGAATAACAACCAAACAGGAAAAACATAGGGAATCTGTGTTAAGTCTTGGTTGAGTTGGTTCTATGGGTATATATACATATGGCTATTTATCAAACTTCTCTTTTAAATGAAAGAACTCATTAACTAGAAATTTACTTCAACAAACCTGAAGAAATTTTAATTAGTTTGAATAAAGGTTTTTGCTTTTTTTTTTTAAGTAGGATTATTAAGGGCTGAAGAAATAACTCAATAAAGTATTTCAAAAAATAATTGAAGAAAGTATTTGCTATGTAAACATGAAAACCTGAGTTTGATCTTCAGCACTAGCATAAATTATTGGGCATGTTGGCGGCATTTGCTTGCTACCCCAGTATCTGAGGATGCAGAGATGGGGGGCGGGGGGAATAGGAGTCCTTGGTATCTGACAAGCCAATCCAGCCTAATTTGTGAGCTCCAGGTCCCAGTGAGAAATTCTATCTCAAAAACAGTAGGTGAACATCTCCTCTAAAATAGTACCTGAGGTTGACCTCTGGTGCATGTGATATATGTACAGAAACTATGATTATAAGACTTCCTTAAATTTGTATGTAATGTGCATTATGATCTTTACTTTATGCTTGTTAGGTATAATGACACACATTAGTCAAGACAGGTAAATTATGAGTTTGAGAACAGCTTAGATGTCAACATGAGGTGTTGTCTCCAAAGATAAAGAAATGAGTAAAACTTAGTAAGGAAAATATATGCAATAATCTTCCATTTTCCCTTCTGTTATGAACATCTCCATGAAGATATTGCCCCTCATTTCATAGTGGGAGCTCATCTCCCAACACATCAATAATGTTCACATATAATAAGCTCAAGAGGTACAAATAATTAATAAAACTTTTTACTGAAGCTTCATAAAGCTAAGAATTTGAAGACTTCATAGTCAGTGTATAGTAATATTTTATAAAGAAAGAAAGACACTCCATTTAGAGTTCCAAACTACTTGTGCTATATATCTACAAAAAAATTGCTATTGAAGATAGGCTAAGAAATTATTTCCCAGCAACCTAGTACTATTACCTACATGTACTGTATAGCATCTTGTAAAATAATGAAAGTTTATTCTCTAAGACAAATTATTATAGCTATTGTCACTTTTCCTACAAGAAAAAACAAAGTTACAGGAGTTCAAGTAATAAACATGTGGTTCTCCGCTCATCAGTACTGTAGTATTTTATCAACTGTAACAGAAGACAAGGGAAGCTAAGGTGTGCTTCTTTATTTATTTATTTATTTATTTTGCTTTCTCCTTTATGCTATGTTATTCTTTAACTATTATCTGTCAGTAGCCAAACAAACCTATTTATGCTAATTTGAGGTGAGAACATTCAGCTTGTTTATCAAGAAAGATTTTTCTTGACTATGCTTTTACTCTCACTGAGACAAGCTGATGAGATTTAAAAGAGAAAATACTCTGTTCATGACCAAAATATGATTCAAAAAAGGAGTTTAAATTCTTTTTTGGCATAGACACATAGAATCAGATTTTCACAATGCATTCTTTCGTATCACATGTCAGCAGTTCACATCTCAGCATATTGAACAAATAAACAATAGTCCAAAGACTCTTCAGAACACACTGATTGATTATCTAATGTGTGAGTCGTTGTCATTTTTATTTGATCATAGACCTACAGCCATCTCAATTTCAGAATGAACCAGAACCATAGCTCTGACCCAGCTCACCATGAGGCTTGGAGAGTTTCTTCTTTCCATTAATTGTCATCTAACAAGATAATGGAATTAAATTGGACAGCAGCTAAAAAAACTTTTTTAAAATAAGGAGTGTAAGACTAGAGATATGGCTCTGGTTAACAGTACTTCTTGCTCTTGGAAAGGACTTGGATTCACGTCACATTACCCACAGGGTTTTAATGGTAGTCCTATCATTACAAAAAGCCTAAAATATATAAGCAGAGAAATGCCCTTTGAGGTAGAACCAGAAACTGGTCATTGGAATTTCCCACTTCAGCTTTTTCCTAAAATCAGTGGTGGGCAGAAAAAAAGTGATATGGGCAAATACAACACAACAATAACCCACCAACATAACAATAATGTCTATTGTTCACAGCATTTTCACATGGAGTGAGTTTTAATATCTGTTGCACAAAAATGAAAGTACTGAATCAAAAAAGAATTTCAAATATTAGAATCATAGCATTAGAAAAAAATTTAAAGAGATTGACTTGACTACTGTCCAGCTTTGGTACAATATAAACATTACAGGGTTACATTACAAATTATATATAACAAATCCTTCAAATAATTAGAATGAAGGTATTTGAATAATTTCTCAAATTTATGCATACATGCAAAGAACCCAGCTACAACTGTATAATTTCTATAAAATTATAATTAATGTATCTACAGATACACAAAAAGCATTAAAATAAAATGCCAGATATGAAATACAGATGGACAGTCTTGTAGGTTTTATCTGATTATCATAGCAAATTATGAAATTTTAACTAGCTTCTCTTTTCCATGTGACGTTGTTGTTATTGTTATTATTATTGCTGGTTAAAATGTAATGCCCCTAATGATAATATTGACAAAAACAAGGAATAAATCAATGAATCTGAGTCCTTGTCACAGTGCAGGGCCTGAGGGATAATAACGGTTTGCAAATACAGTTTTTTTGTTAGGAATAGCACTCAAGAAACTCTGTCAGTAATTGTCAAGGCTGAACCGATGCCGGGAAACTAGACGGAATCACTGTATTCGATGCTGTAAAAAGCTTCTTTCCACTTAGAATATAATCTTTCAAGAACTCACAAACGTCTATTACCACTTCTAATTCAAAGCTTTCCTATGCTCTTCAAAGAGCGTTGCTTTTGTTAGCTTTTCCTTCTGTTCCTTCTGCTCTGTGAAGCAGAAACTTCCCATTCTGTAGGGAGTTATCCCCTCCAGGGAATTATCCTGTCTCCTTTCCCGATTTCTACAGTTTCTCCTCTTAGAACAAAGTTCCCTTCCTCGGTTATCTCAAGTTTCTGGACCTTTTCTTCTAGTATTTGTGAACTCTCACCGACTAAATTTTGGAATTTTTCTCCGAGGTGGGAACAGAGGAAAAGACCCACAGCCAGAGAGTCCTTGGAACACAGAGCTCTAAACTGTCTTTATCAAAGCCCTGCAAGAGGACACATCTAAAAGAGAGGGAGGCCAAGGCTGTTTGAATCAATTACGCAAGGCTCATAGGAACTCACAGAGAGGAGCAGCAGCAAGACACAGGTCTGTGCTAGGTCCTCTGTGCATATATTACAACTTTAGTTTAGTGTTTTTATGGTCCTGCTGAGTATGTGAAAGTGTGGGACTTCTCCAGGCTCGAAGTCATGGTGTTTGTTTTATTTGATCGTGTTTGGTTGTTATCTCTTAGAAACCTTTTCTTTTCTAGTGAGAGACAGAGGGGAAGGAGGTCCTGGGAGGAGCAGAGGGAGGGGAAACTGTAACCAGGATATAGTGTGTGAGAAAATAATTTCTTTTCAATAAAAGGAAAAAAATGAAATGCAGTGTTAACCATGAAAATAACACATACAATGAAAACTTGCCAAATTTATGAAAAAATCTAATAGCTGAAAATAACAATAAATTTTAATGTTTAAAAGATGAGCGTTCCAATAATTTTTCAAAATTGTTCATGATGTATTTTGTATTTTTAAAACCAGTAGTTTCAAAATAGTGGTCAACGTCTGACTCCTGCTTCATTTCTAAGCATTTGACATTTGTAGCAAGTGGATTCCAACTGCTCCAGAGCCACATATGGCTACTGGCTACCATAATGGGCCACATTATTCTAGAACATATAATATCATCAAAGCATTTGATTTTCTTTCATAAAAGGTTAAACTATTAACCTTTAGAACACTACTATTTTTTAGAAAGTTTTTAAAGCCTTCTTTTGAGCTGTTTCTGAAAGCTAACAATCTGGTTTTTTATATTCAGTATTCAGAGCTCTTGAGAAAATGCTTATTTTAAAAAATCTTCCTCTAGTTTCTTACTACTAATCAAATCAGGATGTCATTAATTGGAATACTCAGACTAGAACCTATGACTGTGAACTCTGCTTATCTATCCTGCCCAACAGTAATATCTTTGTAGAATAGAAAATTTCATCCATGGACCAGCACTTGGCTGCCTTTCCTTATTGCCATCATGTCTGAGATGCAAACACATACTCCATGGATTCAGACTAAATAGTAAACCACATGTTTTCAAAAGTAGCCTTATTCTAGTCCTCTTGACTACAGAGGACACTTACCTGCGTTGAATGACATTACAGAGAAGCAGCAGGATGAAAGGAAGATCAATGGGGTTCTTTTCCAAACTTTCCTCATTACGAACATTATTCTACTGATTTCCTGTTTAGAAATTATTTTCAGAAAGTCTGACCTGTAAAAATCACAATTAATTTTTAAATAATAGATAAAGATATAAATAAAAAAATTTCTATAGCAAATAATGAACTATTATGTGTGGTTAGAAACATATTTATAAGCTTTCAAGTCTCTTTTAAAAAAAAAAAAATAAGTTATTTGAGTTGGCGATACTGCACCTTATCATTCATTAGTCCTGTCAGTGACTAAAGTGACATCTTCAGAGAATTTTATCAATGTGTAACCCAAGCAATTCCTAGTCATTAATGTTTACAATAATGAATTTACAAATCCAAGTTATAAAATGGATCATACCAATCTAAGAAGTAGATTTCTAATGTGGAAGGATATAAGTGGATTGTAAGACACAGAAGCAAGTATCACTATGGAATCTGTGCTGCAACTAGAAAATGATCACTCTTAACTTATGGAGTACTAGGACCCGAGTTTCTGCCCCAGATTCTATTTTAAAAAGCTGGGTGTAGGCATATGTATTTATACACACACACACACACACACACACACACACACACAAACTATATATATATATATATATATATACACACACACACACCATATATATATATATATATATATACACACACACACACATACACACACATATATTTTTATTTAGGAACTGTATATATATATATATGTATATATATATATATATATATATATATACACATATACACATACAGTTGATATAATGTTACTTGTATGTGTGCTTACACTCAGGATTGGAAGACCAATTGGTATGCTCTTCCCTGGGGAAGACTATTTCTTCCATTCTCAGTCAGCATTCCTTCATTTCCTGAGGGTTTTTGAGCAGGGTCAAGGTCTCACAGGTCTTCCTCACACTTGCTTTGTGAGGAATGTCTATTGTTGTTCTTATTTAGCCAATGTTTAAGAGTCATGTTGGTCAGACTTACAGATGCAGTTTCTGGCATTATTAGGAGACACAGTCTCATAGCAAACTCCCTGAGCTTCTGACTCTTACAATCTTCTACTTCTCTTCTACAGTGTTCCCTGAGCCTTAAAAACAGGACTCGCTCTTTGATGTATCCACTGGGACTGAGAGCCACAATACTAAAACTTGATTGGCTGTGGTTTTCACTAATGGTTTCCTTCCACTGCAAAAAGAAAAAAAAAAAAAATCCTTGATGAATGGTGGAGACTATTCTTATCTAAGGACAGATAATTAGCATTTAATTGGGCATTATGTAGTTTTAATAAAGTGGTGATTGTATGTTCTTTTCCAAAATACGTGATTTTAATAGCTCTGGGTAGTTGGTTCAGTTTCCAATACCAGATAAAATTTACCTCTTGCTGAGTGGATCTTAAATCCAGTTAGAAAACCAATGGTTCCCACCAGGGTATTCATGCTGCTGCTGAACCCTCAGGGTTATCATGGCAGCAAATCATAGCTGGGTTTACAGACATCATAGTTGGGTAAGCCTGTTGGTTGCTTCCCTCCTTCGGAGGTCTGCAGTTTTAGTTCCTGTGCTGGGAGGTAAAGACAGCAGATCCCCAAGTCTTGCTGACAGCCAGCTTAGCTGAATTGGTGAGCTCCAAATTCAAAGAGAGATTCTTTTTAAAAAAAATATGGAGAGCAAAAAGAAAGAGAAAGACAGATGCTGTTGGCCCAGTCTAGCTGCCACATACCCACTTGTTCACAGGTTGTTCACTGTTTTCTTAATCTGTGTCCAGATACTTTAGATAAAATTTTTATCAGCAGTAGGAGTTCCCTTGCTCAATGATGGGATTCTTAGGATCACTTGTGTATGCCATCATATCATATTTTGGTGTTCTCTTCGGCAAATTTTGTCCCCTTGATCTCCTTAAGTTGTATTATAGCTCTAGCTAAGACTTCAAGTACTATGCTGAGTAGTTATAGAGAGAGTGGACAGCCTGTCTTCTAGTTTTCATGGAATTGCTTAGAGTTTTTCTCCATTTAATTTGATGTTGCCTATAAGTTTTCTATAAACTGCCTTCATTGTGTTTAAGTGTCTCTTGTATCTCTAATAACTCCAGGACTTTTATCATGAAGCCATGTTAGATTTTTGTCAAAGACTTTTACTGCATCTAATGAGATGATTATCTCATTTGTATAGTGGATTACATTAACAGATTTTCCTACATTGAACCATCAGTGAATCTTTGGGATGAAGCCTAGTTGATAATGGTGGATGATCTTTTTGATACGTTCTTGGGTTAGGTTTGAAAGTATTTTTGCACCTATGTTTATAAGAAAAATTGGTGTGTAGTTGGTGTGTAGTTCTCTGTCTTTATTGTGTCTTTATGTTGTTTGAGTATTGGGGAGTCTGTGACCTCTTTAAAAGTAAGTGGGCAATGTTCTTTCTGTTTCTTTTCTGTGGAGTAATTTGAAGAATATTGGTGTTAACTCTTCTTCAAAAATTTGGTAGAATTCTGTGGATATATTCTCTCTCTCTCTCTCTCTCTCTCTCTCTCTCTCTCTCTCTCTCTCTCTCTCTCTCTCTCTCTCTCTCTCCATCTTTTGGTTAATTTAAATAAAGTTTGTCTGTCTTGTTGATTTTCCAAAGAACCAATTCTTTGTTTCACAGATTCTTCGCATGGTTCTCTTTGTTTCCATTTTATTGTTCTGAGCCCTCCACTTGACTGTTTTCTGCTGTCTGCTCCTCCTGGGTGTCATTACTTCCTTTGTTCTAGAGCTTTCAGATATGCTGTTAAGTTGCTAGTGTAGTGTGATAGCTTTGCAGTTTTTGTTGTTTTGGTTTTTTGTTTTGTTTTTATGTATGCCTTTTATGTATGGCTTTGACATTGTCTCTTTGAACTACTCTTGTTGTGTCTCAGTAAGTTTGGATATGCTGTGTACTCATTTTCATTGTATTCTAGAAAGTGCTTAATTTCTTATTTGACTCGTGCTTTATTCAGTTGATAGTTATTCATGAGTCTGTAATTCCTCTGTTGCTTCTGCTTTTGTTGACATCAAGCTTTAATCCATTGTGGTCTGATAGAATACAGGAAGTTATTTCAATTTTCTTGTATATGTTGAGATTTGCCCTATGTCCATATATGTGGTCAATTTTGAAGAAAGTTCCAAGAGGCAAAGAGAAACAGGTATATTCTTTTGTGTTTAGGTGCAGTGTTCTGTAATAAATGTTAGGTCCATTTGGTTATAACATCTATTAGCTCCGATATTTCTCAGTTTAGATTTTGTCTGGATGACCTGTTCGTTAGGAGAATGAGGTACTGAGGTCTCCCACTATCAGTGTATGAAGGCCAATATGTGATTTGATCTGTAGTGTTTCTTTTACAAACATGGGTATTCCTGTATTTGAAGCATAGATGTTAAGAACTAAAATTTCCTCTTCGTAGAGTTTTCCTTTTGTAAGTAGGTAATGCCCTTCATTGAACTAGTTTTGGTTTGAAGTATGTTTTGTTAGACATTAAAATTACTAGACCATCATTTGCCTCGAATATCTTTTTCCAACCCTTTACATTGTGAAAATATTTATTCTTGATGCTGAAGTGCATTTCTTGAAGTAGCAGAAGGACAGATACTGTTTTCACATTATTTCTGTTAGTCTGTGTCTTTTTATTGGGTAATAGTGACTATTACCATTGAGAGATATCAATGATCAGTGATTTCTATTATTTTTGTTGTTGTTGGTGGTGTGTATGTGCATGTGTGTGTGCGTGTGTGTGTGCGTGTTTGTGTGTGTATGTGTGTGTTTCTTCTTTTGATTTTACTGGTATGAGATTCCTCCCCCCCCCCCCCCCCGTGTTTTCATGAGCATATTTAATATCCTTAGGTTGGAGTTTTCCTTCTAAAACCTTCTGTAAGGCTGTATTTGTAGATAGATATTGTTTTGATTTGACTCCATCATGGAATATCTACTGTTATTGAAAGTTTTTGCTGGTTATATGCATCTGTGGTCTCTATCCAGGTCCTTCTGGCTTTTAAAAATCTCTATTGAGAAGTCAGGAGTAATTCTAATAAGTCTGTCTTTATATATAACTTGGCACTACTGGGGACCTATTACCCTGGTTTTGTTGATTGTGGTTTTTGCACTGGCATCTAGACATCATGTATTGGAATGATTATACGTTTCAGTGCTGATTTCTGTTTCCTCTCTAGATTGTTGGACAGTGGTATGCCTTTTTGCTGCCTGATAGGAAATTTTCTTTGACCTGATAGTTATGGCCAGTGGTAATTCCAGGTAAAATGTATTTCTAGCTATTGGGAGCTGATACTTATAATCCTGTTTCTCTGGCAGAAGTGATCTGTAGGTTAGCAGAGAGCGTCTGCTGGAGCTGGGATCTGGGATAAAGCACCAAGTGGGCAAAAGGAGGCTCGAAGGGTAAGATCTGTGAATCCATAGAAGATGTGGGCAGAAAGGAAGGAAGGGGGAAGGAAGCTGAGCAGGTGATTTGTTGCATTCTGTGTCTTTTTATTGGGTAATAGTGGGAACAGATAGTAGGATTGGGTTCGGAGAAGAGGAAGACATGATGAAGGTTTCCAGTTATCTTACCTAATTCCCTGAGCTGCCTCAGCTGGTTGTTCATTCACAAGGAATGCCTTCTGGTGTTGATGGCTGGGATCCTGGGATGACTTGGGGAAGGAAGGTTAGATAAGATCTTTGTGATCTGTGGGGGATGGGGCCAAAGAGATGAGGGAGACTGCAGCAGGTTTTGTGTTATAGAAATGGAGATGAGACCAGGTGACTGGATCTGGAGGAGCAGAGGGAGAGGTTTGGGTCCATCTTCAGCATATTTGTTTCCTGGCAAGAGTGGCCCTTGGGTTAGTAGGGTACCTTCTGGAGTTTGGGGTTGAGACAAAGCAAAAAGTCAAGAGAGAGCAGTTATGAGGGAAGATCTGTGGGATTCACAGGAAATGGAAAAGGTGGCGTGGAAAGCTGCCACCGATACTCTGCTGCAGAACTGAGGGTGAGACTGGGGAATTGGATCTCAGTGAACAGAGGGAGACGAGATCTTTTGGCAGACTACCTAATTTTCTAGCAGGCCTGTATTTATTTTTAGAATTGTTTATTTTCTGGATATGTCACATTTTAAAATTAATTAATTTTATTTATTTTGTGAACATTTTCTATGCATGTGCCATAAGATCCTGACTGCTCAGAGGGTAATGCTGGTATCAGGCACCTCTACTGGCTGAATCATTTGGCCATCCTTGATAGAGTCAGTAATATTTCCAAAGCATGAGTAAGTTGTGATGTTTGAGGTAGTAATTGGCAATGGCAGGTTTTTCCAAAGATGGGTCGGTAGGAAGAGGTATTAGTTTGCCACATGGTTTTTCTTCCATCAATACTTGTTTCCACACATCATGGCAGGTTTCTCTAATCTGCATGAACTACTCAACATCAAAATGATGCCTCATCATATAATTTAAAATGCATATAAATAATGTAAAATGTTCATCAGCAAATACAGAAAATCGTGTCACTATGCTACTTTGCATCTATAAAAGAGTGGCTAATAATCACATCAATGCATTAATATTCAAATGGCAAAGCAAGTGATAGACTCAGAAAAGAATATTCTTTAAAATTTAATACAATAAAGAACTAAAATACTTTTTTTTAAAAAAGTCGGAGGTATTCCTGCCTTTCTCATCATATCACTTATTCTATAGATCATTAAGCCAGTGTAGTAAAAAAGACTATTTTTCTAATACTAAAACTACAATGGGAGAATTTTTTTACATCAGGCTTTTACAAATTATTTACTTCCTTTGACTTTGAGATAATAACAATTTCCTGGCAACATCCACTGAAAATTGAAATACACTAATACAATAATTAGAAAAGGAAGATGTGGAAGACACCAACTGACATGTAAAAGTATATTGTACACTGGTTGAGTTCCTAAATTCTTTCTGGACAATAATTGTTTGCTATAATTCTATTTCCTAGAAATGATTCAGAATCAGACACTTAGAATTCAGAGCCTCATGTCTGTATTATTCAAACCTTAGGAAAGGCAACATGAGTAGCTGATAAGTAGTGTGGCTTCCTTTGCATAGTTATTGTTGCTAGGGAAACCACTTCCTTCTAATCATTGTGTTCAGCTTGTCCATCCCACTAACTGGTATTATTGTCTCTTTATGAGGGCAACATCGAGACATTGCAAAAGAACAGGAAACAAAAGGTATGAAACCCAGTACATTATCTTGCTACACACAAGGTTTCTCAAAAAAAATCTACATAGTAGTGCTTTCAGGGAAACGACAAGAGAACTGATCCCCCTGAAAATGGATTTCAGCACTAGGAGCTACACAGTACTGTGTTCACACATTCAAGTATACAAAAACAACGATCTCTGAGTCACACTGGTTACTGCAGAAAAGAATATAATGTCAGGCTTAGACAGGACAGGCCCTGGCAGTGTTCCAGGCATGCTGGTCAATAATAAAACCGTGTGATTTTTCTGAGATGCAGAGTTTCATTACTGACTAACAAAACTGATCAGTAGACTGACTCATGTAGGAATAGAATCTGTACATCTGTATAAGAACAGAGATCCTCTAGGCATCAGTCTAGATCAGTCTGAGGAATAAAACAGACAGCTAAACACATAAACATCATCACAAATGAAAGAGAAAGCTACTATGAGCTGTCAAAATGCCAGAGCCCACAGAAGCAACTGTTGGGGGAAAAATGATACTGTTTTTGTCCTGGATGGTTAGCAACACACTAAAAGATCCATACTGGTTCTACCAAACAAACAAAACCTTGGAAAGTGATAACACACAGTAACTAATTGAAAGAAGGCAGTTAATAAGCATAATTTCACCATTGTCTTCAGGGGTCATCAAATAATCAATTCTCTACTGGCTTTTATTCTTTTCTAAGTTTTATTATGCATATATTCTGTAAACATTAGTTGAATTGAAGATGAAGAGAGTAGAGGGAAGGGTGGAATTCTGAAATCACTGATAGAAAAACAGGGTATGTTCTTTAACTAACTCAACTGTAAAAGCCACAAAAATAAAGTAAAAGAAATAGATGAAGCTAAAATATATATACATGTCACATTATACAGAGTAAGCAGGTTTTATTTATGTACTTAGGAATAAACACACTTACACACACAGAATAATACTTAAAGATCAAATTTTGAAAAAGAAGAGGAAGGAGTATATGGGAAGGTGAAGGAGAAAAAGGGGGGAACCATGCAGTTACATTGTAATCTCAAAAAAATAAAAGAAATCAGAAAAAGGTTACAGTTCATACTAAACTAATCTGAAAGGACCATTGTTCCAAAGACACTTATTTTTGCCTAGATGTAGTAATGAGATCATATTCAAAGACAGTATGTTTCCTTTATGCATTTATATGATGAACTACTTCAATACAGATTGAATATTTTTAAGTAGTAAGAGATTAATTTTTCAATTTGCTTAAAGTTTTCCAAAGAAATCTCCTCTGATAACCATACTAATTTAAAAGTTACTGTTGATTTTAGACTCTTAAGAGTGGCCTTCTGTGAAATCCCACTATACAACTATTAGGAATTCAAAAAATAGTATATCAATCCATCTATCAAATACAAGAAAACAGAATTTTCAAGTTTTATGTTGCTAGAACTCAAAATCCAAACTTCACTTCCTATGAAGTTAGAAGTAATGTCACAAAATTGGAAGATGTCTCCAAATTCTCCATTTACAAATATTCTCAAACTATGATACAAAACTCCCTTTTGTTTGTTTATAGCATCTGATGTTAAACTCAGAAATACATCTATAGTTCTGAGAAAGAAACCCAAGTTTGGTTTTAAGAGGATATGATGGATATTTTTGGTTGTTAACTTAATTGACTACATCTGGAATTAACTAATATCCCAAAAAAGGATGTCACTCCTGTGAGGGATTTTTGCTTAATTTGAAGTGGGAAAATTTGGATCATTGAGGTAGGAAGACACATCTTTAATCTAGATCCTTTGAGCTAAGAAAATACATTTCTAATCTGGGCCGTATCTACTGATATAAACCTACATAAGAACTCAGAAGAAGGAAATTTTTGATATTTTTTTCCTTTTTATTGTTCACACCTTGCTAGCAAATCCATTCCTTCATTAGCATTACAACCTACTTCTTGGGGATTCCAGTGGCTATTGAAGAGCAGAAGAGACATCCAACTTTACAACTGGATTCTTGAACTTTCCTTCCATATCCAACCTTTGTTGAATTAGTTGGACCACACTCTGTAGGTCATTCTAATAAATCTCCTTTCTCTACAGAAAGATTCATTCTATAAGTTTTGTTGCTTTAGAAAACCCTGACTAATACAGAGCGTGTATAGAAGAAAACAGCAACTTACTATGGACCATACTTATTTCAATTCATTTTTAAAAATAAACTTTGTTGTTGTCAGTGGTCCAGAACTGATATATAATTTCCTTCCTGAGAGTTTGAGAAGTTAACTGTCAATGCAGTCAATATCCAACCTCCTAAGCCAAAAAAATTGCAGCTCCTTTTAAAGTAGAGGAGAGCACAAGAGAGAAATAATGTGAATAAGGATAAATAATGTTCAAAGAAGTTCAAGTGTAAGTCATAGATGATCTCCTAATTCAACTTTGAGATTCTCTGGTACAAAAAAAGGGAGAAATACACAAGATAAAGTGCAGCCCCTTAAATCTTTCTGTTCTTTACTTCATAGCTATTTGCAAAGCTACAGCCCTTGGTAGTGCTGTCTTTACATTGCTGATAACATCTCCTATAAGACTATGAACTTATTATTTTATAATTAGACATAAGCTACAGTTGTAGCTCAGTAACTTATAGCTAATAGTCATTATGGAGTATCAGCCATGTATTTGACCAACCAGGGCATTTATGAGTCACAAACGGTTAAATTAACTTGTAGTTCATTTGGTTGGTTTTTGGTATTAATCACTGATGCACAGCCAATGGTACTATTTGATAAGAATGCATAAATGCAGTAATATTTGATATGCTATAGTCTAACATGGCAAGAATCTTTGTATGGAATGCATAACCCTATCTTCACTATCTTTAAGCCTCATGCTTATTTCCCATTGTGGTTGTTTGAATACAAATGACCCTCATAGGTTCATGTATTTGAATGCTTAGTCATCAGAATTAGGGTTAGAGTTAGGCACTACTTGAGAAAAGTTAGGAAGTGTGACCTTATTGGACTAGGTGTGGCCTTGTTGGGAAAAATGTGTCACTGGGAAAGAACTTTAAGTTTTCAAAACTGAGCCAAGGCCAGTATTGCTTTTTTTTTTTTTTCTTCCTGCTGCCTGTGGATGTGGATATAGAACTCTCGGCTACTTCTCCAGCACCATGTCTGCCTAAGTACAGCCATGCTTCCTGATATAACAGGCTAATCCTTTGAAATTGTAAGCAAGCTCCAATTAAATGCTTCCTTTTAAAAATGTTGTCATGGCCATGGCATCTCTTCACAACAATAGAACACTGGCTAAGACACACATTGAAAGTGTCTCCAGGATATCTCTTTTGAATCTCCTGCTCTGGATAGTAGAGTTGTCAAGCCCACAACTAAGTCTTGTTAAAGGAGACTGAGGTGGTGAAATGAAGATATGGAAGACTAAATGTGGGAAAATGCAGAACGACACAGAATAGATTCAGGGATCACAGAGAAAAGAGAAAGGTATGACATTAAAAAAAAAAAAAAAAAAAAAAACTGGAGTCCCTGTGGGGCTCTTCTTCCTCAAATTATATAAGAATGTGAAAATCTAGACCTTCCATGTCTCAGGTTCATAAGCACTACATGTTGACAGTAAATATGTATTAACTCAACAAACACTATTTTTTCTTTTTAAAAATTGGGAAAAAATAAAGAAAAATTACCCAAAAAAGGATTTAATAGTAGCATACCTGTGTGTAACACGTATGTCTTTTCTCCTTTAACTGGCACTTGTTTAGTGTGTATAAGATCATCTCTACACACTCAATCCACAGTTTGGCCTTAACCAAAGTTACTAACACATAGCACCCTCCAGCTGCCTCTGCCTTTTCTACTTTTCTTTCTCTCCAAATAGCCCACAGCCACTTAATAAGTGACCTTCAACAAGCTGAATAATTTCTCCAATACATAGGTACATTCTAAAGCCTCAGAGGATTTAGCTGTAATAAGTAGTCTTAGCAAATATATGGCCTTATGAAGCCTTTGAAGTCTCTAAAAAAATCCCTTAAGTAGCTTCAATTGAAGGTCTGGACTAGATTTAACAGAGCCCTTTGCATAGCAAAAATCTTGTGATTCAGGATAAGCAAAATCTGTAGATTTTACAGTTTAGCGTCCTTAGTATGACCTCATCTTTAAGAGTATTTTATTAATATACAAAGTAGGTTACTTGAATTAGAAAACTATTAACTATTCAGCAACAGCCAGTTTTTAGTGAATTAGCAAGGAAACCAACAGGACAGATGATTTTTATTCTCATTTCCCAGCTTCAGTATGATCTGTTAAAGGCTTTCCATTAAATGAAATCTGAGAACATTACATAGCAGAGCAGTATACAGCCAAAGATGTTCTGGATGATAATTCAGCACACTTAAGGTTTTAACTGCTCCTATATTTCCCTTATAGCTTAAAGTTTCCACATGGATTCTTGGGGCATTATCTCCTGTACTTTGGTTTAATGTAGCTATGCTCTTAATACTTATGTCTTTAGTTAAGGAATCAAAATATGATAGAATTTTTCTCTGGTTAGTTGATGAATCCTATTTCTAGTTATATTTGTACTAAATATCAGGTTTTAAAAAACTATAGTAATTATTGATCTCCAAAGTTGTTGTCAATTCGATATGATATAGTATATATGATTTGAATTTTGAAGAAAAGTCAGAATTATATGCCATTCTTATGAGATTATTAGATTTTGTTGAACTTAATACAGTTTCTGACTCTCAATATATAGAAAGAGTTTTATATATTAAAGACACCCAGAGGTAGATTACAAAATACTTTGTTAACTTTAATTTCTTAATGCTGGTGAGGAAGGAATGACAGCTGCAGAGAGACACTGGACAGAAGAAAAAAACTACTGAATTAAATCAGCCTGAGTATTTTAAGGATGTGTTGACCTCAGAGTGGAAACAAGAAGATATGTTATATTAAGAAAGAGGTTTTTCTTTTTGTTTCCACAGAAGAAAAGCTATAGATACCATCAAAACTGATAAAGATTAGATTCAAACAGGAGAGACCTCTTGGTTAAGAGAAGTGATAGCTCATCAAAGAGTGTGGCCATTCATTCTAAACTAAGTTATAAAACTAACAAATGCCTTTCATTTGATCTGATATAACCTGACAAAAAGAGAAACTCCCCAAAATTAAGGTTTGGGCAGGGTTTGGGTTTTTTTTTTCTTTATAGGAGAATTAAAGCACCCAACTAAGGAGTCTGAGGACAATTGGACAAATGAGACATCTGAAGAAAAACAATAAATCATCCAGAGAAAATGTCCCAAGAAAAAGAATAAGTAGACTGGACTAAAGGTAACATATATTTCCAAGAGAATAACATTTTATACAGCTTCCCAAACGTTTGATTCTGCTGTTCATCACAGATATATAAGACAAATGGACTTTCTGTAGTCTCAGTTCAGTTAAAAAACAAAGCTGGCTTTGGAGGTGGAACATGGCTCTCTCCTTCTTTAAACTAATGCTTAGTAAGGGAAATTCAAAATCTCTGTCACATGGCAGAGGAGCCACATGGTATGGAACAGAAGAAAATCAAAAATTAAGGAACTATTCTACTTCTAAAATTCTCATAATTCTTTGGCTTTATTTTGACTCTTTAAAAATTTTACTGGGATATAAATATTATCTCAAAAATTGTAAGATTAATATTTAAATTTTCTGTTATGACATTAGTGGTCATATAAAACACAAACTAGTTCTAAAATTAGGTTTCATATAGCTTCCTTTACATGATTTTGGGTTTGAGTCTGAAGCCAGTACCTAGGAATTAAGTTTGTACTTAATTGTGGCTTGTTAACCTCTGCTGCATATGACATTTAAAATGTTTGAGTTTTCTGCAGTGAACTGTGACCGTTCCTAAGAATAGCACTTGAAGTCTTCAATAGGATGATGGAGCCTCATGACAATTCCTACTGGATTGTGGTAATGCCAGTAAGCTGACAAACATCACCCAAAGATAAGCTTTGGACTACAAACTGTTCAGAGAAATTTCAAGGCAGTTAGCTAAGATGGTCTAGCCTCATAGACTACTCCATCCAGGATTGCAGATAAGCTCTGCACTTTCCTATTACTTGGAGCTTGGAAAGCAACTAGTTCTCTAAGACTTAACCATTCTCCCAGTTTTCTCAAAGTCTCATAAAGATGCCATAACCCCCCAGACAATAAGAAGTAATTTTAAAAACATGATTGCCATATTCCCAAGAGATGGGGTGGACGGTTTTCAGTGATTTGATGGATTGTAAAATCTGTCATTATTTATGGGGCTTGGTTGCAAGTTGTTATTAGCTATAGTTAGGAAGTAAATTAAGCAAAGGAGATATGCTTCAGGAAATATTTTGAAAATAAAATAGGGGGATATGGGAATGATAAGACAAAGGGTAGATTATTGAATCTACTTTTAGACTAAAAGCAACTACTAGTTTTAAATACTCTACATTAGTATTGATTTTTGTATCTTGATAAAATTTAAGGCTATTTTATTGTAACATATTGTATATACATTTCTACTCTTGATTAATGTATTTTTATTTAAAGGAATAGATTTTAAACTAAATATTTTAAATTAAAATGCAGATACTAGTATTAATTTTTATATAAATTTAAGATAATTTTTATTAGAACATTATATATGTTTCTGCTCTTGTTTTAGATATTTTTATGTATTCACACAAACATAAGTTTATTTTTGCTATGCTGGATATATTTCTACTCTTGTTTAAAATATTTTACCTGTGCATTTCATTTAAATATATGATGTATAATTAATAAAATACTGATTAGTAGTTAGTCATCTATAATATTTAAACTTATAGACATATTAGGTATGTTTTCAAAGTTAAACAGAGATGTATTTTAGATATATAGATGGTGGTCTTCAAACACTTCAGAGACTTATAGAATATGGTCTTTAAGATGTTTTAATAACATAGGCTTTTCATGATAATGAGACATGTCTGCTCCTGACAGTAATTTTCTTCAAAAGAGGATTATAAGTATCAAAGAAATTATACATGGAGTCTGTTTTAATTGTAGCAAAGTTACAAGAAATTGCCTTTGCCTTGACTGTTGACAATATGTTGTCCAAACTGGACAAGCAGGACACCAAAGAAGACAATTGTTGAACTCTTCTGAGACAAGGTAGTTAGAACAGTCCTTTGAACATTCTTGCTTCACAAAAAGTTGGTCAGATATCCTAGGCCTATAGGCCAAAGATGAATGCCCCAATGTTGCAAAGGAAGCTTGGGTAAGTATTCAGGCAGCCATCTGTTACTGACATTCTTATAGTTGTAGAAATTGTTTGCTTTTCAGTTCCTGTTTACTCAGGTAGGATTATATCCTTCTTGGACCTCTGATGGAGTTGGATACTAGACAGTCATCACAGTTTTCCTTGTAACCAAATTCAGGAAAAAAACTCACAAAAGAGTTATAAAGTATATAAGGTTGAGAGACATTAAAGCTTAAATTGTTTATCTATGAAAATGTATTGAAAACTAAAAAAAAATAGTTTTTGGTTAGTACTACAAGTTAGCATAGAAAGTGAATCATGTACAAAACTTCAGACTCACCAAAATTGGACAAATAATGGAGTATTTTCTCTGAATTTGCTGAATAAAAATGAACAGAATATTGTGAGTGTAATTCTTCCCTGATAATTGTTCTTATTGTACATAGTTTTATTTTGTTAGAGTTAAACATTCTCTTTTTATTTAGACAAAATAGAGAAATGTTGTAGGATATTTTGATCACACTCTAACATTCCTTAGACTACCAATAAAGTTTACTTTAAATCAGAGGGTGGAGCTAGCTTTTAGCTGACCAAAATTAGCCATAAAGATATTGGAGAACCAAAGACATATAGAGAGACACAGGAAGTAGTAGGGAAGGGTTTATAAAAATTCTTGGTCCTTTTGTAGTGAAAAAGAAGAAAGTGACAAGGCTACTGGTCACTTCTCTGCAAGTTATCTGACCAATCAGGTGCTTACTCTGGTGTCTGAGTCTCAGGTTTTTCAGTAGTAATTAAAAATCTCATAACCAAAAAAAAAAAAAAAAATCTCAGGGCTAGATGATTATAGCATATAATTCTACCAGACTTTCAAAGAAGAGCTAAAGCCAATGCTCCTCACATTATTCCACAAAATAGAACATTGTCAATTAATTTTATGAAGCCACAATTAATCTGATACATAAACCACGTAAAGACCCAACAAAGAAAGAGATTTAAGACCACTTTCCCTTACCAACATAGACGCTAATATTCTCAATAAAGTACTTGCAAACCAAATCCAAAAACATATCTAAAAGGTGATACTTCATAACCAAGAATGCCTCATCCCAGAAATACATGGATGCATTTATATAATTTAGTTTACAGAAAGAGATAAGTATATATAATTCTATCATAAAACAAACTGAAAGTCCAAAATCAAATGATCATCATATAAGACACAGAGAAGGCCCTTGACAAAGTCTAATACCTCTTTATGATAAAAATTCTGGAGAGATTAGGGACAAACATAATAAAGGAATTTTATGGCAGGGCCATAGACATCAATTTAATGTTGGTATTTTGTTTTTGTTTCACTGCTGAGTAAATATGTGCAAATATATCATATTTTCTTTATCCATTCTATAGTTGAGTGGCATCTAGGTTGTTTTCAGGTTCTGACTATTACAAATTATGCTGCTATGCACAAGCTGAGCAAGTACCCTTATGGTATGGTTGTGCACCCTTTGGGTATATGCCCAATAATGATATTTCTGGGTCTTGAGGTAGATTTATTTTCAATATTCTGAGAAACTGCCATACTGATTTCCAAATAGCTGTACAAGTTTACACTCCCACCAACAGTGGAGAAGAGATCCCCTTACTCCACATCTTCTCTAATATAAGCTGTTATCAGTGTCTTTTATTGTAACTCTTCTGACAGGTATAAGATGGTATCTCAGGATCCTTTTGATTTACATTTCCCTGATGTCTAAAGACATTTCTTAAATGTATTTTGGTCATTTGAGATTCTTCTGATTAGAATTCTCTGTTTAGATATCTATCCCATTTTTAATTGGATTATTTGGTATATATTTAGAAGATCAGTCCACTGTCCTATGAGGAGTTGATGAATATTCTCCCACTGTGTAGGCTACCATTTTGTCTTCTTGACTGTGTCCTTTGCCTTAGAGAAGCTTGTCAGTTTCAGAAGGTCCCATTTATTAATTACTGTTGTCAGTGTCTGTGCTACTGATGTTATATTTAAGAAGTGTTCTCCTATATCAGTGCATTCAAGACTACTTCCTGCTTTCTCTTTTATCAGGTCTAGCATAACTGGATTTATGTTGAGGTCTTTGATCCACTTGGACTTGAATTTTCTTCAGGGTACTAGATATGGATGTTTGCATTCTTCTACATCCAGTTTTACCAGCACCATTTGTTGAAGATGCTTTCTTTTTTTCATTGTACAATTTCGTATTATTTGTCAAAAATCAACTGTTCATAGGTGTATGTATTTATGTCAGGATTTTCAGTTCAATTTCATTGATCCAAGTGTCTGTTTTTATGCCAGTACCAAACTGTTTTTATTACTGTATCTCTATAGTAGAAGATTCTTTATAGTACAGAACTGTTTTAGTTATTAAGGTTTTTTTGCCATATGAAGTTGAGTAGATTCTGTTGCATGAATAAAGGAAACTTGGGGCCAGATCTCTGGGAAAGTCGGAGATATTAGAAAAAAACTCCACAGTCAGATCTCACCCAGCTGTCTTCAAGCTTCCTCAGCCTGGCTTCTTCTGCCTCCTCTGTCTTTCTATTCCTGCCTTAAATACTCAGTTAAGGCGTGGCCCCACCACTGCCTGCCTGGGAGCCTGGAACTCCTTCTGTAAACTAAGATGACCTGGAACTCAGACTGGATTAAGGGCGTAGGTCACCACTCCAGGATATTCCCTGTGCTGGGATTAAAGGTGTGAGTTACCATTGTCTGATCTTCCTTGACTGACTGTGGATAGATCCCTCTGATATCTCTGAAGGTTTTTATTATATTACAAAATATCCCCACAATATTCTTTCAAGGTCTGTGAAGAATTGTGTTGAGATTTTGATGGAGATTGCATTACATCTCTTGTTTGCTTTTGGCGAGATTGCCGTTTTCACTATGTTAATCTTACCTATCAAAGAGCAAGGGAGATCTTTCCCTTTTCAGGTATCTTCTTTAGTTTCTTTCTTCCAAGACTTAAAGTTCTTGTCTTATAGGTCTTTTACCGTTTTGGTCAGAGTTAACCCCAGATAGTTCATGTTGTTTGTGGCTATAATAAAAGATGGTGTTTCTCTGATTTCTTTCTCAGCCCATTCATCATTTCTATAATGGAGGGCTTTTTTTTTTTTTAGTTAATCATGTATCCTGCCACATTACTGAAGGTGTTTACCAGCTGTAACAGTTCTCTGATAAAATTTTGAGGATCACTTATATATATACTATTATCTGAAAATAGTGAAAATTTGACTTCTCTCCAATTTGTATCTCCTTAAAGACTTTCTGTTTTCTTCTTGTTCTAGTTAGAACTTCAAGTACTATATTGAATAGGTATGGAGAGAGTGAACAGCCTTTACTTTTTCCTGATTTTTGAGCTTATCTACATTTAGTTTGATGTTGGCTGTTGGCTTACTGTATGTAGCCTGTAGTATGTTTAGGTATGTTTCTTATCTAGTTGATCTTTTCAAGACCTTTATCATGAAGGGCTGTTGGAATTTATCAAAAGGTTTTTAATCATCTAATGAGATGATCATGTGGGATTTTTTTTCTTTCACTGTGTTTATGGTGTACTACATTGACATATTTTCATATGTTGAACTATCCCCGCGTCTCTGGGTTGGAGCCCACTTGATCATGGTGGAAAAATTTTTGATGTGTTCTTGGATTCAGTTTGTCAGTATTTTATTGAGCATTTTTGCATCAGTGTTCATAAGGAATATATGTCTGTAATTCTCTTTTTTGTTGCATCTTTGTATTGTTTGGTGTCAGGGTGACTATAACCTAACTTAAAAAAAAAAGAGACTTGGCAATGTTCCTTCTGTTTCTATTAAGTGGGACAATTTGAGGCATATAAGAATTAAATGTTATTTGAAATTCTGGTAGAATTCTGTGCTGAAACCATCTGTCCCTGGGCTTTTGTTCGTTTGTTTGGGAGACTTTTAATGACTGTTTCTAATTTTTAGGGATTGTATATCTATTTAAGTTGTTTATCTTGTCTTGATTTAATTTTAGTATGTGGTACCTATCCAGAAAATTGTCCATTTCTTTTAGATTTTCCAATTTTGTAGAGTACAGGTTTTTAAAGTATGACCTAATGATTACCTGGAATTCCTCAGCATCTGTTGTTATGTCACCCTTTTTCATTTCTGATTTTGTTTATTTGAATATTCTTTGTCTTTTGCTCAGTTTGGTTAAGAGTTTGTCTATCTTGTTGATTTTCTCAAAGAAACAACTTTTTGTTTCACTGGGTCTTTGTATTGTTCTCTTTGTTTCTATTTTAGTAATTTCAACCCTCAGTTTGATTATTCCCAGCTGTCTTCTTCTTCTGGGTGAGTTTGCTCTATTTTTTTTTTCTAAAGCTTCCAGGTGTGCTGGTAAGTCACTAGTGTAAGATTTCTCCAAAATCTTTATGTAGTCACTTAGTTAATGAAGTAAATTTTTTAAATATATCAATCTAAGATTAATATTTATTGGAATATAAATTAACACTTATGATATAGGTTTATATAGACACGTGAGTGACTGGATGATCTATGTGCTGGATGATGGACGTTGATTTAGTCTCTTAAGAAGTTAGGAACAAACGAGGCACTTAAGAGCTTAGTAGCCTTTTTTGAATAGGGCTGGGAATTTTTTTAGGACCCTGGGACTTTGGATAAGTGTCTTTTGACCTTATCAGCTGACACCTGAATCCCACCATACTTAGTACTTGAACTTTCCTCTTAGCACTGCTTTCATTGTGTCCCATAAGTTTGGTTTGTTGTGGCATCTTGAGTTTTAGGTAGTCTTTGATTTCTTTCTTATTTCTTTCTTGTCTCATTCATGCTTCAGTTGAGCATTAGACAGATTCCATGAGTCTGTAGGCTTTCTGTAATTTGTATTGTTCAATTCTAACTTTAAGCTATGGCAATCCAATAAATGACAAGTTGGGATTTTGGGGGGCGTGGGGTTTTGTTTTGTTTTGTATCTGTTGATATTTGCTTTGTGACCAAGTACATAGTCAATTTTAGAGAAGGTTCCATGAGGTGCTGAGAATGAGGTATAGTCTTTTGTGTTTGGGTGAAATAGCTATAGATGCCTGTTAAGTCTATTTAAGTTATAACATCTGTTAGTTTCCTTATTTATCTGTTATGTTTCTGTCTGACAGACCTGTCCATCAGTGAAAGTAGAGTGAAGTCTCACAATATTAGTGTGTAGGGTTTGTTATGCAATTTAAGCTTCAATAATGTTTCTTTTACTAATGTGAGTGCCCTTGTCTTTGGAATAAATGTTCAGAATTGAAACTTCATCTTAACAAATTTTCTCCATCTCTTTTGATTTATTTTATTGAAGTCTATTTTGTTAGATATTAGGAAAGACATGCTTAATTATAAACTTCAAATCTTTGAAAGAATAAATTGAAGGCAAAATCATAAGATTTAAAAATTTTTCTGCTCATGTTAAGTAGAACTAATATAGTAAAAATGGCCATCCTACCAGCTTCAATGCAATTGTCTCGAAAATTCCAACATAATTTTTCAAAGACTTTTTAAAGAACAAATTTTCAGCTTCATGTGGAAATAGAATAAGCCCAGGACAGCTCAAACATAATGAATAATAACATAACACATGGAGATATCATCATTGCTAATCAAAAATTATACTGCAAAGCTATAGTAATAAAACAGCACAATAGTGGCATAAAACCAGACATGGATGGAATGAATTTAAGGACCCATACATAAATTTACATACCTATGGACATCTAAGTATTGGTAAAGAAGCCAGATATATTCATTGAGAAAAATAGTGTTTGGTGCTAGTCATACTGGAAGTCTACATGAGGAAGAATCCAAATAGATCCATGCTTATCACTGTCAACAAAACCCAACTTCAAATGCTTCAGACCTTTTCATAAAATCAGACACACCAAACCACAATTAGAAGAGAAAGTGGAAGATATCTTTGAACTCATTGACATGACAAAAAACTTTCTGAACAGATGGCATTGCATGAGCACGCAGCTCAACAATTAATAAATGGGACTTCATAAAATTGAGATGCTTCTGCATGGTAAAGAACACCATCATTCAAACAAAATGGGAGGCTACAAAACTGGAAAAGATTTTAGCAACTACACATACATCTAATAAAGGACTAATATCCAAAACACATAAAGAATTCAAAAAATTTTATTTCAAGAAAACAAATACCCTAATTTAAAAATGGAGTTCAGATCTAAACAGAATTCTCAAAAGAGGAAACTCAAATGCCTGAAAGTAAATGTTCAACGTCCTTTGATGTGGGAATGTCTTTCTGTGTACTGTCAATATCAATCTTTAAATAAAGAAGCTGTTTTGGCCCATGACAGGCACCATAGAAAAAGTAGGAGGAGAAATTACAGCATAGGTAGGAGAAGCAGGGCAGAGTCAGACAGACTAAGCCCAAAGCCCAAAGGAGCAACATGTAAGGAACACAGATGAGCCACGGGCCACATGGCAGACAGCTTAATGAGAATGGGTTGAGTTAAGATGTAAGAGCAAGCTAGCAATGTGCCTGAGCCATAGACCAAACAGCATGAACTTAATATGAGTGTCTGAATCATTTCTGGGGGCCTGAGCAACGGTGAGTGGCTAAGGGGTCTGGGGCTTGGGGGGGCAGGTCTATGGGTCTGGACCTCTGGCCACCTGGGACCAAGAAACCTTAGTACAACAGATGGCCTCCAACGTGGTTCGAATATCCACTTAAAGTGTGAGAAAGATTATAAAGGGTTCTAGATCACAGAAACTGAGCCAAAGCAGCTTCTAAATTGTGTATCTGAAGTGGGTCATTGTTCAGAGAAAGCATAGCATTCTGAACATATTCAATATGGAGCCAGCAGCCTGGCGGCAGGCAGTGTAAGCTACAACTAGGCTGGTTCCTGAAATCTCACAGAAGACTGGGTAGCATGTGATTCATTTAAGGTTTCTGTTTATTTTTAACAAAAATGAAACAAAGACGGTTTCTTAGTAGCAGCATTTTCTTGGGTCTTCTCTGTTTCCTGGCGATGAACAGAGACACGGTCCTTTTAAGTGAACTTACTGATTCAGCTTTATCTGCAAACACTGTGTGGCTTTTTAAGAGAGTATGAGTATTGTGAAAAGCTCTTCTAGTTGGAAGATGATTAAAGATTCACAATAAAACAGATACAGGTCAAAAAAAAAAACCCTGCAAATGAGCTACAATGTGTGTCAAACGTATATAAGTTTCAGAAAGAAAAGAAAAAAATGTAGAGAAATAGAGTAATAAAAATATAATAAGCCATGTAAAGATGGAAAAATAGACACAAAATCTGGATTTTGGTTGTTATTGTGTTTTCTTTTAATTTTTTAACTACTAATGAGCTAAATGTGGAAAGACAATGGATTGCTAAAGCTGCTTTTGTTTCCACAGAAGATGAGAACCTGTGGATTGCTTCCAGGCAAATATGATTTCATCAACCAAGACCACCTGAAAATTCTCTGATAGGAAGACGTGTCTGTATCAGCTTCAGGACTGCAGACTCTGATCCAGTCTCAAGAACCCATGAGATTTTCAACAGCCCTCAATCAGCAGGAAGTAGTAATGGAAAACTATGCCCAAATTCCCAAAATATTGCTTATTAATATTTGTTTTAATTATAAATGGTTAATGGTCATACTTAATCTCTTTCTAAGAAGAAAAAGGGGATATGGTATATGAATGATTTATTAAAAATTAGATTATTGAATTTACTTAAATTTCCATCTGTTAATCTCAAAATGTTTTACATTGGTATGGATTTTGGTTTATTGATACAAATTTAAGGTCAATTTTTGTTATGTTGTATGTATTTTTCTACTCTTGTTTAAGGTATGTTTATGTAACTGATTTAAAATTGTAATGTATAATTAAGAAATGCATGTTAGTTAGATTTTTAGGTATACAAACATATACTTCAATTATATAGGCAATCTTCAAACACTTCTAAGACCTACAGAATATGGCATTTAAAATGTTTTAAGAACTTAGACTTTCTGGACAGTAAGACAGATCTGCTCCTGGCAGTACCAATTTGCTTCAAGAGAAAAATGGACATCAAAGAAACTCCATATGGAGATTAGTTTCTTTGTGACATCAGTTAGCCACTGGAAAAGAACATGTTCTTGTGTTGACTGCTTGACAGTATGCTGTTTAAACTGGACATGCAGGTTCCATAGGAAGGTGACCTCTGAACTTTGGCAGAACAAGCTGAGATGGCCATTCAGGTTCCTGCTTTGCAGAGAAAACTGTCAGACATTCTTCAGGACTCAAGGAGAAGCAACTGATGAGTGGGCAGAGCAGATTTCCTGCTTCACTGAAATAAAAAGAGACTCTGGGCCAGTAGGCTGAAGATTGATGCCTCAACTTTATAAAGGAACTTTTGGTGACTGTCCGCGCAGATAGGTATCATCTCTGTCATTTCTATATTTTGGAAGTTGCTTGCACTTCCAGTTTACTTGGGTAAATATATCTTTCTATGGTCTTTGATGTAGTCGAAGATTATATAGTTATAGGCATACTTTTATTAGTTATTGGAAAGGTATATTGAATATGAAACTTTAGATTCATAAGAATAAGATAGATGATAGAGTATTTTCTTTAATTTTGCTAAATAAAAATAGACTATATGTTGTAACTGTAATTCTTGCTTGATAGATGTTTTATTTTATGTAATTTTGCTTTGTTAAAATTGAAACCTTCCTTTTTGATTAGACAGAAAGGGGGAGGTGATGTGGGAATGTCTTTCTGTGTGCTGTCAATATCAGTCTTTAAATAAAGAAGCTGTTTTGGCCCATGACAGGCACCATAGAAAAAGTAGGAGGAGAAATCACAGCATAGGTAGGAGAAGCAGGGCAGAGTCAGACAGACTAAGCCCAAAGCCCAAAGGAGCAACATGTAAGGAACACAGATGAGCCACGGGCCACATGGCAGACAGCTTAATGAGAATGGGTTGAGTTAAGATGTAAGAGCAAGCTAGCAATGTGCCTGAGCCATAGACCAAACAGCATGAACTTAATATGAGTGTCTGAATCATTTCTGGGGGTCTGAGCAGTAGTGGGCAGCTAAGGGGTCTGGGGCGGCAGGTCTATGGTTCTGGACCTCTGGCTGCCCGGGACCAAGAAACCTCATTACAACAATCCTTAGTCCTCAGGAAAATTCAAATAAAAACAACTCTGAGATTTCCTCTTATACCAGTCAAAAATAACCAAGACTAGTGAAACAAATAACAGTTCATGCTAACAAGGATGCAGAGTAAGGGGAACACTCATCCGTCACTGGTGGGAGTGCAAACTTATATAACCACTATGGAAATCATATGATAATTTCTCAGAAAGCTAATAATAGATCTACATCAAGATCCAAATACACCACTTGGGCATACATCAAAAGGATGCTCCATACTACCACTGAAATATCTGCTTGCCCATGTTCATTGCTACTCTCCACTTCTTAATTGCCAAAAACAATGTATGTTCATCAACAAATGAATGGATAATGGAAGTGTAGTACATTTCCACAATGGAATATTACTCAACTGTTTAAATGATATCATGAAATTCACAGGTAAATGGATGGAACTAGAAAAATATTATTTCAAGTGAGGTAATCCAGACACAGAAAGACAAATATGGACATATCTTATATATGATATTAGTTACTAAGTCTAAGCTACAATAAGCAAGCTACAATCCACAGAACCACAGAGGTTAAGTATAGTGAAAGGAACTGGGAGGAGGTTCAGGGCTCCCTAGGAGAGGGAAATAAAGTAGATAGTTATAGATGGATGTGGAGCAAATATGAAATGGGAGAATCAAGCAGAAGGAGGAAAAAGGGGGATGAGGAAGGTAATATGGAGAGGGCACAGCTAAAAGCTAGGGCCACCGGAGGGGTAGTGTGAAAACAATACAGTAGATGTGTCCCAAGTATATACGTGTATGAAGGCAATGTAAATAAAATTGACAAATAACAGAGGAGACAGAGCCTCCATCATATCACTCCAGCCAGGGCTCAGGGAACTCGGATGGAAGGGAAGAAGAAAGGATTTAAGAGCAAGATGAGACCGAGGACATGAGGAGTAGAAGCCCTCTAAATCAACAAGATTGACACACATATGCATTCACAGAAACCAGCACAGTATGCCCAGGGCCTGGACAGGCTGCATTAGACGGGATTCTAGAGCTGAAAGGAGAAGTGGACACATGTCCCATCTTTAACCCAAGCACTGTCTCTAATAGATAACCACTTGCAAATAAATATTCAGTTTTTTCTCAGGGAGTCTCACTTGGCAAACATTCTACTCTTAAGGGTAGGCTGCATGCCGGGCAGTAGATGGCAACAGAAAATGAACTTTAACAGAAAATTTGAAGATTCCTCGTGCCACAATTTTATTTTGTTTTGTTTTATCTCTCCCTCTCTCTTTCAGTTTAAACTTATTAATTATTTAACCCCACAGATTCTTTGCACATGTGTTATGGCTTCTGGTTTTGTGAACTTCCCGGGTGTTCTTACATGTTTCATGCACCTTTTCTTGGGTTCCTTTCTTCTGTTTGTTTTGTCATTTTTCTATTGTTTGTTTTATCTTGTTATACCTTATTTTATTATTATCTCTTAGACGCCTGTTTTTTTTTTTTTTTAAATAAGAGACAGATCGGTGGTGGATCTGAATGGAGGGAAGCTGTGGAGGAACTGGGAGGAACAGGGGAAAGGAAAACCATAAGCAAAATGTATTGTATCAAAACAATCTATTTTGATAAAAGAAAAGATGATAAGTATGTAGTGCAAGGCATGTCAATTAGATCTATGGAGTCTTTAATAATCCACAAATATTCTCAAAAAAATGTTCTCAATATTTTTAGATGTGAATAAAAATCCAAAAATATAAAGTATTATATAATTTATATTAGCCCTTAATTAATCTGCATCACTAAGTAGTAACTATGGTAAATATTTAAGTCAAATTAAAGCTGAAAATTTTTACTTTTTAAAGTGAAATGAAGGAAACTCCTTGCAGAAATCTATATCCATAATAAAATGTTAAATACTTTTGTGCTTACATGAAAATAAAAAAGAAGGCCAGTTTACACACTGCAGGATCTTTGATCAGATCCTGATTTTAAAATGCACATCTATGACGGATATAAGGAGAAAGATTGTATCCTTCATAATAATGTGTAATCATTGTTACATTTCCTGAGATGAATAGACTTTTTTCATACAGAAGGATTTCTTTGTTACTTAGGAGATAAATTCAGAAATAGTGGGGGATAAAATTTCACAGTTTGATTTAAGAATATATTTTTGCAAATGCCTCAAAATAATGAAACATTAATATTTATGTCAATAGCCAATGCAGATGTTACAAGGAGCATCAAGGTTTGGTTTACTATTTAAGGGATAGTCTATTGGGTTGATTTTTTTTCAAAATAAATTTTTAAGAAAAAAAAATAGTGCTTAAGTCCCACCCTTTAATGCTCCTGGTTTGCCTGGAGGTGTAGCCTAACCATGGGGCCTTTGTTTAGACAATGTTTGGAATGAAAACTTTTATTTCACATGTTTTTTTGAAGCAGAAAGTACTTGTCATCTATAGTAGCTTTTGAAATTGTAATTATATGGCAACATTTTTCTAGGCAATTAACATGTATTAATTGCCAACATTAATAAACAGCTTTTAAGTTTAAACAGATACTTGATTTTGGTCTTTGAATTATTTTTACAAGTATGCTTATGATTTATCTTGCACCAGAAACCCAAAACATTCCAACTAATAAATATGCCCAAACCATTTAAAAGAACAACTTTGTAGATGTGAAAAACACTAGGTCAGAGAGTTGAAGTTTTTGAGAAACTTGTGTGAAAAACACTCAAGAGTAAATGTTGTCATAATATAAATCCCTGAAAGGGCAATTGGGCAATTGCTTTTCAGACAAATAGCACATTAATGCAAAAAAGAGATGATAAAATATGTATAGTCTTCTCAAGCACTGATAGAGTGTCTGAAATATACTTTCCTAAAATTAATAGCTTAGTGAAATTTTTATACTTTACATCTTACCTGTGTCTAGAAATTTTTTTAAAAAATGTTGAAAATCTCAAATTTAGTTGTATTATTCTTAAATTCTCAAAGGTGTGATTGGTGATATAATATTAAGGTTATGCTCCATCTTTCTGTTCAAGTGTAAAATTTAGGCTTTATTTGGCCCTGATTTTAGAAAATTGTGTTACTTACTGAGAGAAATTTAGACACCATCTGAAGCTATAATTACAACTTATTTTTGCCCTGACATTTGTCAGCTAGTCAATGTTCTTGCTCTTTCCATGTTTTGCATGTCAAAAATTAAATAAATTAAAAAGTAATATTTCTATAAAAAGGAAGGGTACAGGGAAGAGTAGAGAAATAAGTACTCTTCAACTTCAGAGATTTACAGACAACTTGGGCTTTTTAGGCCTCAAACAATACATTAATTCTTTGTTCTTATTATTTCAAAAATTAGATAGAAGTTCAGTGTTTAATAAATTAATATAATTGCTCCACCTTTTGCTACAGTTGTGTTTGGAGAGTGCTTTTATTCTATCTGGAATTAAATATAAAGCTAATGCATATTTTATGCTCAAATATAGAGGAAGGCTTTATTTTTAATATTTCTATGTTTTATTTGGCTAAAAATCCCAGTATTAACCTCATACATACATTAGCTTAAAAAAGAAAAATGTTTACAACTGTTAGTTTTCTCACATCCCATGTCCATAACCATAAAAATGACAGTGACCTTATGTAATAGCAATATAGCTCACACTTTGGTTTGATTGTCTACAGTTAAGGAAACAGCTAATTTTTTTTTTAAATTTAAAACTGTGCTGCTTAACTTTTATCAGCTTGATACACCTTAAGGTCATGTAAAAAGAGGAAGAAGAAACGTCAATTGAGACAATATTTCCATCAAATTGGCATGTGAAAACCTGTGAGAGTAAATTTCTTGATGATTTATGTGGGGCCTCTATGGGAAATGCCACCTATGGACAAATAATCCATAGAAATACAAGAAAGGTAGCTGAATATGAGCCTGAAGAGTAAGCCAGTAAAGAGCATCCTGTATGATTCTGGTTTTGTTCCTGTCTCCAAGTTCTTTCTCTGAGTTCCCTCAATAATAGACTGTGCTCTGGAAGTAGAGGGCAAATAAATCTTTTCTTTCTCAAATGGCTCTTGATCATGATGTTTATCATGGCAATGGAAAGTAAACCAGAACAATACCCATTAGTTTGAGGAACTCAATATGAAAGTGAGGGAGTAGATGAACAGAACTCATACAACTGAGCAAGTTTTGGATAATGATTGCTTTGAAAATTGTAAGAAAAAAATCAATTCTCTCCTTCCTTTTTTTTAACTTTGAATAACATTTGCCCCAAGTAGGGTATTGGGGGATGAGCTACTCTAATCAATGAACACTTACAGTAAACACACATCATTGAGGATAGTTTTAAAAATAAAGATTGTCAAGGGTATACTCATTCCAGATTTTATATAAGATGTACATGTGAATGTTAAGGTGAACATATTCTTTTTGAACCTTTATGGAACCATTCTAATTAAAACAAAATCATAAAATTTTCAGGTAAATGGATATATCAAGGGAAATAGAGAGTGAGATAATCCACATCCCCAATGACAAATACAGTATTTATTTCTTTATGAGTGGATTTTAGCGATTAAATCAATGATAAGCAGCCTACAGAGGTTAGATATAGAGTGAGGGACTAGGGAGGAGGGAAGGCTATCCCTAGGAAAGTAAAGTACATAGTCATGGATAGATGGGAGGGGTAGGCCAACGGGGCCATTGAGTGTGGAATGGGTAATAAAGGGAACACAAGGAAGGATTATTGAACCAAATGTCTAGTTTAGGGGTCATATGGAAACAAAATTGAATAGAAGCATCATATATATATATATATATATATATATGAATAATATATATATATGAAAGAAATTTAAGTTTCAATAAACAAATAGTGGGGAGACAAACCCCTACTAGACATCATGTATCACCAAATCAAACATCCAGTGCAAGGGACAAGTTCTGTCTAAACAAGTTGTTGACCAAAGGGGCTCCATACAAACTCCCACAGAAGAAGAGACTGAGAGACTCAGAGTTCCCCAAGAGGGGGAAATAGAATAAGTTTTATGGGTTGATGGGGAGTATGTGAGGCACAGGAATTGGAGAATGGGGAAAGATGAGATGAGATTGAAGGAGGGAATTCAGAGAGAAACAGTTAAAATTCAAGGCATTTGAGCAGCATAATGGAAACCTAATATAGTATAAACTTCCTAAAATACACGAAGGCAATCCTCATAAAATATTCAAGTGATGAAGGAATGGAGCCCAAGTGTGTACAATAAATATATTGCATATTTATTAAAATTTGTTTGGAATATCAGAGGACAGAATCACCCACAGCCAAGCCATGAAGGTTGGGGAGTAGTGACCTATACCTTTAATCCCATCACTCAGGAGACAGAGATCCATCTGGTTCAAGGCCTAACAGCCAGGTAGTGGTAGCTCACATCTTTAATCCTAGCTCTAGAAGAGTTGAACTAAAAAGTAAAATAGCTGAGGGGGGAATATAAGACATAAGAAGGCAGAAATTCAGCACTCTGCACCCAGAGAGTCTGAGGACTTGTGAAGATAAAGCTTTTTTTGACTTGAGAAGTTGGCTAGGTGAGAATTGGCTATGGTTTGTTCCCTCTCTCTGATATTCGAGCTTTTCCCCAATAGCTGGCTTTGGGTTTTTATTATAATACTAAATAGAATTCATGAAATATTTGGTGCCCCAAGTAGAGCACAAACTAAGAACCCTAAGATTAAAAGTCTAATGCTCTACCAACTGAGCTAGCTGAGCAGTGACTCTGGCCAAATGTAGCTCTGGCCCATGTGATTATTTTTTTTTTGAAAATTAATGCCCCAAAAGTTATCAGTGCCCTAAAAGTCTGATGTTCCAGACAAATTTTATTAAATATGCAATTTATCACCACACATTGTCATCAATTGGAGCTTCCAATAGTGTGACTAGATTACATCCAGTTGAGTTGTTAGCCAACAAGGTCCCATAGAAATTCACCAAGAAACCAAGCTTTTGCCAAAAGGATTGGAAGATCTTCACAAACTGATAGCAAGGCTCCATTGCCAAAGACAACACCTACAGAACTCACTGAACATGGAGAGGTTGAGCTGGTGCCTACATAGAACCTTCACCCCTATACTCTAGTGCCTTTGATTGGAAAGTTACTCTGAAGGCTACCAAAGCAGAGACATAAACACCAACCCAGCCACAAAACACTTGTTATACAATCTGTCCTGCCTGGAAAATAGGCTAGGGTAATGGCAGCACAAAGATTGTGGGAGTGACCGACCAATATCTGATTTGACTTAAGGCCCACCCCACAAGATGGAATCGATACCCAACAAATCTAGATGACCAAGACCAGGGACTAACGAGTGCAGAGACCTATGGTAAAGTAAAATACTACTGGACTAAAAAAGAAAAGTAACAATAAAATTATTTCTAATAATATTCTGCTGTACTCATGGATCAGTGCTTTATTCAGTCATTATCAGAGAAGCTTCCTCTTGCAGCAGATGGAGAGAGAGAGACCTTGGAATACACAGCTCTTAAGAAGATATCTCCCTCAAGTCCCACCCTTCGGAGCTCAAGGAACCCCGTTGAAAAAGAGACAGAAAGAATGTAAGAGCCAGCCAGAAGAGATGAAGGACCCCAGGACAAGGCCCTCTGAATCAGCTAGGAAAAGGTCATTCTAACTCACAGCACAGTGCTGACCCGGTCTGACTAGGTCCTCTGTGTAAACATTACAGCTCTCAGTTTAGTGTTGTTATGGGACCCCTGAGTGTGCAGAGGAGTGCTTCTCTGACTCTTGTGCCTTCTCTAAGGGCTCTTCTCGTTTTGTTGATTTGCCTTGTTCAACTTCAGTGTGAGGGTTTATTTTGTTGTTACCTCTACAAAGCCCATTCTTTTCATTTTTAACAAAATAAATACAGGTAGAGCTTATTAATAACACATTAATTTGGCATGTATGTGCCGAGAATACTGGTAGAAAAACACACAGTAAGCCTTTATTTTCCATACCAACGCAACATTTCTTTTATTTTTTTATTTAGAAGGGTTTTTTTATTTTACATACCAACAACATTTTCTCCTTTCTACCCTCCTCCCATGCATCCTCTAATGCTCCCATCCACTCCTCAGAAAAGATAGGCCTCCCATGAGAAGTCAACAAAGCCTGGCATATAAAGTTGAGGTAAGACCAACCCGCCACCCTGTATCAAGGCTGAGCAAAGTATCCCTTTATAAGAATGAACTCCAAAAAGGCAGTTCGCGTACTAGGGATAAATCCTGGTACCACTGCCGGAGGCCCCACCAACTGCCCAGGCCTCACAACTGTCATTTACATTTAGGGGCCCTAGTTAGATTCCAAGCAGGCAGGTTCCCCAGCTGTCAGTTACAGTCAATGAGCTCTCAGTAGCTTGGGGAAGCTGTCTCTGGGTTTTCACATCATGATCTTGACTCCTTTGTTCATATAATTTCTCTTCCCTCCGGAGCTCAGTCAAGTGCTTAGCTATGGATCTCTACACCCGCTTCTATCAGTTTCTGAATGAAGGTTCTATAGTGACAACTTAAGTGGTCACTAACCTGATTACAGGGGAAAGACGGTTCAGTCAGCCTCTCTACTATTGCTTGGAGTCTTAGCTGGGGTCATGTTTGTGGATTCCTGGGGAATTTCCCTAACACTAGGTTTCTTTCAAAGTGGCTGCCACAGTCAAGATATCTGTTTCTTTGCTTTCTCTCTCCTTCCCTTACTCAATTCAGCCTTGCATTCCCTCACACTCTCTTCCCGTTTACCTTGACCTCCTCTCCCCATGCTCCACATTCACTAAGAAGACTCTTATCTGTTTCCCCTTTCCATTGGGATCCATGCATGTCTCTCTTAGGGTCTTCCTTGTTACGTAGCTGTGTAGGGGTTGTGGATTGTAACCTGGTTACTGAACTTTGCTTTACATCTAACATCTACTTATGAGTAAGTACATACTATGCTTGTCTTTCTGAGTCTGTGTCTCCCCAGTCAGAATGATTTTTTCTAGTACCATCCATTTGTCTGAAAATTTTAAAATGTCATTTTTTTAAACTACTGTTTAATGCTCCACTGAATAAATTTACCATATACTTTTAATCCATTATTCAATTGAGGGCTATCTAGGTTGTTTCCAGATTCTGGCTATTACAAATAATGCTGCTATGAACATAGTTGAGCAAATATTCTTATGGTATGAATATGCATCCTTTGGGTATATGCCCCAAAGTGCTATTGCTGGATGATGAGTTAGATTGATTCCCAGTTTTCTGAGAAACCACCATACTGATTTCCAAAATGGCTGTATAAATGTATGCTCTCATCTGCAATGGAGTGATATTCCCCTTACTCCAATGCCCTCCAGCAGTGTTTTTGATCCTCGCCATTCTGACATGTTTAAGAAGTCATCTCCAAATTTTGATTTGCATTTCCCTGATGTCTAAGGATGTTGAGCACTTCTTTAGGTGTCTTTCAGCTATTTGAGATTCTTCTGTTGAGAATTCTTTGTTTAAATCTGTACTCTATTTTTAAAATTAGACTATTTGGTATTTTGATAGTTTATGGAGTTATATATATATATATATATATATATATATATATATATATATATATATGTATACATATATATATATATATATATTAAAGATCAGTCTTTTGTCCAATATAGTGTTGGTGAAGATCTTTTCCCATTCTGTAGGCTGCAATTTGTCTTATTGACTATGTCCTTTGCCTTACAGAAGCTTCTCAGTTTCAGGAGTTCCCATTTATTAAGTGTTTTACTCAGTGTCTGTGCTATGGTGTTATATTTAGAAAGTGGACTCCTGTAGCACTCATTAGAAAAGGATGGGCTTCTCTCAAAAATATACAATGGGGAAAAAAGAAAGCATCTTCAACAAATGGTGCTGGCATAACTGGATAGTGGTATGTAGAAGAATGCAAAGAGATTCATATCTATCACCCTGCACAAAACTCAATTCCAAGTCAATCAAAGACCTCAACATAAATCCAGCAACACTGAAGCTGATAGAAGAGAAAGTGGAAAATAGCTTTGTGCTCATTGGTACAGGACAGAATGTCACTGGATATTTAAACCATGCCTAAGGGCAGACCCATGCCCAACAGTAGATGGCCAACAAAAAAATGAATTCAATGGGATTGGGGAAGATATTTTTGATTCACAATGCTTTGTCTGAAAATTTTTTTTACAGATTGTGGGAGAGTATGTTGTTTCATTGTAAATAATTATCCCACCCACTGGTTTAATAAAAAGCACTGATTGGCCAAAGGCATATAGGAAGTATGGGTGGGGCTATCAGACTAGGAAAACTCTGGGAACCAGAAGAACAGAGAAGAATGCCAGAGAGAAGCCAGAAGAAGCAAAGGACAACCATGCTGCTATGAGAAAAGGTACTGAGCCCCATGGCTGAACAGGTTAAAAGTCATGGGTTAGAAAATGGGTAAAGAGTTAGCATGTTATATGCCTGGGCCTTAGGCTGATCAGTCTAAAACCATTGTAAGCATCTGTGTTTCTGCAAGTGTGTGGGTCTGTGGGTCTGTGGGTCTGCAGGCCTAAACCTTGAGGTTAGGTTCAAAAGTCCAGGCCAGAAACCTCTTACTACAACAGATAGTTTGTTTATATATTATAGTTTCAAAATAAGGAAAAGAAAAGAACCATTTTGTAGGGTGTATGTGCTTGTGTGTATGTGTGTGTGTGTGTGTGTGTGTGTGTGTGTGTGTGTGTGTGTGTGTGTGTGCGTGCGTGACACACACGTGCCATAGAATGAATGTGGTGGTCAGAGAATAACTTTGTGATATCATTTTTCTTCTCCCACATTAATGGGGGTTCCAAGTATTGAACTTGGGTCATTGAGTTTGCACTGGCAAACACTTCTACACACTGAATCACCTTGCAAGCCCAAGGCTTTCTTTATGCTTTTCTAACATATGTCAATGCTTTCCTTTTATCTTCATCCTTGTCTGTATTAGATACTGTGAAAACATTTTCAAAGTTTATCTGTTATAATGATTAAAGGAAAGAGGAGGATTAGAAAAATAAGTGTATGAAGCTCAATTTCTGTTTCTAGATTTTCCATCAGTTTCTATAGATAAATGGAAATAATCACCAAGTTTTTTGTTACAGCCTTAGAAATTTTTTCTAATATGTGTCACAGAAAAGCTAATGCTTTAAGTTATTTAATAAAAACATGAATGTGTTTTTAATTCCAATTTTTCTGAAGAACAAAAGTTGGCTTGAGTACAAATGAATCTAAGCAAGTAGTTTGCTAATACCATGCACTTACTGGCAGACAAAAAGAATCAGCTTAATTTTTTCCAAACTCCAGAATTCACTGTTCAGTACTGTTCCCCTAGCTGTATAAAGCCTGCCTGCACATCTGAGAGATCATAATGAACCTATCACTTTTATGGGAGTCTCATGGAGAATGTCAGGATCCCTGCTGGAACCCTGGGGGCAGGTTGTGACAGCATCAGTTCTTTTGAAACTGTGGAGCATATGTCTGCTCATCAGTTACCAACCATATAAGGGCAGTCGTACATTTCGTTCTTTGCTCAAGATTAAGAACGGGGCATGGGCATCAAATTTGACATGCTTCAGGAGCTTCCTGCCTGCAGTCCTAACAATGAGACTTGGGTAGTTAAAAGGTGATCCATTGTGTTCTCTGCATTGACACATACATCAGGATGTTGAATAACAGTATAAATTTAAATACAGCATATAGATTTCTTGTCATATATCATGTTTAATAGATATATTTAATATTCAAAATTGAATATTAAAGTTATATTCCCTTGCAGCAGTAGAGGCATCAAAAAAGACAAATGACATGTTATCTTTCCTGACATGTGAATATGGAAAGAGACCCAGAATAAATACTATCTTTATCATGAAAGGTGTGTTGGGAGAAAGCTTGGGGTAGTTACTAAAGCATAGAAGAGTCAGATGAGGAATCCCTTGAACCTGATTCTTTCCATGGCTTTGACATCAAACATGTAACCTATGACAACCTTCAGTTATTCACCTTAGTTTCCTCAACTTCTACAGCAGTTATTTGTTTGACCTATGTTCAGTTTTCCTAAGGTTTTAGGACAAGAAATAAAACAGCACTATACCAACAACCTATATTAAAAATACACATTGATCTAATAGTTTAACAGAATAACAATTGTAAGCCAGTCAGTAGTATAGCACACCTTTAATCCCAGCACTTGGGAGGCACAGGCAAGTGGATCTCTGAGTTCCCGACTAGTCTTGTCTACAGAGTAAGTTCCAGGACATCAAGGGCTATAAGAAAATTCTCTGACTGTTACCAACCCCTTATTCCCAATAAAAATAATTATAGGAAACTCATAAACCACAAACACTGTTTTAATTAGCACCTGCAGATCAAATGCATTCAAAGCTAGAAAACTCAAGACATACATGTATTTAAACTGGAGTGAAAACTTCCTATAGAAGTTTGAAAGAAAATGGCCCCCAAAGGGAATGTCACTATTAGGAAGTATGGCCTTGTTGGCATAGGTGTTGTCTTTTTGAAGGAAGTGTATCACTATGGAAGTGGGCTTTGAGATGTCATATATTCTTGATACCACCCAGAGTCTCAGTTCACTTTCTGTTGCCTACTGATCAAGATGTAGCCGGCACCATGTCTACCTTCATGCTGCCATTCTCCCTGCCATGATGATAATGGCCTGAGCTCTGAACTGTAAGTAAGCCAGCCCAGTTAAATGTTTTCCTTTGTAAGAGTTGTCATGGTTATAGAGTCTCTTCAAAACACTAGAAATCCTAAGACACTTCATATTGACTTGAATGACATTTCAAGTTCTCATCTTAATCACAAGAAATTGTTTTCTTGGATAAAATACAGTAGCAAACTATTGGGTAAATATTAACAGCTTAAAAGAAACTTTTTAAGTTAATATGTAACTCTAAGTAGAATGAGGTTTGAAAGAAGTAGAGCTTAGTATAAAAGCTTAAATCTAAAAGTTTCAATCAGCCCTTTGCTTTGTTGTCCATTTCTCCACTTAGGTGAAGTCTTCTACCCTCTCTCCATGGCAGAACCCCAGCCCAATGCATAACAGACTGTAGGACTCATGTTGATGAAATGTTGCTGTGTAATGTGATAGCTGACTTTCTGTTCTAGAAGAAGAGACTGGAGAATAGGTATCCTCTGGTGGTTAGCATATCATTTCCATTTACAGAGAGTGGAAGACTGGTATTTCCAAATGGTACAATCAAGCGGTTGAAAGGATGACTCTGTCATCAGTATAGGATGTTTAGAACTTTAAGCTATAAAGAATCTTCTTCTAGACCTGATCTATGTGTACCTCTATAATTTATCTCAGTGCTGACCACAGTTTTACTTTTAGTCTAGTGGACTTTAGTCCATGCATTCTTAGCTATTAACCCTGAGGACAACCATGGACCCTTATCCAGACTCCATACAATGTATCAGATGGTTGTCTTTTTGCACTGATACCCACTATTGCCTTGATTAATATGATGCAATGCCCTGATGAAATTGACTTTTCTCACATTTTGATTATTTTTTCTCTTTTGTACTATAGCCTAAATGTTATCCCCATTGTTTTATGGTGTTAACATGGAAGAAAGAAAGACAGAAAGAAATAAAGAAAGAAATAAAGAAAGACATTTACAGTTTAGAGAAATAGCATTATAGGAATATAGTTATTTTATCCTAAAAATACATTGTACTGGGTGAGGTAGATCAAACCTAGAAAGCACACTATATATTCTTTCTTGTTTATAGATCCTAGCTCTGAAGTTTTATGGTTGATTGTATAATCTGAAGTAACCACAGATGCCAACAAAGTAGAAAGTTGCCATGGGACGAAGGAGCTTTAGAGGGTAGTAGCGGGACACAAAGTACTATGAATGGGAAAATGTGATGAAAGATGAGAAGTGGGGATTAACTGGGAACAGGGAGAGTAATACAAAAGGAGAAGGAAGAAAAGATAAACAACACTAAAGGTGCTTGAAAAAGCCATAGTTGGAATTTTATAAGTAAAAATACTTATATGTGTGTTCGTGAATGGAGTTGAGACACAATAACAATAGAACCATAGACTAACAAAAATCTCAGTGCCCAAAACAGGAGAGTAACAAAAAATATGTGTGTATGTGTATGTATAGTGAATATATATTCATACATGTCATATTATGAATATATGAAAATTTATTAAATGACCTATAGGCTATGGCCCAACTACTCCAACAATGGCTGCCTATAAATATAAGCTCCAAGAATCCAGTAGTTTTTCAAGTTCAAGAGTCTATTCCACAAGGCTGAATGTCTCAGCTTGTCTTCAGTATATACCAAAATCACCCAAAATAAAGCTTTAATGTCAGTGAATGAATAGATTTGTTAACAAAATGAAAGGAAGTAAGCAGAATAGAAAATATTACTTCTTTTATGTCCTTAGATAGGCTTTCCAGCAGAAAGCATGGTCCAAATTAGGTGTAGATTTTGCAGATTCAAAAGATCTGAATTAAAGGTATATCTTTCCATCTCAAGACCCAGATTTAAGGTTGGTCTTCCTATCTCAAAGATACTAATTCCCCTCACTTTATTTTTAGATTTACGTTATTTCCATATGTAGTCAAGCTGACAGTGGAGAATATCTATTGCACTTTTGCTACTGGCTTCCTCTCAGAAATTGAAGGTTAAGAGACTCTTTTCCTGAAAATACCACATACTTTAGACCCAGGACTTGGAGTAATCAAGCTGGACCATATCTGGAAGCCTCCATCTTGAAAACTATATTTCATAGCATCTTGGGGAATACAAGTTGCCAAGGGAGAAAAGCAATCAATAGCTCCACCCATCTGTATGACCTAGGAGTCACAACCATGACTGCCTGGCAAGATACCACCAACAGTACAACAGTGGCACTTTTACCTTCAAGACAATTTACAGCTGTGTAATTGAACTTAAGCCCTACCAAATAGGAGTTAATTCATGCCTGGGACTATAAACCTAGCCAACTGCCTATGGCTGTAGAGGTCATAGAACCTAGAACCTACCACTGCCATTTTCCAAACCAGTATCATTTCTAACTGTATTTATTGTATTTATCCTTGCACTTACAGATAAAGTATAGCTGTCATTCCTCATCAAAGAAGCTTCTTTTATAAAAGATGAAGACTATTACAGAAACTCACAATGGCTTAAAACACATGATTGTGGAGTACCCAGCCCCAACTGGTACACATATAATGCAACACTTACATCTAAGGCTTGCTCAGTCAGCTTCACAGAAGATGGGGTAGAAAGTTTGTAAAAGCCAGAAGATCAAGTGGCCAAATAATATGTTATAGACATCATAATTAGGCTACACCTATGAAATCTTGACAGCATTGTTGCCCAAGCAAGACCTGTATAAGGACGACATTAGTTGACATGCCAATATGGATGGAAAAATTCTCCCAAGGCTCTAGATAAAGAGCTACATGCAATAATGGCTGCTGAGGGAAGGAGAATCAGTTCTTTCCAGGGATGAGCCTCCTGATATGTTATCCAATCCTAAGTAGTCAATCCTAAACACATGAACATATGAGCAACACGAAATGGACTTAGTAAATTGCTACATACATACATACATAATTGATAATAGCAAATAAAGAAGAGATCACAAATTGAGAAGTGGAAGGAACAGGGTAGGAGCTGGCATTGTGGAAAAAGGGAATGGAAATGATGTAAATTCAATAGTCATGTATGATATTCTAAAATAGACCTTGCATTTTAAAAAAAGGAAAAGATTGGATTTGAAGGGATGCAGTCCTATGTTAATGATGTAAAATTTTAAATGGTAAATTCAGTGTTCATATTTTCTGCACTGACTATGTAAATCTTAGATTTGTGTTTAACAAGAAAGTATAGCTGAAACATTAAGGGAGTCTTTGGATAGCAGTAATCATGGAGGAACCATGGACAATGCAAAGTCATAAGGAAACAAGTTCAATATATGTAGATTCTAACAGGCCATATATGGTAAGCAATCACCTTGGCTAATGCCTTCTTATTTCAACGACAGAAAAAAAATTCCCCACAAATGATGCATTTAATAATAATAATTAAAAAGAGAATATAAAGAGATGAGAATGAACAGGAAGCAGCAATGCCTGGGCACTTTTGGGGTGTCTGCCATGTCCTGCAGAGTCTTGCTCTGTGTGCCAGATTGTAAAACTTACATAAACCCTGATGTCAAGCAGCTTCGTAACTAGTCACTGAGCCCTTGATCTCTGGACCCTCTCCAGCAGAACACTGAATGTATAGGTGTATGTCGGCCAGTCTCAGAGACTTGAAGAGGAGAATTGTGTAAATATACTGGTACTCACTGTTGTCTGGTGCTGTGAGAAAGTAAGTCCTCTGTCTTTGACCTAGGAGCTCCTATCGTCTTCTAACATTCGGTGCTAACAACCTTGACAGACTGCAATAGAGCTGATACTCTGGTGTACTATGATCAGACACCATTACAAAAGGCAGAATGTTAATCTCAGAAGAAAGAAAAGGCACTACAAAAAATAAAACTATAAACAATGCTATATTAAACAATCATAAGTCCCTTTTCACTTAAAGCTATGTAGTAGCCATATCAATATTTTTAGTTTATATTTTATAAAGAAAGGTGAATTGTTGTCCATGTATGCAATTTGAATGCCAACTAGCAATCAGAACCCACATAGCCAAAAGCTCCTTACTCTTTATGAGCATGACACTGGGGTTTAAATACATATATATTTATTCTGCATAGCCAAAATGTATCCAGGATCATCATCCATAAAATATTCTCACCAGCAAGTATGAATTTCCTAATATAGTCAATAAAATAAAGTTCCCAGCACCTGGAAGCCACAGGCAGAAAGATCAGTTTAAGGTCTTCATCAGCTACACAGTGAGTTTAAAGTTGGCATAAGCTTCATGAGAACCTATCTCAAGAAATTAAAATTAACAAGTAAATAGAATTTATTAGTATTTACTGTCTTTAATAAAGAATCATGTTAAGCCTACTCAGTGTCACAGAAACACTAATTGATTCAGCAGCACACTCGAATTTACCCTAGAAAAGCAAAACCCCTTGATTAATACTGCACATAAACATCATCCATATTCTAATAATAAATTTCAGCATCACAAATGTTCATCTAAATGTGAACTCTTAACAATGATTAATATTTTCAGAAATGTGTATTTTTTAAGAATTTGAAAACTTCAGTAAACTCATTCACCAGAAGACATTATACAAGACTTATACTAAAGATTATATGTGTGTACATTATTGTGTTCTAATATTGACACCTGTTTATTCAAACAATGTCAAGATATGCCTGCATTAATTGAGGACTTGCTTAAAGTTTCAGAATGTGAGTCATGATTATCATGGCTAGGAGTATGGCAGCGGTCAGGCAGGCTGAGAGATTAAATCTCATCTGTATGTTAGAGACAGAGTGCCAAAGCCTAGGCCTGGCATGGGTTTTTGGAACATCAAAGCCCACCCCCAATAACAAACTTTCTCCAACAAAGCCACACCTCCTAATTCTTCCCAAAAGAGATCCAGCCACTAGGGACCAAGCATTTATATATGTGAGCCCATAGAAGCCATTCTTATTCAAACCACCACATGCTTTTTCCTTATATGATGACTATCTTTGTTAACTTGACTACATCTGGAATTAGCCAAAACACAAGCGCTGGTCACACCCATGAGGGATTTTTCTTGGTTGGATTATTTGAAGTCAGAGAATTCACCCTAAATCTGGGCCATACCTTCTGGAGGCAGACTGCATAAAAGGACATGAAAAAAGAAAGCTTTGGGGGAATGTATAGGCCCTAGAGGCTTCAAGGGATCTGGTCAGTGGCCTGGCCTCAGCCAGTACAAGTTGGTGTTAACTGGTGCTTTAAGATATGTGCTCCTAAGCATTTCTGCATAAGCAAACCTGGTTCTTCCTGGGGCCTTGAGTCTGAAATACAAATTGACCTAGACCAGTGGGAAACCACCATACCACCACTGTAGATACCAGCATATCAAAGCCCTTTCCCTGAGCTAGAAGGAAGGTCTGGGGAAAAGGGTATTTAAGACTTTCTCCTCCTTAATAAAATTGAACTTGCTTGTTTCCACTTGTCTCATGAAACTGTGTCATTGCCTTGGGGTGGGGGGTGAGTTCAAGACAGGGTTTCTCTATTTAGCTTTGTAGCCAGTCCTGGAGCTCCCTCTGTAGACCAGGCTGGCCTTGAACTCATAGAGATCCGCCTAAAGACATGTGCCACCACAGCCTGGCTTCCTGAGCCATTCTTTTGCCGGTATTAGAACCTCTATTTCTTTGAGATTCCAATGCTGGCTGAAACCTGGCAGCTCTCTAGGACCTCACTGGGACCCCCACTCCAAAATGAGTCAGCTGAGACAGCCTTGTGGATGAAACAACTACTGAATCCTTGGCCTGTACCATCTTGACTTGTATTATCTGGGGTACAGTCTGTAAAGTACTCTAATAAATACCATATGCACACACACATATACATACATTAGTATATATATTGATAGAGTAAGATGCATATTATATATTATATATAAAGAGAACTGATAGACTAAATTATATATATATAGTTATAATTTATCTCCATTTCTCAATTTCTGTATCTTTAGAGAATCCCAATAGATCTTGCTTCCCTAAAATGAGGGCCACACAATTTTTCTGGTCTTTATACCATTTTACCTTCATAAACTGGTTATTCAAGAAAAAGGTAATTATTGCCTTTTAATCACTATACCAGTCAGAAGATACATCAGTATTTTATATTAAATTTTTCCTTAGTGTACTGGTTTATATCTCTGATTAACGGGGCATTTAAATGTTACAGGGTAAAATGTGAAGCGCAGTGAGAGTACTTGCCCAACATGTAGCATGTGTTTGACATCAGGCCTCATTATGTGTGTGTTGCAGGGAGGAGAATTCAGTTTAAACACTAATGCTAGAGTTGAGAAATTTAGAGTGAGCAAAGAGACAAAGAGAAGCAGATGTTCTCAAGAAAGTTTAAAATGTTACCTCTAAATTGAGTCAGTTGGCAGAACACAGAACCTTTAAACTATATGCCAGATTTGCTGTTGATCGGGCGTCACACTCTGTCCTCTAATCCACTGGAAGGTAAGAAAACACTCACCAAGTGTTTGACAGAATAAATATTTCTGTCCTAAATAGGAGGAAGCCAATTTACATGATTCATTTTGCCATTCAATACATATTAATTATTATCTACTGTATTCATGGTTGAGCGTATAGGCGCAAGTTTAAAAGTGTAGAAAAGGCACTGAGTTTAGAATTCTGAAAGCAATTGGAACAGCAAAAGGTTGTGATGACAGTGCAAAGGAAATGGTCAGGTGTTATAACAGGTTTGTTCATCTTGTGAAAGAGATTGATTTTATTGTGGAGTAAATGGGAAGCCAATACAAAATATGATGCAATTAGATTTAGTTTTTTTTAAAGTATTTATAGTAATAAAGTTTGCAACATCAATATCATTATCGATCTGCTTGTAGGTCCTTCAAATTGGTTACTGCTCATTCATCCCCATGGTAGGATTCTGTTCACTTGGGCTAAGGAGCCCCAATACAGGGCTTTTAAAACTGCCCAGGTGATGTTAGTGTACATCCAAGGTCAGAGACTCGCTGCTAGAGGAAACAGACTGGGCTGGGATGACACTGCATAATGCTAAAGTGAGAGATTACCAGAGAAAACTGCATGTAGAATTTTGGTTGGTTGGATTTACCATTAGTTGTTTTACAATGATGAGTATAATAAAGTTAGAATCTTCAGGATCTAGCCACATGGCTCCACCATGTGGATAAAGTGTGATGTACCAAGGCAGCAGATTTCTCTTTTTCTTCCTGTTCCTGGTTCTTCTAACATTCAAACACTAACAGAAACGAATTAGAAAGCCAACAATAATACCTTGATTAAAGGAAAAATACATTGCCTCTTAAAAATATTTAGAGCTCAAATACCTTATTAAGATCTGAAATAATATTATGTCTATAATTTCCTTATAATATTTCTTTGTACACATTTATGAAAAGGGTACTCCTTTGCATTTGTTATATCTCAATGTATTAGATAGTAAAACGGTTGTATATAATTTTAGTTAGAGATAGATTTGCTGTGAGGATTTTGAAATGCCAAATACTTAAAACTGCTTTTTATATCTCTAGGATGCCTTTCAAGCAGCCCATAATCACACCACATTTATTTTCAGGGAATACAGAAATAGTTCAGGTAGAAATTTCTGTTGATTAGGAAAAAAGCAAAATAAATTGACTAATTTTTTGACTGCAGAAGTTTCTCATATTACTTAACTGCTCAAATAATTCTTTTTAAATGCTGGGATGCCTGATTCTCAATTTCAAAATAAACCATTTTCATAGTCTGTAAACATCCATACAGAATTGGCTGTTACAATTTATCAGTATCTCCTCAAGCAAATTCTGAAAATGAAATTATCAAGATGGGAAATTAACATCACATTTTTAGTTCTATAGTCACCAGGCAATTTACACAGTAAACAGTTTTCAGTTCATAATTGAGGTGTAGTTTTTAATGTAAGGACTTGCATCATTTAAATTTCAACCCTACAATCTGACTCAATATCAATCAAAGGATTTGGATTTTATTTAGCACCAGTTTGGTCCCAAAAAACATGTGATTCTTACCACTGCTACAATTTGGAGAGTACACAGAAGTTATAGGATTTATGTTAAATGAGCCTAGGAAACTGATATAGGCATATGTTTGAAACATTGTAGTCAGGAGCTGTAACAAGAGTGAAAATTGGGAAACAGAATGCAGTCTGGAGTCCAGCAGCACAGCCTCCCTGAGGATCAAGACAGAAATGAAATGGGGTCCTGACCTCCTGGATCAAAGTCAACATTTTAACAAGATCTCCCAGGTGACTTGTGTGCATATTAAACTCTTAAAACCAGTGTCTTGGGACAATGTTGAATAAAGTGTGCTTTCTCATGGGTCAGAGAGTAAATATTCCAGGCCTTGCAGGTCACGTCCTCTGCCTCCACTGCTGCAGCCTGGAAGCAGTGCTGGATAACAGCAGCGAATGAGTACTCAACAGTTGGATGGGACATCTCAGAGAGAGAGAACTCCGTCTCCCTGTCAAACTCTTCTCTGCTCCATGTATAATTTTCTTGACTATTTCTCATGACGCCATAGCCCATCAGATTCTCACTGAAACTGTCTCCTGGGCTTGAGCTTTCCAAAATGAGGCTTGGGTATAGACTTTCTTAGTCTCCATAATTGTGTTAATCAACTTATTATATAAACACATGTACAAGCACAATAATGATCAATGATGTAAAGTGGTAATAGAGATATATAAAATATGTGCATTGGATACTGTCATCCAGGCAATCCCAAAAAGCCAGGATCTGAGTACACTATGAAACTGTTGGAAACTGTTGGTTTTGTCAATTTGATACAAGGTAGGGTCATCTGGGAAGAAGAAACCTAAACTGAGAAAAGTCTTCATCACATTGGTCTGTTGTCAGGTGTAAAGAACATTTCTGGATTTGGAAGGGTCTAGTTTACCGTGAGACCTTCTAATGACTACCAAGACTCCTAGACAGGTAGGTCTAGCTGGTATAAGTAAGAAGTCTGAGTATGCCATGGAGAAAACAAGTCCGAAAGTAGCATTCTTCCATGGTCTCTGCTTCTGTTCCTGTCTCCAGACACCTGCTTTGACTTCCTGCCCTGATTTTTCTACATAATGTACGATGAGCTGTAACAAGCCCCATGTTAAATTTAGTCATGGTGTCTATTACAGCAATAGAAAGCACGTGAGGAAAAACCCAAAACAATATCATGAAAATTTCTGGTTTTTCTGCTGTCACTGAAAAAAATAATCAACAAGGAGCATGAGTTAGAGAGTAAATTTTTTTACTTGGGTACCAAATGTGCATCTGAAGAAAACTGTAGACTGAGGTCATTGACCATAAAATGCAGAATTTCACTTTGTATCTGACAAAATTATAACTTGACTTCAGTGTCCTGCCTTGTCAGATGCCTACGCAGTGAAGGCACTGATTAGGAAAGAGTGAGATCCTGTAATATGAGATGGAGAAGTATGAAAAAAAAAATGAGGGATAAAATAGCGGCATTGGGCTCCTAAGTTCCAGTTCTTTCTAGTGGATGAGCTCCCCTATTCCACAGTATCAACCTTAGTGCTTCAGTGTGAGGGTACTAGGTCTGCACTGTCTGAGCAATTGTAATGCCTGCCTGTGTGGATTCTCTTCAAGGCTCACACCATCACACTGCTTTTTTTCCTTTCTTTTTAGACATGTAATTAGACTCAAGTCTTAGAAGCTCATGAATGAAGTACAAAGTATGACCAATGGAAGAAAATAGCTGCAGTCTGTAGTAAGACTTTCTTTAAATCTCCAGCTTCCAAATGACACAGAGACTTCTTATTTAGTATCAAAGCCTGGCCTTATCTCAAGCTTGTTCCCAACTAGCTCTTAAATCTTAAGTCAACCCATTCATATTATCTATGTTCTTCCAAGTAGCTAATTAACTCTCCTCCAGGCATGATTTCCTCCACATCTCACTGGTGAATCTCTTATCTCTCAGATTCTTCTCCTGAGTTCCTCTGACCATTCAGCTTTTTATTAAACCAATCAGAAGGTACCTTAGGCAGTCAAGGAAAGATGGAGACACATCTTTACATAGTGTGATCAAACATCATGTAACAGCAGTCAAGAAAATATTCTTGAGTTTCCTACTTCATACGGATATAAATACAGAAAGCATTTTGGGAATGGAAGGTAAAAGTGTGGAATAGTGGTAGAAGGAACATGAACTTGGATAGCCCTGGATAGATTCTGCAATGGGAGCTATAATCACTTACTCTAGATATGGATTTGCTTTTCCTGCATTCAGTGCTTCTACACCATGCCTAATCTATTGTCACACTTCATTGCAACTCACTTCACAGTGCAATAATTATGGCAATGGGCTTCATATCTATGTAATATACAAGGTAGTCATTGCCACATTTTTCATCATACTAGAGCTGTAGATATGACAAAAGCTCAAAACAGCATTTTGAAGATTGATTTATAACATCCGTCTTATAGCAATAGTTTGTAGGGCTGGAGCACAGGCTCCGGAAGGTCTTGCATGCTCTGAATCAGCATGGAGCAGTTTTCTCCTTAGCAATGCATCATGGGTCAAGGAATTCAACTAAAGACGGGAACTGTGTCAATCACTATTGTGCTCAGTAACCACCCTGAAAAATTTGTGCTTTCTTTTCCTATGGCCTTATGCTTTCCTGGCCCAAAGTCTTGATTCCAGAGACAGGAATGTTATCTTAAAGAGAAATTAAGACTCCTGTTCAGTTACTTTGTAGTCCTTAGGTCTCCGAATAAACAAAGGAGTAACTGTGCTTGATATGTATGAGATGACTGATCACTACTACCAGTGAGAAATTGGACTAATATTCCATCAAGCGTGGAAAGAAAGGGTGTGTCTGGTGTACACGGATTCTTCAGCGTGTCTAGCATTACAGGATTAGTAACTAACACAAAAAATGACAATAACTCAATCCAGCCAGACTACTAATGCTCTAGACAAATGATTGTCAACCTGTGGGTCATGACTCTGTTGGGGTCATTTATTGAATACCAGGCATATCAGATATTTACAAAATGACTGTAACAGTAGCAAAATTACAGTTATGGAGTTGCAATAAAATAGTTTTATGGTTAGGAGTCACCACAACATGAGGGACTGTATTAAAGAGTCTCAGCATTCAGAATGTTGAGAACCACTGATTTAGGCATTCCTGGGCCAAAGGTTTGGTTTATTCCACCAGGTAAGTAATTAGCTGAAGTGTTTGTTAAAGGCAAAGGAAACACAGAATGGATCATGGAAGAATTTAGTTATAAATATCATCTATGATCATGAGACTAATTGTAGTAATGAAAGTTGCAATTGTGTTCCTTTTTATTCCATTTTAAACATTTATTTTTGGTGTGAATACCTGTGTCTATATATATACATAGATATATACTTCCAATATATATACATATATCTTTGTTTTCTTCCTTCATGTACTTCATTATTATATAACAAAAGATGTATTTTTTACACTAATATTAAAATAATATTTGTCTTCTAAATTTTCATGATAGTACTTCAGTTATGGGAACAAGAAAAGCAAATACGATTTGAGGACTCTGTCTCTGCTGTTAGGGAAGATGACAGTGCATATTCACTTGGACGTGGTATAGCTATATTATATTAAGTGGGATAGCAGCATCCTATTATGTTTATTTGAAAATTAGTTTTGCTTACTAAAGTACATAAGGGGCTTACAAAAGGGAGGTAATAGTGATTAATTTTATGTGTAGAAAGTAATGCCTAGTGGTTGGGAAGTTAGACAAGTAGATAAAGTACTTGTTCAAGCATGCAGATCAGAGGTTCAATCCCTAGACCCCACATAAACACTGGACAGGTGTGGTGCCTGCCTGTAATCCTGGGCCTCAGGATGTAAAATGAATCTTCAGAGCAAAATGAGTAGCTCAACTAGATATATCAGTGAGCTCAGTAATCAAATTAAAGACTATTTAAATATATAAATTCTATACACATATTCTTCAGAGAAATCAAGGGAGACAACTCTACCTTTGGCCTCACACACATATAACATGTTTATGTGCATGCATACACACACACACACACACACACACACACACACACACACACACACACACATACATAAACACAGAGAGAGACAGAGACAGAGAGATTCAGAAAAGTAATTTAAGAGAATTTTTGCTAACAATTCATAATTCCATATTCTTCAGATCTTTTCAAATGGAGTCTTCAATTTTGTAACCAAACACAATGAATCTACCAGTTGGTGAGTGCAGAACCAGTAAGTATAAACAGGTGATAAAAGTATAGTGAGGCTTGTTGGACTGAAGAGATGGCTCCACAGTTAAAAGCACATTTTGCTCTTAGAGAGGACCTGGGCTTGGTTCCCAGCACCCACAAGGGGACTTAGAACCCTATCACTCTGGTTCCAGGGGAACCAGTACCTTATTCTGGCTTGTGCAGGTATCAGAAATGCATGACATGAACTTACAAGCTGGCCTAACACATAAAATGAAAATGAATAATGTTTTATTACTTAAAGAGAGGAACATATCACAGGGTTGGAGATGGAACTCAGTTGACAGAGTACTTGCCTAGCATGCATAAAATCCTGGGTGCAATCCTTAGCACTGCACAAACCACCTGGGGTGAGAGGTAAACCCCCATAATTCTCTCGGGGAGGTGGTAGCAGGAAGATCAGAAGTTCAAGGTATCCCTGGCTAGCCTGGATTACAGGAGACTTTCTCTTGAAAGGTAGACAAAACAAAACAAAGAACAAACAAACACAAAACAAAACTAGGGAGATCAATGTTAAAATGAGTGTGATGGCTCCTGTCTGTAACATGGCATTTAGTGAACTGAGGCAGAAGTATTGAGGCCAGTAAGAGTGCTGGGCCAGTCTGAGTTAGAGATTGTGATCCTGCTTCAAAAAGACACAAGGAAAGTCAGGTTTGGCGTGGTATGTCTTTAATCGCAATAGTGGGGAGACAGAGGCAGAAAGATCTATGAGTTCAAGGCCAGCTTGGTCTATGGAACAAGTTCCAGGACAACCAGAGCTACATAATAAAACTTTGTCTTAAAAAACCAAAACAGAGACAAAGTGGATAAAGGGAGTAAGGCCCCACCCAAAGAACACAAAAGCACATTATAGATAATTCACAAAGCAATACCTTCTTCAAAAAATTAAAAAGTATTTATCAAAAAAATTTACAAACATTCATGTTGGAAACACTCCTTCAGTCATGGAGAGCTAGGCACAGTTCTGATCATGCATAGTTCGTGCCCATATGCATGCACATTTAAAACAAATGGTATCTGTAATGCTTGTGGTTGATACTTTACTAATCCAGTAAGCATAACTTCTCCACATAAAATCAGTTAGTCAAAGTAATTCATGACTTTGGTTGTTTCATTATCTGCTTTTTTTGGAGGGAATTAATAGAAACAAAATCTGGCAGCTTCTAAGGTACCATAACAATAATTCAAATGGGCAAAAGACTTAACCCATCAACAGCTGCCTAAACAGAATTGTGGCCCTGGCCTTCTATTGTAGTATGAGGTTTCTGGCCCGGACTTTTGGCCTAGCCTCAAGGTTTAGGCCCGCAGACCCACAGAGACACACAGATGCTTACAATTTGTTTTAGGCTGATTGGTCTAAGGCCCAGGCATATAACTTGCTAGCTCTCTACCCTTGATCTACCCCATCACTCATCCTGTTCAGCCATGGGGCTCGGTACCTTTTCTTACAGCAGCGTAGTTGTCCTTTGTTTCTTCTGGCTTTCTCTGGCAGTCTGCTCTGTTCTTCCTGTTCCTAGAGTTCTTCTAGTCTGGTAGCCCTGCCCACACTTCCTGTCTGCCTTTGGCCAATCAGTGCTTTTTATTAAACCAGTGGGTGGGACAATTATTTACAATGAAACAACACAATCTCCCATATATCCCCTTTTCTCTTTTTAAAACAAAAAGAACTCCAAATCTAATATACTTTGTCCCCCTTATCTATAACAACTTATAAACAACACTGTAAATAAACACGAAAATCCATAATTCATGTTTTGGGAATGTGGGCATCATTCTCTAGGCTACTTCCTGCTGAATGGGAGCAATGGCAATCTCAAGGGGATCCAAAGAAAAATGTAGGATTATGCACAAGTCTTTAGTAGAGTAGTCTATAAGGCTGGGTCATCACAGCCAGTCTCCTTGAAATTGTTCTGAATACAGAGCTGGGAAACTTCACAGAGGTGCTTTGAAATGCTGAATCATCTGGTCCATCCATTTCCATTGAAGATTTTTCAGGGGGTCTTCCTCTATCAAACTTTATGTTCTTTATCCAGAAACAAATCCACAGCCTCTCATTTTCTGTGAAAATAAAAGGAAAACCTCTTCTCCAAAGTAGCATATCTTTGCATTTCAATTTTAAAGTAAACTCATTTACGAAATATACAGGTTGAATTGCTCCAACAGCATTGATAATAAACTGTCTTTTAGCAGCTTTTACTAAGTCATTTTCAGTCAAGCTTAAAGATAAGACAATAACATACAGTATCCAGACATTCTTTGTTTTTTCCATCTTTGTTTTATGTGGCTTATTTACTTATTTATTTATTTGTTTATTTATTTTATTATATTTCTTTTTAAAAGGCTTTCTCTACCATTTCTTTTCTTTCTCTAAGCCTATGTATCTATATTTTCAACACACTCTAAACCACATAGACTTTTTTTTTTTTTTTTTTTTTTTTACAAAAAACTGTCTTTACTGTATATTTATTTCTTAACTTTTTCTGTCTCTGACTACACCTTTGCTTGGCTAGGGTGATTGACTCCATCCAGATTCTTCTATTTCTTTCTGTTTCTGAACACATCTTTAATCTGTCAGGATTCAAGGTTGATAGGGTGGGTGGATGGCTCCACCCAGCTCCAGCTTCATAGAATTTAACTTTTTGGCCCAGGTACTCTGGGAATTTCAGGGTCAATATAATCACCAAGTAAAACTTTGACATCTGCTGCTTATTGACTCCATTTAATTATTAGGCAGCAGGGCTTCTTAAAAAACTCACGAGTGTTTTGCCTCTAAGGCTGAATCAGGAATCTTCTTTTCAAAAAGACAAGCCTTAGTTTGCCTCTGGCAAACAGAACTGATCCAAGAAAACAACACCACTAGAAAGCCATCTTTGATTCTGTTCCCTTTTTGTCCTTATCAACAAAAACCTTAAATACATCATTTATAACTTTTTTCTTACATTAAGGGTCCTGTGAGACTTGAAGAACAAGCCATTTTACATCTTAAGCTGCACTCTATTGTAAAAAGCCCACCATTGTAGCTCAAGCTCACATGCCTCACCAGGGTGTCTCTATAACATGACTCACGTGAGAGACACAACTCAGAAGCTGCTTTGGGTTCTAGACCATTTTTTAAGCTTTCTATGGCTTTATGTGGGTATATATCATGTACATGACCCATGTTGGGCTGCCATTTGTAGTATGATTCTATAACTAGAGGGAGGAGGCAATAGGATCTGGAATTCACCATTCTCAACTTCACAGCAAATTTGAGGTCTAAGTCTCATATGCTCTTGTTTCAAAAGGAAAATTTTATTTATATGAGCAACTTGGTCAAAACCATTTGGTAACCTTCTTACTTTAGTATATAATATTTCAGGTAACTCAACCTTATTTCTAAGCTAATCTTCAGATATATCTTGTATTTTGTGCCTCCCTGTATATTAAGAATGGAAAGTAATAAAGGGCATGGAATTGCCAATAAATTTAATTACTAGGATTGTTGCTCTTACTAGATGATACAATGATATAAATTAACTCAAGGTTCTACAGTGACAGAGTCAGAAGCCCCTACTCAAAAGTGTAAGCCCTGGAACCGGCCCCTCCCCCAAGGACCCCTATCTACCAGCTTTCACCCACAGAATACTCTAACTGTCCTAACTGCTGGGCCCTGTCCCCACCCTACACAGGAAAATCCCAATCTCTGGATATGAAATCCCACCTATCTCCACCCTGGAAAGCTCTACCCTGAAAAATTCCACCCCCTTCCCAAGAAACTCTGTATCAGCCTCATATCCTGTTCAGTTTGCTGCTGTTTCTCTCTTGAGCAGAGGCAGCCATCCCCTACCCCCAATCCCAATAAACCCCTTATTGCAAAAGGTATCCTTTCAGTTGGGAGCCAAGGAATACCACAAAGACCCTGTAACCATAGCGGTTTACAGCCCAGCTCCAGGGAAAGGTTTCCCCAGTGGTAACAACACTGCTCTGGCAAGGGAAAGTTTCTCTAGTGAAGAAAGTGTTAACAGTTCTGCTCTGCTCTGCTCCCACACAGTCTAAAATTGTTACTTCACTGCTTGGCTCCATGCTGGGGAAAGGAGGCCTCACCTAAACCTTATTTAAAAGAATTACTGGGAGGCAGCCTCTTGCCAAGGTAGGAAAAGGCAGTTTCCAACTTGACAGGCACAGGGCTTATATAGTGTTTCTTAAGGGCAGATTTTTTTCAGGGTGAAGATTTTCAGAGTGGGAATTAGTCAGATTTCAATCCCTGAATGTGAACAAATTCAGAGATTGTATTTCATGTTTAGGGACTGGCTTGATTGTGCATTTGGGGATTGGTTTTCCTGCTCAGGGATTGATTGGTTTTCTTGCAGAGTTAGTCAGGGACAGAGTATGCTTCTTTGACTCTGGTTTCAGGGTCAAAGTGTGGTTTTTTCACTTGCCCTTTTACACTACATTTGTGCAGTGTGACTTTGTGGTATTCCTTGGCTCCCAAATACCAGGATACCTTTCCAGTTGAGCTTGCTTCCTTAGAGAACACAAATCCCATCCAACAAAAGAAAAACCATTCCTGGTACTGGAAACATAGCTAAATAATCAGTGCTATAGAAGTCATGGTTACTAAAGGAGAATCTACAAACACTAACTTATTAAATCAGCATAACATTTAACAGCAATCTACAAACATTTATCTTTATACCCACAGATAAGTGTAGTTTTTTTTATCCCTGATTAAGGAAACTTCTCTTTGCAACAGATGGAGAGCAGTACAGAAAACCCCAACCAATCAAAATTCCAAATTGTAGAGCCCAGTACCCATGAATACATCTACAAAACAATCCACCTTTAAGGCTGAGGGAACCTAGCAGAAGATGCGGTGGAGAGATGATAACACCCAGAAGATCAAGGAGTTTGCTGTGATATTGTGCCTCCTCGGTATCTTCAGAAGTTACACCATAATGTCTCACCAATATGATCTCCCAAAAGTGAGTTGAACACGGATGACAACAATGGACATACCAAACTAGACAGGGAAACATACATGAGGTCTCAACCATACACAAAGAACCATGGGTAATTGAGGAAAACTAAAGCCAAGAAAGGTAGTCTTCCCCAGCAAAGAGCACAACACTGCCCAGTGCAAAATGAGCAGCCCTAAAAATACTCTTAACATTATCTGGACTGAACAGATCATATTTGAGAATATGTATACACAGACTACATGTGTATAGACTAATAATTAGTGAAGAAAGATAGCATGAACTTAAATAAGCACCGAGTGGGGTATGTAGGACAATTTGGAGGGAAGAAAGAGAAATGCTGTAATTATATTATACAATCTAAAAATTTAAAGCAATGAAAAAGAGTGACTAAAGTTTTGGTCACATAAATGTTGCACCAATAAATGAAACTCAGGGATAGATCTCTGAGAAAGTAGGAGATATTAGAGAGAGATAAACACCATAGTCAGATCTTACCCAGCTGTCTTCCAGCTTCCTCAGCCTGGCTTCTCTTGCTTCTTCTAGCTTTTGTCTTTCTCTGCCTGCCTTAAATACTCTTCTGGTAAATTAAGGCGTGACCCCACTACTGCCTGTCTGGGAGGCTGGAACTCTTCTGTAAACCAAGATGACCTCGAACTCAGTTTGGGCGTAGGTCACCACTCCCGGGATACTCCCTGTGCTGGGATTAAAGGTGTGAATCACCACTCTGATCCTCCCAGACTGACTGTGGTTAGATCCCTCTTATATCTCTGAAACTTCTGGAGCTTTTATTAAATCCCCACACACAAAATCCAAGGTTACTCACTGAAAAGTGAGTGTATTTGAACACATCCTGAAGATGCTACTGTGTTCTATGGACTTTGAAACAAGAATTAAAATGTTCCCATCACTAACCCTAATTTATAACATCAGATTTATAGTGGTGATTCAGTAAGTACATGATTAATTGAATATGGATTTGTATAATTTACTACATAAAATGTTCTGAAGACTTCTTTGCACCTATATTTTAAAACAGAACAAGGTACCAATTTTGGATAATCACATAAAGATAGACAATACTGTTCTTTTTTTATTAATTATCATATTTTATTGTAGTGATGGCATCCGAACCCTGGATTTCCCACATTTTAGGCAAGTGCTATATCTCTTGCTCAATATTCTCACCTCTTCTTTTACTTACTTTGATTTAGAATCTCAAGAAGTTACCCAAGCTGAGCTTGAACTTTCATCCTCCTGCCTCAGCCTTCTGAGTATCGGGCATCACAGGATATACATGTACAAACAAACACACATTAAACCAGAGATGATACTTTCTTTACCCTGAGTTTTGGTCTGTCTTGGAGAATGTAAACATTTGGTACAGACACTTCCTTTTTTCTTAGTGTTACCTCCAAAGACCAGGGACAAAACTACAACAGGATTCTAGAACCGACGTTAGTTGGATGGCAGAAAAATAGAATTGTAATGCATATAATGATTTTATAATGTAATATGTAAGTTTGTATTTAAAACATTAAATCCCAGGTCAATAGCTAAAAGAACCCAGTAACGTGTTCAATGTATATTGCTTCTATGGACGAAAGTGTAATTCGCACTTTCCCTTAAAAACACAAACTCAGATAAGAGTGTCCTCTAGCCCAGACAGCCCTGAAACTCACTCCATAGTTGCCCTTTAAGCCTTGATCATCTGCCACAGCTCCTCAGTGCTGAGATTACAAACACTCACTACCACTCATAGTTTCCTTTTCTACAACCTTCCTTAGTTGTGTGCCTCTGAAATCAGAAACTGTGTTGGTGAGAGAAAGGTAATATGGTAAAGAAATTTAAACAAGATTTGACTTAAAAATATTCTAAATTGGGGGTGGGGGATGGTCCATTAGATTAAGCAGTTGCCTCTCAAATGTGAGGACCAGAATTTAAATGCTCAGAACTGTGGTGATATATTGTATGTTTAATAAAAAATGTCCTGAAAATATCAGAGGACAGAACCACCCACAGAACCAAGCTATGAAGGGAAAGGCTTTTAATCCCATTGCCCTGTCTGGATCCTGAGAGTTCAAGGCCTAAGAGAGCCAGGAGGTGGTGATACACACCTTTAATCCTAGCTGTAAGAAAGTTGAACCGGAAAGTGAGATGTGAGATGGCTGGGTGGAGACAGAGGAGGGAGGGGTTCAACTTCACCTTATATTCCCCCCCCCCTTTTTTTTTGGCTGAGGATGAGGAGGCTTGGGGTTGGAGGATTTATAGACACAGGCCTGAGGAGTTGGCTGGGTAGGAAGTGTCCATGGTTTGCTTCTCTATCTTTTGGATATTTCAGCTTTTTCCCAATTTCTGGCTCTGGGTTTTTATTATATACCAAATAGAATTTGTGCAATAGAGAACTCAAGTGCCTTTTGGGCACCTGCAACCCTGCCTGACACTCTGAAGACAGAGATGGAGAATTTTCAGGGTTGGTTGGCTAAGTGAAGTAATGTTTCAGTAATACACTGGGGTCAGACTGAGAAAGACAGCTACCATCAATTCGGGGCTTTTACATGCATATCACACTTGTAAACATGCATACATGCATGTACACACACCATACACATAAACACGCATGCAAAAAAATTATTCCTAGTTATATACACACACACACACACACACACACACACACACACACAGAGAGAGAGAGAGAGAGAGAGAGAGAGAGAGAGAGAGAGAGAGAGAGAGAGAGAGAGAGAGATTAATACCTTATTCTTCTGGCTCTTTTTCTTCTTTTTTGTTGTATGAACACACAGTCTTGGATTATTTAATTTTCTCACAGCATTAGGGTCACTAGACTAAGGCTTTAAAAAGTGGAAAGATTTCTGTAGGGAAAAGAAGCCAGCCAAAGAAACCCACCCTGGCTCTGAAACCAGAGCCATTGAAAGAAACCCACCCTAGCCCTAAGCCCAGAGCTAGTGAAAGAAACACTTTATTCCTAAACTCAGAACCAAAGAAATGTGCCCAGACTTTGAAACCAGCACCAAAGAAACACAGTTTGGCCCTAGAGTCAGAGCCAGTGAAAGAAATATGCCCTGGCCCTGAAATTAGAGCCCCAAAGCCCAAAAGAGCCAGTGAAAGAAACATTTTTGACCCCCAAACCAAAACCAAATCAGGGATTTAAAAATCTGACCAATCTTCACCCTGGAAGTCTTCTCCCTAGAAAGCTCTGCCCCCAAGAAGCCCTATATAAACCCTGTTCTTGCTGTCTTCTCCAACCCAGGGCTGAAGCAGCCACTCTTCTGGACTCTTCTCTACCAATAAAACTTTTGAATGAGGTCCGGGTGAAAACTTGCTGGAGCCTGGACAGAGATCAGCTGGGGGAGTGAAGCTCTAACACTTTGGTAGAGGAAGCCCTCCCAGAGGAGCAGGACTGTAACAACTTGGCTAGGGAGGCTCTCCGCTGCTGGAGCAGAGCTGGTAACATTAGTGAAGCCTGACCCTGAAGCAGGGGTCTGAGGCGTTCACTGGCTCCTGACTGCTTGAATATTTCCATCCCAGTATTGATTGGCTCTCGAATGCCTGAATACGCTTCCATTCGAGCTGCTGCAGTGCTTTATGCCTGGTCTCCCAACTGCCAGGATCTCTTTCCGTCTGAGCTACACAAATACCTACAATTTCCCAAAAGCAAAGGAGTCCCTGTGCCCTTACAAGTCCCTTTAGCAAAGTGTGAAGAGCTTTCTTTGGAGACTAATAGGTAACAGTGCTCTGTAAAGCCAGATCTCTGATTACACCTCTTAGATTGCAGGTAATTTAGGCACTCAAAATACTTAGAATCTGTCTACAAATAATACAAACCACAATTTAAGAATTTGCTGCACAAAGACAAGTGTGTTGATTTTAAAAAACTACTGAAATTTTTCCTGTTAATATCTTACTTCCTGGTGCCAATTTTCATTATACATCATTAGTAGTGTTTTTATCATCAAGTTGTGAATTTACACGTTCCTATTCTAGGAAGACTAGAATGTGCTTTACTTGAATAATCTCCATGTAGAATCAGTTGAATTGTGATTTGAAGGTAATGTGTGGTGGGTGTGGCTATGCATCCACGTGTTTGCAGAACTTGAGAGGCTAAGACTGGAGAATCTTAAATCTGAAAGCACTCTGAATGACATAGTGAGACAAGTTAAGGGGGCAGAGGGCAGGAAGAAAGGGCTGCTTTGCCCTCTTCCTCTAAAAAAGAAAAAGGGAAAAAACAAAATAGTGAGGGCTTCCGGAACCAATGTAAATTTGACATCTCAAATGCAGTTTTCAAAATCCTAATAATAATAATAATAATAATAATAATAATAATAATAATAATAAAACAAGATAAATCTTTTAAGCATTCTGATAGTTTATTGTTTATTTATCTTAAGATTCGCTTAAAGCAATAATGGAAATACCAAGAACTGTAAAACTATCATTCTCTTTGTCTTCAGAGACGGGAATACGGAGAGGAACCGTCCAGAGTAAGGTGTTAGCAATAGCACGAATATGTCTCTAGGGCTTCCATTTTCCAACCATTTCCCTCCCTCCCCACCCTTTGCACTGCTTAAGGTCTGAAGGTCCTAGACCTTGGGTGTGCACAAGTGTCCCCTGAGGAAGGCTCGTGTCAGTGCTCTGGAATCATCCCCATCCTCTCTGGGCTGCTCCAGCCTCCACGGCCCCGCCCATTTTCTGGCTCCGCCAGGTCTCGCCCTGTAGGTTCTCGCCCCGCCCCAGGCCCGGAGCTCCCAGGCTCCGCCCTCCCGCGCCGCGGAACACCTCCCACGGGCTCCGGAAACGCCTCAGCAGACGCCGGCCCGTGGTCGTGACGTCACGCTGGCGTCTCCGGTCTGGGCTGTGGGTTTCGCGCGTCCTGGTGTGTTGCTGTTGCGGGCTGGGCCTTGCGACCCGCCGGGGCTGCACCATGTACCACAGCAGCAGCCAGAAGCGGCACTGGACCTTTGCGGGCGAGGAGCAGCTGGCGCGCCTACGGGCCGACGCCAACCGCAAATTCAAATGCAAAGCGGTGGCTAACGGGAAGGTGAGGTCCCCGCAGGCCACGTCCACGCAGCGTGGCTGCGGTAACTTGCGGGCTCTCCTGAAGTCCCCGTGTTGCTTCCGGGGAGCACCGCTGTCGGTGCAGACAGACGCGGGACCCAGGCTGGCGGTGACAGGGACTAGTAATATCCTGGGAATGGTCAAGAGCCTCTGTGCAGAGTTAGGGCGGGACTCGAACTCGTCGCTTGTACTGCAGGATGTCAGGACTAACCGTTCTCAGTAGTTGGCAAGAGAGGCCAAGGATGGTCCCAGGAGACAGCCGCTGGTGCAGGAAGTCAGAATCCCGGGCAGGTCATTCGTGGAGAAAACTGTACCTGGCAGCAGTGCTTCAAGAGCATACTCAAGGAACTTGTAAACGGAAGCGTAAGGTTGAAACTCATGCGGAAACTGAAGGCAGCTTTCCCAAGACTTGAAATCGGGAAATGAAGGCTTGTTGGATCTACTTTCCATAAAAAAATCTTTACGCAGAAGTTTGCACATGGGAGGGAAACAGTTGACACAAGCCAGTAGACATGGTCTATCGCCCTGCCCTCTCTTATAGCTTCTTATAGCTCTGTTTCTGTTGTATTGACCTGTGGTGATTTTATGCTTGCTCCTACAGATAACAAGTAAACGATATTTGCACTCCCCAAACAACCAGGTAGCAGATATATTGAGTCATCTGTTGCTGTTTCTTTTTTTAATTTGGGTAACACAGTGATGATTTACTGAGAGAGAGAATTTGGGGGATATCCAGCCAGTGAAAGTAGTATTGATTTAAAAATAATGGTATTAAACCAGGGAGAATATTGGAACATGCTCTATCGTGATTGTTTAAACATGTCCAACTGATATTTTCAAAAAATTGAGAGGTGATGATTTAGATTCCGTTTATTTTGCTTAATATTTTCTAAGATATTTTGTGTAATGCTCAGCAAACCTACAAAGAGAAAATGATGTTAGGTATTTTCTCTTTGTTGAAGATATAAATCAAATTTAAGCGGCATGGGAAGACAGCTTTACAATTAATTCCCTGAACTTACATTGAAATGTTTGCTCTGTTTAAAGGCTCACCCAAATGATCCAGTGTTTCTTGAACCTCATGAAGAAATGACACTTTGCAAATATTATGAGAAAAGATTATTGGAATTCTGTTCGGTATTTAAACCAGCAATGCCACGATCTGTTGTGGTAAGTCATGGTAGTGAAGTATATATAACACCTTCCAGCTGACTTATAAGAACTGAACGCTTCTAAATTTCTAGATGAATTCTCTCTTAACTCTAGAAAACTCACCTTAATTGTGTTTATTTTTGTCACTTTTTTTTTCAAGTAGCAAAATTTTGTTTATGTTAAGAGTTATCCTTGAGGATGGAGTTGTCTTTTTAGATTTTTATTTAAAAGTTTTTTTAATATACTAACCACAGTTCCCCTTCCCTCCCTTCTTCCCACTCACCCCCCAACTTCCCCTCACCCCACCCCCCATCTACTCCTTAAAAAGTCTAAAGCCTTCAGTGGGGAGGCAACTAAGTCCAGCATATAAAGTTGAGGCAGGACCAAGCCCCTCTGCCCTATTTCAAGGCTAAGCAAGGTGTTCCTTTATAAGGAATGTGCTTCAAACAACCCGTTCATGCACTAGGGCTACATCCCGGTGCTACTGCCAGAGGCCCCACCAACTGCCCAATCTACACAACTACTGTCCATATTCAGGGATGTTCGGTTCCTTTGCAGGTTCCCCAGCTGTCAGTCAGAGTCAGTGAGCTCCCAATAGCTCAGGTCAGATATCTCTGGGTTTCCCCATCATGATCTTGACCCCTTTGCTCATATAATCTCTCCTCCCTCTCTTCATCTGGACCGGGAGCTCAGCCCAGTGCTTTGCTGTGGATCTCTGCATCTGCTTCCATCGGTTTCTGGATGAAGGGTCTATGATGACAGTTAAGGTGGTCACTAATCTGATTACAGGGGAAGGACAGTTCAGGCAGCCTCTTCACTATTTCTTGGAGTCTTAGCTGGGGTCATAGTTATGGATTCCTGGGAATTCCGGTAGCACTAGGTTTCTCCCCAGCCCCCAAATAACTCCCTGCATCAGGATATCCATTTCATTGTTTTTTGCCTCTTTGTCCCTTCCCCAGCTCTACCATCCTGTTCCCTCATGTCTTCTTCCCACCCCTCTTACCCCCTAGAGTAGTCTGAACTATAGAACTATTTAGACCCCAAACAACATAACAGAAAAAAAAAAAAATCTAGTAGTTTATTTCTTCTCATAGTATGGTCTAGTACGGGCCATCTCATCAGAATGTGGCTCTCTTTAGTCACAACTGGAATCTCAGGGTCTTGTGACCCTAGCATCTCCTCACCTAGTAATCCTCTGCCTCTGGGTGGAGAAGAGGGAACTGTGGAGAAGGCATATCTATCCACTGTTAGAACACGGGGCTAAAAAGTGACATATATTCCACTCATTCTATTAACCACAACAGATAAAAGCAAGATTGAGAGCTGTGGCTTCTGCCTAGATGCTTACTTCCCAGTGTCAAGGCATGAGTTTTAGTGAGTAGTCACTATAAGGATCTTAAGTGAACGTTGTGTATGAATCAGCTGTAGTTTTTTTTTTTAAAAAATACTTACATATTCATACATTTATCAGTATGAATGAAAAAATGAATTTTTGTGAGATTTTTAAAATAAAGGCCATAAATCATAAATTGCTATATTTTGTGAATAAAGGCATCTCCAGTGTAATTTTCCTAGTCAGCTGTACAGTTTGTGACCTCCTCATTTTTTGGAAAAAGGAAAGTCCTTTTTCTTCTCACGTTCTTTACTAGAGAATAGTAGAATTAGGACTAGGGTATAAACTAGTGCCTTTTCAATTCTGCCCAACTCAGCTCCTCTTTGACATCATCCATGTGTTTCAGCTACAGCTCCTGCCATAAGGTCTTTTGAAACTTTATTAGAGTTGATCTTTAGTTTTAGGATTGTTTTCTTGGCAGTTCTGTTTGTTTTGTTTTGCTTTCTTGAGATGGGCAACAGATCACATTGGCCTTGAGTTTATTCTTTTCCAGAGCATGACCTTGAACTTGTGATTCTAGTGCTTCCACTTCAAATGCTGGGATTGTGGGCACTTCAGATCTGGTTTTAGTTAGTACTGGGCTCAAACCCAGGGTGCATGCATGCCTGGCAGGCACACTACCAACTGAGCTATAGCCCAGGCTTTACTGTCTCAGGATTAGATTATATCATTTTAGTGTGTTTTCTATTAGGTTGAGCAGTGGTGAGAAGGAGTAGTTAACTGGTATTACAAAGCTAAACGAGAAAGAAAAAGCTGGTGTTAAGTCTATCTAAAGCACCTTTATCTTGATTATTACTCTCATGGATGGTTAGCTGTAGAGTTTAAGTATAAAAGGCTATTTTTAAAGATTTATGACCCAATAGACAAGAACTATCAAGGACCCTCCATTTCTTATAGTAGAAAAAAATGGAAGAACATTGAAAATACTAACTACCCATATATTTATAGTTTATTTTTAAGTTGCACACTTACCTGAGAGATGAAACAGTCATAAACAGTATCAGATACAGTTGCTTAGTTTCTAAGATGAAATTTGAGTTTTGTTGTTTTCATTACAGGGCTGTAGAATATGGTAGTAGGATTAAGTTATCTCTTTGGGTCAAGCAATTCTTGAATGAACTTTACAAAATTTATCTATACGATGGATATAATTTTTTGTCCCTGTTTAACATAAATTGACAGCAGGCTTTTAAGCATTTTAATGAAGAGTTTTCCCTGTTATCAAATAAATGGTTATTTTACTGTCTTGTCAAGTAACATAGTAGTTGAAGGTACAGGTAATTCTTAGTTGAGTATAGCCTCTGACTCTGGACAAATGTCTGAATGAATCAGATAACTTGTGATACTCTTTCCATGGAGATAGCAGTATTTTACTAATGTGTTAGGAAGGTTGGAATAGACTGACACTTTGGAGCTTATTTGTTGAATGGCTGTATGAGGTGATGTGAGGTGCTGCAGTGGTTCCCGTGGCTCACCACAGACTGGAACTGACACAAAATGCCTTTTGCTCTAGTTATTTTATTCTCTTAGCCTTTACCAACATTAGGTGCTCTGTGACCACTGTTAGAATCCTTAACACTTCTCTGAACTCCAGCACAAATAAACACCCCATACATTTTTAAATTCAGTGACTGTAGAAAGGATTACTTTCACATAGGTTGGGAACAAATAGCTGAAAAATAAAAGAGGCTCTTTCAATTATGTTTTTCTGTTTACTTTATCAGTTTATTTTAATTAAATTTTTAGAAGTATGGTGCAGAGAACCTTGCCAAGGAAACCTGTGCTTGAATAACTTATTTTTTAAAAAATTTAACTTGTAACATGTATGTGGATTTGCTTTTATAGATGTGCATTTTTTTTCTTTTAATCTTAGGGTACAGCTTGTATGTATTTCAAGCGTTTTTATCTTAATAATTCAGTAATGGAATATCACCCCCGGATAATAATGTGAGTATAAATTTGTCTTTTTGTTTTCACTGAAGATGTTTATAATGTGTGGACATTTTCTGTGGGATGTATATGAGATAAATGTCTTCTATATTGCTGACGATATCTGAACTGTAACTTGTTTACCCTTCCCAAAGTTCTTCTTAAGCCTATTATTTTACTAATAGCACTGTCAGTAAGGTCTTCATTCTCCCAATTGTCTAGGCTAAGAATCATTTGTGGAAGTTACTTCTACCTACTCCATCAGTTTACAGATCCTGAGGCTTCATAGGAACTTGTTTCTCATCTTTGCTAAGCATTGTGCTTATCATTAGGATGGGGACAGAACTGATAAGGACTCATCACAGGGTCCTGCTGTCATTGGCGTTTCCTCATTCCTTCCCCGTGACTTTACTCTGACTTGAGTTTCCAAGCCTTGGCCTCCTGTTAGTCCTCTCTAAACTGAGTACTCAGGTGAGTGTCATGCTTGGCCAGAAGTAACTTGAGATTGCGGCTGATGACCTTCTGTGGTGTCGATTGCCTTTACCTGCCTTCTTTGGTCACAAGGTATGGGTACTATTCTGTTTTTCAATTAACTCCTCCATTTATATTTTTTAATACACACTACTTTTATTCCTTAATTATTTTTTTTCCCAAGTTTCTGGCTGGACTATATGAAGCTACCAGTAGGTTAATGGTGGCTAAATGCTGTAGCAGAATTAGATGATGGCTCTACCTGACTTACAGTTTGTCCTGTAAAAGTTTGAAGAGGAACCCATTTTAACATATATATACAATTTTTAATTTCCTGCAGTGTCTAACAGCCACATGTAAAAATTAAGCAATTAAAAAGTACTTTTAAGAATATTTAAGTGTTTCTGCCCTCCATTATTTCTTCATGTAGGCTCACTTGTGCATTTCTGGCCTGCAAAGTAGATGAATTCAATGTGTCTAGTCCTCAGTTTGTTGGAAATCTTGGCGAGAGTCCCCTTGGACAGGAAAAGGCACTGGAACAGATTTTGGAATATGAACTACTACTTATACAACAGCTTAATTTTCACCTTATTGTCCACAATCCTTACCGACCATTTGAAGGCTTCCTCATTGACATAAAGGTAAACTTAGTGACAGGAAGTTGGCTAATAAATAGACTCATTTGTTATTGTTTGCTAAAAAGAATTTAAAACTCTATAACTAGTAACAGTCATAATGGTACAACATAAGTGCAACCTGAGATCCATGCCGACTCTTCTTACGCTTATGTATTTACATGTGTTGCATATTGATATCTATGTAAGTACTGACATGGTCACTTTTGTTGTTGTAAGACCAAAGAGAAGTCAAGAACTGGTTATTCTCAGTAGCTATGGATATTCTGTTCATGCTAAACATGTTTGAAGGTGCAGCCTAGAAACAAAATAGGACATGACAACTATTCATTAGTGTGCTAAGTTTTATAGAGGGAAATATAAATACTCCGTAAGAAGATGACAGACTGAAAGGCAAGGAAGACGTTGCTAAGAAAGCATCACTTGAATTGAAGCTCACATCAAGAGCAGGAAGAAGCAGAGCTCAGATCCACAGCTCACTGAAGAAATGAAGAACCTGGGGACAGGACGGCAGAGTGTTGTGGTTTAAATGAAAAGCGGAAGTATAGAGTATATATGTAGTATAGGACTTTAAACAAAGGATAAAGAAGAGGATGAAAGTCTTGTTTAGAGAATTGGTATGACTGAGTTTGCAATATAAAGAAAATGGTGTGTTGGTAGCCTCTCCAGTTAGTGTGCATCTATATTAGTCAGGGTTCTCAATAGTAACAGAACCTTTCTCTAAAGAGAGAGAGATTTATTAGAATGACCTACAGGCTGTGGTCCAGCTAATCCCACAATAACTGCCTATGAACAGAAGGTTCAAGATTCCAGTAGTAGTTTAGTCTGTGAGGTTGGATGTCTTGGCTAATCCTCCATGTGTATGTATATATATAATACCAAATAAGTAGGTTCTAATTCCAATGAAGGAATGGACTTGTTAGCAGAGCAAAGGCAAGCAGGCAAAAAGAGGACTTCCTTCTTCCATTTCCATGTAGGCTTCCAGCAGAAGTTAAGACACTGATTAGAGGTAGATCTTTCTACCTTTAAAGGTCTGGATTAAAGGTGTGTCTTCCTATCCCAAAGATCAGGATTAGAAGAGGGTATTTGAAATTCAAATGATTTAATTAAGCAAAACTCCTTCACAGGTGTGCCCAGCCATTTTTAGGTTTAAGTTAATTCCAGATACAGTCAAGTTGACAACCATAACAGTCATCACAGCATCAGACATTGGACATCTGTATGTGTACTGCATTACAGAGAGGATCAAAATGGGCAAAGGGATAACAGTGAGGACTGGTTGTGAGAAACATTTAAAGGGTAATTGAGCAGTGACTAAAATTTTCTAGAATTGTAGGATTTGATGGGAAAACAAAGGGAAGTGAGTACTGTTTTGTGAAAAAGCATAACAACTTCTAATTCTGCTCAGATCAGGCAAAAGAAATGCAGGTCAATAATGTTTATTGAATTTAGTGCCAGAAAGGTCATTTAGGATTTTGCTGAAATTTGTCTTTGAAGTGTAGAAGAAAAAAATGGGTGGTTTTGGAGGAATAAGTTGAAAGAGAACAGGCTGTATAGATGATCACGAGTTAAGAGTGCCGACTGCTCCTCCAGACTGAACAGGGTTCAGTTCCCAGCACCCATATGGCAACTCACAGTTGCCTGGAACTCCATTTCCAAGGGATCCAGTGCTTTCTTCTGTCACTATTGAACACCCGGCATGCAAGTAGTGTACAGACATACATGCTTACATGCAGGCAAAATAACCCTACACATCATGTGCATAAAAGTGAATAAAGAAACCATTTTTAAAGCAAAAGGGAAGAAGAGCCCCAGACCTCAGAATTGTGTCTAGCCGACTTGGGTTACATAGAAAGAACCTGTCCAGGAGGAGAGAAAGGAAAAAAAGCAAGTTTGTTTCTTACATTTTTTCCTTAATGACTGGATACATTCTGAGACACTAGAGAATTTGTCATGTGATTTATATCACCATCTTCGTCTTCCACCTTTATATATTTTCCTTGGCTGGACATGGAGCTGTCATATGTTCTCTTAACAGTGGCTCCTGCTGCTTGATTATGGACCTGCCTGAGGTGTTTTCTAATTAAAATTTTCGTTAGTAAGTAGAAGGAATATGCTCTAAAATAATAATTAAAAATATATAGTGGAACAATAGCAGTAACATAGACCAGTTGCTTAGCATTTTCCAAAATTGTGCATTGTACATTCCTGTGTCTTATGCTGAACCGTAGGCTTGTTATCACAAGCATCACTACAGACATACTTGTGATGGTTGTGAAATCACCAAATGATGGGAAATGTTCAGCTGCAGTAGAACTTTATCACTATTGATAAAAAATTGTTTTGTAGCACAGAGTTTGTATACGTAACTTAGATTAAACAGTTTCTCTTTGAGGTGGAGTGAGGTAGATGGAGGAAATGCTGTATGTAAAACTGGTCTTGCAGAAGAGATTGACACATGTAAATACAGATCCAAGGAGCCAGTAATAAGAAAACAGACCATATACCATAGCTATGCATTCTCTATTAACAGTATTCAGGTTAGTGTGGGTTTGCTTTTCCTTTGGAAGTGCAGAAATAATTTTCAACAGAATGATGGTTTTGAGGCTTAGTAAAGAAATACTGGCCGTCATTACTGACAAACAAGAGAACAAGTTTTCTAGGAAAATTATCATTGGTAGAGTTGAGAAACGTGTCAAGACGAGTACATTTGAATTTACAGCAATATCCCAGGACTCCTTTGTAGTCTGTTTTTCCTGGCAGTGCCCAAAAATCAAAAGTACAGACACTGGATTCAGATACTGTTGAAATTGGGGAGATTGCTCATGAATGCTTGCTGGGCTTCCAGAGGAGCTCAGTTCTGTTTCTAGTACCTACATCTGATGGTTCAACTTCCCTTCAGCTGCAGGCAATCCGACACCCTTCTGTGCTTCTGTGTGCACTGTGTACATAAACACAGACACACATAAATAAAAATAAACCTTAAAAAGTACAGAAAAGAAACTATTGAAGACTTTGGTAAAGTGGAATCAGGTAGAAGGATTGATTCATAGCCAATTTAAGATTTACAAGAAGAGCATTAAAAAAATTAAGCAAAATCCTGAGAAAGGGGGACATCTGCAGTCAGAATGGAGTGATTGCATTTATCATTGCAGGATCAGACATCTGGGGACAAGGACTAACTAGGCCACTGTATGGATCCACATTTGAACTGGAAATTTTGTTTCAGAATTTTTACAAATTGGCTTACTGCTTCAGGACTTGACTATGAATATCGGAAATCAGTCTGAGAGATTGAGATTTACGTAATTGACAGGCGGTGTAGGGTCTTCAGATTTCATGGGCATAGTCTAGAAACATTTCTATAGACATTTGGGAAGGCTGACTGAACTTTTCTCCCACAATATACAGTAGAACAAATTCCCTATGACAGTGATGTGGTATAACAATTCCTAATTTGCCCTGAAAACTGCCTGGATTACCTGGTTAGTCTTTACCTGAGAGTATATGTCTAGATCTTGGGTCTTCCTTGAATCCAGTAGAAACTCTAGGAGCCTACCTTTCTAACCTGGAAAAAAGATGAAATTGAGAATAATATTAAATATCACTGTCTTAAAGCATGTGTTTCTGTTTTGTTTTTATAATTACAGATTTCTAATCATGGTTCTGGTTCCAAAAGAGTTTTAAAGCCGTATCAGAGAAAGCAGAATGGAAGGTTTAGAATTTGATATCTATAATTTAGCTACATTCTGTTAGTATATACCAAACAATCTAACATTGAAAGATGAGTTTTTGGAACATAGGAAAGGAGTTAATTTTTTAAAAAATCATTCTTTAGTACTTTTAGTTACTATATATTTTTTAATGGTTATTGATCTTCAATAAACTCTCAGAAATGGTAACATCTGTAAACTTTTCTTTCTAGACTCGATACCCCATGTTGGAGAATCCAGAAATTTTGAGGAAAACCGCTGATGATTTCCTTAGTAGAATTTCATTGACAGATGCTTACCTTTTGTACACACCTTCACAAATTGCCCTGACTGCCATCTTATCGAGTGCCTCTAGGGCTGGAATTACTATGGAAAGGTATCAGTTTGTTTGCTTTAGCTCAAATTAAAGTCTGAGATTTTTAAATAAGGTCCCTTAGATGATTGTCATTGTATGTATAACGCTTGATATTTGGTTAGTTTTGTGATTGAAGAAATGAAATTGCCTTTTAAAGGTATTTAACCAAGTATTGTTGAGCTACGAGAATACATTTCTGACTAAGGGAGAAGGGAATTAGATTTAGAAGACAGCTGTAGCTATATGATAGACTTAAAAGTTGACGAATTTGTAAATGCAGCAAATCTGCTTTGCTGTATTATGTTGTAGAGCATGTGTAACACATTCAATAAGGCTTTGTAGAGGTAATGCTTTAGGGTATATCCACATGAAAATTGAAGTTGAGCCATAAATAATAATATCTAGTACTTATGCAGAAACACCAACATCACAGTGAGTGCTTTAATCTATGTGCACATGTAAATATATGCCATGTATATAAATGCTTGTGAAGACCAGCAAGAATGTCAGATCCCTGGAGAGTCAGTCATGAGCTACCAGATACAGGTTCTGGGAACCAGTGTGTCTTCTACAACAGTAGGATGTGCTATTAACTATTGAGACATCTCTCCAGCCCCAGCATATCTTTTTGTTCAAACACAACTCTGTCGATTTAGTCCTATCATGATTTCTATCTCACCTATTTACTAAGCAAACATTTAGTGAGCTTCTGTTATATTACACTTAAGGAATACAATAATGAAACCCTGTGCTAAGTAATAAGGTCATCTATATAAATAATTGACTTGTCTGCAGTTTAGGTGTGGAGCCTCTGTAAAAGATAGCATATCTGTAATACATAGGAGATGGAATCAGGAATGTCAGGTGTTAAAGGTCATCCTCAATAGCTACACTGAGTTTTAATTGGGCTACATGCAACCTATTTTTAAAAAGTGATTTAAAAGAAAAAGAATAAAAAGAAACATAAAGAAATGGCAAAGATAACACTATGGAAATAAGGAAACTAGTTAATATGTAACATAGTTATCAAAGTTTTATATATAGTTTAATCTAGGTATTTTAAAATACTGCAACAACAGTTTGTTTACAGCTAATTTTCCTAGGAGAAAAGTCACTTTTTATGTTTATGTTTCAAAGATCTAAGCGTCTTCATCTGAGTTTTAACACTTATACGTCATGTCTTGGTACATAAACGTTCAAAGGAACTGAATTTAAACAAAGTGTAATTAGGGTTTATAAAACATGCGTAGAAAAGTATTAACACATTTGCTTTGGACTTGATAAGAGGTGGTAGATTTACAAAGCATGAGATGGTATCTTGTTGGTAGATTGTAATGCTCAAGTACAGCTATAGGTAAAATGACATTTTAGCTGAGCAGGAAAACTAACTGGTGCCGTATTTAATGTCTTCTACCTTTGAGCTTAGTTAACCTATCTACAGCTCAGACTCATCATGAATAACAAAGTTAGGCTTATGGAATGTGTATATATATATATTGAACATTTAATATAAAATGATAAATATTGACCATTAGTACTGTTATTTTTATCTCTGAAAGGTTATATATAATAAAATTTAAATACACTTTGAAGAGTACACATCTCTTAAGCTAGCAAAAATGGTATTAAATCTTTCAGATTATAATAGCTGTAGGTTTTAGTACTGTGGAGTTTTCTAATATATAATATTTTTAAGTAAGTAATTTAAAAACTGTAGTTGATAAAATAAACATGGAGGTAAATAATTTATGCCTGTCTTTTCAATGTGCTGTTTGCTTTCAGCATGTTAAAATGCTTTTTTTTTTTTCTTCAATAGCTACTTATCAGAGAGTCTAATGCTGAAAGAAAATAGAACTTGCCTGTCACAGTTACTGGATATAATGAAAAGTGAGTGCTTTCTGAATAAATGTTTTGGTATTTAATGTGCAATGCTATGCTGTTGTTTAAATTTACTTTTATTGAATTCCTGTGTCATGATGTATTGAAGATACATTGGTGAGATGTAATAAAAGATGTGTGAAGGGAAATTTATATATAGAAGGAGAATATGGATATCAGATTTAGAAAAGGCTGAGTCAAAACAGGGTTCTTTTAAAAAGTATTCACAAATATCTGGTAGACATTTAGGCTCAAGGGAACTAATTTCAAGGTAAGGCTTATGTAGCATGAATTCTGGTTGTAATGAAGGAAACTCAGAGCCAGATATTGGGGAAAGGCTGAGATATGAAAGAGAGAAAACACCACAGTCAGATCTCACCCAGCTGTCTTCCAGCTTCCTCAGCCTCGCTCCTCCTAACTTCTACTGCCTGCTCTGTCTTTCTACAGCTGCCTTAAATACCTTCTGCACCCAGTTGTTTCACATCCGGGTTAAAATTAAAGGTGTGAGTTACTACTATTTGATAGTTAGCCCTTGAACTTACAGAAACACAGAAAGATCTCCTGTCTCTGGATTTATGGGATTAAAAGTGTAGTTTACCACTCCTGATCATGCTGCTCTCTCCCCACCCCCATTAAAGGTGTGAGTTACCACTCTCTGACCCTCTTGGATTGACTGTGGGTGGATCTCTTTGCTGATATTCCAGACTGGTTTTATTAAATGTATAACATATCACCACAGGTTTACATTGTTTTTGTAAATAATTTTAACTAGTTAATATGTCATTTTGTTACTCATACAAAGCCATTAATTTTCAAGTGGGGTTGATAGGAAAAACTGCCAATTTCAAAAGACATATTAACTGTTAAAACTTGGAGTTTGATAAAAATGTAGCTTGTCATTTGCACCTAGATTGGGACTTCATGGTAGAGCTCTTATGTAGCACATTCCAGTTCTTGGTTCAGACTCTAGCACCAAAACCAACCAACTAAACAAACAAAAAATCACCACCATATCAAAGAACATGAACAATGATGCCTAAAAGATCCATGTGGATCTGTGGAACCTGTATGTTACCTTGGACCACAGGTTAGTTCATCAAAAGATGCTGATGGTGATTTGAGTCACTGAAGTGACAAGTACATGCCATAAACAAAAGGTAGAGAGAAAATTGAGATAGTCATAAAAATAGTGTCATGACAGCAAAAGAGATATGATCTTTAAAAAATAAACAAACAAAAAAAAAACCCTGCTGGCAGTCACTGGAAATGAACAGGCAGAATGGATTTTCATTAGCGCCTCCAGACAGAATTTAGGTCTCTTCCAATACTGTGATTTTGGCCCAGGGAAACCTTTCAGATTCCTGCACTCTAAAGTGTGAGAGAATACATTTGATTGCTTGGAAATACCAACTTAGTGATAATTTTTATAGTAGCTTTAGGACACTTTAAATACTTATTAAAAAGTTATTAGTGCTGGTGTTGAGAAATCTTTAGAAATTCTGTTTCTGCTTCATTGATTGACACATACACATATGGCATATAGATCATTTATATGTGTTTTTAGAATGTAGCCCAGGCTGAACTTGAACTTGGAATCTCTTGACTCTGTTTCCTGAATACTGAGATTGTAGGGTATGCCTCTATAGACTGTCCTTCATTAACTGTCTTGGCAGCTGTGCTCATAGCTACGGATGTACTATAGAGGTAAAGATGAGTGAACCAATAAAATACAGGGCTGCAGACCTTTTTTAGGTGATAGTAAATGTGTATAAATTTTAATGTTCGTTTATTTTTTAAAACTGGGATTCAAGGCATGCAGTTCTTGTACTGTGATATGATTCTTTGCTTGAAGTAATTTTGGATTGCCTCTGAGCATAATTGGAGTAGTTTTTTTTTTCTTTGTATAAACTGTAGGTCTTCATATTTACCACTAGAGGGTTCACTTTCAAAGCTAATTGTGGTTTGGTAATAGTAGTTGCTAACAATTTGGTAGTACAAAGTGAATAAGGATAGCATGCTGTTTATTTGAAGGTTAATGTTTAATGGATAGTTTATCATCTTCATTTTGTTTCATTTTTAATAAATATGACACAATGGTAGTGCTTCAGAAAATTCTCAGCTTTAATGTGAAGATGTGTATGTGAGTGTGTGTTTGTGTGTGTGTGTGTGTGTGTGTGTGTGTGTGTGTGTGTGTGTGTGTGTGGTTTTTTTGGTGGGGGGACAGATGTTGCCCTAAAAATATTGAGTCATTAGTACCAGTTTCCAGTTTAGTTACCAGTCTGAAGCACATGGCCACACAATAAGTCCTTGGACATATTCAATCATGTTCCTAATAAATATTGAGACCTTCATTTGTTTATTATGTTGAATAACAACATAAGTTAGAGCCTGTTTTAGTTTGTTTTTAACCTTAGTAAAAGGATATCTTTTTATAGCTGCTATGTTTTGTTACAGAAGCAAACCCCCCTCCTTTTTTTAAGATTTTAATTTTTTTAAAAAAAGATTTATTTTACTTTATGTTCATGGGCATCAGAACCCCTGGGACTGGAGTTACAGACAGTTGTGAACTGCCATGTGGATGCTGGGAATTGAACCCGTCTTCTGGAAGAGAAGCAGTCAGTGCTCTTAACCCCTGAGCCATCTCTTCTGCCCATCATCCCCTTTCTTAAATGTTAGGCTTTTTTTGGTAAAGAAGAGTTTTATTGGGCCACCACCTGTTAATGAATATGGTTGGTGGTAAAGAATAAAGAATATCTACTAAATGACATAGAAATGACTTCACAAGCCTTAAATTGAGCAAAATGTAAGCATGGAGGTACTTATAAGAGAATATTACAGATATTTATTATATAACATATTTATATTTATATCATATATAATGAAATAAACAGCAGATACCTATTACTTTAACTTAAAAGGCTTGTGCTTATTTATTTTAATATAGAATGCAAATTTTGGTAAAAATGCATATCATCACCAATGGCTTTTGTTTTCTAAAGAAAGATTATTTTGCTTTTATATATATATATATGAAAGCAGACTTAAAAAAAAAAAAAAAAAGACACGTGACCCTGGCTTACCTGAAACTCATTCTGTAGACCAGGGTGGCTTTGAACTTAAAAACTTAAAAGATCTGCCTCTGGAGTGCAGAGGTTAAGCCATGTACCACCACACCCAGCTGAAAGCAAATATTAAATATTTCTGTATCTCCATGTAGACATGAGAAACCTAGTAAAAAAGTATGAGCCACCCAGGCCTGAAGAAGTTGCTGTTCTGAAACAGAAGTTGGAGCGATGTCATTCTGCTGACCTTGCGCTTCATGTGGCTACGTAAGTAGACATCACACAAAAGTTAGGTTCCCAAAGTCATTGAGTTTAACTGTTAAATTATTTTCCTGATACAACCTATGTTAATCTTAGGACCTAAATCAGATATATGTATGTCAGTTGAGTTCAAAAAAGTAAACTGTTTATGCTTGTGTTAGGAATTGAACCCAGAGCTTTGTCCGTAGGCAAGTGCTCTGCCTGTCCCACATTCCCAGCATGGCCTGGGAAGAAGTACAGGAAGAAATGTTTGGATTTTGTCCTATTGTCAATTCTGATTGTTAACTATGTTATGTAACTTGGTGTGTTGTTTCACTTTATGAATTACTGGCAGTCAGTCTTCCTTAAACTTCATTTCTTTACCAACCTGATACTTTACCAACCTGATACCTGTTTGAGTGTACTGTTTTAGACTTAATTTGTATAAACGAATATTGGTTCATTTCCATTTGAGGAGACACTGTATCAGATAACTAATAAAATGTACTCTTAGGTTGCTCTGTGTAGGTATAAGAGCATTCTTAATGTCTCCTAATTTACAGGCTAATGTGGAACTCACCATAAAATCTGTTATATTCTGCATAAAAGATTCACCAAAACTTAACTCTTTTTAAGCATGTCATAGGAATGCAAACTGTTTTATGTAGACTAACTCAAAAGTTCCATTATTAACATGTGATGGAAATTAGCTGTGGCGTGTGTGTGGGTGTGAGTGGGTGTGTGTGTATGCTGTCTTGCTATCTTTGTAGTTGTAGTAGAGAGGACTACTCAATGGCTGTACAAAGTGCAAATTATAGGACTGTTATCTTAAAGCTGTGGCTTAAAAGCACAGCTTCATGTTAACTCTTGAGATTGGTAGATTTCAGTAGTAACCAATAGCAGACAGCTGTAGAGAAAATTTGTTGACCTATTGGCGAATAAAAGTTGTGTATCACTTAACTGTTCTTACATTGATTTTGAAATGTGCAAATGAGGCCCAGTACCCAACAGTCTAGTGCCACCTGTTTTTTCTAGAAGTACAGTTACTAGAACATAGAATGCCCATTATTTACATACTTTCTATCTATTTTCATTCTATGGCAAAAAAATTTAGTGACTGTGGCAGAAATTGTATGTTTGGGTCTCCTTCCTCTTCAAGGATCCTTTGAAGTCCATGAGGGGGCAGGGAGCAGGGTTTGGATAGCGCTGGACATGAACAACTCCTTCTAAGAGTGTCAACAGCTCACCTTTAGAGCATGGGGACAGCAGCTGGGGTATTACCTAATTTGCATTTGGCATCATGCTCTTATCATGCAGCTGGAGCAGGGTTATCTTATGGATAGCAGAGGGAGAGTGTCTGCTGGACCTGTGTCAAAGGTAACACTTGAGATAGGTTAGGCAGCCAAGCTTATGGACAGCTTCCAGATAAGGTCGGGCTTCCAAGGCTAGAGACTACCCAGGTAAGGAGGGAGCCCTGCTGGAAAGGGAGCCCTTTATTTTGTGCTGAGTGTAGAGAGCTTGTGGACATGGTGGACTGCACCCTTAAGGCAGGGTACTCCCAAAATGTACAGGCTGCAAACCCTGAGTACTTACTAATTTGTTCTAGTTGTCCTAGCTAACAGTGGAATGGGCCATAATCCAAAACTCCTGACTGACAGACTTTACATTTTATTCCAAGTTGCCATTTGTTTTGCACTCTGCTAAGGAAATTCTACATTCCTATGAGTGACTTGAGCATTTCTTCATAAAGGACTTAAAAAATATTACATAAATTTTTCTTATAAAATACAACCAAAGATTTTACAAAGTAAAATGGATTTAAAAATATAAGTTTGAATTTGATTAGGTTTAGTGGTCAGAAGTTAGTCTGTTAAACTGATGAATAGTTTCCAGGTACACCGCGTCTACTGTACTCATCTCAGTGCAGGCTGGGAAGAGCTCTTGAACAGCATTATGGAGCACTACTTGAACACAAAGCATTTGTTTCCCTGATGATTAAATTTGCCTTTCACTATACAGTAAGTGTATTCTTCTTAGTCACTCACCATTTTCCTTTGATCAAACCCAAAATCAATCATGGCCTCAGAAGTAACTTACCAGATGGGTTTCTGTGTATAAACGCATGAAATACTTGGTGTGTCAGTGCATCTAACATTACTAGTCTTTTATTTTTGCCAGTCTGAGTGGGAGAAAAAAAGTATCACCTTCATCATTTACATTTCCCCAATTACTATGAATATTATGTTTCCAAGTTTGATAGCCATTTAAATTTCATTTTTCTTCATTGGTTCTGGTATTGTATTCTTGTTTTCTATATTCTCATCTTTTAAAACTTTTGATAATTATTCTACTTAATTTTACACTTAATTTCTTACACGACTTTGATACTGAAGGGGAAGTCCCTCCCCCAATATTAGCAGTTTTGTTTGGTTTGCTTTTGAACATTTCATGGTTTTCTTCAATGTTTTTTTTTTTTTAAATCACAGATAAATTCAAAGATGTAGCCAGTTTTCTTTCTTTCTTTCTATCTCTCTGTCTCTATCTATCTATCTATCTATCTATCTATCTATCTATCTATCTATCTATCTATCTATCTATCTATCTATCTATCTATCTGTTGTGTTTGAGTGCAGATGTAATTGGGTGCCTGTGTATAGGGCAGAGGACAGTCTCTAAGAATCAGTTCTCTTTCTATATGGATCAGAGTTTGTCTGTCTTGATGTCTAAACCACTGAACTGTCACAGATGTGTAGAGCCACTTCTGTCTATGGCACCACACTCTTAGTAACCACAGCTTTAGAACATGCTCTTATTTTCTTGGCAGGGTCTTGTTAAGATCTAGTGGGTCTCAAACTTTGAATCTTCCTGGACTCCACTTTAGTATGCTTTTAGGATCAAGACAAGGTCTTCCAACACTTTTTTCTCTAGATTGTCTCAAGTAAACATAGCAAAGAGAATCTCTGCATAGCCCAGGATTATCCCCAAAATCTGACTGTTTTATAGCTATGCTTAGCTTCTTCTTTTCAAAACCTTTGCAGGCTCTTGATACACTGGATTAAGTATTGCTTTCATAGTTACAAACAATCCCTTTCCAGTTTAGTCCCTATTTGGTAGAGATATATTTCTTTTGTTTTTGAAGACAGGGTCTCACTGTGTAACCTGGCTAGCCAGAAGTTAAGGCAGTACTGTTAGCTCAGTCTGGGTGCTGGCATTGTAGCTGTGAGCTCCTTCCACACTGGGTGGGAGCCCACATATAGCCTTGCTAGTTCCTATTTTTTATACAGTTTTTTTTTTTTTGCCACTATCAGTTTTGCTAATTGCTTAATTATAGGAAGAAGAGGAAAGGCTATGAAGATGATGACTATGTATCAAAGAAACCCAAACAGGAGGAGGTATGTTTACTTCTGAAGGTAAACTGTATATAGTCTGTTTTACATTCTCTGCCATGACCTAAGTTAAGATGTACTGTTCTGGAGTATTATAAGCATTATGGACAGGTGGGGCTAGGAATGCTTTAAACAGTGACCTGCTATGTAGTTCTCAGCAGTCTTAAAACTCCCAATCCTCACCGCAGCCCTCCAAGTGCTGTGAAATTAATTTTTTTCTCACCTCTTTATGCACAGCCTGAGTTTAAAAAAAAAAAAAAAAAACAAAAAGCAAAAAAAAAAAAAACCAATCTTTTAATTGAAGGATTTATTTTGGGTAACAGTTCAGGGTAGTTAGAATCCATGGCAGGAAAAGGTAAGGCAGATAGCAGTAGCATGTGGGGCAGTTGCTTGCTTGCCTCATGGTGCTGGACAGGAAGAAAAGTATATTAACTGTTTTTTTAAGGGATTTGCTTTGTTGATACTACTATATGAGCCAATTCTAAACTTGAAGAATCCTTCCTATGTTAGAAGACAGTGGTGCTAAATTTAATCTCTTATTCTCCAAGGATTCTTACCTTACTCCAGTTTTTAAAATTATCTCTCTAAAAAGTCAAAGATAAATAAGCAGAGGCAAAGGATAGCCTTTATATACTCCTGTATACAGTTGGTGGCTGAGTCCATATCACCACAATCAAGTGTTGGACTTAGTAGCACACTCCTGCAGTCCTAGTACTTGTGAGCCAGAAGATCCAAGGCCTACTGCAGCCATAGGAGACATCTCCAAAAAACCAAACATCTACAATAGATTGGTGTCGATGAGCATTTTCTTAGAGGGAGATAGAAGCCAGCTGCCTCGCTGCCTTGATGTTACACCCTTACATTTTTCTCCTTAGGAAGAATGGACGGATGATGACCTAGTGGATTCTCTTTGACCACTGAAATGACAACGCAGTGCTACCGAACAACAGAAGTAGGAAGCATGTCTGACACTTAACTTTCATTTAAGTAGTACAGTGTGAAAACATCAAAATATATTAAACTTTTATAATTGTATATTTTCTTTGTGATTGCTTTATATAAAATATACTTTATATATATTAAAAACTTCAAAAGAGGCTGAGTATCACCTATTTTGGATGTTTATAACTCACTAAGATTAGTAGGAAATCATGTCCTTGTACAGTGGCCAAAATCAAACTGCACTGCACTTCCTTATACTGTTTTGAACAAAATGGGATTAAACAAACATTTATTTAGAAGAAATATAGCAAAACAAAGCTTAGTAAGCATTAGAAGTGCTAAAATAGGCTTCATTCTCCAGGTCTTACAGTGGCTTTTCAAATAGTTCAATGGACTGACCTACTGATGAATTCCTGTAAGCTGTACAGTATATTGGGGAATCAGGCACTAGATCTTATTCTAAGCACTTATTGACATCTGGGTTTAAAATACAATTTTTGAGTTTAGATAAAAATTTTAAATTACTATAGATAAGTGGTAACAAACTATATAGTCAGTTTTATCATTAAGTGATCATCTCTAAGTGAAACCATATAAAATAAGCATTACAATCACTAGGGATTTATAGATGAAATACATTCAAAAGTTTAAAAATGAAATAAGTTGATAAACTCACAGCATGGGATTAAATGATTTAGGTATGCCTGTATTTTTTTATGACTTTAGTAAATTATACCTCAGTGTGCTATGTTACCAGTAGAGAATGGGAAAAATGATGACACCTGTTCAGTGCTTGCTATGCTGATATATATTCATAGTATATTAATACTGTTTTAATGTAGTAAGTAGTAGATACTATAGTTAGGACCAAATAGCAGATAAGTATGTGTCTGTTAGGCCAGTGCTTTGTTTTGCTTGGATTTTTTTTTCTTCCTTTTTTTTTCCTTGAAAACTGGCATCAAGAAATTTGAGAAATTCAGCTACCTCAAATGTAAATCTACCCAACTTTACATATTCCAGGATACACTTCCCAAAAGGGTAGGTCATCTCTATATGCATGTATAGACATGTTTATCTTTAATACTGTCTTTTGAATTTCTGGTTCTCTTTTTGTCCTTCTGGGATAAAATTGATAAAGTATAATGCTTTATTCTATTGAATGAAAATCAAAGCTTATATGCCCAAGTACAGTTCAAGTTAAACAACATGACAGCCTATGGACAGAATTGCAGATGTTCACAGTATGTCTCCTGTTTCTTTTTCAGATCACTAAAGTTTGACATAGAGCAAGGTCCACATGTACCTCTAGAAATTTTCTACCCAGCCCCATTAAAAAAAAATAAGTTTGAAAGACTTTATTTCACCACTACCTAGCTACCACAGGGCCCATAAAGGTAAGTAACAAATTTCCCACTACAATTTAAGACACACACATGTCAGGAAAACACAAAAATGAGGTTAAGTCTTTCAGATTTCCTTTTAAATGTAAAAAAGGAGAAGCACGTGGCCAAGGAATGGCAGATAGGCCATCATGGCTGAACACTCAAGTACAATTAGTGAACACAAACTAAAATGCTGTAAGCTAGAGTCTGGACTTGGCCTGTTTCTGAAAGTCTGTAGCCCTTCTGCCTTGTAAACCAAGGAAATGAGATAAATTATTAAATTCGTCATAGCTCAGCCAACAACAACAGGACCTGTAACAGGTTACAGAGAGAGGGACTATTGATAGCACAGCCAAAGAGCATGCTTTTTGTCTTGTTAGCAGCTAACCCACTGAAGCTATAGTAAGGCGTAAGTGACCTTTATGGCTGCGTTCAGCCCCATATTTAAGCTAGGTTAATATCTCAGTGGTAATAACAAACACCTTTCTAAAGAATACATTGAGGCCTCATTTGTTCCTCAGCAATGGGAAATAAACCCTTGATTACCTAACATCTTTTACTGGATACAGTATCTTTGAGGAACACAATCAACAGTTTAGAATCTAGGCCTTCAGAGAAACATTTTTATTGAGAGACCATTTTATTAATACCTTCCTTGGTGGCTCTCTTTTTAAATCTAATGTGAATACTATGGATACTCTGCTGTAAGTTGTTACATTGAGTGAATAAGTGAAATCCTTTGTGAAAGAAACAAATTGAAGTTTGAACTTTCCCTTATAATGAAGTTAAATAGTAAGCTGATTAATTATGCAAGCTATCCCTCAGTTTATTTTAACTTAACTCTTGTGAATACTTCACAAAAATACAAACACAAGAAAAGATGAAAACTATCTGAACTAAATTATCCATCAGAAAAAACAAGTACAAGTTGATGAGGTTGTCTGCATAATAAAAGCAGTAACAAAAAGTCATCTTAGGATAGACATAAGTATTCTCGCAATTTGTTTAGACATAAAAGAAAATCAGTAATCTATAAAACGGTGAAATAGGTAACATGCATTGATTGGTACAATGACCAATAATATTTATTGAATTTAAACTATTTACTGTTGTAAACATTTTAACAAAACCATGAGATCTAAATACAGTCTTTGAAATTCCAACAAAATAAGTGGTATGTTTAAAAAATAAAGCTGATGAGCATAGATTCATCCATTCTATGTAATCCATTCTATGTATTGTCTTTTAACAGTCCCAGGAAGAATAGCACAGTATTTTTAAAAAGTATACAGCAAGATTGTTATTATAATGTTCTGGAAACTGTAAATACAAATAAGTTCAATGAACAGTCAAATGGTCGTATTCCTAAGAAGGAACTAATTACAGTAAGAGCAGTCTTCAATCCAGCTCATTCAATTCTGTTGTCAACAGGATGTAGTTTGTCAGTTGATTTCCAAGAGACAGCAAAACTTTGGCAATTGGATATACTGAAAATATATTTTCAGGGTTCAAGACATAGCTTTTTTCTTTTTACTTTCTTTTCTTTTTTTGTGAAAGTTGATCTGTACACCAAGGCTCAGAGTTTGGTAAAGATTCCATGTGGAAAAAGTGCAAATATTCTGCACAGATAGCTTACAAAGGTGCTGGCAGTAACTTGCCAGAAGGATCTTGGGTTTTTTGTTTGCATAGTTCACACATCACTGGAATGTGGAAAGGTGTGCTACTTTTTCTCTCTCTTCTTTTTTTTCTTTTTGGCAAGAGCAAAGGAGACATAGTGATGTGAATTACCATGTTGAGCGTGTTGAATCCATGCACAACACCAGGCTGCTACCTGACATCATTGGTTTTTGTATACTGGTTTTGTTTTTGTTGAAGCAGTTCTGTTATAGCCAAAAGCTTTTTCAGTACATGCTAGACACAAGGAGAAACATGGGAGGAAAATCATTAAGCAAAGAGTAAAATCTCAAGACAGAAATTTGGATTTAGTAAAAACTACATCAGTGCAGCGGGATTCTTAAAATACTATAGCGTTTTCTACTCATAAACTGAGTACTTTAAGTTATAACCAAGGTAGAGAAGATCTTACCACACTGCGTTTCTCATTATAAACCTCTGTAATAAATGGAACTCTATTATTTAGGCTGCTTTCTAAACTTCAAAGTGAGGGTCCTAGAATGTAAGGCTAATGAGAATCCATAGTCACTGTTTTAATTTCTTTGGTGAAATCTCTGGCACACAGGAAAGCAATGCAGTGCCTAAACCGTGGAAGAAGTTAATCAGATTTAGGATTGTATATCTTGATTGGTACTTTCCCCTATGTCTTTTCTCCTTCATTTACCTTCTTTAGCTCAAGAAAGACTATCTCCTAGATTTAACACTAGGTCAATTAAAAATCCTTTCCAGTTCTAGTCCTTATTGGAATATACCCCCTACATCTGCTGTACTGACAGCAGAACTTTTTTTCAAGGTGGGAGCTATGATTCATGCCAACTTGAATCATTGTAACGAAGTGTTTCACAAATAACTTCATTCATGTGCTTGGTGTGAGAGTAACTGAAGGACAATAACATGCTTACTATATAGATAATAACTCCTTTGCCATTTTTACATGTTCTGTTTGTAAAATATTAACATTACCATTTTGTAAAAACTTACCTGCTGTGCACCACGCTCATTACTGAGTGTTCTCAATTCATCTGAATGAGCTACACAAAGCTCATGCAGGGCTGCTAAGACACGAGACAGGTCAGTTCTAGAATGTTCTGTAGTGTCCGGAAGTTCAGGTACATTCTTTAAGGGAATCATAAAATTGCATTTAGAAATAAAAATCCTTGTAGTCTCTTCTTAAATTATTCTAACATTAATTTGTCTAAGAATTTTTATTTAAATAATTCTGCTAAACATAGGTTTTAGAGCTTTCACTCACAAGGAATCCAGGTTCCACACTCTTCCATAGGATAACATATCGTGAGTTAATTTTTTCTTTTGAAATTTAGAGTATATGTCACATAGTATCATTGTTAATTGATTTGCACTAATACAATTTGAAAGCCTACACCAAATGTCACTAAGATACCATATCTAAATTGACCAGTTTGCAATTTCTGTAGATTGATCAAGAGAAAAGTGTGAGGTTGTTGGGCAGTATAGTGTTTAAGGTTCATGGAGTAACTTAGCCATATTAAATGCCAGTTTTATTTCAGGCCTCAAAGTAAAATTTAACATGTGGTTGAATTAATCTTAGATGCAGTTCACTTTTAGAGATAATGATTGTTACATATTCCTTAAAGTTGAAGACCATTTTAGTTTGGGGGAGCAAAAAATAACTCAAGTACATTTATTTTAACAGAATTATTTATTTGCCAAGTGACTTGGCAAAAAAAGATTACAAGATAAAAAACATAATCGTCCTCGCCTTCACAGAACTTAAAGGTTAGTAGAAAGGTCAAAAAGATTCAGGGAAAAGTGACTTGGATTTTGTAATACTTGTAATGAGTTTACTCAGAAGTTTCTTGTAAATATAGACCTTATGAAGTTGGGCTGACTTGGTGCCCTTCTTTTTACTCCAAAGTGATACGTAGTGGTGGCTGACATGTGCTTTGAACTGAATCATTGAGTTTGAATATACTAATGTATTTCAAAACATAGACAACCTAGGTCCCAACAATTCTGTTGCTATAAACTTGGCTTTTAGGCTTTTTTCTCTGTGTACACACACTACGTTATAGAATATATCTACTTAAAAAGTATCTTTGAAATGACGTAGAAAATGTAATTTACTATTTAGAGTCTCAGGAATTATAAACATTCAATTTTATATATAGAAGCTCAAATGGGGCATACTAATTATACAATTTCATCTCGTTCTAACATCCAATCTAACTGGCTTCAAATCTTACTTTAGCTGTAACTTAAAAGACAAAATATAACAATAGTAAAGGATAATGAATGAAAGACAGTCTTAAATATGAGTGGTTGAAGGCCACAATTTTGTGTACTTGACATAGGCCATTTATTTAAGAATAAGTAAATAAAACATTTTAATAGAAAAGATTTTTATTATGAAGTTGTTCTTAAAATCTAAAATCTGGCTTATATGGCTAAATTCATTCTTAGAGAATGTGAAGATTACATACATACCCCAAGTTCATCTAAAAACATGATCATTCGATGTTTATTGCTTTTGATGAATGGATTGACACCTTCCATATAAGGTTCCTAAAAAATTTAAAAAACATAGGCCTCACATGTTTGCCTTAAAAAATTGTTTTACAACAGAAACATTTCCTTCTAACAAATAGCTATATTATAGAGATATTTAATGAAATGTTACAAATTAGAAATCATTTAACATAGCTTTTCAGGCATAAATTGTTTATATATACATTTAGAATTTATTACTGATAAATTATGAATTAGCTAACATATTGTAGGGAGTTAAAATACAATGAAACCAAAACTTCCCTATGATTGCAGGGGACAAAATATGCCTTAAGTTTCAGGTAAAATTCAAAAGATAACCCATAAATGTTATAACTGATGGTTAGCAACGTGATATGGTTTAATTGAAAATTCCAAAGATGGCATTAAATTTCTAAGAAAAATAGTAAAACATAAAGAGGATTACCGATGAGGCTGGAGAGATGCTCACCATTAAAAGCACTCGCTAATCTTTGAGAGGACCACAGTTTGGTTCTAAGCACCCATATGACAACTCATATCTCATTTCCAGGGAACCTGGTGCCAGCTTCTGGCATAGGTGGACATCAGGCATACAATAGTGTACTTATGTGTATGACTGTTTTGCCTGCATGCATAAGTACACTCTTGTGTACCTGGTAAATAAATCATTTTTGGAAAAAGAAAAAAAACTACTGAATTTGGTGAGAAATAGTAATAGGCAACTGCCAACTGCCTGTTTAGGCAAAAGCCTCAAATGTGTATTTAATTATTATATTACATCTGAACATCTGACATAGGGCAGCATACTAACTAGTGGTTGGTAAGAGCAGTATATATTTGTGAGTTGGGCAAGGAGTTAGTCACATACTAAAGTAGGTAATTGTTACTATTCCAGCATTTATATAGTACACTGTGTTTTGAATATCGAGTAAGTAGATTGTATAATAAAGTTACCATTTAAAATGTGACCAGTGAATTTTAAGAATCGAAATATTTTTACCTTAGCTCCAAATTCCACAAGATTTGCTAAATTCTGCACAGATTTAGCCACTAATGTCAGTGTTCTTGCAGCAATAGGAGATGGAGAGTCTAAAAAAAAAAAAAAAAAAAAAAAAAAAAAAAAAAAAATTGGGTACCACAGTGATACCAGTGCACTTATACATTTAAGTGCTAACAGTTCTTTAACTCAGAATACATTCAGAATAGTCCTCAGAATCTATGACCTAATTCCAATGAATTTGAGTTAAAAGGGGAAAAAAATTGAACACATTTATAAATGCCTTTTGCTTTATAAACTAATTTCCAACTGGCTGATAATACTTCAGAATACCTCAAAAAGTTACTCTAAGAAGACTGTCACTCCACAAACCTTTCAGGACAATTAACAAAGCTAATTTCAACCCACTTAGCAGGAGCATTTTACCCTCTTAACAACGCCTTCCTTAAATTATTTGCAGGCAAGTAACTGCAAATAGTTTACTTGAAAGATCAGTTTTTGAGCTCATGATAAACTTCCCTGTAGAACATAGAAAGTGGAATGTAAATGAAAAGTATTTGTAGCCACCAAATAGAAACTGACAATTAAGCATGTGCCACACCTCCCCTACCCCACACCCCACTGCCCTTTTCCTCTAGTGTCTCAAATTGCTGGTCTCAAACTTATTCTAAGGACAACCTTGGATATGTGTGAGTGCTGCTACCCACAGAAGTGAGACAAGAGTGTCTGATTCCTTGAAACTGGAGTTTTGGTGGTTGTGACTATCAGATATGGGTGTTGGGAGATAAATTCAGGTCCTCTGAATTCAGTATGAAGAGTAGTAGTATGTATGTAGTCTTAACCACTAAATCTCACCAGCTCCCAGTCTTTTATTCTTAATATGTACTTTTTCAACCACTTTAGCAGTAAGTTATAGGAATGTGATACATATGAAAGTAAAACAGGGTCTTTTGCTTGTTTTTAAGATCCAGGGAACTCTTTTCAGATTCAATTCTTTTTGCATGTGGGGCATGATAGGTACACACTATTGTGCTGAGTGATGGTCTAGCTATATAGACCAGGCTGGCCTTGACCTTTATTTTGTGTTTTAGCCTCCTAAATTCTGTGACTGCAGAATGTATTCCCAGTTCAAGTAATTTTTAATACAGTTTTGATTAATAATTTCAAATTGAGTTTAAAAATGATTGCTTCCTTACACTATTGATTGGCTCATTATAATATTGAAGTTGTGTTAATATTATTTCTTAAGTTTACAAATGTGCAATCTTCTATCATAATGGACAATGAGTAAAAAGCAAAATGAGATCAAGCATATTAGAAAATAATCAATTAATGTTCTTTAACTGGAAGAATCTGAGCTTCTTTGTTAAATGTTCACTAACTGCTAATGCATCTTAGAAGAAGTTTAACCAGCAACCTGATATAGACTAAGTAAGAGAAGCCTTCCTAACCTATAAATGTTCTAAGTGTGAGAGCCAGCAGGCAGGCCAAAGTAGCTCATTGCTTCCAAGCCTGATGATGTGATTTCAATGTCAGGCACTCACATAGTGAAGAAACAATCACCTCCCAGAAGTTGTCTGCTGACCCCTGTATGCATTATGACAGGAAAATGCCATACACTCATGTGCTTAAAATAAATTTAAGGCAAACTTTTTAAATAAAAGGAAACAGGAAAAAAAAAAACTAACAGTAAAAGAATAAAGAAAGGAACAGTGCTTTCGTGTACTCTATTTGTGTCTTAGAGTTTTTAAATTCTGATTAAGTGCAAATATTTTTTAAAAAATTTGAAGGTACTGAAGCTGTTCCTGTTTCAAAGTTTATTAAAAAGGTAATTACCTGAAATGATATTAAACATCCGTGGACTCAGGATAGCAGGGCAGATAAGCCGAAGAAAAACAAAACCACTAATTGGAAGGGAAAACTTTTTTTAGAAAACTATGTATGTTTAAAATATAAACATAAAAATTTAAACTTATAACTTTTACTTTCAACAGGAAAAAGCTCAAATGAAGTCCTTAAGAAAACTGTAAGGCAAACACGATCTTAATTCTTTATTGCAGATTAGTAATTTTTTTACTAGAGGAAACTGTGTTAAAACACTGAGAACCACTGAAAGAGTATGAGGATTCAAATAAGCCTTATAAATTACACGATCTGTAAGGTTCCAAATTATCCTCTTTCTTGCTTGTCTTCTAAAGTTTATTTAAATAGAAGTCTGTGTGAATTAAGATGGTTGTATCAATATTGCTGCCAACTTACACATAAAAATCTCTTGACAAATTAAAATGCATACAATAAGCACTTGAAAGTTCTATAGTTAATATAAACTTAAGATACTCAGTAGTATTAAGTATATGGTGTCATATAAGATCAATTTTTACTTTAAAATTACAGTAATAATTAACCTTGACAAGCATCAGTCCCCATCATTTATAAAATTTCCCCTTTGCTTATAGTAATGAATAACTTCACATTTTCATATTTCTTAAAGAAGTAAGGTTTAATTGAAAATATTTTAATAAGTATCAGTGAAAGTATCTTTGAATTTTTAGATGATTTTAAACTAAATAATACATAGGTACTATACAATTTAAAAACTTACTAGGAAGGAAAAACAGTTTAGGCATAAAGAAACCCCTAAAGCACTCTGCCACCTTAAATCTAATTAGAGGGTTCCCTTTTGTACTAGTTTAACAGACATACATTTAAAATGTGTACTATGCAGAATAATTCAATCATCACACACAGCTGTTCAAATATCATGCTTATAATTTTTCTTTCTTCCTGCTATTCTTCAGTGTGTCTTAGTTTAGCTAACTGAGAGAGGTTCTGGTCAGACTATTTTATTCAAGAGTAGAAATCAAATCCAGGACTCCTTAGTGTTAACCTAGTTCCTTACCTCAGAGCTACCCTTAGGCCACTAACAGAAATTCTGTCTGCAAAAAAAAGTAGAAGCCACTTGACAAAATTTACATCAGAAATGTGTCTTTAAAATTCATATTTTACATATAATTTTACTGGCAGTGTGTATTTTCCATACTTACTGGAAAACTATTGGATGTATTTTTATTAAATTTCTAGTCACTTTGTACTGGCTGAGAGCAACAGTATTAATGATATTAAGTGGTCATAGGAATTTTGCTTCAGTTTTGCTTGGTTCTTAACAGTTTATAACTTAAGCAGGTCCATATATGAGTTCTGAAATTTCACTAGCTGCCAAAGCAGTTCTAATGAGGGCTTCAGAACTGAAGATATGGTTGGAGATTAGCCTGGAATCATAGATGATCTAGATGGTTCAACTACTGGACTTCTCCAAGCACTAATTCCCTCTGTCTCTGCCTATATCGACGCCAATGTGTGCTGCATACAGTGACTATGATACATGAAGCATTGACTCTTACCTAACAACTCTTGTCCTCATGGTGTTATTTGTAGGCCACTTACGCTGAACAGATTTCTGTAAACACCCATAAATATATCTCAGTGTCCTGCCAAAATAACATCAACATCTCAATACAGAAAGTAAGTATCATCAGAGTAAGAATCTAGTGGCAGCCCAATTTTTAATATCCAACCAGTATATCATATGTTAATGCATTTGACCTCGTCTAAAAAAAGATATTGTTAAAAGAAATGAGAAGCATATTTAGCAATGGGTGTACAAACATATTGCAGTAAGTTTGGTTCCACTGATTTTAATTTGTGATAATAAAAGTATGAAACAAGTTATTAAACATGAGAATACAGAGGAATTACTATGGCATGTGTTTCATTATTTTGATTTCTTCCATCTAAACAAGTGAGAGACATGACACTATTAGCTTATATACATACTTGACTTTGCCTTTTGTTTCCTGGGACTCTAATGCTAATAATAAGCAAGACCTAGAAACTGGATTTACAGATAACTGTCCTTAGATCTAAGACATGTTCTTCGCTCCTTAAACTACAATATAAGCCAGATTTACTCAGCCCACATAAATATAACAATTTAATTTATAAGCATATGTGTTTTTATTTTCTTTTTTTGTGAGGCAGGATCCTGCTATGTAGCCCAGGCTGGCCTAAACTCAGCATTGTCTTGCCTCAACAGCTCCAACGCAAATATAGGCAGGTGCCACAATGTCTATATTCTACTCTAGCTTCTTTAACAGCTGTTTCACTCACTATTTTTCTTCAACATAACCCATCTTTTTTTGGGGTTGGGGGGAAACAGGTTCTCTCTGAGTAATAGCCCGGGTTCTCCTATAGCTCACTCTATAGACCAAGCTAGCCTCTAACTTGAAGACTGGCCTTTCTCTGCCTCCCAAGTGCTGGGATCAAAGGTGTGTACCGCCTTGTCCGGTTCATAATTCATCACTTAAGGATTAAAAAGAAAAAAATCTAAGTATAATGCCAATAGAAAGCATTCATTAAAAAGAAAAGACACTTTGTTAAACAATTTGACAACTTACGGTGGGAGTATTTCTGAAGCCATGAATATTTTCTCCACAAGCTCTGAAAGTATGTTCAATAGGTGTGCTAAGTTAGTGTTCACATCTTCATTCTTTTCTAACTTTGATGGACTTAACTAGAAGGAACAAACCAATACACATTCATTTTGATGGCAACAGATTCAGATAAATCACGGTAAATGAGCAGTTACTTTTTCTAAAGCTGTCAATTATTCCACATCTGCAGACTCAATACTCCTTACCCAACTACTTAACTGAACAGTAAACTCCTCAGTTCTATTTATGGGGGGGACCAAACTGTTTTTAATGAGGTTCAAAGTAGTAGCTAAGAAAGATAACCAAAATGTATAAGTAGAATCATGCACCCTTCTCAGAACTTTTCAAGTGCAACCACCATCCCAATCCTCTATCTATGTGTTCTGGATTTTACTTATAAACGTCCACTGAAATTCATTTCACTTTATTCTCATCCTGACCTTCACCAAATAGCCCACAGTGCCCTCTAAGGAAAAGCGGCTACATTTATGAGGCAAGTGTCCCTAAGTGTGACTTGGGGTGCCGGCGCAGCACTACAAACGGGAAACCTCACATCCTAGAACTTGTGTAAAGGTAACTGTAGTCACAGATGAATCCCGTCCTTAGAGTTAGATGCAAACTTTCAAAATACGTTTCTTTAAATTGCAGATCCTCAACATAAACAAAGTCCCTGAGAAAATATAAGGTACACTTGCTCATGAGTAGAAATGAGGAGAAATGCCAAAAGAGCTGTGAGCGTGCATGCATGTGGGTGGGGTTATAAATCTATTACAGAGGACATAACTTTCCCAAAGCTGAATTTATTAAAAGTTCTCAGTAAGTTCTTACCTCACATGACTGTTTGCTCTCCATTATCTTTAAGATGGAGTCCTTCAGGGCGTGATGAACAAATTGTGTGGCAGTGGCTTTCATATACTGCTCCATCAAGGTACTCGCAAGTGTTGTAGCTCGAAACAGGGTAGTGGCTTCATCTACACAGAACGGATGTCAGATTACATTTACAGAGCTGTACTAGTATAACTAAGTTGTTAATCAATTTTATTTAGTAATGTACTTCTTACATAAATATTTGATGAGGAAGCTGTGAAAAGCATAGAGATGTATCTCAGCCTTGGAGCTGCTATAAAATCTAGAAATATGAGTGACATCTGATTTCTACTGCTGAGTAAAAACTGAGGTGCTATGACAAATACTAAGCTACTGCTGATAATCACACTGAGACAAAAAATCATTCTCTTACTAATACTGCCACGTGACAGAAATAGCAATCCATTCCCGTATTAAACAAAGAACCTCAGATACTTTGTAAAATGATTTAACAGTTTAATACATTTAAAGACTCCCACGTTTAATATATAAAATCACACATAATTGTAAAAATATCATAATCCACATATTACCTTCCATACTTATCTCTCTGTCATTTAGTGTGCATAACAACAATGATTCAAGCTTTTCATGAAGAAAAATCTTCAGCAGGATGCTGGCCAGTAGTGTTCGGTCTTGTCCACATACATGTGATAAAGCATAGACTACATGAAGTTCCTTTTGTAATATGAGCTAAAAATGACATCAAAAAAGATTACTTGAAAGTACACAGCATTATGTATCCTTGTAAACTAATGGGAAATATATATAAGGTTAAGTGGAAGAACTTATCTATTGAATACAGTTGTTAAAAATTGACTGAGTTAGCACCATATTTCCAGCCTTATAAGATCAAAATAATATTATGTTTTTTACCTCTGGCTACTAATGTACTAATCTAAGACATTAATGCCATTAAAATCATTAAACTACTGAATAATACCTCTTTAAATTCACTGTACTCTTCTTCTGGCATGATTTTTTCCATAGAGTATCGTGCTCGAACACGAAGGGATCCTGGTTCAATACCTTTCAGTGGTATATGGGAACTGAGCAGAAACCATTCGTCTGTGGCATGTCCTTTCTGTAATCTGTTCAACTGGCAACGCATAAATACTGTAAAAGAAAAACCACTGTGGTCATACAATTATGTTTTCTCAGTACAGTTTCCTGTAGTTTTAAATGCTTTCATTAAGCTTTAAATAATATCACAAGGCCAACACTTAGCTAGTGTTTTCATTTACTGAAGGCCTACTATGTGACATTCCTAAGCTGGGGACATGGGATTAAGAAATGATTAAGACACGGTATTTGATGTATGTGAAAATGTCCTAATCTGTCAAAGAGGATGCAGTGTAAGTGGACTTACACTACAGTGGATAATATTTTCAGAAACAAGGATACATAAACGGCCTAGGAGAGTTAAAAATTATTCCAAACAGCAAAATGTAAGTCAGTTAGCTAGGTAGGTCCAAATAGAAAATATGGCTTTCTTTATGTGCCATTACTGGGATTTTATCATATAAGTAATGGAGAAACACTTAAAAATGTAAGCAATTACAGAATAAACATTTTATTCAGAGAGCTTTAGGTTTTGATCTGCCTGTCAGTACATATCACTGCTTACCCTAAAAGCCTGAGTTATAAGAAGGCATTAACCTAAAATTCATCACTAAATCCCCCCTGCCATCTGTCCTACCAACAGGACGGGAAGAAGTGTGCTGCTCAGAATAGGACAAAACATTGTAAATTACAATAAATAAAAAGCACACCTAAACATCCTGTGACTTCTTTCTTTGTAGGGCTAGGGAATAATCCCCAGGCCACTGCATGTCAGACAAATACTCCACCACTGAGCTACCTTTCCAGTCTTTAGGAGAACCTTTAATATCTGAAGTGTAGTAAATTGGGGAAGCAAAGAAGACAAAGACAAAAACAAAAAACCACCATTACCATTTTCTTGTCCTATTCTTTGTGAAAGGAAGAATATATTTGTATACTCTAAATTTTAAGGATAATGGTACATTCATTTTGCCATTTTGTTCCTTCTGTAACAGTCTCCTCTGGACAGACAATGTTTAGTAGAATGCACAGTAGTGTTTCACCTCCATCATAGACATTTTGTTTATAAATTCTAGAAATACACATGCTCTCATTGCTTTAGAAACCTTTATAATCAACTTACAGATGTCTGGATCTTTGCTTTTCTTTGTTTTATTACTAAGCGTGATTTCAAATCTATTGATGTCAGGTGGAAGATCACTAAAGGAGGAGAAAAGTTAGAAGTTAGTCATTAGATCCCAAATGTTCTGGTATCAAACCACCTTATTTCTATTTATAAATTTCAGTGTGTTTTATTTAAAACTAGATTTATATTATTTGTTGCATAAGAATATTGATAACTACACATTTCCCCAGTAATGTTAAAACTTAAGCCACTTAAAGATTTAGAAAATAAAGAACATTTGTTAAGCAGTTCAAAAGCATTTTATGAAGATAAGTCCAATAAAAAATACTATTAAAACTCTAGAAAACAGGAACTTAAACAGTTTATATGTAAACAGGAGGAAAATATGACTTTAAAATAAATTGAATATGATAACATAGGACTTACTCAAAGACAAACTCCTCTGACCATACTGGGTTCTGCCCCTCCCTTGCATGAGTTTTTGCTACTTGGACACTATTCAGGTAGATGTTACAATATGGATTTGTAAAGTGTTTTACTGGGAGTTTGTGGGCTTCCTCAATATGTAAGACAAGGCTGCTGACCTAAAGAGAACACAGAAATTCATATTCAACATTTTAAGATCTGTATATAAACCCCCAAATAATGTTTTTCTTAGTATTTCAAAAAACATAAGCTTTGCTAAGCAGCTGCTACAATCCATTTCAAAACCCCAAATAGCATAGTTTGCTTATCACGAAGATTTTACTATAAAAGAGTCCATGGCTAAGGTGTCTTTAAGACACTCATTTTATGATCTGATGCTATAGAAAAGACGCACATTCCAAGAAACTAATGTATCAGCAGTGTGGGTGCCAGAACTGTCCGTCTACCTCCTCCTGTTAGGTGCTCTTCCTCTTCCCCATCGGTTGTGTTTCCTTCAACAAGTCAGTCTCGGACCCTCATCTTTCTCATATGTAAAATGCCCAAGACTACATACAGGAGCTCAAGATACTGGCTGTTGTTCTGTGAGCACACAGATATGCGACAAGTCCTATATATTAAATACCCATATACACATGTACAAAATGAAATGTCCTTGGGACAAAGTCCAGGGTTTGTAGTTATCAATGGCTAATTACTAAAAATTCGATGGTCGGTCCCCAAATCAACTATATCATGAAAAATAAGTATTCAAGGACACTGTTGTAAGTATGATTAACTGTACAGAAGTACTTTTTCTTCTACCTGACCTAATTTTTCAAAGAGAGAAAAAAGGTACACACGACAGGGGTTCTTTTTTAAGTGGAAAAAATCTATTTAAAATTTGGCACAGTAGACTAGGAGGCAGAGTGCATATAAAGAACTTGTTTTCACAAAGCAATCTGCTGCCAACTCAGCAAGGGACAGCATGGCTGCAAAATGTCCAAAGAACTAAACCTTTCTCCTCTTATGAAATGTTGACAAAAATAGCATGTATAGAAAAAGAAGAGCAAAGTGGCATGAAAATAAGACTGTTACAAGTCAGACACCATCAAGTCTCACCTGACGAAGCCGTTTATTAGATGTCCCTGGGCTACTTTTTCGTAAACTGCAAAATGCTTGCAGACCTTTCATCCAATCCTACAAAAAAAAAAAAAAAAAGAAAAAAAAAAGTATTGCAAAGAGATATCAATGTACTTTCTTCCTACTTAACCCTGACGGCTATTAGCTGCAGACTGCCGTTCCTAGTCTCACAATAACTACACTAGACAAGAAAAAAGGACATCTGATCTGCTGCTCAACTATGTTCACAGCAGCAGTATTCATAGTAGCCAAACCTGGAAACAAAAGAACGAATAAAGAAAACATGGAACATAAACATAATAGAGTATTAACAGTTAACAAAAAAAAAAAAAGAAATTTGCAGCAAGTGGATGGACTAGAAAATATCCTAAGTGAGGAAACCCAGACTTAGAAAGACAAACATGGATACTAGATGTACAGCAAAGGATAACCAGGCTACAATCCACAGTTCCAGAGAAGCTAGCTGACAAGACCCTAAGAGGGACTCATGGGTTGACCTGGGAATGGGAAATAGATGAGATTTCCTGATTAAACTGGGGATCGAGGGTAGGTGGGTGAGAACATAAGAGAATAGGATGGCAGAGCTGGAACAGGGAGGGAATGGGCGAGCAATGAAAGAGATTTCTTCATTGATGGAAACATCATGGGGGTTAAGGAAACTTGGTGCTAGGGAAGTTCCCAGGCATCCACAAGGATGGCCCCAACTTAAGACTAGTAGCAGTAGTGGAGGGGAGGCCTGAGCTGGCCCACTTCTGTAATCCATAGAGCCTTCATCCAGTAACTGATGGAAGCAGATGCAGAGATCCACAGCCACGCACCAGGCCAAGAGAGGAAAGAGGAATTATATGAACATGGGGGGGGGGAGGTTGGGGGGATCTGTAAACACAACTGAGTCAACAGTTGGAACTCCCAACCTTTAGACTAACAGCTGTGGAGCCTTGGTGAGACCAGACTAGGGCCTCTGCTTACTGGAGACAGCTGTGAGCCTGACAAATTGATCCCTGGAGCATGAGCTGGCTTTCTGGAGCCAATGACCTACAGTGAGACAGACACCTTGCATAGCCTGGATGCAGGGGGAGAGGCTAGGACCTGCCTTAACTGAATGTACTAGGCTTTACTGACTCCCCATGGGAGGCCTCATCTTTTCAAGGGAGGGGGTGGGGGAAAGGCTGGACAAGAGGGGAATCTGTGGTTAGTATGCAAAATGAATTTAAAACATTTCTTAAATAAGAAAAAGGAAATAATTTTTCTCTCACTGTAACACTTAAGTCAAGAGGCCTATAGGGTTTCACGTTGATCAGGTTATCCAGTTCATATCCAGGGCTGGCAAATGATGATCTGCTGCCAACAAAGCCACTTTCATTCACTTTTAATCCCTTTTGTTTCTCACAGTCTCCTCAAAAAACAGTCATATTTGTACAAAATTCAGTTAAACCTCCAGAAAGTACAACTAGCTGGTTTATTTTTAGATTATACAGAGAACACCTCTAATTTATGGAATTATAATGATTTTAAATGTATGGAAATATAATGATTTTTAATGATTATCTTCACTTGAATTCACAGAGTATATAATGGTCAATTTTAAATGGTACTTTTTAATCCCTAATATCCCTTCACTGTGTGTGTTAAAAAGAAAAAAATCAAAAACTTGGGCAGTTTCTCATTTGTTAAAGTACTAAGATTTGAGACATGCTTTCCTAATACTGCACCACAGTAGTTTTCTACCCTAGTTCGTAAAGAAAATTAGGCTAGCAAAAAGATCTCAATACTTTAGGAAATAGTGATCTTACCTCTGCTTGTTCTGGAGTTTCTCCTGCAAAGTAAAAGATGTAATGCTCTTCACTAAAGTGTTGAACTACTATCTGAAAACAGTTTGGCCTTGGGACACAAACAAAAAAGGTATTAAGAAACTTAAAATATATTAAAGTATTTATACCAACTTTAAAAACACAAAGTATAATTTAAGACTGTCATAATTTTTAATTTAGAAGTAGGTATTTTAGTTTGCCAGATTAAAAAGTCATGTGCATAAATATTACAAAATTAAAATTTTATTAGTCTTTCAAGGTTTAAACTAAACAACAATATAAATATTAAAATATATCACAAGGAGAAAAGTAATAAAACATTGAGGTAGGATGTCTATAACTACACAGAACTTATATGCAGAAATTGTACATGCACTGACAAGTAGAGAAGCATGTTCTCACTCTGAAAATGTTAATGCTGTCTACAGCAGACTGAGGGTGGTTTGAATGTTCTTTATTTACAAACTTCATCTATTAAATCAAAACACCATTCTCCTACACCCCATGCTCTGAAGTTTACTGACATAGCAGGTAGTATACCATGTGTGTTCATGTCTTCCTCCTCTGTGCAATACTGCACATCACTTGTCAGACAACCACGTAATATTTATTCATTTGTATGTTTTGAAGATGGACTGACATTACAGTTAAACTGGATGAAACTTTAACAAGGAGTGGCCTAAGTTTTCAGAACTCAATATTACTTCAGAAAACGATTTTTATCTTTAAAATTTTACATTTTTCAAGCTTTGGGAAGTTCATAAAATAATGGAAAATGTGAACTGAGAATTTTGAACTGAATATAATCTGATTGAGATTAGCCCTCCAGAGTGGACAAAAGTATAGGAATAACAAATGCCTATGTGAAGATACACAGAACAAAAAACACTGGAAACCCTCCAGGGACCAGCTCATTTTGCGAGGAGTCTGACTTTCCCTACTGTCTCCTTTTCAACCCTTCAAGACCATAGTCTATGGAGCTGATGTGGAAACAAAAAGCAGTGCATGAAATGATAGTCAAAAACTCCAGCTATTTCACAGTCAGACACCAGAGTGAGGCTGCCTTCCCAACCTTGAACTCAATCTTCAGTTGATCTCCAAAGGTTTTAAGAACAATATCTTCTGGAAGGAACAACATTACTTATGGCTTTTCACACACAATATCCATCATTCTTCAAATATAAACTGATATTATAAAAACCAATAGAAAAAATAGAAAAGAAAAATGAACAAATATAGCCAAATACAATTTTCAAGTAAGTATAACTTAAATGTAAAAAAAAAAAAAAAGACCTATAAAAATGGAACTTGTAAACTGAAAAATTAGTGAGCCATCAAAGTAAATATGTAGCGTAAAGAAGGGATAACAAAATATAAAACACAGAAAGGCATATATTTAGATACTAGAGACATGGTACAACATATTTAATGCAGATCCCTGAAGATGAGGAAATGGTGCAGAAGCACTGTAAAAGCATGCTAAGAAAGATTTTTCTAAAGCTGATAGATATGATAGTTGAAAGTGAAGAGGGAAGTAACAGTGAAAATGATGTAAGACAGTAAGCTAGCATTAATATGGTTAAAGAACTCAAGAGACGCTTAACTCATGGGTCTTGGTTAATGCAGACACATTACTGTTCAAAGAGCTAGGAAGAAGCAACTGGGTGCTTGCTCAGCCTTAGATGAGACATCTGTTAGCAATTCCCTCTATGAAGGCTTAGGGAATATCATGAAGAGTGGGTAGAAAGAATATGAAATGAGAATGGGGAGGAATGTTGTAAAATGCTGCCCTCTTGATGTGGCATGGCAGTTTCACATAACCCATATCAACAGTAGCTACCTACTTAAAATCTGCACAAGATCAAATCAGATTCCAGATGGAATAGGGAGGGCTCTCAAAGCCCTACTTATAGCTGAGTACTGCCAGTTGATGGCTGTTGGGGAAGTGGGGGTCACTTTTCTTAGGAGTGTGGCCACTAAAAGGTTGTCCGTGCTCAAGTTCATATGGCCAGCATCAATTGGACTCAATGAGTTAAAAGACATTTTAATGTTTACAGAAAATAAATGCCAAACAAAAATTTAATATCCAATGCTTTTCCTTTTAAATGACATTTTTTTAAAAATGCCAGAGTCCAGAGTGAATTACTCAATCTATAAAAAAAGTATACCACATAGAATAATTCTCACTGAAACAACTTAAGCTTCTAAAATGCTTCCTATATAACATACAGCATTATTAAAAATCTTAAGTCTAATATGAAGAAACAAACTGGGAAAACTGCACATGCAGACATTCCAACATGTCATCATTAGAACACAGGGCATTCATCTTATTAGTTAAGATACCTTTCAAACACAGTTACTGCTTTCTCTCATACTAGACTATGCTTAAGTGCCCCCAGTCACATATACATATATATATATATATATATATATATATATATATATATATATATATGTATATGTATGTATGTGGCTCCACACTTTGACACAAAGCATGATAAAAGATAACAGTACTCATTCACAAATTTGCCCTTTTGTGCCCTGATATTTGTACTTCATAATAGCATATAACTAGTATCAACTTAATTTCATTTGTCCTGGTATGTGATGGGGTGTCTTTACTCTCATGAAAGGAAATATCTTTTCTCCTAGTCACTTCCCAATAAAGACACATACATTAAAAAGTTGATACTAACTGGCCTATTTCAGGAACAGAGATGCATTTTCTCAAAGGAGAGATTTTTACCTTTGTTTTCATAGATACAACTTTTCATATCAGGTTTTGGACCTGACATCATTAAGGATTCATCTTTAGTATGAATCCTTTAGAGTGACATACTCTTAACAGTCAATTTCTACAAGGAACTCTGCACTAGAAGCAAGAAACAAAAATACAGTGATGGTCCATGTATATTTATTGTTTTCCAACTGTCAGAACACATCTTTGTTCTACATTATTTTTGAAAAAGTTCATTTTACTCAATTAAATAGATGAAGTTATAATTATTCCCACAAAGAGGAATTTCCTACAGAACACATATTTTTAATATAACTCTTCTTGGCCAGCTAATATTCTTTGATATCTAGTAGGCATAGTCTGATCCCTTTTCTTCACATAAAAATAAAACATATTTGGCTGCATTTTCTTACAGCCTTTTTTTATTTTAAAAATTTTTATTTTTAATTTTTAATTTAAAAAATTTTTATTTTTTAAAATAAAATTAATAAGTCTTCAGGTCTACAGACAAAACCTATGACCATGCCCATATTTTTTATTTTCAAGAACAAAATTGTTTAATTTGGTGGACCTCAACTTGGTTCTAAATCTAAAGCCTACACTCTCTTTTGCCACAGGTTCTCTCTACGCTGTATGACTCATAGCTGTGAAGGAAGTAACATGTTATTTCCATCTTGACTCCTTCAGTGAATCTTATGTTTCTAAAATCAAATGTTATTTCTGCTTCTAACTGATTTCTTTAACACGGGCAAAGGCACTTGTACATGAATAGTTGTTTCAATTTGCGTGGGGAGATGGTGACTGGAACGTTTTACCTATTCTACCGCCTTGCTCCAACCCTAGTCTTTCATACTATGAGTCTGTTCGGGGTAGAATGTTTATCCTTACCATCATCCTCTTTTGTTTTAAAACAATTCCTTCAATACAAAGGGGAACATGATCAAGTCAATTTATGAACTACCTCAATAGCTAATCTTACTACTGAAATACCATTCCAAAGATGTCTGCCTAACAGTCAAAAGTTGATTAAAAAAAAAAAAAAAAACACTAAAATCAATCAATTTTAAATAATTTTATGCTATTAAAATAGGTTATATCTCAAATGACCTGAAAATATCTACTACTTTTATTATTAAAACCATTTTTAAGAAGCCGACACCGTACCTGCCAAAGAGACTGTCATGGACAACGTAGACAGAACACACACTGAGGTCTATTAACCCTTTGGGCTTTGTAGCTCGTCTTTCACTCTCAAAATAAATAAGCTGGGCGTCACTGCCCTCTAAGATAAAATACAGATTTTTCCAGCGTTTTCCTTTGCCTGTTAAAATAATAATTGTCTTTCTTTAGGAACTAAGAAACAATATTTTCAGAATACAAAAAATTAAATATATTTTAATATTTATTCTAAGACTAAATCTATATATAGTTACAAAATACTTATAACTTGTATAGAAAACTGCTTTTGTTAGTGTCTGTTTAATGAATAGTGAATTTCATCTTGATACTTTAACTGTCTTCAGAAATTTATTATGATAAAATCTTCAAAATTCCTCTTTTAGAATAATTGTTTTTCATCAACACCCACCCTTCAATATCTTAATGTCAAACTGTGGTAGATATATAAAATAAAAATTTTAGTATCCCAAGGCTATGTGCTACAAGGAATTTCTCTAAAAAATCACAAGGAGAGCCTAAAACTAAGTCAGGATTTAATGACACACTTAGAATACAAACTTGTTCTAAAATCCTGTTTAGAAACATGGGTTTAATAATCTGAACTCTAAAGTTTGAAGTATACTATGTGTATGCTATAAACAAATATCCATTACTGATAATCAATGACAGAACAACTGACTATATCTTACAGTAAGTTTTAAGTATAATATTTATGACTATCATATGGTGAAGACTAAAATCTTAAACAATTAGTCTAAAAGGTGACTTACCCTTCTTCAAAAGGTAACCTTTCTTAACAATGTTTTTATAAAAGGCATCCTTTGTTTTACGACGAATTGTATTATAGATTTCCTTCCCATCCACAGAATCATTGAGTACTTGTTCTTGATCCTGAATTGTAAAGAAACATTAAAATTATTTATGAAAATATATCAAATCACTACTCAAAAAACAGGTAAAGTATTTCTAATACTAAAATCTAAATGTAAATCTTAACAAGAAATTCTCAGAAAGGTTTATCATTTCACTAGAAATGCCTCATGGACAAATGCTATTTTAAAACCTCAGTCAGCTTGTTGTATTTTAAATGCAATCATTTTGAAAGTATCTACTTATTCCAAACTTAACTGGCAAATCAGAAGGTGACATGAATTAGAGTAAAGTCATATTGGTGAATGTTCTTTATCTCTGAGAAACACAAAGTGGGCCTAGGAAACTAACTAGTTCAATTACCCCTAAGCTCAGCACACACTACATAGCACCGGAGCATCCACCCCTGGTATTTATACGCCATCTGAATTAAGGTACTTTTCTTCCCACTACTTCACAGAACCATATTTACTATAACCTTTATTTATTTATTTATTTTTCCTTAAGGATATTTAAAACAAGACTATATTTTTCAGATCCTATTCTGTGTCAATGCTGATATGTTATAGTTTGAACTCCATTTCTCCTATAAGACTTAGTTTTTATTGCTTGATTTTACATATCTGGTTTTAGTAATGTATATAAGACAGTTGACACTAATTGCTAAATTGTCTAAAGATGTATGTCAGAAAGAATATAAAAAAGTATGATCTTCCCAGATAAAGTAATTTAATTGTATCAAGGTATGTTAAACTGAATTTTAGTCTTTCAATTTCTTTATAGCAGTTTTATAAAACTGCAGCATTTTATAAAAACTACTACTTCATGGTATTTAGCTATTTTTGGAAGCTCTGTAAAGTCATTCAACTCATTAAGCAATTTTCACAATCATCTTTCTGTTCTATTTTGGGAGATTTTGCTGTTCCACTTCCTTACTCAGCAATGATGCTCAGGCACTAAAATGATAAGAAACAGAAGCATCAGTTGCCTCAGCCTATTATCTCTCTTACTCTGTTGTTTTGTGGTACTGTGGTTTAAACCTAGAATTCTGCATGCTAGTTAAGTACTCTACTACTCAATTATATCACTAGGTGCTCTACCTCCAAGCCCACTCCTCCATTTTTGTACAAAAAGTTTTACAGGAGCACAGACATGTTTAATTAGTTTATAAGTTATCTGTAGTTGTTTTCAATTACTAAGATAGTTAGGTATGTGAAATACACTGGACATAAAAACTGAAGTATTTAATGCCTGGCCCTTTATAGAACAGCTTTGCCAATTCCTGGTAAAGATACAAAGATTAGATAGTGAAATAAGTCCTTTGTTATATCACCCTTGACTTTTAATATATTGCCAGGTATTACAGCATCTTTAAAAGGGTAAGAGGACATTTCATCTTTAAAAGGGTAAGAGGACATTTTTTCTTGCCTTTTGTTATTATTTAACACATAATTAAAACTTTAGACTCTTTTCTGCTATGAATCGTAAAGGGGAAATGAGAGGAAAATATTGACATTTGCCAGAACAATGAAACATTTTAAAGAAAATAGCTATACTCTTACTCTATTTTAAGATTAATTTTGATAACTAAAACTCTTACTATGATATACACAATAAAATTATTAATGTTTCTTATGTTTTTACATCATATTTGCTCATGAAAGTTGTGAATTAATGCAAAAAAAGATGTATAAAATGGTTATTAAAGTAAAACTTAATACAGAATTTCAAAAAAAAATCACTGGAATATTCTAAGTTGGTAAGTATAAAAACATTTTACAAATAGAGAACAATAAACACTACTTTTCAACAAAATGGCCTTCAGTATTTTCTAAAGTATCAGTTTTGATAAGCTAAACCCCCATTAGTGATATTTAAAGGTTTAGCTTATCAGTACTGCATTTATGAGAACCAGAGTAATTATAAACATGACTTATCAAAATATACAAGATTGATTGTTCCATGTGCATGTAGAAAAGCTGAAGAGCAGTTAGCTGCACTCCAAAGACTTGGCCATTTAAGAAAAATCCAACTAAACAGAGAAAAACAGGGCAAAACCTTGCTACATTTAAGGAATCAGAATATTTTATTTGGGGTTAATTTCCTGTACATATTATGTGCTGAATTACTTAAGTACATAAATAATTTAAACATTAAAATAGACTCATGATAATTAGTATTGATTAATTTTCTGGTTAATACACATTTGTTTGCATCAATTTTTATTTCGGTGGTGACAGTCTGTGTATTAGCTGTAGAATAGGGTACACTTATTAAAGACACACCATATTCATAGTTAGCTTTAAATACATGACTCCAAGGTAATCTACGTAAGTGTTGTATGTTTCTATGAATGTAGGTGTGTGAATGTAGAGACTTGAGAACAAGGTACTGACCTTTCCCAAGCTCTCTCTACCTTAGTTTCTGAGACACTGTCTCTCCCTGAATTTAGCTTGATAATTAAGCAAGATTGGTTGGCCAGAGAGCTCCAGAGATCCTTCTCTCCCCACCTTCTCAGTGCTGGGATTATAACTGTACACCAATGCATCCAGCTTTTATTAAGTGGACTCTGGGAAATCGAATTGTTCTCATGTTTGTAATAGCAAGCACTTTACTAACTGAATCATCTCTTCAGCTTTTTAAAAAATTAAAGTATACTGACCTACAAATCATAAAGGATTCCAGTATCTTCCAAACCATGAGTAAGAATGCAGCTTTACTTATAGCTTGTAATAAGTCATGAATGATAGCAAGCCCTGTTTCCTTATCTTGGCCTACTTTCTACACAGTTCTGAACAAGAAAATCTCATCTTACACAGTCCCTCCTGAGAGCAGTAGATAAACAGAACCCAAAGGCTATAGAAGCCAGACTTCAATTCTGACTTTGTTATTCAATGACTACAAAAACACAATTCAACACACTAAAATAATGATCAGTAATGTAGGTTCTAATTAGACTAAGTCAATAAACATAATACGTATACTGTTTGTTATAATGAGTCAAGTGCAAGGGGTCATGATCATGAAGAGAAACTACAGGGCAGCTGACCCGAGCTACTGAGAGCTCACTGACTCTGTACTGACAGCTGGGGACCCACATGGGATTGCACTAGCCCCTCTGAATATGGATGACAGTTGGATGGTTTGAACAAGTTTGAACAGTTGATAGGGCCTCTCTAGCAGTGAGACCGGGATTTATCTCTAGTGCATGAACTGGCTGTTTGGAGCCCATTCTCTGTAGAGGAATAACTTGCTCAGCCTTGATATAGGGAGTGGGGCTTGGTCCTGCCTCATCCTGATATCCCAGGTTTTGCTCACTCCCCATGATGGTAGGGTTGGGAAAAACTGGGGAGGGGGGGGAAGGGGAACTGGTTGGTATGCAAAAAAAAAAAAACAAAAAAAAAAAACAAAAAAAAAAACAAAACAAACAGAAAAAACCCTTTTAAATAAAAATCTATCAATATATGTGAGAAAAATTAAGTAGAGTCTTTGCAAAATAGAACAGCTGCGGTGGTGTTGGTCTCTAAATAAATCTCATTGTGAAACTAATGTTTTAGTAAAATTTTGAAGAACTAAAGACAGGTAAACAGATTTCTGATGCAAAGAAAGTAGAGAGCCTTGCCAGCAAGCGCTGCCTCTTCTTACCCCAATCCACCATTCTCACTGTCCTTGTTCTCTGTACTTGCATATACAGCCACACTCTGCCCAAACTACAGGCAAATGAAGTAATACAAACCTTACACTTCTCTTAGCCTTAAAAGTCTTCTATCCCTGTTTTAAACCTACAAAGACTGGCTGTGAAAATGGTATCATCTTCATTTTTCCCTCAAAAGAATTCACTCCTTTCCCTAGAGTTATTCCGTCTTCACCACTGCAGTTATCCCTCAAGAGGGTACCAAGTACTATAAGCATGGCAAACAACCCAGGTCTGCGGGGGAAGGAGAGGGAGGCATACATACTCAGGGGTCTTTACTATATGGGAGCAAAAAGTATGTGGTAACTGAAAAGGGGGGTAAAGGCTACAAATGTTGTTCTCTAGACTCAACAGAATCACTGCAATTATTATCTACTCCTGACAATGGTAATTATCTATATTCAGTTCATATTAACCTGGTCCCATCAACAAACAATCACAAAATGGGAAAGAACTCACTAGGTCCTACTCTATACCTTTGATCTCTTCATAGATTCTGGGAGAAGTGAGAACCACTGTCCTTAGCTGTGATCCCACTCCTGAGTACAGCCTGACTCCAACAAACAGCTCCAAACACACTGTTACGCAGACAGCCCTGGTTAAACTCTGTGGGTCACAGAATGAAATTAATAGACTGGATGAGAGGTATTGGGGGAGGAGGTAGAGAAGAGAAGAGGTGAGGAACAAGAGTAGTCAGTAGGCATGCGTTCATGTGTAAAACTGTCTCAGAACAAATTTAAAGACAGAAAAGAAACTACCAAGGACCCACTTGATATCTACTAGGGACTTACTAGTTGTCTAAAGTGAAGAGAATTGAAAAGTAAGAAATTCTCTTACAATTCATTTTCTAAAGACATATAAATAATCCAGTTTTAAATTGTATCTAGTTTTATCAATGTTTTTATAACCATCACAAAAATTATTTTTAAAATAAGACACGAATTATTTCAAGCAAGAAAAAAATAACACCCACCTGCATCGGTACAGGTTCCTTAAGATAATAGCCTTCAACAATCTGTTCTTTCCGATAGTGATCAATGATGTCCCCAATACTGTGAAGATAAATACTGTAAATTTCTTAGAATACAAGTAAACCCTGTTACCAAGAATTATCTGTTCATAAGTAGTTTTTGATAGCATATAATCTGAATATATTCATAGAATAAACTATCATAATAGTCACACCATTTTATAAAACTAAAGACATTCCAAATACAGGTTTGCAGGATCGAATATGTAAGCTAAAGAGTTTGATTTCCCATATATATAATAAAGCACACAGCCAAGTCAATAAAATTATACTCCATACTCAGAAAGTGACATTCAGTGAGAAAATTATTACAAGTTATGATTTTTAGCTTTTTAAAAAATCCTTCAGACATATAAAGAACTAACAAATAACATTTAAACTAAAAATTTTGTCATCAAATCACTTATACATTTGCTTTTGCTTAGTACTTCATTATGTCATAATACATGAATACAAGTCAAAAGAAAAATTAATATACACTGTCATGTGGCAAGGAAGGAGTAAATGATTTTGATCTGATTAAAAAGTACCAACAATTTTTCTATATATTTGAGAAATATTACTGAAACTGAAAGTAAAATGACATAACACAGTTTAGAATCCCCCCTTGCACCCCAGTATTGGGATTTCAGGCACATGCTGACACAGTCAGCTTTTACTTGGGTGCTAGGAATCTGAGCCGTTGTCTTCATGTTTGTGAGATACTTTACTGGCTGAATCACCCCAGCATCATCTTCATGCTGGCAAGGAGTGGGCTCACCAGAGACATGCTCTGTGATGTATTGGAAGCCAGAGGATCCAAGTAGGTTGTATCATTGCCAAGATCCTAAATATTCTTGTAATAAATAAAATGTATTCTATAATTAATGGATCAAATTAGTGACAGGATATTTAATTTCTGGAACTGCAGTTTTTATTTTATATACTAAATGAAAGAGTATTTTTAAGATACCCAAGAAATATGTCTCCAAAAGGACTTTGGCAACCTGCCTTTTAATTTATTCTTCTCATAGTTATTCAGAGTGACAGGAACTGCCATATTTTTGTGTATATATATATGTACAATTTCAAGTATCTTTTCTATACTACTAAATTAATTTAAACATAATACTCATAAGTAAAATATAAAAATTTATAAAAGATAACTTTATATAGGTAAAAATTAACATAATAGAAAGATGGAGCAAAAATAATACAGATTTTTAAGAATATGAAAAATAAACTTTGAAAATAGGATAAATCTAAAATTGTTTGAAGAAAAAAAGGAATCAGGAATAACAGAAAACAGCTATATATAATCATGAGGATAACTTTAAAAGTAAAAAGTATCATATCTATGAATGCATAGGAAGGTAGATGCATGATAAATGATTATTGGTTAGATAATTTAAAATTAAATTTTAAAAATCTTGGAGGCAGATAAAGCTGCTCTCAGAAACCACAGGTTATTAAATGAAAATTATAGTGCCAACAGTGGGCTACTTCCCTCAGAGGCCCCAAACACACCAGGTATGACTTCCATTGCCTACTGACCGTGAGAACTGCACGGTAAGCTTCTAGTTAGGAAACCAGCGCATCACAGTGGAAACTGAGCCGAGCTTCTTTCTTGCTTTGTACCTGTCACCATTCTAGAGATTCCTAAGCAAGTAATGTGAAGCACTGTCATCGTTTCAGTTATGGATCCCTTGTATCATACTGCCAGCCTACCAAGCAAGATGTGCCTACTGGTACATGACTATTACAGGGGTAACCGACCATTTTTTAATGGGATCTGAGGCCTGATTCACAGGAGGAAACATATCTGGTACTATAAACCAGATCAAGCTATGGCTGCAGCATCATAGGCTCCAGCAGGGAAGAAGCTACAACCGCTGTTATTAGGAGTGGACACGATGTACATCTAAATTTCCTAGCTAGACATAGCATCACACACCTTTAAACTACCACTGGGGAAGCAGAGACAGGTGGGTTTTTGTTAAGTTCAAGCAAAATGAGCCTAATCTATACAGTACCAGGAAAGCCAAGGCTACATAATGAGACTTAACTTAAAAAATACAACAAATTGGCTTCTAAATAATTGTGTTCATTCCCACATACTAGTGCTGTTGTCAGATTTAGTCAAAGAAGGTTCTTTTTACAGTGCAAAATCGTTACTGCTGAGACTCACAATATTGTCTGCTGAATATTCCACTACAACTTGTCATCTTATTTCCCCTACAAAACTTAGGGAACATTTTAGAAGAGTGGACAGAAACAATGCAAGAACTGAACAAATGGGGGCAGTGTTGTAAAGTGTCTTCCAGAGATGGTACGGCCACTACACTGGTGAGCCCTCATCAACTATTAACTGCACACCATTGCCAAAACTCAATCTCCAAATACCAGAAATGGGGGGGGGGGCATTTAGGAGAGTGACCCCTCACTGGGGCCAGTTAATAGTGGCAACAGAAGAGAAAGCTCTATCTTCTTCAGTTACTGTAGTACTGGGAGAGCACTTATTTATAAAACAAATTTCTAAAGACATACTTTATGTACTTTAATTTAGTACCTATTTCATAAAATTGTACACATCTCTTCCTGAACTATACAAGTGTTACTTTTCAGTATCTTACTAAAATCCCGCTAAGTCTTTTTTACAATTACCTAAGTTTTTAGTGTATAATGCCTATTTTCGTTTTTTTTCAGTTTGCCACAATCTTTTGTAACAGTTCAGGACAATAATAATGGAGAAATGGATTTTTTTTCTTTAATTTGTATGCAGCACAGTAGACTTCACTATATAGATTAGTCAATAAATGTATGCTGAATTCAGCTTGGTGCTAGAGGCCTCTCCTTTTCTAAAGTTGTGTCAAAGTTGTAGCACATTAGTTACTTCATACAAAAACGCAGAAAATCTAGTGGGAAGAGACTACCATAGCATGCCTCTGCTAGATTTCATGAATACTACATCAGACATATATATCTAAGTAATAGCAAATATGTGTTTTCTTCTAAATTACTCCATAGGAAATATTACTAATACATTTGTTTCCCTATGTATCAGTCACATCATCTGGGACCTTCTTGTTTTCATATTTTGGGTGCCTGAAAGCATGTGTGTGCCATGGCCTGTGTGTAAAGGTCAGAAGGATGCTTTTGAAAATCAGTTCTCTCCTCCCATATGGGTTCCAGGAATCAAACTCAAGTTGTCAGGCTTGTACAGAATGTGTTTTTTGACTCTCTGAGCTATCTTGTCAGCCTTTGGATTTCATTCAAACAATTAAACAAACAAAACTAGAAACAAGGTACCTGAACATTTAATACATCCATAGGAAATAAAAGTCATAACATCAGATCTCGGAAGTGGTAGAGACCATTTTTAATATTATTTTGTAAGCACTCTAACAATTTTGTGAAAATGTGTAAAAAGTCCCTGAATTACTCCTTCTTGTTTCACTGTGGTCTCTAATTACAAAGACCTACTTTATAAATATTATCAAGAGTCCAGTTTATAAAAAGATTTCCTGTGTTTGTAGAGATAAAGTTTAGATTTTAAAAAAAAATCTTTAAAATAAATAATCCTATGTAAATTAGTTCATCTTTGTGGTAGAGTGAATGAAAATTGTCCCCATCTACAGACTCAGGGAGTGGCACTTATTAGGAGGTGTGGCCTTGTTGGAGGAAATGTCACTGGGGCTGGGCTATGAGGTTTTAGAAATGCAAGCCAGGCCCAGTGCAGCTCTCTCTTCTGCATGTGGATAAAGATACAGAACTCTCAGCTTCCTCTCCACTACTATGTCTGCCTACACACAGCCATGCTTCCTGACATGACAATAATGGACTAAACCTCTAACTGTAAACCAGCCCCAGTTAAATGTTTTCCTTTATAGAAGTTGTTTTTCTTGTAGGAAGTTTTTAGCCTGGACTAGCCTCAAGATCTGGACTAACAGTTCTAAAGTCTCAAAGAAACACAAAGAGCTTACTTTAATTTTATGCTGATCAGCCTATGGCTCAGTCATATAATTTGCTAACTCTTAATTTTTAAACTAACTCATTATTAGTCACGTGGCTTAGTACCTTTTCTCAGAATATATTTTGATTTTTTTTCCTCTGCATCTGCTGGCGTCTCTTTGACTCTTTGTTCTCCTCAGAGATTTCTTAGTGTGGTAGCCTCACCCACACTTCCTGTCTGCCTTTGGCCAATTAGTATTTTATTAAACCAGTAGGAGGGACAAATATTTATAATGAGCCAGAACATAATCACAGCCTCTCTTCACAACAATAAAACCCTAAGACAAACTTTAAAAAAAAAAAAATCTCAATTTGAATATTTAGTAATTTAATTGCATATATATGCTTTCAAACATATATTCCAAGTCTCCCAAAACATTGATAATGGAAAAAATAAAATATAACAAATTAAAACTCGAGCAAGCTAGATTCTAAGTCAAGATGTCTAAAACAAACATACTTGGGTTGCTTAATATGATAAAGTATACAAATGTCTAAAATTACATCTTTCATTTAATATTTTTAACTGTCCACTAAACTTCTGATAAGCAAAAGATCTTAACACTAGATACTGGATTTTTTGTTTTTTTCAGGTAAGCCAGCTGTTCGAGCTTTATGAACTTAAACCTCAAACTGAAATTTAGGGGATGGATTCTTATTGAGATGGGGAATACTAACTAGATTATCTTATTAAGTAGGCCAATATATGCCAGCCCCCAAAAGAGGAAACAATAGTATTTTCTAGTATCAAAGTAGACAAATGTTTCATCCAGCCTTTTCTTTTCCAGAAGAACACTGTCACTTTATATCATACAGTGTCTTTTATTAATTTAATTACATGCCTAATCAAGCAACTAAAACTCATTATGAGTGTTAAGACAAAGTTTTCTCAGAAGTTGAGAAGCACAAACTAATCAGGACACTTAAAATGTACCAACTTCAAAATACTACAATTACATAATGACATTTGCAAAAGTCAACATATTATCTACAAACAGCTTATATATAAATATGTGATTAAACAAGAAGATATTTGGGAGTTAACAAGCTATTAATATTCATGTTTGACATTCTTTAAAACTTTCTCAGATAAGACACTACTACTATTACATTTGAAACTGAGCAAATTTTATATATTTTGAGTCCAACTATTTTTACCACAACTAAAAGATAATTTAAACTGTTCCATAATTTACCTGTTATAATATCGGCCTCCCATCATAAACTGGTTATTAGGTGTTGGACAAATTTTAAATCGCTGAATATTCTCATTGGTCCGAAAATACAGGGAATAATCACCAGGAGTATTATCTGAAGGCCTCACAAGAAAGCTGCAGACTTGGCCAACTGTAAAAATTAAGTTGTTAACTTTATACTCTAGCAAATAAAAAAAAAAATGTTAAGTAATCTAATTAGGAAGTATATTTAAAGTCATAACCACACATAAATTTTAATCATAAAAGACAGTGTTTTGTATTTTCATTTTATGATTTACGACCATCCATACTGTTCCTGGTATATCTTAACTAGTTATATTTCCTAAACATGGAACTAAAGTCTATTAACAGCAACTTCTGGAATAAGGCCTATATACTTCCTTCTCAGAAAGAAAAACCTAACAGCTAGTGACAATAACTAAATTGTCCCATCACATGTTAATCTCCAGAAGATCTTCAAAAGTTAAATTTATTTTGCCTAATAGTCTTAATAGTCTATACTCTCTGGGTTTCCAATTAATAATTAAAAAGAAAAATGGTAACATAACTGTAATTATGTTATAGTTATTTATGTAAGATATATACTATATAATGATGTGTACATAAACTATATATGCATATATACAGGTAATCTAAGTGCTTACAAAGGTAGGTGTAAAACAACAAGTATTTGAGTAAATTATCATAGTCAATAAACACACTGATAATTTTACTCACTAGGTTATCAACCTAAAAAGATGCACAAAAACTAACGATTCCTAATACTATGTTTCCTTTGTGGTTAAGTACTAGGTTAGGAACGGGCTCTTATAAGAAAGCATAGCTAACACAATATCACAAGTAATTCCTGTATAAATGAATTATAGTTCCAATCATCTATCTTATGCTCTTGCTATCAAGTAACTTGATGTTGAATACAAAGAAGTAAAATGTAAATCTTTATATTGAGTTTTCAAACTTCAACTTAATATATAAGTAAATAATAAAAATCTATACAAACTGTGCAATTCAATATATAACAAAGAGAACTCTTGGTGGCAATGTTGATCTTCTGTTTCTTCTTCAATGTAAGATGAGAATAACATGTAAATTTATACAATAATGTGCTTGCATAGTTTTGTGAAAGTGTCTACCCTTTCAAATATTTATAAATGACAAACTATGAGAGAAATATAGTTAGATTCGTTTTATGTTTCAATTATGTGAGAAATCTGTTTAGGTCCTTTTTACAATTAAAAAAATGATAATTCAAGCACTTGGTATTTCAACAGCTAAATATAAACCAAAATCAATAATTCAACAAAATGAATTATATTTGGTTCTACCCAGAAAGCCGAACATAACATTCTGGTTTAAACTTCATCTCAATGTCTAGCATTGGCATTTTAAAAACTCTTTTCTCAACCTACTTTGCAGGTTAATACATTAAGAGAGTAAGTCATTGATTTAAAATGTAATGCCATACCCTAAAACAATTAAGATCACATATTTAGCAATTAGTATTTGTTTACAATAGTTACCTATATTTCACAGTACTTTATAAAATATAAGAACTACCAATTTTTCAAGAACCACAACATCTAAAATACATTTAACAGACTGATTTTGTCCCCAATCTTTGTCAGACAGAGTGTACTTAGTACCTGGTAGATAAATTAATCCAGCAATAAACAGTTAATAATAAAGAGCAAAGTAACATAGTTTTTACTTTAAATCCCCGGTTCTTAATCTTTTTAATGCTGCAACCTTTAATACAGTTCCTCTTGGTTACCTACCTCAACTATAAAATTAGTTTCAATCCTAGTTCATAGCTGTAATTGTGCTATTGTTATGAATTGTAATGTAAATATTTTTGGTTATAAGAGGTTTGCCAAAGAGGTCATAAGCCAAAGGATGAGAACTACTGTTCTAAATAACAAACTCTTGATATAAGACTAATTTGCATTTTCCTTTTAACAGTCACGGAAATTGGGAATATGTTTTAAATAAGGTCCAATTATGTAATTCTACCATGCAAACAATAATACAAGAATGTATATTGGTGCACAGCTTTAATCTCAGCACTGAGGGGGCAAAAGCAGGCAGATCTCTGTGAGTTCAAGAACAGCCATAACTACATAGAGAAACAGTCTAGAGAAAAAAAAAGTACATTAAAAATGAATGGCAAAAAATAATAACATGGTATTCCTCTATTGATGCATTGCATGTTATATGGCATTTGTAGAGTAGAAATCCTATGATAAATAAAAATAACAAAAATTTATATTTGTAAATATGAAATGTCTTCTTAATATATTTCTTAACATTAAAAGGTATGTTGTATAATCTTCTAAGTATATTATATGTAGGAAGGACCTGAGATATACACACATAAAAATGTATCACAAGATCATAAGCTGTTAACATACAGGGAAGGAAATAGGGACAGAGGCTAGAGAAGAAAAAAAATGTACTTAAACAAGAGTGTAAGTATACATCTGAACTTGAGTATACGTATACATGTACATCTGAACTTGAAACTAAACCAGAAAAATATCAGCTTCCAAGCACTGGAAAGAAATTACAATATTCGTAAGTATTAATCAAATGTTAAAGGAAAGAATAGTACATGAGAAAAGGTTGTTTCAATTCTATAGTTTAAAAATAAGGACATTAAAGAACACAAAGATACCTGTCATTAATAAATTATAAGCTTCTTGTTTGGAAATCTTCCCATGGAACCATCTTAAAAAGAGAACAAATTTGACATGTAATCAAAAGTTCACATGTTGCTGCTTTCATATATTCAAAAGTAAGCAAAATTTTTATAATCCACACTGACATTAAATAAACGTATTGGAAATGATTAAGGCATAATGATTTATATTCATTACATTACTAGTGTATTTTGGATACTTACTGATACTTATTTCAACAAAGTACAGAAAAACTAGGAACTGCCAAGTACAATTTTAAACTATAATTTCTGCATTAATTATACTCTTTAAAAGCACTGGTTTCAGTTCTAGTACTGTCTGTTACATGCTTGTATCATGGCTCCACTTTTCCTTGGATGGCTTATTGGGGCTTGGGGAGATGAAACAAAGCAAAACCAAAGTATTTTTCTCATGTTTCTCTCAAAATTAATTTTTTTTAACATAAGATCTCTCCCAATAAAAGTAAAATGTTAACACAAGAATAAGTATATACCAACAGAAAGAACAAAAACTATTTTTAATTTTGAGCTAACAAACTATCAAACTGGACTGCTAAAGTATTTTATAATCTGTATTCTAAAATTAAACATTAAGAAATTATTATAAACTATAATAGTTGAAAATATGGCAGAAAATACTTAGTATTTACCTTTACACAAAATGATATGTTAAAAAAAAATTTACTTAAGGATCAGGAGTGGTGGCACACACCTTTAGTCCCAACACTTAGGAAGAAAGGGCAGACCACTATAAATTGAGGCCAGCGTGGTCTACACCACGAGATCCAGGTCAGCCAGAATCATACAATAATAAACTGTCTCAAAAATCAAGTAAATTATTTAAAAGCCAAAGTCCTACAGCCTTCCCCTATTTACACTGGCTCTCCTTTTCTCTCCCTGGTAATCACAGATCACTTCTCTGCAACTCTGCTGCATCTCCCTCAGCTCTACAATGACTTGTAGAAATGAGTAAAGTTCCAGTTGTGAAGTACACATGCAAGACAGAAACAGTGCTCTAGGATGCAATGCTACAGCCTCGAAGGTCGTTCTGCTTCAGACTCATCATTCTATTGCTAGGAAAAGTTAAAATACAATGTAATTTTCAAGTAAAGGAAAAATTAAGTTTTAAAGAAATTATTCTTACCATTAACTTACTAATTCAAAATTCCTGATGCTCTCAGAGCAGACATGAATAATGATGAGGAAATAAACAGTAAAGTCCAGAATGTTTTCAAATGTATAAGGCTATATACTGCACTCAAGGGAAAGCTAAATTACCATTTACTACACATGCCAGAGTGGATTTCTATATTCAGGAGGAGACCAGCCCTATAGTTTTCTAGCCAGTAAAAATAAAGCCTACAGAGTTAATTTTAAAAAAAAATCAATAGTTAAGTTTTAAAGATGAATAATATTTTAATATTTTAAAAAATAGCCTTGAGAGAAAGGGGTAATATTTCCTGGAGTTATTCTTGTATAAAACTGATTTAATTCGATTACATGATTTGTACTCAAGATAAAAGTCCTTGCTCTTAATAACGCCAGACTCTGGTTAGGAAAAACAGCATAAAACTACATTAAGTACAGTAATGAGTATGTGCTGGGGTGTTTGGAGAGTAATGGAATAAGGAACCAAGACTTCAGCATATGTAAGGAACAACATGAAGATTCACTGAACTTAAATTTACTAAGTTAGATAAATATATAAACAACTGAAAAGCAATCTTCACTTGGGAAACAGCTTATAAAAGCATAATGATAAAAAAATAATGATGCCATGCATTAGAAAAGCTTGCAAAGGGAAGAATGAGGTGATAAAACTTATAAAAGGGCACAGGAAACAGGTACATAGAGATCATCTTTTGAAGTCTGCTAAACTAAAGTTGAAAGAGAATCAGTTTGGGATATTAGTTGAGGTAGTGGTACTATCTTGATAGGTCTTGATAAACTAAGTATTGGAACAGAGAATGTGAGGACACTAACAATTTGGAGTGTTCAGCAGAAGGTGGCTTCTGTGTCAGATGCTACTAAGAATGACTATAAAGTTATGACTGAAAAGAAGACACACAGTAAATAAATATTCTACAAGAAAAAATTATTAGAACTTAGTATTGCCCACACAGACAATATGGAGCGCAAAGAAACTAAATCAGTCATATGAGCTATCTAATCTCAAAGGGGATTCTCTGTGCCTAAGGATACTTTAAAAGATTTGCAATACTTTACTGCTAGTCTCTAAATACTAAAGAGAATAGGTACATACATAAAATAAATCAACATAAATTGAGCTTATGTTAAACACCACATAAATATAAAGTCAGGACAATAAAAGACTAATATGTAATAATATAAAACTTCCCAGTGAAGTCTGATATTAGAAAGTGAGTGAAGTTTAAATTTTTACTGGCATCCTAGATTGTACTATTAAAGCAGGGATCCAAGGGAATTTACACTGTCCCTTAAAAAATCTAAAGGATTTCTTAAGATTGAATTCAGATTCATTGAGAGAGAGAGAGAGAGAGAGAGAGAGAGAGAGAGAGAGAGAGAGAGAGAGAGAGAGAGAGAGAGAGAGAGCACGCATGCGTGTTTAAATGCACAGACAACATTACAAGCACATGTAGGTTAGAGGAGTCAGTTTTCTTCCACATGTGGGTCCTGGAAGTTGAATTTAGGTCACTGGGGTTGGCAGTAAATGACTTCTGCTGAGCTATCTCACCTGCCCCATAAATTCACCTTCTTCTACATATCAGTAAACAGAGTGGTCACTAAAGACATGCAAAAAATATCCAAGTTTTCTACCTCTCCTAATCGGTATTATTAAACAATGAATGTCAACTGTCATCTGCTACCACCGTTCAGGTTGCTGTCTTCTGACAAGAGAGAAAGAAATGACTCTCTGCACTATGATCTCTATCAAGATGTTATAGAGTGAAAATCAGAATTACTGTGTTTGGAGAAAGCACAAGATATATATATATATATTCCATACATACACACATTCGCAGACCTATCTCCAGTCTACTTTTGTTATGAATATGATTCCTTTAAGCATTAACTATAACTTGAAACTGCTGATACAGACTTCAAACATAATCAACTAGGTACAGTTGAGTAATGGAATCATATGGAGTTAATGAAAATGTAATCATAAGATGTAACATATATTCTATTAATAAAAGATAAAAATAAAATACATGTTGGATATTCAGTTTGATGTAATGCCTCTTCTACTGGCTAGAGAACAAGAAAACATTTGAGGCAAACTTTTAAATACCACCTGTAAATGTTAACAGGTTGATTAAGGAAAAAATGCACTGAACAATTAATAGATGAATACTCTATTGAAATAACATGAATAAAATAAGATTTTAAAAGGAATCCTACAAATATAAAAGGATTCAAAAAAGTTTATAAGACCTTGCTGGATTATACTAAAATTGTGAAAAATTCTCTCACATATGGATGATAAAAACTGAATTTAAAAGTTCATTACTGATTTGGCCACAAAAATAAGAAATCCTATAACTAGTAAAATAACAAAGATAAATAGGAGGAGCTGTGTTGGTCATGAAGATACAACAACCTTTACTGATAGGGCTTTAGTTTGGGAACACGGGATCTGTATAGAGGTATACACTGCCTGTCTAAGAACTTAGTACTAGATCCTTAAGAAATATTTACATATCAGTTCTCTGAACCAAATTAAAAAAAAATACATCAGTCTAAAATTCATTAAGTATTTTTCACTATTTTTCTAATATACAGCTTTACATTATTTTTTTTCCTTTTAACAATTAATACAAACTCACATTTTGCCTTCGTGTGGATCTTCTTCCCGGCCCTAAAGGGAAGAGATTAAGACAGCATAATTTTTAACTTTATGAAATTAAGTCCTAATCTAATGTCATTAAAATTTCTATAAATTTGATCTTCAAAGCTATCTCCACAATGCTTTCCATAGCTGTGTTAGGAGAAAGGATTTTTCTGTTCAAAATGTCAGTATAGTTCTCTGCTCTCTCTTCTCTACGTTGCCATCAGTTAATTACTGCTGTGCCCACCACACCATGAACTGTAGCTGTGCACTTAATAAACCAAATGAACACACAATTTTAAAGCCAACCTTTACTATCCCCTCTGCTACACACAGAGTCCTCAGTTTACAACCAATGTTCTTAACCATGGGCCTCAAGTATGCATTTCCTGCCTCATACTACAGACTTTCTAGGTATCTGTGTCACGGTCACACATAACTATTCATTTCTATTTCACCCCTCTACTGTAGTTTGCATTCTGCTGTGGTTGTTGCTATCAAAATGCCCTAAATGCTACCTCCTTACAGTCAAACTTTGACCCTAAAATGCGAGCACTTTCTTTTCTGTGGAATACAAAGCGCATCCTCTCTCTTTCTGTCATCTTTTAAACTTTATCTTACTCTAAGTCTGTACTCCAGGTTTTAAATCTAGTCACTATCTATTCTCTATTGCAACATCATTACATATCCAAACACAGGCTAATAGTTTCATAATTTTCATTGAGTATATATTAAACTGTAGTTGTAGCAGCTTATAGATTTTCATTAACTGATAAAAAGTATTAGCAAGGACTTCTCTTAACTAGGTTCTCATTAAGTATTTACTCAGACTAAAATCAGTCAATGAATTTACTATAGAAACTACAAAGTGAGTATTATAATTGCCCTCTTTTTGTAAAAAAAAAAAAAAAAAAAAAAAAAAAAAGCCTATATAATGTTTTAGGTACAATGGAATAGAGAAGCAATGAGTACTATGAATAAAATCTCTAGGGAAAAAAAGAGAGGTTTGACAGTTGAACTGAGTAAGCTAGTAACAATGAATTAAGTTTCCGAAAGCAACCTAACAGGCAAGACGGTGAAGAAGAGGGACTATTACAGGTATAGAGACACTATACTCATCTAATCAAACTTTACAGATGCCAGAGAATAATCTAGGCAATGGGGATATAGCATCAGTACATCAGAATAACACACACACACACACACAAAAGATGCTTTTCAAAATCTAGAGGTGGGACTTGAAAATGTGAATGTGCTTAGAGAATCCTAGTTTGAATTTTAAAGAGAATTCCTTAAATCAATCAAATACTAGTCACATCTTCATTATGGAGACATTATTGAAATGGCTTTTCAGTATTCAAGGAATATACTTCCAATAAGCCCACTGTATAAAATCATACAGTATACTACAGTGAAAACCATTTATACTTCTTATAATACTTAATCTGCATCATGACTATATTCCTTTTTAGCTACCACACCACACTGGTTCCTTTCTTAGATTTTTTTCAATTTTTTTTTTTTTTATTATGTATACACTGTTCTGCCTACATGCCAAAAGAGGGCAGCAGATTGAATTATAGATGGTTATAGCCCACCATGTAGGTGCTGGGAATTGAACTCAGGGACTCTGGAAGAACAGCCAATGTTCTTAACCTCTGAGCCATCTCTTTAGCCTCTGTTCTTTTTTTTGTTTTTCTTTGTTTTATTTTTTAAATATTTATTTATTATGTATACAATGTTCTGTCTGCATGTATGCTTGCAGCCCAGAAGAGGGCACCAATCTCATTACTGATAGTTCTGAGCCACCATATACTTGCTGGGAAATGAACTCTGGACCTCTGGAAGAACAGGCTATGATCTTAACCTCTGAGCCATCTCTCCAGCCCTGCACTACTCTTTTATAATGAAGAAACATTTTTCTGTTTTATTCTCTGTGTTCATGTTAGATACTGTCTGTCCCCTTATTTTATACTGGATTATTCTTTATTCTGCAGACATTTGCTAACCTTCATTGGTTCTCACTAAAGTTTATTTATTTTGTTCCCAAAATTCAATACTTCAGGAAAAATAAAACTATATTTTCCCCCTTTCATAATTAGAATAGGGAAGGGTAGTATAGTAGGTAAAAGGAAGCCCAATATAGACAAAACCTAAAAATTTATAGAACTAACACACAGAATAATGTGCTTCAGTCTGAATGTCCTGCATGTGTGAAGTGTGAATGCTACTTACACTATTTAAAGAACTGTAAATTACAATCCTAGATCTTTCCCTATGCGTGTGACGATGAATACAGGATGCATTATATAAAACTTCCCTAACTCCTTCCAATTTTCCTCAGTGTATTTTATGCCTGTGAATCAAGATCTAGTTGCCAGAATGGGAAGACAAAACAATCAGTAGTCAAAAAACAAAAACAAAACAACAAAATAAAAAACCCAGAAAACTATCTTCCATAAGGCTTGGGGGGGGGGGGGGTTGTCCATAAAAGATCACAGAAAGCCATTCCTACACATACATATAACAGGGAAAGGTAAATTCCAAATTCTTGATGCTTAAAACATTTTGGTGATGCTGAGTACTATCTATAAAGCATGAACCCTGATTGACTACTGATCTGCATCTAAAAATACATGAGGCTATTTATTTTATGTACTGAGATGAATTATAATGTATGACAGCAAAGAAAACAAGGGGAATACTAGAACCGTAGGAGTTTGAGATTATTTATGTGTAATATAATTAAAATTTTCCTAGATTATTAAAAATCATATATACATTTGAAAACTTATACCAAAGATAAAACCACTTAAAATTCCTCAGAGATGCAAATATACCTGATGAACAATAGGAACACACACACACACAAAGTGATAGTTTAGTTCCTAAGTAGAAGTACTTTCTGCAAAGGCAGCTATATATTATAACATACTAATAAACTTTATTTTCTTATAAATAAATACATATACTATACCAAATATATCTTAACATTTTTCTTGGACTTATGAATTAATCGCTTTCATAAGAAATTTGTCCCTGAAATTTCATAAAAAATGAAACTCACCACCTCTTCTACTAGGTCTTCAACAATAAGGCCTTGTTCATCTGTTCTTAGATTTGTAACCCACATCCATCCATCTTCTAATTCATTGTGAACAATGAACATATCTCCCTTTAAGAAACTAAAACAGCAAATTACATTAAAATTTTAAAAATAAACACTGAAGTAGTCCTAAAACCACCACACTAGAAATTGATATTGGCAAAATGCAAAAACACAAAACCTGTGCTGTCCTGACATGTTTCATGAAAATGAGGACAGATAATAATCTGAATCCTAATTTCATTATATGTACAATTTCATTATAGGTTTGATAAGGATCATTCAAATTAAGAGTCCCTCTATCTACTATCTACTTTGCTAGAGTAGAGTCAAGTTAGAATTCCTCTACATAGTAGACAATTATATATATATATATTAAGTAGTTCCCAAAAAACTGAATTTTACAGTTTAACTGTTGTTACTCTTTCATATGTATGACAAATGTAATTTAAAAATAGATGTAATATGTATGGGAAGGTAAATTCAGAAAACTTCCATTATAATTTTTCCATTATAGGATTTTTATTATACTTTCCCCTTTCATAATCAGAATAGGGAAGGGTAGTATAGTATTAATTAGCATTCATAATCACATTTACTTCATCCACATGCCTATTGTGCAACGAGTACAGCATTCTTTGTTGAAATGTGGCACCCAGATATGTGCTTAAGTCGTCTATGCTTATCTCCTACTATGTATTTCAGAGTAGATGGATGCACACAATTTAGTTTTCCTCTTTATTACCTGGATGTTTATAAGATCTATTCCATGGGAGTGGGGGCATCCGTTATTGACTGATGTACACCATCAATATAAAACTAAACCATCAGGAATTCCGTGCAATTTTTCTTCCAGGCTTAAAAAGAATGTCTCTAAACATTCTTCTGGTTGGATGCTGCCATTAACCACATGTTTTTAAGGTATCTTCATGTATCTTTCAGTAATTTTGTCTTTGGTTTATACTCATAAACCTTAGTTCTATTAAATGAATTCTTCTCTCATATACCTGAAAACTTTGTCTTCTCTAAATGATTACAACCTTTATTGTTTCTCAAATTTCAGAAAACAAAGCTTTTACAAAGCAGAACTTACATATTCAACACACTCTATTTAAAGACACATAGAATAATACCATCTTGACTCACAAATCCTCCTTAATGGTGCCCACTATTTTCCAAGATACATGGCAGCAGATTTTATCACTTAAACTAAATAAATTAAGCCTTTCTAGAACCACTTTCCCAGCTGCTGGGACAACAGGCACATATATAAATCATGTATGGAATGTTTTCTCTTCTCATTTACTACCAGAAATATTAGAAAGGTCAAAACACAATAAAATAAGCATTTTGCTTTCTCATCCATAACATCAAAAGAGCTATTTTTGTTTGGCCAGAACACTATGCACTTTGGTGTTGCTCTCTTATCTGTCCTCAGACTGGGACTTAAACTTAACGCCCATGGTCTCCTCAGGCCTCTGGACTCAATACAATTAGAGCACATTGTCACTTGAATCTGCCTCCGATTCTTGAGTAAATCTTCTCTGGAGAAGTCCAGAAAATATATGGACTCTCTGAATGAGTCTCAGATCAACAATTAGACGGAATATATTTTGAGACCTGCTGCTTTAGATAATCAGACTGGAATTTAACAGGTTTTCTAGAACTTGTATTTCAATGCTGTTTATTAAATGACTTTCCTCCTTTCAGCTGCTTTTATTGATTTTCCCACATTAATTCACAAAAAAGTCAATAATAATTAAATGAGAAGTCATTAGGTTGACAATAAGTATATAAAAAGAGAATTTTTATCTTGAGGTTTGAACTAAATCTTTGTTTTCTAGTACTAATTTCCTAAAAAGTTTAGTGTCAAACAATGTTATTATATTTTATTATGCTATTATTTCAAAGAGAAAGTATATAGTCAATAACTATTCAGAAGCAGGCAACCATTTTATAGTTAAGAAACAAGGTTTCTACTGATTAAATAGCTTTTAGAAAAGAAAGGATAATTTGATTAACAAGTTTTAGAATTAGCTTACATCAAATTATATAAAATACAAACAAAAACTACGATGCTCTATGGTTACACAAGAGTTTTGAAAATTAAAATTATTCACCCATTCTGCAAAGTTTATTTCAGTCTCATTTATAGCTGAGGCATAAATGTTATAGGAAGTAAAAAACAGAAAATAAATAAATGAATGAACCACATACAAATTACAAAAGAACTCTACATTCTCAAAAATTTTATTTAAAACAAAACAACAACAACAACAAACCCTGTTATTTCTCCTGTCATTGTCAGTGTGACCACCTGATTCTTATCCTTTGTAGGAACAGACAAGACACCACATAGGAATAAAGTAGATCCAATAATGAAGGCAATTTTATATAGCTATCAATTTCCTCAAATTCAGTTAAGTCTTCATTGTTGCGCTCTTTCAGATGCTTATACATAACAAGTGGTATAAAGTACCTTATCTCATCAGTCTCTGGCACTTTTGTGTAGGGTAGAATGGCTCGGACACGCCTTCTATCTTCTACTGGCTGAAAACCATTAAAAATAGTAATTAGGGGCTGGAAAGACATTCATGTCTCTATAGCTAAAGCTGTATCCCAGAGGCCTAAAAACTCAAACTAGATCCACAAAACCCACCCAAAAATTATTGCACGTGACAGATGTGGCAGCTGCCTGCAATCCCAGCATTTAAGAGGGAACAGAGAATACCTGAGGCAAACTATCAGCCAAACTAGGCAATGAATGAACTAGGTTCATTCAGATACTTTAAAAGTAGAGAACAATCAAGGGAGACATCCGATGTCAATTCCTAGCCATCAGTCATGAGTATGCACAGGCAACCCTGACACACATGCCCATAAACATATGTGAACTTGTATACAGTCACACACATATACATATACTCATGCGCACAATCCAAAGTTTGTCATCTCTGTATCCAAGTCAAAAAGACATATCCACACGAAGTTTAAAGACAACTGCAAATTATAAATTTCATAGAATCATTCAAATTACTCTTTACTGAGCCTCTATACAAAACCTAGAAATGTTTACTACTCTTGCTTGTTATTTGTACAGAAATTATTGTAAAAGTTTAACTTTTTTCAGGTAATCTTAACAGTCATTTAATAAGCTACACAGAACACAGAAATTAATGTTTATTTTATAAAGTAAGACATTTTAACTTCTCTAGCAATTACAGTAAGTTATAAATGTAAAGAATTATCTTTTAAAGTCTAGTTAAATACAAGATTACTTTAACAAAGAAAATATAATTTTTCTAGCATTATAACCAGAATTAAAACAAATACTTAAAAAAAGTAACATAAATTTAATTAGAGCAAAATTCACCTGATTTTGTAAAATAAAAGTTATGACATTTTATTCAAGTTTTACTTGCCTCTGGTGGTGCAACTGGATAGAGTAATTTTTCTCCTTTAAGTAAACAAGAAACATGACTGTAATAACCTATTAGGTCTGAGAGTGAAGAAAAACGCCTTCCACCAATGTAGTAATCTCCACACATAGCAATAATCCTAGTTGTAAAGAAAAAACATAGTTTAAAAAGGATTTTAAACACTAGTCTTTTTTACTCTCCTTTTGAGTGAAAATTAGCCATGTTCTCTACCATGGGGCTATGTCCCTCCAGTACCTATGGCCAATTTTGTTGTTTTATTTTCGAGACGGTTCCTCTGTGTAGTGCTCATTGTCCTGGAACTCTTGCTGTGTAGCCCAGGCTTTACTAGAACTCACAGACATTGTCTTGCCTCTGCCTCCCAAGTGCTGGGACTAAAGGCATATGCCACCATCCCCCAGTTTGTACATCCAATTTTTTAAAGGATTTTATTTATTTATTATGCATACAATGTTCTGCATGCAGGCCAAAAGAGAGCACCACACCAGAAGAGGGCACCAGATCTCATTATAGATGATTGTGAACCACCACATGGCTGCTGGGAATTGAACTCAGCATCTCTGGAAGGGCTGCCAGTGCTCTTAACCTCTGAGCCATCTCTCCAGCCCCCTACATTCAATTATTAAAACCAAGTTTCATAAAGACAATAATTAGGCCAATTTCATACTCTCTTCCATTAACATACATTCCTATACTTCAAAAAAAAAACCCAGTTATTCATATCATCACTGGTAATTTATTTTCAAATATTTATGAATTTAGTAACATCATATTTACAAGCCTCGATTACATAACTGAGCCAAATATTTGAAATCAGTTATCTCCCCTCACTTTCTATCACTGGGTAGAAGTAGTAGCTAACAAATCACTTGAAGTTCATGCAAAATGTAATAAAAATATTACATAAAAATGATGAGCAAATATTACTGGTATGAAGTTATATTTCTGCATTTATTATACTTTGTGAAACATGTAATAAGAATGACAATACTCTTAAAATCTTATTCTAAAATTTAAAAGTCAAAGGCACAAGAACATCTTATCAGTTAATACTGACTATAGATGATTTACAAATTTATTTTCTCCTACAAAAATATAGTATGACCTATAAATATATCTGTATACAGAGATGACAGTTTACTTGAAAATATGCATCCCTGTTTATCTCAAGAAAGTGAGCATGTTCAGAATTTCGAGACGGTGGAGCTGGAAACAACACAGGGCAATTTCGCTTCCTACAGTTGTTTTCTGTGTTCTCTGCTCCTCTATAGTCTCAGTATCTCTTTCATTTTAGTTTTCATCTTTTTCAAAATGTATCTGTAATAATATGCTCCTCAAATAGGAGGGATATATTTGAAAACTGGCACTGTAAAGACTAATATTGCTATCTTTAAATGAAAAGTTTGAACATTTAAAAATATTTATTCTAAAGTCTCTGATTAAATAACTTAGTTGAAATCAAGTTTACTATGCCAATAAGATTCACTTTTTTAAAAGTAAATATATTTATAAATGTGTCAGATTAAATACCTTAAACCAGGAACCAAGACTTACCGAAAATGGTTGACAACGTTTGTCTGGCTAAGAAATGAGAGTACAAAGGACCCCGGCCTCCGGTCACTCTCCCGTATAAGGTAGCTTCCCGACCGCCCCGCCTGCCTGAGGCGCTCTTCTGCAATAGTTCTATCCAGTTTCCCATGATACCACCTGGGAAAAGAAATAGATAACTCAAGTAAAACTACACCAGGACACTTCCGTGCAGACGGAAAGACATGCTACTCCAAAGCTTTAAACACTTACATGCAATGGAAACATTTGTCTAGTCTGAACAATTCAGTTTTAATTTCATTTTTGACCTCCTCTTACTAACTGACAAGGGTCTTAAATTTGTTCTGCTCCCAAACTCTGTATCTCATTGGTGAACATCATCTTTCCTTCAACTCCCTTGTTCCAGCTTTACTTGTATGTGCTCAAAATAAGAACGTTTATTGTACCAAATCCTTTCCTTGAACACAATAGTAAGGAAACTGGAAATAATTTAAACTCTAAACATTAAAGAATACACACCTGACATAACAAAGTACTTGTATTCTTGGAGAAAATAATATTTTATCTAATTTTAGTCTTAGTAACTAATCAGTAACTTTTTAAAAGATTGCTATTCTAATTTCCTGTTTTAACAAGAGATTGATCATTGCCCTAGATTTTAAGACAACCTACTTCATGGCCAAATATTTAAGCCCAACTTTTCTTACAGAGAAAACACAAATGGTTTTGTTAGAAATTCTATTGCCAGAGACCCTTTGTTACCTGAATTACATGGTATGTAGCTTATAATACTACTATAGCTTTCAAAATGCTAACAAAATTGTCTTATGCAATGCCTGTCTCTTTTAAATTGGTTATTTCAGGCTGATGCTAAGTCTATTATTTGCTAAAACTATAAACTCCTGAAGCTAATGAAGTACAGACAATTTAAAGGCCACTGTTAAGGGCTCCAATCTTCCTCTTAGCTGAGTTAGAATGTATGTTGTATCACAGATATTGTTTGACACACATTCTTTCACATAAAAACTCATCATCTTGTTTCTGCTTATCAAAACACCAGTCTACATCGAGATTCTGTCCAAAGTGTACTTCCAAAAACATCTGGAAACATATGTTCTTTTAAACTGTCCTACAAATGTATATTAACCCACCTCTGTCTTATCTTTTTAAAATCTCAAAAGGAAATGCTTTATCTCACAGAGAAAACTTTAACCAGACAGTGTTTTATGCAAAGTCAGTTTTCATGTAATCTCAGTATTTGGGAGGTAGAAGCAGGAGGACCAGGAGCTCAAGATCCTCATTGGCTACACGGCAAGTTCAAGGTCAGTACAAACAATATGAAATGCCATTTCAACAAAGGAAACTAAAAGGGGAAGGGTTTGCTTAGGATTTCCAAAATAAACTTGCAAAAAAAAGAAAAAGAAAAAAAGAAAAAAAAAGGTAGAACACGTATGCGTAGGTCATTTTGTCATACTGTCAAGAGTACTTCTAAGAAGCTAAAATAATCCTAACTTTCCAATCAATTCTAGAGACATAACAGCTACTAAATCTTTCAATCTGAACCAACAATTCAAACCAAACAATTACTGATGAAAATAGCACTTCATACCCCACCTCACCCCATCCGTCTCCAGGATATGGCTAAATTGATCAAGTAGGTTTGAAACTCACTCTGTAGTCTAGGTAAACTATGAACTTGTAATCCTTCCTTTTTATTTTTTCTCCTTATCATTACTTGTTATTTACATCAATTCAACCCCCGCCAATTTCTCCATCAAAATTACAAAATTAAGAGCCAAATGAAATTAACAGGAAATTAAGCATATTTTAAAGAGATAGATTAACTTGAAACGGAAAATTTGCTTACTGGAGAACAAAATCAATAAGAAAATATGGAGACCATAGTAATGAATAGAACATAATTTGCATATGTGATAAAGTGAATTCATTGAGATGCCTTCCAGAGTTTGGGGCATTTGGATAACTTGGTCCCAGTTGGTGGCCTGAGAACTGAATGACTCCAGCCACACCCTGTTTGCTCAGCACCACTTTGAGCTTTAAAGCCCTCAGCTCCTGCACAGGCCATCAGGCCTTTGTTCTATCAGTCAAAATAAACCTTTCTAGAAGCTGCCTTGCTCAGGGTGTTTTATCACAACAATAAAAAAGAAATTAGAACATGGGGGAATCCCTAAAAGAAAGCAGAAAAAACAAGAAAAAATAAAATATGAAAAAATTTAAAAAATCCCCACTCCACGAAAGACGTTAACACAAAAAAATTCAAATTCCATCTATGGAAATAAGAAAAAGAGATTGGGCGAACACAAGAGACTAGCCCACATCAAGGTGCAGCCAACGAAAGAAGGGATGGCAATGGACACATGGTGAGAATAGAATCACCAAGACTCAGACCCAGTCCTAGGACCCTCTGGCCTATTTAGAACAGTCCTTCTGTGCAAACATCACATTTACTATTTGCATACTGAAAGATACAAAATATAGTTTAAAAAGATAGTGCAGGTATCAAAAACAGACAAGTCAAAAGTTTCTGGAATCTCAGGCAGGAAACTTTAAAAAAATCAAAGAACTATGAGTAAAATACTGCGCAGTGTATCAAAAGATGTAAAAAAAGAAAAAAAAACCTTCAAACACATGGATAAGTAAGCAGAGAGACAGAAACTCTAAGAAAGCTTCTATAAAGCATTAGACATCAAAAAGGAGCTGACTCAGCAGTTAAGGGCAGCACTTCCCAGAATCCATATGGAAGATCACAGCCATCTGTAACTCCACTTCCAGGGGATCTGACACCTTCTAACCTCTAAGGGCACTGAACATATGTGATGTAAGATGCAAAACAATATAAAGATTTCTGTATTTTTTTTAAAGTTACTTCTTTTCACCATCTAAAAAATTGATAAGCCTTTAGCTAAGCTAAAAATTACTAATATAAGGAACTGAAGTATTATTATAGATTCCATAAACTTCAGGAAGATAAATTACAATTATAGTAATTCGCTACTCACAGGCTTAAACATCTATATGAAGCATACTCATACTTTGAAATACATAGTCTGCCTAAACTAAATTATATAAAGAAAAAGATAATCTGAATGTTTATAGCTATTTTTAAAAATTAAGTCAATAATTAATAATTTTTCAAAAATGTGAGCTTTTACTCTCTAAAAGCACCACTTAAATAACCGTTATCTTTAAAAAGCACCCACCCCCAAGTACTTTGTGACAGCAACAGAAAACAAGTGAAAACACTATACTATAACAACTGAGCTTCAGTGTTTTCCCAAGTTAATGAAAACTTAGCATGATACAAAAAACCTGGGTATGACTCTGTAGGTGGTTTATTGTAACTGACAAAAATTGGAAGCAACCAAGATCTCTTTCAGTAGCACAATACATAATTAAACTATGATACATCCAGATCATATAACACTAGTCACTGTTAAAACGAAATTAACTACTCAGTGATGAAGATATGGAAAAAATTTTAATTCACATTAAGAGAAGCAAGCCCATCTTAAAAAGCTATGAACTATATGATCTCATCAGTATTACACTGTGGAAGAGGCAAAACCATGGATAAATATATCAATAAAAGTATCAGTGACTACCAAGGCCATGGCAGCATCTGCTGCTACCCAACAGCAACAGAATTCTAATTATGTAACCCACTAACATAACACAGGCAGGTGCCCTGCATGTGACCCACTGAAAATTCCTGACCGTGAAGTACTTCTCAGAAATGAGCAACCTAAATTCAGTTACCAACTAAGATATTCGAAGCAAGGCTATTTTTAAAATCTTGTTATAAAAAAAAAAAAAATTAAAGTGAGGAAACTATAATAGGTTTAAAGAAACTAAGGCAATGTGACATTAAAAAATTTAAATAACATTTTAGATACAAAAATATGAATATTGTATTAAATTTATGTTTAGCTATTTGAGTTTCCTAATTCCTACAAGTTCATAAAGTATTTCAGAAAAACACATGATTATTAGTTTGGCATAAATAATACTTATATACTATATAAAGTAAAAGAATTAAATGAGGCAAAATGTCAATGTAAAGGGTATATAATTATTTATAACAATATTTTGACAATTTTATATAAACATTAAATTTTTAGCAAAAACTTACAGGGAAGTTTGCTCATATAATCTTCACAAAATAATTCATCTACACGATAAAAATATTAACATAGTAATATTAAAGTTGCACCAGAAACAGGTCTTATCCTTAGACAGAAGAAGCCTACTGGTTTGAATACATCACTGACAAGCTAACTCTCACATCAACTTAACTAATATATGTGAGGCTAATTTTCTGATAAAAATACTTCTTACAGTTATTGTTTTAAACAAAACTTTTTTTCTTCAGTTATATCACAGCAACTTCCTTATGTCCTGTGACATTCAAAGAGTGAAGGTTTGTCCTATGATCACTGTAGGGATGGGTGTCTCAGACAGGAGAAACAGTCAACAAAGAGACAAAATTCCTCCACTCACACAATAAGCAGTAGAGTATGGAAGAAGCAATACTGAAAAACAGGCGAAGGTGAATTTAATGTTTCACGCTTAATGTGAAAGGCTGAGGTACTGGGCTAAGAAATCATCTTACATGAGCAGATTTTCATTAAATGACATAAACAGGAAAGAAAAGGAGATTATAAACTGTGTGCATCACAGTTTGTAAGGGCCTTTACCAAACTAAACTGTTGCCTCTATTCTATTTGTTTCTGAAGATGTGCTATGCCACTGATGAAAGCCTATTTCTGAGTCATTGTCAAAATGGAATTTAAAAGTTCCTACTGTCTAGACAAGGATATTCACAAAGATCTCAAGAAACAGTTCAGGACTTATCTGTATACGATCATTCGAGAAAGTCATATAAGCCAGTTTTAATTTGATTTAACTGATTTCTAGCAATATTTATTATTTTACATAGACTAGAACAAAATTAAAATGAGAATAGAACACATCACAAGTAATAACTTTAAAAAGCATTTCTCATTAAACTTTATGCTTTCCTTTTAAACTCCTATCACGTACTATTTCAGAATGTATAATGATTTTCTTAATTTTTACCTAGGTTAAAAAGTAGGGTTTGAACCAAATATATATACATAAAGAACAAATAAATTCTAAAGCAATTAGAACAGAAGAGTCTTAGTAACTTATTAGATTGGGATAGAGAAGGAAAAAAGACAGATACAGATCTAATATATTAAGCAGAAATAAGAAATTGTCTTGAAAAATAAAAAGGGTTGACTAGATCCCACATATACCTTCATTACAATACACAAACCTACCTGTGGCCTTCAAACCACAGTGTCTACATTATTACATTTTTCTTCTGTTGATTAATTCTCTCAAAGGTACACAAGATACATAACATGCCCACAAAACTTAGTGCTAGTTGATCCAAAGGCTAATACTTCTCTATAGTGACTCGTGTATAATTCTGACAACTGAACTAAAGCCATGCTTTTGTTGCCTCTCTAAACCTAAGTGACACAGGCAAATAAATTCAAAGAAACAAAAGCACCTGATCGAAATAATGTGTCTAAGAATTTCTATAAGCTGCTACTCTTGTTGTAATCTTGTATCTTATAAGTAATCTTAGTAAGTATCTTATAAGTAATGAGACCCTGTCTCAAAATAGTGACACAGAACAAAAGGAAAACACATGATTAAATTCTATCATATCAATAAAGCTGACATTTGGCAAGATTAACAAAGGGAAAGATACAAATTATCAACATTAGGAATAAAAAAGTATCATTGCATACGCAGATTTTCAGAAAATAATTAACATGGATGAGAGAAGTGCTTGTTCTTCAAGGGACCCATTAAGAGGAAGCAAAAACAAGCTGCTGACTAAGAAAAAAGAATCTCTGCAAACCATACAGACAAATAATAATAATAATATTTGGAATACATAAGAACTACTGAGACAACAATAAAAAATCTAAATTAAAAATGACTTTTAAAAATGGCCATCAAAATTGCTTAACAGGTAAAGGCGGCACCTGCCACCAAATCTGACAATCTGAGTTTGATCCCCAAAGACCCACATCATTTTGTGTGTGTGTGTGTGTGTGTGTGTATGTTATAGATGTTTTTATATATGTGTTATATGCATGTGTATATACATATGTATACATATATAAAGTTGAGGTTTTAAAAAATAATCAAAAAACAAAAGAGAGAAACAAACAAAAAACCAAAAACCCATTGGAAAAAGGCAAAATACAGGAAGAGAGGCTATTTCACCAGAGAGGATATACAGGCAGCAAATATGCTTATAAAAAGATGTAACATTGTTAGTCATTAGAAAACAATTAATTCAGGTCCTAATGAGTTATCATGAACAATTATTAGAAAGTCTAAAAACAGCGAACAGTGACACCAAATGCTGGTAGAGATATAGAGAAATAGAATCATTTGTAGATTGCTGGTGGGATTATATAAAGATAAAGCAGAGGCTGAATCGTAGGCATGTATCTAATACAACAAGGAATTTATGTTCACATAAAAAGACATAAATGTTTACTGCAGCTTTTTGTCATGTCAGCCTCAACTAAGAGCACTCAAATGTTTACCAATAACTGAATGACTACATCTGTATCATGTATGAAGACTAGGAATCATGAATGCTATTGGGCAGTGACAAGTAAAGTACTGGTATATACAACTACAGAGCTGAAGCTCAACAGCATTTTGCTAAGTGACAAATGCCAATGTCAAAAGGTGACATATTAAGATTCCATTTATACAACCTCCTTTAAGTGAATAAAATAAAAATCAAGTAAGTAGTTGCTGAGGGCAAGGAAAAAGCATGAGAAGAAGTACAACACAAGGCAACCTGTTGACAAAACTATTCTCCACCTCCAATGTAGTGATAATCACATACATCTACATATATGACAACTGCACAGCACTAAATACACATAATATACACAGCTAATGAAACCTGGTAAGTGGGTTCTACTAGTTTCTTGATTTGATACTGTACTTCAGTTATATAAAATATTATTACTGCAGTACAGCCAAATCCTGCATATCCTTCTCCAGGTTCTACCCTGGAGATTCTCCGTTACCCCTTCCCTCCATGCCTCCTGCCAGATCTACCTCCTAGATCTCTCTAGCCAAGCCTGGCCTGCTCAGAAACAAAGCTCTAGACTTCCACCAGGACTGGTCCTTCCCCCACCCCATTCACAGCCCACTGCCACACAATACCCAACCTCCCTACCCTGACAGATCTACGACCACAATCCAGGTTTAGACCAGAATACATATCCTATATAACCAGCTCATCCTCCTCTGCCTACCTAACTTCATCCCACCCAAGCATTTCAACCTCTAGGACCAATCCCGGACCAGTGACCCACATATACATCCCTCTTCCAGTGCAAGCTGCTCTGTCCAGATCACACTTAGAACTAATACACCAAGTTCACATGCCCAGATCGCCTCCTCAAAACAGGAACAATATGAAAGATGAAGCCAGTATCTCTTCTCCAACTAACAGTTGAAGGGCCTCTACCCAGCTTGACAGACCCGGCTCTGGCAGGCCTTCTTTCTCCTCATTCCCCTGCCTTGCTCAGAAGCTTTAGATTATATTCCTAAAGCTAGCCAACAAGGTCTCATCCCTTATTTAACCACTTCCTTCTCCTCCTGAGGATGACTATCAAGGTCGAACTACCAAAGTATTAAAACCCAGCAATCAAAGGCACCCTAATCAAACAAGCCTAATCAAAATTAAACAGCTCATCTTAACACAGGGTTCCCCCACCTCTCCTTTTCTCACGTTCCTTTCCCCCTTCTCTCGTCCTCTATCTCCTGTCTTTGTCCTTCTAGAGTAAATACATTTCCTTTGTGTTGAGAACTTAATCTTGGGATGTACCGTGCCAGTCCTGTAGGAATGTTTACCAAAGAGAACTGCCTAGGTCAGTGCTCCTCAATCTTCCAAATGCTGCAACCCTCATGCTATGGAGACGACCCCAGCCTTAAAATTATGAATCATAATGTAAATATGTTATGCATTTTAGCTAATGTGACCCAAGGTGCCAAAGGGGTCATGACTCAGATTGAGAACCTGGCCTAGATGAACCTCAAGAGACAGAATTTTAAAGAAAAATCATAATTGGTTAAAAAAAAAAAAAGTTCAAGAAGCCTAAATGCACACACACAAACGAAAGAGAATGAGAAGGAGGGAGGGGGAGGGAGGGAGGGAGGGAGGGGAAAAGAGAAAAGAAAGCTGAAAGAACCAAAGGGAAATGAAAGAACAGCTCACTGAAATTAGGAGACAGACCTTAGGGAGAATGAGCACCCGAGCAATGCCTACAAACAAGGACAATATAGAACCTGAGGAGAGAATTCAATAGAAATAGATACAATGAAGAGGGCTCAAGCTGAAATGAAGATGGGATTGAAAACCCCAAAACCCACTAGGCGTGGCAGCCCATGCCTTTACTCCCAGTACTCAGGAGGCAGAGGCAGGAAGATGGGTCCATCAGAGTTTGAGGCTAGCCTGGTCTACAAAGTGAGCATCAGGGCAGGAGAGAAAAGAGAGAAACAGAAGTAACATTTTACACAAAATGTAGCAGTGTAAGTCCTCACAATCAAGAATAGGTACAAATGTCATCAAGTGAAGGCCAGGACCACACTTACTCCTATGGGACTACTTAGTGCACTGTTGTCATCTAAACAGTGTCTAGTTACTATTCCACAAACCAAACGACTTATTTATTCTTAAGATTTGTCTGGGTAGACTCCAAAAGCATTACACAAAGTCTGCACTGGGATGTCTTTTCAATAACTAGTTTATATACCTGTAAAGTGTACCTGTCTCTTCTCTTTATTCATTTTCTATACACACATCCTGTGCTCACAGATATGGTCTCCTTGCTGCATTGCATTATGTGTGTACCCAGATGCCAATATCCTCAGTAGCCCCTCTGGAGATGCAGGATAAGCTGGCTCTTCAGGGCTTAGTTTTTCTACTCTGGAGCTATCCTGTATCCTTCTCAAAGTTCCAATTACAATTAATTACATCACAATTTATTGTATTTTCTTGGTTAAAATAAAACCTAAGTTGTAGGCGGAGTTTACCCACAAGAACACCAATACTAGAAAAATATTTATTAAAATATTTTCCAGAACTCACGGTACCAGCAACAGATTACAATAGCACCTGAACAGGAACTGGAGTCTGCAGACGGACGGACGATGGAATCCCCTCTCGCAGCCCGGAACCAGGAAGAGAGCGTGTCGTATCCGCAGACCCTTTTTAATGGGGCTTTTCCCCCGCCCCCTTCAGGTCGGGGGGGGCCCGGTGCTCTGTATAAATGTCCCTTGACCTTGTCAGCTGACACCTGAATCCCACAACACTAAGTGACTTCAGAAAAAAAAATTAAAACTCACAGGAAAAAATCTACAAAAATGTATCAAATAGAAGATAAAATATCAGTCACAAAAGATGAAAATAGCAGGCATAAAGATAAGTAAAATATCTAGACCAAATAAGTAAGAAAAATGAAAGGAAAAAAAAACAGAAAAAAAAATACAAGGAAATACAGGATACCATGAAAAGACCAAACTTTCAAATTACGGGCACAGCTGAGTGAAAAGAATCCCAAGCCATAACTTTGAGAACATAAAAGAAAACAAAGCCAAATTCAGGAGGGGGAAAATAAAACACACACATACAGATTCAAGAGGCACACAGAACACCAAACCGACAAGACTAGGAAAGAAAATCCCTACTGCATGCCCTAGTTAAAACACTAAATATGCAGAACCAAGAAAGTATATTGAAGGCTAGAGAGAAAAATTTAAAAAATACACATAAAGGAAAACTCATAATAACAGCTGATTTCTCAGTGAAAAACTCCGAAAGCCTAAAGAACCTGAAGTAATGAATGCATTCCAAGTCCTCAAAGACTATGACAGCCAGACCAGACTAAGATATCCCATAAAACTACCCACCAGAGTTGAACAAGCAGCAGAAGCATTCCATGGTACAAGCGGTCAGCCTAAAACACTTTATATGAAACAAACCAAACTTAGAGGAAATACAGATGGCAACATTTGGGGCTGAAGAGAGGATGGCACAACCAGGAGAGTGTGGGAAGTACAAAACTATAATTATCAAAACACAAAGTACTTGTGAGAATGTAAAGCACTACCACCAAAACCACCAGGATGACCACACTTAACAGACATCTTAATGACTGGGAATAGCAATGGCCTCAATTCTCCAGCAAAAGACACAGGCTAACTAAACAGACCAAAAACACCCAAAATCCACCTATCTGTTGTCTACAAAAAACACAGCTTTAAAGATAGCCACCAACCTAGATTAAAGAATAGACCAAAGCACTCCAATCAAATGGCACCAGGAAACAAGCAGATCTCTCTATCCTAATATCTGGCAAATAGACTTCATACTAAAATCTATCGGAGAGATAAAGGGGGAGGAAGACTGTCTTCGGATCAAAACAACATCAAGCAAGAAATTAGTATCCTAGACACATATGCACCAAACTCTGGGGGACATCCTCTTTACACAGAAGGAAGGATAGGGAGGAAGGAAGGTAGAGATGGAAAGAGGGAGGAGGAGGAAGAAGGAGGGAGGAAGGAGGAAGAGCAAGAAGGAGGAAGGAAGGAGAAAGGGGGGAGGGGGAAGGAGGGAGGAGGGAGAAGGGGGAGGGAGGAGGAGAGGAAGGAGGAAGAGGAGGAGGGAGGAGAAGTAACAGCAGCAGCAGCAGTAACAGCAGATACACTACCAATCTTTTTCTATGAAGCCAGCGTCTAATACCAAAGCCATGTAAAGACACACACAGACAGCGAGAAAGACAGAAAAAAGAAAGATCTTCAGGCCAATATCCCTTATGAATATAGAACTCAAAATGCTCAATAAAATGCTGCAAACAAAATACAAACATATACACCATAACCAAATTGGTTTTTTATACCTTTAATACAGAGATGGTTCAAAATATACAAGTCAAAAGCTATAATAAACCACATAAATGGACCTAAAGACAAAAATCACATGATCATCTCAATAGATGCAGAAAGGGTCTTTGACAAAAATCCATCATACCATCTTAAAAGTCCTAGAGAATGTAGAACTAGAGAGAACATACCTCAGTATAATAAAAGCATACATGGAAAGCCCAAAGCTAAATTATTCTAAATAGGGAAAAAGCTTAAAGCAATCCCTGAATTCTTGAAAGTTAAGAATAAGACAGAATATTCATCTCCACTCCTTTTCAATGTTATGTATGTAGCTGGAGCAACAAATGGAAAGTATAAAGATAGAGCCAGAAAAAGAAGCCAAAGTCCTATTGACAGATGACATGATACTATATGCTAGAGATCCCAAAAAAATCTACCAGAGAACTTCTACACTGAAAATAAATTCAGTGTAGCAGGATACAGACCAACTTGCAAATTTTCTATCCACCACCACAAACAGACATGGGCACACTACCATTCACAATAAATAGCCTTAAAGAAAATAAAATACCCAGCTATAAACCTAGCTAAGGAAGACTGCTACAAAAGACCTCTGAAGGAAATGAGAAAGACATTAGAAAATGAAAAGGCAGCCAATGCTCATGGATTAGTAGAACTAATATTGTGAAAATGACCATCTTCACAAGTTCAATACAATGCCAACTTAAATCCTCATCTCGTTCTTTATAGAGATAGAAAAAAAAAACTATCCTAAACTTTATATGAAACTACCAAAAACCCCCCACACAGTCAAAACAATCCTGAGAGGGTAAAAAATGCTCGGATGATTACAATGCCACACTTTAAAATGTTATAGAGCCACAGCAATAATACACACACACACACACACACACACACACACACACACACACACACACACACACACACACAGGTAAATGTGTCTGTATATATTTATCATGGATAGATGGAGTGTATACACACACGGGGGGGGGGGGGGGGGGGGAGGTGAGTGTCCTGGCACAAAAACAAATATGTAGACCAATGGAACAAAATCAAAGACCCAACATAGGGACACATAATTTCAGCCACTTGACATCTGACAAAGATACCAAAACACAACACTGAAAACTAAGAAATCACCTTCAACAAATGGGGAAACTGGAAGTCCCTGTGCAGAAGAAGAAATTAGACCTGTGTTTTATTAAGAGTTACTATGACTATGGTGAAGTAACATGACCAAAACAACTTGGAAAGAAAAGGGCTTATTCAGTTTACACTTTCACTTCATCACTGAAGGAAGTCAGGACAGGAACCTGCAGACAAAAGCTGATACAGAGGCCACAGGGGAGTGTAGCTTACTGGTCTGTTTCTCATGGCTTACTCAGGTTTCCTTCTTATAGAAACCAGGAGCACTAGCCCACAGATAGCACCACCCATAATGAGCTGGGCCCTCCCCCAGCAATCAATAATTAAGAAGATGCCCTACAGGCTTACCTACTGCCTGATCTTATGGAACCATTTTCTTAATTGAGTTCCCTGCTCAAATGACTCTAACTTGTGTCAAATTGACATAAAACTATCCAACACAACCTGTATCTACAAAAGCTACCTCCAAATAGATCAAAGACATAAGTCTGAAACCTGAACCCGAGACAGGTATAAGAAAACATAAGCAGTATCATACACAATACAAATGTAGGAAAGGTTTTCTTGAACACAACTCCATTTGCCCAAGAATTAAGGCCAACAATTAACAAGTGGATGATCATGAAACAAAAAAGCTTCTTCACAGCTAAAGAAACAATCAGCTGCATGGTGAGGATCCCACAAAACGTGAGAGAATCTTTGCCGGCTATTATCTGACAATGGGTTAATAAAGTAAAAGAATGAATGACCCATTCAAACACTGGAGAATTTTCAAAAGATAACAGAATGGCTAAGAAATGTTGTTTTAAAATGTTTATCATTGCTAGTAAGTAGGGAATTGCAAATTAAAACAACTTTGAGAATCCATCTAATCCCAGTCAGAACAGCAAACAGAAAAACAGATCAGAAAAACAATGACAACAAAAGCTGTGGAAAAGCAAACCTCATCCACTGTTGGTGGGATTGCAAACACATCCAGACATTACAAATCAGTAGCGATAGTTCTCAAAAAGATAAATTAAATCTCCCACATGACCCAGCTAACTCCTTGGGATATACTCAAAGGACTAGTCCTCACACTCCAGAGGTAGTTGACAGCCATGTTCACTGCGGCCATAGTCATGGTAACTAGTAAATGTACACCTGAAAAGGGAGATGATGAAAATGTAGTGGTGTATGTATGGAGTACTCTGTAGCTGTAATGAAATCATAAACTTTGTAAGTAAGTGGACAGAGTTAGGAAAGACTGAGACAACCCAGCTCCAGAACGGCTAAGATGTTCTCTCTCATTAGAGGCTCCTAGAGCCAAATATTCAGATAGAAGCATATATCCTGGAGTAACTGTAAAAACCAAGTACAGGTTGGGGAGCAATAGAGAGAGGAATAGTTGGGTAAAAGTGATCTGATTGAGAAAACTTGGGGGGGGGCGGCATATCTCTGCCTAGGGAGGGAGTCAGGAGTAAACACAGAAGGAGAACAAGGGTAAAATAACAGTATGGATGTCTGAAAAGATGTAAGGAATCATACCTACCCCCTACACACAAAGCATAATGCACCTAAGACTGGGTGTGGAAGTACAAATATATAGTCTTGTCTGGGCTGACAGTGTGCCAAGACTAAAGATGAGCTAACAAAAATCCCAACAGTAGGCATGAGAAGCCCTCTTGAGTTTTTGGTCAAAGTTGTCCAAAAGACTCCCAAAACATTACAGATTGTTGCTATTGCCTTGGTTTACACTTCAGAGGTAGAAGGTTAAGCTTCTGTAACTGAAGACACCTTGCACTTCAGATCTAGGATCCAGGAGCCTCCGATCTTCCTTCAAGTGACCTGAAACACCTCCTCCCTGAGGACTAGCAGCTTCCAAAGGACAGAAGCAAGCAAGAGTCCTATTTAACAATGACACCTATGAACCACATCAGTGACTGACATGGCACAATAATCCTAAGGCTACTGTAGTATCATGCATACCTTGGGGGTAACCAACAGCTCTCTAATTGAACTTAAGACCCATTCAACAACAGAGTAATTATGTCTGGTACCTGAAACCTAGCCAATTACCCACGGTCACTGAAGTCATGGTTCTTAAAGACCAAAAAAAGAAAAAAAACTTTACTAAATCAACATAATCCCCAACTACATTCTAAGTATTTGTCCTTATTCTCACAGATAGATGTAGTTCTCACTACCTCATCAAGGAAGTCTCTCTTTGCAACAGAGACCATTATAGAAAACCATAAACCAATCAAAACATAGTTGTAGAGCCCTGGCCCAATGTACACCTCTACAAAACATCTCCTGAACCTAAAGCTCAGAGAACACTGCTGAAGAGAGGGCATAAAGTAAGCCAGAGCATCGGAGACTTGGCTGTGGGATTGTCTTCTAGAAAGCCCAAGAGACCTCAACCCTATATAAAATACAGGCAACCATGGAATGTTAAGAAGAAGAAAATAAACCTTCCTAAATGGAAAAGAACACCAATTGCTTATCCTATGTCAAACCACATATACAACTAACATTATACAAACTGAGCGGGTCACATTTGTGTATTTAGAAATATATATGTATACACACACATTTACCTAACAATTAATTAAAAGGGGGCCATCAATTCGAAAGAGTGCAAGGGTAAAAATATGGGAGGTTTGGGTGGAAGAAAGGGAAAAATGAAATAATGTAATTTATCATAATCCCAAAAACAAAAAAAAAATTATTTTCAAAAAGTATAGAACCAAAATTTAAAAAAAAAAAATACTAAAGTAAGAAGAGTGACTGCTCGTTTTTGTTTTAGCTGCTGCTGTTTTGTTTGATTTGCTTTTACTCACATCACTGAAAAGTCAGTATTGTCATAGTAAAGGACAAATAGATATGGTTCTGAATACAACGCTCTTGACCATGGGCCCACTGTAGTAAGTTAAACCTACAGAAAGACGGGCAGTAAGAGGAATCTTTCTAAGTGCTCTTTTTATGTTTTAGACAAATGCACTACAGGAAGAGGATGTTAATAGTGAGACTGAGAATGGTAAGATGACTCGGCCAGTAAAGACACCCAAGTTGGGTCCCAGGGCTCACATGGTAGAAGGAGAGAAGCAATTCTCACAGGCACATGTGCAGTGGTATGTGCACCCACACATGCACACATCTATACAAGGATCAAGGGAAATTTTTAATTAAAAAAATATATCCATACCCAGGTAAGTCCTGCTCTCAGATGGTTTCCAAGAAATTTCTTTGCAAAATGGGTAGCAGTTAATGCAGAGAATATGTATATGTCTATGAAGTACTCAGCAATAAACCAGATGTCTATATCATAATTCTCCCCAAGGCTCAGAGAATGTCTCAGAACAGGGGATGGAGAGCCAGAGGTCAGGGGAAGACTAAAACAAAGTGGTTCTCTTCTGACATGGCAGAACTAATGCACTCATAAACTCCAACAGCTGTGGTTGTCTGCACTCTCTGGTAGAGTTACCCACTACTAGCTGAGTACTGACAGCTGCCACCTTCTAATGAAGAAAGGGTCAGTTCTCTATAAGAGTGTGGTCCCTGGTATGTCAGCTGTAGGCCAGTGGATGGCCTCACACTCATGCATATATGGGCATCACAAATCAAACTCACTGGGTTATGTGGGGGCGGGTCAAGAAACTGAGGGATGGTGAATGGGATGTAGAAGTAGTTAAGTGAGGGAGTCGAAGGCATCAAAATACATTATATGCATGTGTGACATTTTTAAAGATGAAAAATATTGTAATAAAAAATTAATCAAATGTTAAAACATAATAAAAACTGTTGTAGTAATATCCATAGGATTTTCAATAGCTATCATAATCACGTCATGGTTCATTTCATACAATAACAGAGATTATTGTTATTATTATTATTATTATTTAAATATATTTCCATCTTTTAGCAGATTTAGTCTACTACCACCCTGAATGTGCCCTATCTTGTCAACAGAGATATAGCAGAGGAGAGATGTTGCTGACACCTAAAGAAAAGGGTAAAATAACACATGCTTTCCGTTCTGACAGCAAGAAAGGAATAAAATGACAGCTCTTGTTTAACTGCCTGCAAAATCATCCAACTCAATTTTTAATATGTACAATTAATCATGGTTTTAATTCAGGCTGCCAGGAAGAAAGGAGGGAGAGGGGGGCGAAGGAAGGAAGGAAGGAATGAAGGAAGGAAGGAAGGAGGGAGGGAGGGAGGGAGGGAGGGGGTGGAGGGACGGAGGGAGGGGGAGGGAGGGAGGGAGGGAGGGAGGGAGGAAGGAAGGAAGGAAGGAAGGAAGGAAGGAAGGAAGGAAGGAAGGAAGGAAGGAAGGAAGGAAGGAAGGAAGGAAGGAAGGAAGGAAAGCAAAACAACAGCAAACAAGAGCAGCACAGTCTAAGTGGCTTGAGCAACTGTAATTATTGTTTCACTGTTCTGGAAGCTAGAAATTAGAATACCAAGGTGCTAGTAAGGCTGGCTTCTCTCCTTTGCTCCAGATGGTGAACTTCTTAATATCTCACATGAACTATCCTCCGTATGTGAACACTCCCAGAATCTCTTCCTGAAAGACAGCCACCCTGCTAAATTTGTGAAACATGCTTTTTATGAACTCATTGAACATAATTACCACTTTAAAGGCACTATCTGCAAATATAGTCATACCACAGAACAATGACAGCTAGCCTTGAGGTATTATTAATTTTTAAATAGTACATATGTGTTTTCCCTATCATAGATGGAGACAAAATGAAAAATAAAGTACTGTTGTGGAATAATTTGTACACTGTGAAGATGTATGTACTCTGATCGGTTTAGTAAAAAGCTGAATGGCCAATAGCTAGGCAGGATTTCCAGGTACAGAGGACACTGGGAAGAAGGGCAGAGATATGAGGTACAGAGCCAGGAGGATGGGCACTACAGAGATGAGTAATAAAGGCACAAGACAGAAAGTAAATGGGTTAATTTAAGTTAGAAGAACTAGTTAGAAACAAACCTAAGCTATTGGCTGAGCTTTCATAAATAGTAAGTCTCTGTGTCATTACTGGGGAGTCCACAGTCCTGACAAAGTCCAATTACAAAGTACAGATAGAGTATCCCTAATCTAAACACCAAAATTTTAAATAGATTCAGATTCAGGATATTCAATTAGATTGATAAAATATACATACCTTCCAGAATTTGACAAATTGAAATTTAAAATACTTGCCCAACATATTTTAGATAAGAAATAGTCTATGTTTACTCTATCACTAAAATTTTTACAATATTACCTACTAAGTAATACAACTTTCATTGTACAGTAAGAAAATCTGCAGGCAGGCATGATGTTACACACCTATAATTCCAGCACTGAGGAGATGAGGCAAGAGCGCTACACAGCAAGAAAGGAAGGAGGGATGAATGACTGGGGGGGGGGGGGAGTTTAATCCAATATCTAGCTAATGGTTAGTAAATTTGGAGTACGAAGACTTTGCCTTGCAACCCCTCAAAAACAAAAATGAAGCCAACAGTTATTAATATTTTCCGAATCTAAATATATCTGAAAATTTGAGACAGGGTCCCATCTCAAATCTACCGTTACCTACTCAAGAGTCGGCTTCTATATCAAGGAAAGGGTTACCTCTGTCATTACTGTGGCTATTACATCATGAATACAATACCAACCATCAATACTACAAAAAGTAACAAACTTTATGAGACTATGCTAAGAAATGCCAAGGTTATTCTTCCATTTACTTTCAATATTTTAATTCTTCAACAACTATACTCTGAATCTCATCTCTATAGATTAATTTTTATCTTATTTCTCTGAATAATCCCCTATCTTTTTTCTGTGATGTTCATTTTTAACTCATTAAAAATATACAATCACCTAATTGCCTGAAATCCTGTTGAATATGTGAAAACATTAAAATAAAAAGGTGATCATTAAGCTGCTATCTTACAATAATATTTTTAACTTACTCCAAACAAAACACACTGAATATGATTCCAAGGTAAGTACACATTCAAACAATGCACCATAACCTGCACTGATATGCAATATTCTATCAGACAACAGTACTAATATATGTGTGTGTGTGTGTGTGTGTGTGTGTGTGTGTGTGTGTGTGTGTGTGTGTGTGTGTGTGTGTGTGTGTTGTGGAACATAAATCTGAAAGTCAATTTATCACATTATGCTTATGGATACAATTTGTACTTGCCTTTTCTCCTACCCTAACTCTCTACTAGAAATATTATCGGCATTGACCATTATCTAATATTCATCCAGGATTTAATTCCCTGGGTAAAAATAAACGTCTATTTTAATTTGCAGTTTTGTCTTTAAATACACACACACACACACACACACACACACACACACACACACACACACACACACACACTATATTATATATAAATTAAATGCTGGGCAGTGCTGGTGCATGCCTTTGATCCCGGCACTCAGGAGGCAGAGGCAGAGGCCGATGGATCTTTGTGAGTTCAAGGCCAGCCTGGTCTACAGAGCTAGTGCTGTTACACAAGAAACTTTGTCTCAAAAAACATAAATAAATTATTATATATATCAAAGAACTGTTGGAAATTCATTTCTTTATGATTTATCAGTAACTGATTTACATGTTTATTTTATATGTTCACATCTTTATAAAAAAAAAAAAAATGGGCAAAAGGGTCAAGGGTAAAAAAGTTTAAGCAGCTCTGTTCTAAAGCAACATTTGAGCTCAGCATGTGATGAGTACTTGAGACAAGAGGATCTCAAACCCTAGACCAGCCTGTGGTACAATTTTAAGAGCTTTTCTCAAATAAGTAAATAAACAAAAAAGTAAATAAAATAGTTTTTTGAGTCAGTGGCTATCCTTATAATCCCAGCTACTCAGGATGCTCAAACAGGATGATCACTTGAGACAAAAATTCAAGCTCAGCTTGGGTAACATCCTGAGATCTTGATTAAAATAAAAAAGTAATCATAAAATAACTAACTAATAACTAACAAGGGTATCCCTATACCAAAAGAATTACTAAGCAGAATTTTCTTATGTGATAAGAAACTTATATTGTTATTTGGTAGAACACAATAAGTAAATGTGCTGGCTGCTAGCCTAGCCAAAGTAATTTTGATCTCAAGGTTTAGGGAAAGAACTGGCTTCAGAGAAAGAAGGTAAAAAGTGACAGAGAAGAACAGCTGACAGTCTTCTCTGTACACACACAGGCATCAACCTCACATGTACATGTACCACACTCTCATGTAACTGTAATTTTGCTACTGTTATGAATCATAATGTAAATATCTATGTGTTCTGATGGTCTTGGTCAACACTGTTGAAAGGGTTGTTTGACCACCAAGAACTGCTGCATTAGATAAAGAGAACTGAGTCTCCTGGACATTAGCATGGAACTGAGCTTCCCTACACACTTTATAGACTGTGACATGAAGAATAAGTCTTATTTTAAAAAGGAAGAAAGGGTGAATTTATGTATTAGTGGTAAATTTTTAAAAACGTACTAGAAAATTTGCCTCGAAATATAGTTCAGTGGTTGAGAATTTGTCCAGCAACTGTAAAGTCCTGGGTTTGATTCACAGCACTAAATGAATTTTAAGAGTGATCTATGACTCAGTGGGTTACATTAAGAAATATATCTGTATATACAAATATGTATGTGTATGCAGTAAAAATTTAAAAAGAGGCTATGAATTTGAAGGTTGTCCAGAAAGGGTATATGGGAGGGATAGGAGGGAGAAAAGGAAGAGAGCAATGTAACCAAATTACATTTATAATAACAAAAATATACATAAATATACATTAGAGGTATGGAGGACTTTCTAGAATATGGATAACTCTTAGTTATGTTTACTTCTAAATATATTTTAAAATAATGAAAATCACTCCTAATAGATTTCTCAGAAACAAAATTTTCCCCAAATAATCATGCTTAGTCTTAAAAATTCAGTGTGAGAATAGTCTGTACTTTTCCATTCAGTTTTGCTCTCCGATTTAAATTCCCCTTAAAAGCCTATTAGAACCTGGAGAGTGACAGTGATGACTCAAGCCTATTACCCTACAACTTGGGAGGCTGAGGGAGCACCACAAACCCAGAGTCTAACTACATGGTGAGTTCCAAGCCATTCAATCTAGAATGACAGCCTATCTTAAAGTATAAAATAACAGATCCTACTAGATATAATTTAAGAATAATATACTAGGACTGGAGAGATGGCTCAGCAGTTCTAAGTGCTTCCTACTCCAGAAGAGGAACAATGTTTGGTTCCCATCTTCCACAGGGCAGTTTTTAACCACCTGTAACTACAGTTCCAGGGAATCTGATGCCCTCCTCTGGCCTCTGGCCCTGGATACTGTCACAATGTACATACTTACATGCAGGTAAACACTCAAAAAAATAAGTAAAGCTCCAAATGCCTTTAAAAAATTCTAAATATGTCTTAATCCAATTACAAAAATGGCAAAGACCACATTTTTCCAGTATTAAAAAAATTCACTTTATTATAATAAAAGCATAATTAAGTTTGGCAATAAAAGGTATACACATAACGCTGCAATTTTTTTAACACTTCCAGAACATTCCCAGAATAGACTGCAATACACAAGCATAAATTAAAGTTGGAAAGAGAGGTTACACTTTGTGCTAAATAACATAAAGGGGACATAATATCCTTTCACCATAGCCGGGAAGTATCAAAACAGACCTAAATTGAAATTTGCAAATGCAACAAATACAAAGGATTCTGACCAATGCATTTCCAAATCACAACATCCACCTAAAAAAGCAGTAAATGTATTTAAATAAAAAATGGATTAATATTACAAAATGGTTTTAGGTCATTTCTTAAGCCTTAAACCTATTGAGAAGCTGATCCTGCCAAAGAAAACTCCCAAAGTGTCCAGAAAATATCAATTTATGAACCGAATCTTTCTTCCTAACATTGACCAATGTTGTCGAAATTCTAAAGGTCAACTATGATTGGAAGGCTCTATAAAACATGCTTTGCCTATTATTACTACTTCCCATCACAACATTTTCCCCTCATCAATATCAATGTATATTTACAAATACAAACCCATTTCACTTTTGAAAGGAACTTTCAAGTCTAACTTAAAGGGGAAAGATAGTTGCCTTGTGTATGTCACAATAAACTACCAAAATTAACTTCCAAACAGAACTACTGTCAATGTGCTGAGAGCTGCATTAATTCATTTTAACGTTTTTATGCTGTTTCAGTATAGAAGCCTTACACAAATACTAACAGACAAGTGCTTGCATGTGGGCCTTAATCACACCTGTAATTCACAGAACCCTTTTCCACTCTCCTGCTGCTTCTCTAAAGTGATCTATCTACTCTTTCCTGAATCACGACACTTCCACTGGACATTAAGGAGGGTTTACAACTGCAGCAAAACACTCTGGACAATCTATTTCCAACTTACATTAATGTAATACCCATTTAGGAACCTGTACTCATGGTTCTCACTAAATAGTAGTTTCAGCAGGGAACATAGTGCCAAGTTCTGCTGAATCCCGGACACTATCTCAATTAGGAAGGGGCCGAACCATATCCGGTTCTCATTGGATGCAGTTTCCCATGCTTCCCATCTTAAAATCTGTATACCTTCCTAGAAGAACAATAAATACACGAGGACGCCAGGGACAGTGCCTGTAGGGAAGATGACTGATCAAACTAAATTTCTATATATGGAACCTGAAACTTCAAAACTTTTCAAACATATTACAGCCTCAGGAGCATAGTCTGTTTTGCTCCTCCATGCCCATTTCTTTCCACAATCCCTCAACAGCACAGCACGTTCGACTTACTGGTTAGTTGGAGGTGCGGTCAGCGGTATAGCCACCTCTTCCTCCTCGTATTCTGGTCCATCCAGGGAGTCACCTTCATCCACTGTCCCCAGGCCGGAGCCCAAAGGGGGCAGCTGAGGAGGCGGCGGCAGAGGAGGGAATCCGCCGCCCGGCCCGAGGGTCTCAGCAGCCAACGACATAGTCCCCTTGATGAAAGCAACATCTCCGGCAGGTCCGGCGGCAGCAGCGCCCGCCACGGCAGCAACAGCAGCAGCAGCAGCACCGCCGGTCAGCGCGGAGTCCCCCAGGACACCCGCCACCGGCCCTGTCCCCAGGAACCCTGACCCCAACGCGGCTCCGCCACCCAGGGCCGGCGCCAGATCGGCGTCCGCCAGCCCCGGGCAGGGGGCGGCTGCCACCGGCAGGGCCGAGGGTAACTTTATCCGGCACGCTACCGGGTAGGCGCTGGAGCCCGCAGCCGCGCCGCCTCCGGCCCCCGCGGTCGCCGGGCCGCCTTCCTCACCGCCGGCCTCGGCCGCCATCATGTTGAAACCCGCTCTCCTCTAGCTACCCCGGCCGCCCGGGAGCCCCCGGGGGCCAGCAGGCCCGGGCTACGAGCCGCCCCACCCAGGCGAGTCCCCCCTTCGGCTCTCCAGGCAGAGGAAACAACAACAAAAGGAGAGCGCCCGCCGCCGCGCCCCCTCCTCCGGCCACAGCCCAAGCTCCGCGGCTGCTGGTTTACGGGAAGCGAGGCGGGCAAAAAAGCCCAGCGCCTGCAGAAACGCTGCCCGAGCCTCGGCGCGCACACCCACACTCACACATGCACACGGGGCGCCAAACTTCCTGGCTGCGCTAAAGAGGAAGGGAAGCCGCTGCAGCGGCTCTGGCACCGCCGCCGCTGCCGCCGCCGAGCCTCAGCGCCCGGGTTCCGGCCGCCCCCACCGCAGCCACCGCCAGGGCCGCCGGAGCCGCGGCCGCCGCAGCCTCATCTCCGCCGGCTGGAGACCCGAGCGGTGGGAGGGGCGGAGAGAAGGGGCGGGCGCGCGGAGCCCCACTCGACGGCAGGCGACCAGCCGCTCTTGGGAGTGAAACCCAAGAGAGAGGGAGAGAGAGAGCGAGAGAAAGGAGGGCGGGGCCCGGAGGAAGGGAGGGGGAGGAGGAGCGGGAGGCTTCTGCGCAGGCGCCTTCCGGGAGCGCGTCCGGAGGGAGGACGGCGAAGAGCAGCCCCCGGCAGGAAGCGGCGGCGGGCGCGCGCTCGGGGGTGTGGCACACTCTCCTAGTGAGGGATGGGGACGCGTTGCCCAGTGCCGGTCCCTGCACGCCCAGGGGCTCCTGGGCTTCCGAGCCGGCCTACCTTTCCTGGCTTTGTTAACAAGGAGAGAAGGAAGGTCCCTCGTCTCCAGGCCCGAAGGACTGGAGGAACGAGGAGGCGGTGTGGGAAGGAAAGGATGATGCCAGGAAGTCCATTCCCTATTTTCTAACTTGTAGAAAAATGGCCTCAGCCACCCGTGCAATCAGCAACAAAGGTCAAAGCAGCACAGTTTATTCCTTTGCATGAAATAAATCGCCCTATAACTGTCGCACGGTAAAATAATTCAAACCTACCATCTAGGACTCAAGAAAACTGATGAAAGAGCCACGGGAAACCGGGAAGGAGGAAACAGAGGTAAAGCCAGATTTCTACCAATTTATGCTTGAGTTCCCTTCACCAAATGTCCCTCTTACACGTTTGCGTGTCAGATAGTAAAGAAGTGTGAAGTGGAAAAGTGCCACAGAAAACATAAATCAACGTGTTTCTGTCCTAGGTGGTATGCAAGAATCTGCAAGTCCTAAGGAAGTCTGAACTTTCCAGAATTACCCAAATCAGATGTCAGCCTTAATGTAGCCAAGTAAAAGATTTTGTTTGCCTTGTGTCTCTTTGTGTGTGTGTAAGTTCATACAAGCACACACACACGCAGTTAATAGTGTCTTTTGGTGTTTCCTAGGGATAAGTTCCAGTGCCCTAGTGAGTTCTAAACAATAATTAGGACTATTTCATATACATTGTCCACATTTTCCCATACATATTAAGTCATCTCTGGGTAATTTACAATACTTAATGTCTCTTAAAATGTCCTTTGTGTGATTTCTGTTGGGGAATAAGAGAAAAACCTCCATACACTGAATAGTGCAATCTTTTCTAAGTGTTTCTATATAAAGGGTGTGTGTGTCACCCATAAATATATAGTTTGTTGATACAGAAAGCAGATAGCATGTAGGAACTCATATAGAGAAGTCGTTCTGATTATTTTAATTTATCAGTGTTAGGAACTTGTCCTTCAGGATTCACGTATTATACTAGCTTTTCATTTCTCCCAGAGAGGATGTCAGCAGCACTCAGCATACTGCTGAATACTGATCATATTTTCTCTGTTAAGTTTGACCAAACCAACCTGCTAAGGATGACAAGAGGCTGAGCTGGAATACCAGGGAAAGGAGTGTGTGTGTGTGCGTGTGCCTGTGCCTGTGCGTGTGCGTGTGCGTGTTCGTGTGTGTGTGTGTGTGTGTGTGTGTGTTTTCAAGGAAATGACAAAGTACACGCAGGACATTTCCACCGTCAATCTGCATATTCTGGTATACCCTGTATACCTGTTCTATAATAACAATCCAGCCTAATTAAACTGTGTTGCTTGCCACGTATGCAGTGTGTCAGCTGGGAAGGTGAAAGTGAGTTAGTTAAGGGGTTGCTCAGGGTTGAACTCTGACCAATAACTTGTAAGAAAACTTCAGTCTTTCTGAATCAGAAACTGTACCATTTGTGTTAAATGAGTCTCTCCAGTGATTGTAGACACATTTAAATTTGAGAACGTCTATGCCATACTAGAATATGCTAATTAAGGAGGTAATAACATGTCAATTATTAGGTAGATGGATATGATGTGGGTTTACTAAGGTCTGTGCTATTCTAAAACAGCAAGTGAGAACAAAATAAAGCAGAGTCCATGATCATTAAAATAATAAAGAATTCTTACATTGACCTCCTTAGAATAGATTTTCTTTTAAATGTAAAGTAAAATCCCACCTGTGCCTACTGCTGAATGCATGAAGCAAAAACATGCACATACAAAACCAACTATGTTCACAGCCAGCGGTTAGACCTGTGATGTTTAAATTTGACTTCTCCAACTCTAACCCTCAACACATTAGAGTTCAGAGCTTTGAACTGTTCATCTGTCACACCTCTGTCTACCAGTCTTCTTTGTATGTGTTCAAATGCCATCCTCCTGAAAATCCAGGTCAGGCTCGCTACTTTAGTCACAAATGCACTCTTCCTTTTCTGAAAATTCTTTAGCACTCAAGTATGAATATTTAATGCAGCCCGGTGCCTCTTACACACTTCTATACTTTTCCCAGTCACTTTTGAGTATACAAAACTAGAAACCTTTGCTGCAGAAACAACCCATTGTCTATCTTTTCCCCAAGCTCAGTTTTGGATATGCTCACTGCTTTTAACAGAGTTCCGTTCTTTAAAAGCATAAATAAACATTGTATTACATCACTGTACATCTTTGGAAATAAATTTCACATTAGCAGGAAGGAACTAGTAAGTCTATTTGTAAATTATGTGTGTGCGTAATGTATAATATATTTTCCTATTTGCATTGCCAGGCAAATCTGTGCTTTGTTCCTTTGCTATTGCTTACTTACTTTTAAAATACTTCAATTTATACGTAAGAGTGTTTTGCCTGCATGCATATCTGTGTATCGAGTACAAGCATTATCTGCAGAGTCCAGAAGAGGGTATGTTTCCCACAGAGGACAGAAAAGGGCTTCAGACACTAGAATTGAAGATGGTTGTGAGCTGCCACATGGGTGCTGGGAATTTAACCCAGGTCCTCTGGAAGAGTAGCCAATGCCTTCAACTGCTGAGCTATCTCTCCAGCCCCTACACTTTTAAATCTCTATTGTCTATGTTTTACAACCTTTAGTTTGTTCATAAGTATTTGATAGCCCTACTTCATTTAGTCTTGCCTTCAGCCTCTCTTCTACTTCACTCATTCTTTTGCCTGCTAATTTCTGTTTCACGTTATACTTCTCTCTCTTATTTTTTTAATCTTATAAACCTTGAATCTCCTGTCAAATAAATTTCTTGAAGTTTCCTGAGTCAAAAATTTAAGAGCAATTTTTATTTAACACTGAATTGTTTGTTTGGAGAGGAAAATTCTGCAGGAACTGGTGTTAGGTATAAAGTTATGTAACATCAGTTAACAAAGGGAAGTAAAGTCCTAATCAAACTCACAGAGACTATTAAAGAGAGGTGCTGGGAGGCAGAACAGCTTTTGTATTCAAGGAAATAATCCAGAATTATCTGTGATTTTACAGGAAAAAAAAATGGGTCATTTAGTATTAGTATATTATTTAATGATCAACTATAAAAACTTAGGAAAAGGCATTCATGAGGAGATACTGAAAGTTTACAATATAAGTACAGTTATTCTTATTTTATTGCCAACTCAGATATTAATGTAATTCACTACAACTATTTTTGCATATTCTGTATGTCAAGTAGATTTTTAAAGGGTAATCCTGAGTCATTGAGCATAGCTGAGAACCTGAATGTGCTTAAGCAAACATATGAAAAGTTGATGGGACAACTAAGCAAGAAGCAATAAAGTGCTTACAACTGTACTTAAGAATTCCAAAGTATGTTTGTGTCTAAGCGCATTCTTAGCTATACCAATCATTTCCTATATTTGTCTAATGTCGAGAGATTTCATTGGCTCAACAGATTTGAGGAAGCTCTTACCTTTAACCCTAATTCCCACTGCATTTGTTGACCGCCAGTATGATTCCTCAGAGTACATTTTCTAATTAGAAACATCTTTTGAAAAAAGTAACATTGAAGGGATACAGGCTAAGAAAATGTCTTAGTTACTTTTCTATGGCTAGGAGAAAACAATATGGCCAAGGCAGTTTATAAAAGAAAGAAATTATTTAACTGGGCTTTGTTTTGGAGAATTAGAGTTCATGATGGCAGAGAAAACATATGGTAGCAGAAATAACTGAGAGCTCAGATCTTAAACTTCAAGTAGGAGGCAGAGAGGGACCCCAAATGGCAGGAGTCTTTTGAAACCTCACAGCCTGGCTTCAGTGACATATCTCCTCAAACAAGGCAGTACCTCATTCCCAAACAATTCCACCAGCTGAAAACAAGCATTCAAGTATTTGAGCCTATTCTTATTCAAACCTCCACATTCCAATCCCTGGATCTCATAATATTATAGCCATATCATAATGCAAATATCTTTATTTCAACAGCAAAAGTTGCCATAGCCTTTCACTCCCAACACTGTTTAAAAGTCCAACATCTCTTCTGAGACATCTTGATTATAACCCTCCCGTAAAGTCAAAAGCAGATTACATATTTCCAACAAGCAATAACACAGAATATGCATTACCATTGCAGGTGAGGAATTGGAGTATAGTGAGACTTTCTGCCCCCCTGAGCACTTGGTGAAACTATAAGAATTACTTTTTATGTTTCATTCCTTCCCTGTCTCTGCTTTGGACTTTTAGCTTTCTTGGAACAAAAGTTTCAGAGAAACCCAATAATGGACCCTTGAGCAGTATCACCTAGAAACACCTGGTTCTGTTGAATCTCAATTTCAACTTCTGTTCCTCAGCACTGTTCACTGGTGGTCAGGATGTGCCTCTTCCAAAGAAATTAGTCTACTACTTTTTAACTTAGCCTCAAACAGATCTTTAGGATGAGAGCCAAAGTCAGCCTCATTCTTTGCCAGATTATCACAGAACTGGTCTCCAGCCCGGTGACAATGTTGTTCCCCTCTAAAACCTCTTGAGTGGACCTCTAGAAAATACATTGCTGTCAGCGCTTACTATCTTCCAACATACTAGTAGGGTGGCCCACTAAGCCTAACTTACATAGTACAAATGCTTTCTTTGCTCCAAGTCCCAAACTCTTTCACACCACACAGATCAGTCAGATCAACTGCAGCAATAGCCGACTTCCTGATACCAACCTTTGTCTTAGTTATTTTTCTATTGCTATGAGAAAACACCATGACCAAAACAGCCCAAAAAAGGTAAACATTTAATTTGAATTACAGCTTTAGAGGGTTAGTGTCCATAATGTCTGAACAAAGGTATGGCAGCAGAAACAGCTGGGAGCTGCAAGTATGAGGCAGAGAAAAGACTGGGAATGGCATCAGTATTTTGAAAATGCAAAGCTTTCCCCTAGTGACATAACTCCTCTAACAAGGCCACCTAATCCTTCCCAAATAGTGCCACCAAACATGTAAGCCTATAGGGGCCATTCTCATTGAGAGATTATTATATATAACTTACTAATCAATAAGATTTATAAAACATAAATATCATCAAAAAATTAAAACAATAGCTTGATCTCTAATGCAATGAAACATCCCTCAAAGAACTTAAAAGCCCTCTAGACCATCCAACTTTTATGCAGTAAAGCCTAAACTTTAACTATAAAAAAATTCTGTTTTGAAAGAATAAAGGATAAAAATTATATCTATTAATATTTATCTCTCTGTAATGTTTTTTTATATTTTGCAGACTGTTATTATCAGAAATTTTTCACCTTTATTATTTCTAAGTTTTTTTTTTTTATTTGCCAAGTATTTCCCTCTAATCAAGAACTATGTAGTTTCCTTTCTTTGTCTTGACTTCATGGTATTATCATAGAAGCAAAAGTAAAAAGAAGTGGATGGTTTCAGTAAGGAACCAGGGAGTGTCAGGATAGGTAGGTCTCCAATTCCCAGCCACTTCCTCTGTACTTTCCACTGACATTCTTTGTTTATATGAACAACATTTTAAATATAACTTGAAGCATCTTCAAAAATTCACCTCCGTGATCCAGCTAAGTATCTAACTCAGGCTATATAGTTTGTTCTACCTGAGCATCTATGTGGAACCACTTAATTTCCAAACCCATTGATTAATAGTGATCTTTGTTTAAATACTCTAAAACAATATGCAATAAAGTCAAATAAGTGCTATCCAATGGGGATACGTATTTCCATGTATGATCTAAGAACGCTTAAAAAAAAAAAGTTTCCAAGAATGAAAAATGCAAACACAGAGCCAGACATGGCTTCCTAGTCACACAGTCTCTCTAAAGGCCCATGCCCTAAGCTCAGCCACACAACAGCTAACATGGCAATTTAAGATTTGTCTCACTTGGTCAGAGAATGCTGCAGGTGCTTGCTAAAGCCAGGTCCAGACACAGAAAACCTCTTTAAAAAGTACAGTATGTTAAAAATGGGCTTAGATGCTGAAGAAAGATATCATAGAAAAATAGTTTAAAAATAAACTCTTTAAAGAGAAAGTAAAGTAATATGAAAAAAAAAGCCACATAAAGATGGAAAATACACAGGGTGGATCCTGTGTGGTGTTTTGTTGACCTTGAATTTTTAAATACTAATATCTGAAAAACAACAGCTGCTGAGAGACAAGAGATTATAGAAACTGCTAAATTAAACCAGCCTATATACTTTAAGAATGCCTTAACTTCAGCATGGAAGTCAGAAATATGTTTCATTAGGGGAGAGAATATACCTTTGTTTCCACAGGAAGCAAAAAGTTATGGTTCTCTTCAAAATTAATAGAAATCAGATCTGACTGAAGGAGACATCCTGAGGATCTTGGCTGTAGACATGAGAAAAAGCTAAGGGAGTCTACAGGACGAGAGATGTGTATGCTGATCCCTCGACACAGGAAAAGTGCAGAGGCTAAATGAGACATGATAAATCGGCTATTCTTAAGACATATTATTACTTGTCATCCTTTCAAACAGAAGGGACAGAGGTTTGGCTATGCAGTCCACACAAACTTATAAATCTAACAGATGCCGTTTACTTATTCAAACATAAAACAAAAGAAATTATCTGTGACTAATGCACACTACACATTCCATACTTGTGTTAATACAGATATATATGTTATCTTTTAAAGTATATATATGCGTTTTCAGAACAAAAGATCTATGTACACGTAAGGACAAGTAGCCTCAGTAATGCAGCCTTTCAAACTGCCTCTGTTGAAGTTTCCCTAAAATTCTGCCTCTGGAACCACTTGAGATCTGCTGGCTGAGATGGTTCAGCCTCACAGGTTATTCAGCCAAGATTTCAGAGAAGCTCTGGATTTTCCCATTACATGGAGACTAAACAAAAAAATAATACAGTTAGTTCTCCCAGGACTTGACTATTATCCAAATACTCTCTGGGTCCCCTAAAGATGCCATCACTTCAGGACAACAGGAAGCAGTCTAGAGAACATGGCATTCACATTCCCAAGAGGTGGGGTGAGTGGGTTTTGGTCATTTAGTAGATTATGAACGTTTATCATTGTTTGTGGGTGCCAGTTACAAGTTATTATTAGTAATGTTCAGAAGATAAAGAAACTAAACAAAGAATATTAGATTCAGTGATCTCTTCCTAAGAGAAAAAAAGGTATAGTATAGTATAGTATAGTATAGTATAGTATAGTATAGTATAGTATAGTATAGTATAGTTTAGTATAGTATAGTATAGTATAGTATAGTATAGTATAGTATAGTATAGTATAGTATAGTATAGTATAGTATAGTATAGTACAGTGTAGTATAGTACAGTGTAGTATAGTACAGTGTAGTATAGTACAGTGTAGTATAGTACAGTATAGTATAGTATAGAAATAATGAGATAAAAGGGTGGATTGCTGAGTCTACTTTTAACCACTAGTCTTAAATACTTTACATTGGTATGGATTTTTGTATATTGATGCAAATTTAAAGTTATTTTTGTTATACTGATAAATGTTTCTACTCTTACTTAAGATAAAGTTCTAGTCCTTGAGAACTATTTAGGATAATTTAAAAAATACAGGTTAGTAATTAGTAGCCTATGATAATCAAACTTGTAGTCATGTTAGGTATGCTTTCAAAATAGATAGGCATTCTTCAAACACTTCAGAGACCTACAAAATATGGCATTTAAGATGCTTTATTAACCTAAGGCCTTTCATGACAGTGAGCTATGTCTGCTTCTGACATCCTGGGCATCAAAGAACCTCCATATGGAGTTTACTTTCTCTGTGGTAAAGTTAACCAGTAGGTGAAGAAACTGCCCTTGCTTCAGCTGTTGACAGTATGCTATCTAAACTGGACAAGCAGGACAAAAAAGAAAGCAATTGCCAAACTTTACAAAGAAAAGGTACGGCAGTCTTTCCAAGTTCCTGTTTAACAGAAAAGTCAGTCAAATATTCTAGGTCTATAGGCCAAGGTGGATGCTCCAACATTGCAGAGGAGGCTTGGGGAGCTTTCCAGGCAGCTAGCTGTTTCTGTCTTCTATAGTTTCAGAAGTGTTTTTTCTCTATACTTCCTATTTACTTAGGTCTTTTCAAACCTCTGATGGAGTTGAAGACAAGATATAGTTACAGTTTTCCCTGTTACCAAATTAAAAGAAAATTGCATAAGAGATATAAAGTATATAAGGTTGAGAGACATAAAATCTTAAATTGTTTATCTAAGAAAATGTTTTGAAGTCTAAAATGGTAGTCTTCGCTTAGTAATACAAATTAGGATAGAAAATGAATTAGGTACAAACTTTTGACTCACTAAAATAGGATAGATAATACAGTACTTTCTCTGAATTTACCAAATACAAATGGACTGGACATTGTGAATCTAATTCTTACCTGATAGTTGTTCTTATTATATATAGTATTATTATGTTGAGTTAAAATCTTTCCTTTTTATTTAGACAAAAGAGAAAAATGTTGTGGGATATTTGTATACTATATGAAGAGTATTTGATGGATTGGTGTAATAAAAAGCTGAATGGCCAATAGGTAGGCAGGAGGGGATAGATGGGATTTCCAGGGAGAGTAAGGAAGAGGAAAATCTAAGCACAGAGGCGATACCATGAGATGTGGAGAAAAAGTAGGTGGTGCATGCTGGAAGATAGGTAATGCCATATGATAAAAAGTAGATTAATACAAATAGGTTAAGTTAAAAGAGTTAGTTAGGAACAAGCCTAAGCTATAGGTTGAGCTTTCATAATTATTAAAAAGTCTCCTTATCATTATTTTGGAGCTGGCCATTGGGAGAGAAATGCCTGTTAAAAATACAGTCTTGAACTAAGATTATAGATAACTAATACAAATCTAAATATTTTCAAAACACTGTAACATAAGTTTATTGTATCAACAAATCTTTCTATTTATTTCTATAAATATTTCGCAGTTAACATGTTCTTCTAAAGACTTTAAACTTCACTGTTATAGAACATAACTTTTCAAAATATTATCTCATGTTACTTGTTTTATTATACATTTATTTGATGAGTGAATTGCGATAATGTAAAGTAATTCTTAAAAGGCATCACATTAATAAATGCTGTATTTTTAAAAAGTGAAATATAGTATATGCAGTTAATGCACATAATGCAATAAAGCAAACATTGTGCTTTTCCATTTAACATTCACATCATTTATATATCTTTTTATTGAAAATGGATGTTTTTCTTTGCATCTACATGTTCCTTAGTCCACCATAGCCACAGTCCACACATGTCACAGCCACATCATCCCTAGTTCTGCCTCTCTCCACCATGCATCTCTGGCCTCTCTTGGGTGGACACCAATTGCATCAACATGTTCCTGGGTCCTCTGTGGCAGCACTTCCATGCCCTACCATTGCTGGGTCTCTAGTTTTGCATCTCTCTGCTTCGCTCCTACCCCTATGTGCCTGTGCATGCATGTACAAACTTTGTCTGCTATGCCATCTTTTTCTCCAATTTCATGGGACTGATTTTGGCTTTTCTTTTCTTTTCTTTTTTTTTTTTTTGGATTGTATGTTTGTTTGTTTGAGCCAGGATTTCTCCATGTAACATTTTTATGTACCCTCTGTAGACCAGGCTTGCCTCAAACTCAGAGATCCACCCGCCTTTGCCTCCCAGTGCACCACCATGGCCCAGATTTTCTTTTCCTTTTTCTTAGTTATTCTGGAGATACGCTAAGCTCTCCCCATTGGATCCTCCAAGAGTCTTTTGGGCTCTTTGGAGTTTCTCTGCTATCCAGAGAATGTCTGGTGGTACCACCACCTTAAATAGATAGATAGGCAGGGTGGTATTCAGCAGCTTGAAGTTTACACAGGTTCAGCTACCAAATGCACTGCCCAGCCACACAATTGTCCTGGCTCTAACTAATGACAAGATGTCCAAGATAGGGAATAGTTTTCTGGATTGGGCCTCCTTGATTGGAGTTCCATGAAAGAACTCCATGGTCTATGCAGCCACCAGGGGCCATGTTGGGATCTTATCTGTACCCCCAGAGAACATTGTGACATCTGTGTCCTGTGCTACCTCCTTAATCTGTGTTGGTATTTGTGGTCCCAGATGCCTAGGGGCAGCAGAGCATGTTGGTGTCTGATGTTTGTAGCCAGTGCTACCTCCTAAGTCCATGTTGGTGTCCATGATCTGAATCAACACAGTTCACCTTCTATGAAGTTGTGGGACAAAAAAGTAACATAAGAATCAGTAGTCTGTCCATATAATTACTGAGAAATAGATAGCAGAAACAGCATAATATTCAAACAGCCTAAAAGTATATCTTAGAGCAAACTTAACACAAGAGAACTTTACAATGAAAACTTTAAATCTCTAAAGAAATAAATTACAAAACACCAGCAGATGGAAAGACCTATACTACTGGATGGGTAGAATTAATGTTATGAAAATAACCATACCAAAAGCAATGTACAGATTTAATATAATCCAAATTAAAATCCTCAGGCAATTCTTCACATGAATAGAAAAGTCAGCCACCACCTGGGGCCATGTTGGTATCTAAGGGCTATGCTGCACCAGTGACCATGCTATCTGAGTGGCCTGCACTGCCACCTGTGTCCATGGTGTTTTCTAGGCCTAGGATGCAGCCAAAGACCATTTCCGAACCATGGAATATCACAGCTGGGGTCTGTGCTATTGTCCATGGCCTGTGTTGCCACCAAAGCCCACATAAAGCCTGGGGTCTAGGCAGCAACCTGTTGCCATGCTGGTGTCTGAGAGCTTTGCTACCACTGGGGCCATGCAGATCTGAGTGGCCTATGCTGCCATCTGGAGCCATTGTGTCATCCAGACCTAGGCTGCTTCCAAGGGCCATGTCCGGGTCCTTGACCACGCAGCAAGCAGGGGCGGAGTTGATGTCCATGGCTCCTGTTATCACTGAGGGCTGTGTTGATGCTGAAGAGTTTCTCAGTGTCATGCTGCTGTTGGGACCATACTGATCTTGGTGACCTCTGCTGACACTGGGTTCATGGAGACATCCAGGCCTGAGCTGCTACCAAAGTCCTTCTCTACATACATGGTCATACTATAGTTGGGTCTGTGTTGATACACATGGCGGATGTTACCAAAGGGGGGTCAAAGGAACCATGTTGAAATCTTAGGGCTGGGTTGAACTTCTCCCACCCTTCACTGGCCCTGGGATAGCTGGACCTGCCCTTTGCAGGGAACTTCAGTAAGAGAACTAGACTCTGTACTTGGGAGAGATGACTCCAACCCTCACCACCAGTGTGGGAAGGCTGGCACTCAGTGCCATGGGCCTATGAGAGCTGGATCTACCCCTGGCATGAGGGGGCGGTCCCTGTAGTTAGGACTGAGCAACTCAACTACTTCAGAGACCCAGTTCCTGGGCCTTGATTTGGCCCACCCTAACATCGACCCCTTTTATAACCTGCTGGAGCAAGTGAAAAGTGAAGAGACTGGTCCTGCAAAAGATGGCTGCAGGATCTTTGTTACTCAGAACAACAGCAGTGTATCTGAGAGGAGTTTCTGTGAGAATCCAGTGATGGTGTGACACAAATCAGGGGCCATGAACCAAACCAATGAATGACTCATTGCAATGAACATTTGCCAGTGGACCTGACAGGACAAAAGGGTACTGTGTGACACACCACAGCTCCCAATGCCACTAGGTCAAATGAAGAGGTGTTGGAAAGACGGGTAAATAAGGTAGTTTTTTGTTTGTTTTCTTTTAATTAATTTGAGGGGGCTCTTTGGGGGAGGATACTGCAGGGTGATGACAAATACAGAGGAACTGTACTGTATTTGTGAGCAGGATTGCAGTGCATAATGGGAAATTTCCAAAGGGCGTGTGTGTGTGTGTGTGTGTGTGTGTGTGTGTGTGTGTGTGTGTGTGTGTGTGTGTGTGCACGCACGGGCATGTGTGTGTGTGTGTGTTTGCATCCAGATATGGAGTACCTTTAGCAGCCTAGAAACTAGAAAGAGACATTGGAAGAGGGATGACTAAAATATAATATGAAGACAAATAGAATTATAAAGGTTTAAGCAGGTAGAGAGTAGGAGGATGGGGAGATGAAAGCGTGAAGAAGAAATACTCACTGGTGGGCAGTTGTAATCATATGCTCACTTAGGTGGTCCTGCTTAAACACAATGGGATACAGACAAAAACTAAAAATCACATGATAAACAGATGGGGATGGGGTAGAAATTAATAGTGTATGGGGGAGGATTCAGGATACATTCTCTATTTGGAAAAAAAAGCAAGGAGTAAAACTCCCTCATTTTCTCTGCTGTAGATTGTTGCTGCCAGGAGCAGAGGTGTCTCACTGTCATGAAAAGACTTATGTTATTAAACATATTAAGTGCCATATTCTGTAGGTCTTAGAAGTGTTTAAAAACATCTATCTAAATATATCTGTGTATGACCTAAAAGCATACCTATCATGACTATAAGTTTGGCTGTTATAGATGACTATTAACCTGTATTTATTAAAAACATCACATTGTTAAATGAGCTGCATAAAAATATTTTAACAAGAGTAGAAAGATACAGACAGTATAACAAAATTAACCCTAAATTTTTACTGATAAACCAAAATCCATGCTCATGGAAAATATTAAGACTACTAGCTGATCTATTCAATAATCTACCCTTACCCTCTCGTCTCTATATCCTCACTTTTCCTTGTAGAACTAAACCCCTGAACCTAATCTCCTTTTTCTTGTGTCTGTTGCAAAAAGAAGCTTCATTGATGATGTGTGAGAGCTACACACAGTCTGTGGCTGTAAGGATGTGTATTAGAATACAATTAGGAATTATGTTGATTTAGTAGTAGTTCTCTTCTAAGATCCGTGATCTCACTAGCCTGGGGAAGCAGGTTTTGTTACTGGTACCTGGCATGATATACCGCTCATTGAGCAGATCATAAATCCATTTTTACTACTAAAATAAAAGCTGTTAATTCTCTCCAAGATATAAGTGCTGCTATTGCACCTGTAGGGATACCTTGCCATGCTCGTTATTGTAGCTCATAGGTATTACAGCTATTTAGAACTATTGATTGCCTAGCTTTGTGAAAGGCTTGTCAATCAACCTGTTCTGGAAAAGTAACAACATATAAAGAAAGACTATTACAACCAAAAGTTAGTCAGGCATGATAACACATTCCTATAATTTCAAGACTTGGGAAATGAGAGGGTGACTGTAAGTTCCAGGTCAGGCTATGTAGGAGGACCATGCCTCGGAAACAAAAAGAAACACTGGAATATCTTCCTGTACAACTCAGAAGTCTAAGCACTTAACAAACACTATGCATCATTTTTTATGTTTTCTCAGAAACTACCAAGCTTATCCCCTCTGTACAGGAAGGCACAAGTTGCTGAATTAATTTATGAGCAATTATAGTCAAGCTTTTCTGCAGCTTCATAGGATTGATTCCTGGGAGCACATATTGCTTACATATTAAAATCTTTTCCCAATTCTCTATGCCATGCGTAAAAGAAAGTAAGGAAAAATTCCAGTATTAATTGCAACTTAGCCATACTTAACAGGACAGCTATTCTAAATAAAAATAATCTGTGCCTCTTCAACTAAAATTTGTATATGTTATGTATACCCATATTCAAAAAAGATTTGAGGTGGTGTTGTTGGCTTATATACATTAAACTTACTTTCTTGGGAGATAAAATATAAATGATGATCTACAATTAAGCTTTCATATTTATAGGTTAAGCATCTAGATTAATTTAAGGAGCTGTAAGTTGAAAATATTCTTTAAACTTTTTATCTATGTTAAACATAAAGAATTTTTTCTTGTTACCTGCATATTACAGTATGTGTTCATATAGCATAGTCAGGCATAGAGTATTATAAGTGTTCTATAGATGATTTAAAGTATATGGAAGTATGTACATAGGTTATAGGCAATATTACATCATTTTTATGTTATTCATGAATTTTGACATCTGTAGGGATCTTGGAGTCAATCCTTATGATTTTTGAAAACTTACTATATAAATATCTTTATACATACCTTTTCTTTTGAAATGAATCATTATTTTGTTTTTATTTTAAAACATACTGATGTCAAGTCAATATAAATGAAGAATATAATACGTGTATTTGTTAGATCTTAGGCATAAAACCACAAGAATGTTGTGTGTGGTAACCATTATCTGTGTGGATATAGCTGCATATACTAACATTATAGTCTGGTATAGATAATAGCTGGTTTATCTGGAAGGGTAAAGAAAGCCTGGAAAAGGAGCACTTGTTAATGCACAAGGGGAATGAACCACAAATACCAGTAACCAACACTAGAGTTTATTTAACAGGTTTGTTACACAGACACCCATGGAAACTTTCGTGAAGGAAGGAAGAAGAGGAGAAAGAGGAGGGGGAGCAATAAGGGTCTTGGCTTATAAGGGCACTAGCAGTAAGCCAGAAATCCTAACAGCAGTCTTCTCAGGGTGCTGACACGGCCCTATAGTGGAAATTAGTTTCAGCCATTTATCTATTTTTTCCATATAGTTCCACTATCTGTTTTTGTTATAAAAATATCTTACTTTTGCCATGCATTATACTAGTCTCTTTAATGCATCTATTCAGTCCATAACTACTTATAGCACACCTAATATAAGATAGTATTTTTATTGCTATATGACCCATTACTAATACAGCAGCATAAAAGAACACACATTTATAAACTCATAGGAGTTTTTATTTAATTTTCTGCTCTGGGTCTTAGCAAACTGTAATGTATTCACTGACACTACTCCCTGAGACTCTGGTTATTGCCTAAGCGTGTTTATGTTTTGGCATAATTCATGTGCTCTAGTTGCAGGACTAAGTCCCCTGGTGTCTTGTTGACTATACACTGGGAACTGCTCTCAGATCTTCTCTGCTGTATTTTCTAGCCTGTCTGGCCTGTGGTCCAGACCTGCAGACCTGCAGTCTCACAGAAACATACAGATGCTTATATTAATTTTATGCTGATTGACCTAGGGCCCAGGCATATTGCTTGCCAACTCTTTACTCTTGAACTAACCCATGATTCTTATCTTGTTCAACCATGCAGCTCAGTACCTTTTCTCAGAGCAGCATTTCAACTTCTTTCCTCTGGGTCTGCTGGCATCTCATCATGCTATCTCCGTGGTGTATTTCTGGCTTCTCTGCTCTATTCTTCCTGTTCCCAGAATTTTCTTAGTTTGGTAGCCCCGCCCACACTTCCTGCCTGCCTTCGGCCAATCAGCGTTTTTATTAAACCAGTAGGTGGGACAATTATTTATAATGTAACAACATAATCTCACTACACTTCTCCACTACTCTCTGCTACCCAGGGCAATACTTACAATATAACTGTTGCTTTCTTTTAGCTGATGAGTGATTGTTTTGTAGTATCTTTTACAGTTATCAAAGAAAACTACTTTTAAAGATTCTCGTGATAAGGTCAGACCTATCGTAGTGCTATTCCTTTCATAAGGTCAATGATTTCAGACATTAGTTACATCTATAAAATCCCATTACATCAGTGTATGTTAGTATTTATGCAAGTAGGAAGAGGTATGAATACATAAAGTGCTGGGAGTCTGGAAGAACCATTTTATAAATCTGACTTGAGCTGGATTTTGCTATGTGTCCTAACACTCAAGACACAGTGAAAAAAAAAATAGAAATCCTCACCTATATGGAGTATACTTCCTCAAAAGTTGAAAGGAAAAACATTTATGCCAATTTATGCAGAATAACATTTCAGGTTGTTTGTTTGTTTGTTTGTTTTGGTTTGGTTTTTTTTTAGAATCATTAGAATAGACCATACCTGTTTTATATTTGCTATTTTTGTTACATTCAATTAACTTCATTTTTTAAACAGATGGCATTTTTATGTCTGCATTCATAATGTGTCTGTCACAAAAATACCTACACTGAGCGTTTCTTTCTTATGTTAGATTCATAGAAATTCAGGTTTGGTATCAGGGAGGAAAAGTTAAAGATTATGCCATGGTTTGTTAGTATTTAAGGTAAAGGAAGTTGACAAAGTCTTTTCCTGCTTGTGCTTAGTAAAATACCAAGGTGCATGTCTATTTTTCTTAATATATAGATTCTCAAGTGACAACAGATGTAGCCATCCCTAACAAGTGCCTTTCTTGAAACAGAACAGAAAATTAAATAGCAAGAATGGGCAAGAATACCAAGGAAACGGACTAATGAGGCAGATGGTGGTTGTTCTGGGGAAAGTCTGAGTAAGCCCTAATTGCCACAGTGAACTGAAAAGAGCCACTGGGAGCATGGGAAACTTGATATGCTTTTCTTTGAATGTCTCATTATGTTACAGTGAACTGCCAGGTCTGCATACAGAATTTTCTGTAGATTTTAGTATAAAATTTTGTAGTTTGCTTCATTATAGTGTTTCTTCTTCACAAAAGCAAACTTCTGTCTAAAGTATAACTTTTTCATAATTAAGATACTACAATAGAGTTTTTGTTTCTTCCAATATATTTTCAATACTTTTTGAGATATATTAATCTAACAGCATTTAATCCGTTTTCTGTGAATTTTTTAAATTTAATAAACATAGGTGCACAGGGCTTTGCCTATATAAAAATAAAAGTCATGGTTAACTGAAATGTATTTGGTAAAGAGTAGAATTTTGCATGAAATAGAGGCAAAAAATGCTAACAGGAAACCAGAAACGGAATAAAAACACAAAAGGTATCTCTGGCACAATGCCCTGGAGGTCAGCAGACATGGCCAAGAGCATGAGGTAATGTCAGAAATAAGAAAACACCCTGGGCTGGGTCTTTGTCACTCTGACCCTATGATCATTGGTGTTTGTGTAGAACATGGTCTGTATAGTGATTTATCATGATTTTACTACGTCCATCTCACTGTACCCTGGTAGGACGCAACAGCTCTTGTTATCCTGATCTCCAGATGAGTGAATGAGAAACAGAGAGAAATTAGTTTCTGGAATTTAAACAGTTGAGAAACAATTAAAACCGATGCTTTCTTTTAGCCTAACATACTGTGACTGAAGATTAGAAGGAACTCAGAAGAGGGCAGCAGATTAATTAGTTGAAAAAACAAATTTGCTTTTATTTATCTTAATACATATGCAATCTGAAATTTTGGCTGTATTCTTAACACAACAAGATGCTTTTACCTTACAAGGTAATGGTTTGGTGGTGGTATTATTATTATTATTATTATTATTATTATTATTATTATTATCATTATTATTTTAATCCCAAACACAGTTACCACCCCCCCAAACCCCTTTGGTTTTCAGTGTCTTTTAGAATATATTGATGTTTTTATATAGTTTTACTTTAAAAATTCCATAGCTTTGTCTCTCTTGTATCAAATGAAGAAGTCAAAAGGTGCAGCCAGGAAATAATGAATGTGTGGTGCTTTGTAAAGATGGGTCATCCATACTGAATTCATGATGTTAAAAATGCCTTCCTCAGACATTGAAGTGGATTGGGGAAAGATAAGAGGAATGAATTGCAAAGGCAATTAAATGAGAGAAGCTGTGATTAAAAAAAAAAATAGTTGTGTTGTGTGACTCGTCATTCTTTGTTACAAAGTAAGAGTATTCTTCTATATGGGGTGTGGGGAGATGGCTCAATAGTGTGCTTGTTGTGTAAGCGTAAGGACAAGAGTTCAGATCCCCAGCACCTACATAAAAAGCCAAATGCAGTGGTACACCCATATAACCTCAGCACTGAAGAAGTAGAGACAGGTAGATCCCCCGAAGTCCCTGGACAACTAGGATAGTTGATTGTAGCACACACAATCACAGAGTTCTAGTGTCAGTGAGAGACATTGTCTCACAAAACAAACAGAGATAATGTGGAGAGACATTGAGGAAGACACCAGACATCTACCTCTGCCTGCTACATGAACATGTGTGTACATGCAACTGCACACAATGAATATACACACATCTAAACATATTCAAACAAAAATTATACTTTTGGAGGTATAAATGGAAGTGAATAAAATGTACCTAATATCCCAACATGAATAAGTATATAATATGCGTAACTTCTAGAGCACCAAGAGTCTGATTGTGTGTGTGTAGTCTTGCATTTTTGAGTGTAGCTGGAAATACAAAAATACTATTTACAAATATACACATGTTATACCCAGCTTAAACCTTGTCTTTTAGATTTTTTAAAGCAATTCTTAAACAAACTTCTAAATGGTACTTAGAATTCCTTACAGTTAAGATATACTCATAAATCTGAATCTCGGTAATGACAAATTAGAAAAAGCACTTTTGGCTGCTTTTAGACTGGATGTACATAAATCTGTGTTCTTTCCCTTTTGCGTGCTGGATGTTGATGCCCAGGCTGTTCCTGGTAAGCGTGCGCATTCTATCAGCTCTATCCTTTAGAGAATCCTCCTATGGCAATATCTATGACTTTCTCTTCATGGATGAGGACAGTTACAGACTTTTTCTCTGCAGTCTATGCTTTCCATCTGAGAACCTTCACCATTGCCTTAGAATGGAGGCATATCATATCATTTCTGAAGAAAATAATATATTTCCATGCCATAGCAGCTCAACAACAGTAGCCCACTTGATCGCCAATCTCACTGCTTCTAGGACTTTAGCATTAAGAACAGAGTCAGTTCTGTCTACATTGATATGCTTTGACTGCAATTCTAGATAAGGAGAATTGAATATTCACTAGAGTCAAAACCATGTTATAACCTGAGACCACTAGAAATCTCAGGGTACTATCAATTTTCCAATATCTATTCTCTGAATGTGATTCACTAGGGCTTTGATACTAGCAGGCTCTATATAGTCACTGCTATAAACTTCTGTCTTTTTAAGTAATAAAGAGTTGGGCAGGGAGATCATAGGAACAAACCAGAGAGATTTATAAAGAAGTTAGTAGTAATCTAGGTTCCTGGTAGAAAAGTTAGGCTAAACATTTTATTCTGCTAGATATACTAAAAAAAAGGATAAGGGATACCTTATTTATTAACAAGTTTGCTTGTACACAGCAAATCTAATGACATTCCAGGTGTAGAATATAGAACAGGAAGGGTAGTTGACACCTTATGAATAGGCCTCAGAATCCTTTTTTGCTTTAGTAAAGTAACAGCTTTCCAGCTACATACAAGAATAATTGGATTTTTTAGCCCTCCATTTATTAACACTTTATACTGAAAAATCAAGGATGTTAAGAAGTTATAGTACAAAAAGTTTCTCTATTTGCTTTACTCCGCATGTTCTGACATTAGCATCTTAGGCAATAATAATCACCAAGCAAGAAGTTGATATGGAGAAAATAGTAAAACTTAATATACATACTTTACTCAGCTTTCATCGGTTGTTCCTGTAATGGCTTCTCCTGGCCCATTAGCCCACACTGTATCTGTTATCATGTCTCTTTGGTCTCTTCCAGTCTGTGTACTCTCTTCGGTCTTCCTTCAGCTGGAGTTCCTTGTCTTAGAAGAACTTTATTGCTGAAGAATGCCGGCTACTGTTTGGAAGAATGTCCTTTAGTTTGTGTCTTCTGATAACAGACAAACACAGAGACACAGACAAAGACAGACACAGAGACAGACAAAGTGACAGAGAGATACAGAGAGAGACACACAGAGAGAGACAGAAACACAGAGAAACAGACGGAGACACAGAGAGAGACAAAGAGACACAGACAGACACAAAGACAGACAAAAAGACACACAGAGAGAGACAGATGACAGAGAGATCTGGCTCCTCCTTCTGCCATGTGGTGACCTGGTGAGGGAAAGTTGCCTCTTCCACTTTGCTCCTTGCCACCTGCAACAGGCAGAAGAGTTGGCCCTCACCTGATGCAGCCTGGGCAGCACAGTAGAACTGACCCTGTTCTGTGACACAGGTGAGCCAGTCCTGAGTGCAGGAAAGCTGAACTCAGTCCCCAAATCAGAAGAGTGGGCCCTACATCTTGCCTGTGCAAAGCAGTAGAGCTGGCACTGCTGGAGTGTGTGTAGGTGAGCCAGACATAGGGCCTGAGAGCAGGAAAACTGGCCCTACTTCTTATCATCTGCTGTATCAGGTGAGTTTGCTGGGGCAGTACTGGAGGCCTGAAGTGGGTGATGGTAATGAGAGAAAGCTGACGGAATGACCAACCTGGGTTCCATCAGGCCCAGAACCAGGGCTGTGAGTTGGCCTATCCAACTTCCACCTCATCTGTGAATGACAGGACCTACAGATAAAGAACTGCAGGAGCTGCGTGACACAGCGCAATAACAGGATGTCTAAGAGGAGCCCCAGTGAGGGCTCTGTATTGATAGTGCAACAGAAGCCAGAGGCCTCAAACCAGACCAATGACTCACAGCAACGAACACTTACAAGTAGAGATGTATGAAGTAAAATGTATGATGTGTCATTCACTGGGCCACACTGTTAGCCTCTAAAACCATGCCCTCCTCTGAGTTCTGATGTCAAACCCTATTTAAAGAAGAATTCCTGCCTCTGAATCTCTTGCCTTTGTTCTCCTCTGGGAGTGTTCCTCATTTCTATCTATCTCTCTTTTCCCCGTTTCTGATCTTCTATTAATCATAATCATATCCCTCTTTCATAATAATAAAGTCCTTCTACATTGAAACAGCTTCTAAGTGTCTCCTTCTACCTGCTGCTACCTTTGCTGCGTCCCCCATGAGGCCTCTGCATTCATAGATGTCCACACCAGATAACTGGGAATTTGTATTTGTGCCGTGCCAGGTCCACCCAAAACCCTAACACACACTACAGCTTCCATGCTGATACATTTTGTTCTGCTTTCTTGTTGTTTTGGGTTTTGGTTGCTCTTTAACGTTTAATTTTGATTTGTGGGGTGGTTGCAAGGACAAAGGACAGATGTGAGGGGATGAGGAGATGAGTGGGGTCAGGATACATGATGTGAAATCTACAAAGAAACAATACAAAGTTTTAAAAATAGAAAATTGCAATAATTCACTATTGTTCTATAAGTTCCTGTCTAAACTTTGGTACCTGTTAGTGATGTTCATTTAAAATTTGGAGCTCTAATATTTGATGTATAGATATTTGTAAATGTTTCATGTTTTGACAAATTCTTTCCTTTCTTCATTTATAATACCTTCTTTAGTTCTTCTGAGTAGCTTTAGCTTGAAGTTTTTGTTTTTATCACAAGTGACAATAGCTATGACATCGTATTTACAGCTTCTCTAGTTGGCATGCTGAGTTCTATCCTTTGAGTCTCCATTTGTTCAGTGTGTTTCCTGAAGACCACAAATGTCTTTTCGATTGACGTCTCTTACCCCATGATTTTTGAATCATGAGCTGAGGCTATTTACATTCTACTGAGAAGGGGTAACTATTTCCTAGGCTTTGTTGGCAGTTCTTCTGCTTGCTTTGAATCATCGCTAATTCTTTTCTTCTACTCAATTCTGATTAGAGGTTTTCTAGTCTGTTGTGTTGGGCATAGTAGATTTATTCCAAAATCTTCATTGTTCATTTATTCTTCTCATGGGATATATTCTTTACTGTCCTCTTGTGGATAAGATTTTCATTCCTCTTCCTCTGTGGGAAGTAGACATGTGCTTTTCTGTAACGTTGGAATGGTTAACATGAATTAATTTATGCATATTATGAAATGTTTTTTGTCATTTTTAGGACATAACTTTTCTGAGTATAAAAATTTAGATTGTTTACTTTCTGGACTTGAAGTGTCATGTTTTCCTGGTTTATAAAGTTTTGGAGAAAAGATCTGATTTCTTCTAATGCTTCTGCCTTGGTATTCAAGCTGTCCCTGTTCCTTTATAGATTTTAGCATTATTTCTACGCTTTGTATTTTTGACATCTTGACATAATGGAAGAAGTTTTTCTCTGTAATGACTATTTAGGGTCCTAAGTAACTATTGTGTCTGGATGTCCATTTCCTCCATAACATGTAGAAAGATCTCGTGAATAACTTCATTGAGAAGGTTATCTTTACATTTAGAGCTTATTTTGACCTCTTCTGTTCTGCTGCTGCTGAGGTTTGCTCACTTGAAGTTTGCTTTTCTGTTTGGTTTAATCAGTTGTTGATGTTTTTACTTGATTGATCGGCCTCATCTTTTCTATGTTGTTGCTTTTCAAATATTACTTTCTGTGCTAACTATAGATTCATAATTTTAAAAATTTCTGACCATTTCCTGTATTTTTTTCTAATTTTCTTGGTACTGACTGGATGTCTTTCTTCATGTATTGGTTTTAGTCCCCTGTGATATCATTGGGTCTCTACAAAAGTATGTCTTTGAAGTCTTTGTGCACTTTCGCTATCATCCTCACTTGTCGGTGTTATGGAATTTGTGAGCTTATGGAGGTGTCATGCTTGCAGCTTCCCTCTGTGTGTGCTTGTTCCCTTTGTGCATTTGTTGTGATGCTTTTATTCTCACCCTCCACTCCCTCTTTTTATTTATTTTATATGAGTCTTGCTAATGAGTTTTCTCTTGCATTTCCTTCCTTAGTTCTACTATGTGGTGAAGCCAACTGTAGTGATGGGTACAGCAACTCTACAGTAGCCCTGATGCGGTCACAAACATTTTCTCAGGTAAGATAAAAGCTACAAGAAAAAGTACACATGTTTAAGTAAAACATAAAATTAAGTAAAAAAAAATTAAAGTAAAAATTTTAAATACATAAAAATGGGAATATATGTTATAACCTTACTCAGTATTTATTTCTAATTAAGATGATATGGTACCCTCCCTATCTTGGTCGACTTTTGTAGAAACCTTTGTAGTATAGGAAAAACTGATAATCTCAGTAATCCAAATAATTTCTGCCAGTGTGTCCTAGCTCAGAAGGACTTCTTGTGGAAATTTTTGCTGAAAGTTCTTGGTCATAACTTCTCCACATGCCTATTAGAACTTTGTCTATGATGTTTGGAGGATCTGTTTTTTTTCATTCTTTCAACTTGAGGGGTTTTCTGTGACTGAGGCTCTGAGCATGTGTGGAAGATTCACTGCCCTATTTACCTTTGCCTGTGAGGGGCCTCTTTGATATGTTCAAGTCCACGAGACAGTCCTGGTTTATGGAGCATGTTTCTAAATTCCTGTTCACCAAGGCAGGGGTGATAATGTCACTATTTATAGCAGGGTGTTCATGGAGACATGGATGATGTGTCTTAGCTTCAGGCTCCTGTGTCACTCTCTGCCACTGTCTCCACCATGTGTTCTATTCTGCTTGTTTCTCTGTACATGGTGTATCTGACCCCGAGTGTTGACGTCATAGCCCAGTTTCTGGAGTTCACTGTTTTCATGGTATCCACATGCAGGAGGGAAGAGCATGTTTTTGGCAGCTGCTATTGGTGCAAACCCCTGACCTCCACAGCGTGGCTGGGCACTGGCTGGCTGCTTGCTTGCTAAGGAGGGCTCATGGAGGGTCATCTTTGTCTTCGTATTTCTCGTATGTGAACCAGGTGTGTTATCTTTATCCCGACTCTTGTCTTTCACAACGTTGTGAGAGGCAGTGTTTAATTGTCTGAAAGTAGAAATAGCTCATCTCCTAAGTCTCACCTCCTCTTAGGTAGCTTTTCCAAAGGAATTGGTAACCACCATCTGAAAATAAAAATTGAATTTAGACATACTGTTGTTCCTAAGATTAATTTAATGATGTGTTATTGCCTTAGAAGTAAAAAACAATCTGTATTTTCAATGCTGATATATAAGACTGTGATGTATGTCCCCATTCTTTAATAATGTCCTCTCAGCCATCACGTTCTCTGTTTACTTTATGTCACATTAAATTTCCCTCTCTTCTGCTTTCCAAATGTCCTCAAGTATGTTCTGATGCCATGTCATATGTACTTCCATGCTCTTCATGTACAAACCTCTTTTCTCAGTGTTTTGCCTAACTATAAAATTTTCATCATTCAGCTCTGAGTTTGAAGCTGTGTCTACTAAGAGATTAAGTGCTCAAGATATAACTTCCCTGAACATGCTCACATCATCTTATCACTACTTCCTTTGTTGTGATTTTATGATTTTCATCTGGCCTTTAAAAGAAAGGTATTCATCTGGTTTTTAATGTGCACTATAGAATGCAAGTTCTATGTGGGAAACAGTTGTTTTCTGTTTATTTTCTCACTCCCGGGGCTTAATACATCTGCTATAACTATCTTAATGAATACTTAAAAACAAAATATTTTTCAGCATACTCTGTGATATTATTTAATTATTTGTATTTATTCACTAGCTGTTGCTACTCTGGCATCACATTTCTTTGTATACCTCTGATAACCAATACCTTCATGTTCAGCTTGAAAGACCCCCGGGGGTGCAGGACCCCCAGAACGGATCTTCCCTCAGGAAGAGACCCCAGGACCCAAAGACCGAGCCGAGTCCACAGTTCAGATGCAATCAGCACAAGGTTTATTGAGGAAGCACAGGATCCTGTGGGCCCAGTCATTCGAGAAGACTTGAGCACTCAGGCCTTTGTTCAGGGCCTTTTTATAGTGTTTGGGAAGCAGAAGCATGTGTACAAAAGCAGATGCATGGTTACAGGGTTCTGATTGGTTAGTTCAATGAGACCACCTCTGAGGGGCAGTCAGAGTCCAGGTGGCTGTTGTTGGTTTTGGCCCAGGGCCGGGGCCAAACCACAAGCCAAGACCACCGGTTATTTTTCCCAAAATATTTTGTCTTGTAAGTTGTTTTCTTGGATTTGCTGGCCTCGGTCGAGGTCACCCTGTATGTTGGTTATCTCAAGGCCTTAGCTTGTTTTTCTTGGTCATGGGCTGGGGCCCACCCAAAACTATTTTTGCTGCCATCCTGCATTTTTATTTTATCACTTAAGTTTTGCAAAATGGCGTTACTGCTGTTTTAGCATTAAGGCTTTTATTAGCTTGAACCGGCCATATACTGTCAGTGTGCCCTTGTGTGAGGAATTTTTGCCATCCAGCCCCAGACCATAAGTGAATTTGGTGCTATTCTTAACTCCAGCCTGACTTAGCATGCCTTGCTAGTATTGATTATTTATGAGGAGGGGAGGGAAAAGACAGAGGGTCTTACCAGAGGGCCCAACAAGCTCAAGGTGACATAACAAAATACCGTAGGCTAGGTGAGCTAGAAGCTTCATTCTGAAGCTATTGACCAGTCTCTGCCTGACAAAGCTGTTCTTTCTTTTCTTTCTTGCTTACAGACAGCCAGTCTCTCCATACAACATATAAACAGAGATTAGGCCTAGAGGGAAGGGACAGTCACTGGCATCCATTTGCCGTTTGTTCTTAGTGCTATCAGATTGCCACTCTACACTTGGAATATCATTTAATCCTAATTCCTCCAAAGCTCCATCTACAGACACGGCAATGTTGGTAGTTAACCCATTACTTTATGAATTTTCAAAGGCCACACTATCTTTTTCTCAATGGTTTCACATAAACTTCAAATGTTCATATTGCTGCTTCTCTCTACTGAACTTTTTAGGTCTTATTAAAGTTCACTCTCTGTTCTTTGATGACTTTATAGAGAGAAATGCCTTCATTCACACTTTGTTTTTCTTCATATACGGCCCTCTACGTAGCAGTTTCTTATACATTTATTTGCTGACTAAATTCACTTACACATTTCTAGTAATGAGCTTTCTTCTAATATTATATCCTTTGTTTCCAGCTACTGATTGTATTTCTACTTGACTCCTCTATTTCAATCCCAAATTAGGAGTACCAAAGCTCACCATCTGTTGACTCCCTCGTGAGTCTCCTCCCGTGCTTTTCTTTCCCACTGCAGCACATTCTCCTGATCATTCAGGTTGAAACTTCTGCTGTCATTCATTACATTTTCATCTGCTAGATAGAATTGGTCACCAAGCAAATTGTCACTTTGATGTTGCATGAGATATTTTCCTAAAATTTGTCTCTTTCTTTAAGGATTAACTTTCTTTCTAGAAGGACTTTAGATCTACAGAAAATTGTAAGGTAGTTCAGAATATTGCCTTGTTTTCTACATCCATCCCATTGCCATCAGCATCTTGAACATCACAGTTAATTTAGCATAAGTGGATAGTGAAAGAATATCAACATACAGTTATTCTGTGAAGTTCCAACTTCCTTAATGTTGTTTCAGGTTTTGTCACGTTATCATGTTATAGTGAAACGCTATAGTTTTGTGTTGCTTTAGCTACATTTAGAGTATAAGCTTGCCTCTCCTATGTCCATCTCTCTGCCACAGTGTTTGGTTTGTCTCAGTTCCTCAATGTGGTCCACATAGATAGAAGCTTTATATAACTTCTGTTCTCTGTGGGAAAGCTAGATATAGCCTGTTTAACTGGCCCTGTTGCTCCTCAGACCCTGCATTGGCACTAGAGAAACATTTTCCACAGGGAAGTTATGGTGGAGGGACCTCCACATTCATAGTAGAGTTTGTGGGTATATGTACCTTTGTATCCTTTTAAATTTGCTATTTAAGACTCAACAGTGTTGTGGCACAGTAGCTTGACCCTGCAGATTGAGAGGGATTTTAATAACATTCTATAAATTGCAAAATTCTTTAATAAGCAGGGCCATTACTAGTTTCTAGTTGTAATGGGAATCCAAAAAAGGAAATGCATAAGAGATATCTGACAAATTCAGGTTCCAGATATGACATAATGGTATTTCCTGAAGCTCTTAGGGCCCCATGCCATGCCCAGGGCCATGCTCTACAGCACTCTAGGGTGGGAGAGGCACTATAGTATACTCTGAGCATACCTGACAGCAGAGAAGAACCCAGGCACAGATAGCCATAGTCAAAATATCAAGCTGATGTGAAAATTACCCATTAGTGATTATGTACCAGCAGCTTGGAATACTGTAATTCCAAGCTTGGAATAAATATGCCCTCGATGGAGGACATGCTTTAATGACCCTCTCCTAACCTCCTCCCTTGTCAGAGTCTAATCATTTATTCCAGAACAAAGGCAATCACAAAACTAAAAGGACAATCAAAACCCATTTAATCAACAGTGGTCATTAACTTCTAAAGGTTTAAACCTAACATTATTTACATAAAATGTGTGATCTTTAAATTTTAGGGCATTTTAATTTCTGAGTTCAAGAAAACTTTCCTACTAGGTAACAGGACAATCAGAAGTACCTGAGAAATGAACACAGAAAACCCTGAAGGAAGAAACAATTGTGTTTTCTCATGCAAGCACGAAAGTTCTTATCTAGTTGATACTGTAAATGAAAGAAAAATGTGAACAGTATCAAACTATAATAGTTTCATGTTGGAAAAACTTTCTGGAAGGATCCAGTTCTTATGACATTTCACAGTCTGATGTAAGAAATTCTTAGGCTATACCATACGAAAAGTAATCTTTGGTGAAAAATTCAAAATAATCTAACTCCTACTGGTTACAGCCTAATTTTGCACATTGTAACTAACAAGGGAATTTGAAAACTGTGCAATTACACTTGAATTCCTTGGCCACTGTATTGTCCAGAAGAAATACTCTTTTTTTATTTTTTAATTCCAATTACCCCAGTTTTTCTTCCTTGGCCTCTCTCAAGCATTCTCACATTGATAAATGTTTTGTTATTTTTGTACCAAAATACAAATTTAAAAAATGAAGTTTTAGTCATCATACATGCAAAGGAAGCTGAGTGGATTGGGCCCTCAGTGTCTGAAGACCTGAAATAAGTCTCCATTTTTGATGTAAAAGACAAGATAAAATTCCTCATTCTGCTAAGTTTGCAGACACACCACACCATTGGGTGTGTTTGACTGTGATAGTCTGATGGATGATAATTTGACCATGTACCAGCAGAGGATGCATACATAGTCTCAGTATCAGACAACTAGTTGTAACAACCTTTTGGAGAAGCTGCCTACCACTGAGAGCTGGGGCTGTCCTGGCTTCTCTTCCAGACAGGCTTTCTCTGCTTATGCTCTAGAGACAGGGGTGCCAGCAGTTCAGTATTATTGCCATGTTTCAATACAATTGCTTTTTTTTTTTTTTTTACTCACTGTGTATTTTCAAGGCAAGGAAACTCAGCTGAAAGAGCATGCTAAACCTTTCTTCTGTTTCTGTGTCCAAGCTCATGCCCCACTCATTCCCACTCTCCATGTACTAGACTCCACCCCCAAGGACCTCACCCCAAATATCTACCCTTCCTCTGCCCCTCCCCACATTCGTATTCCTCTGCAACATTCCTTTTTAACCATGTTAAGCCCATTCCCATTTTCAGTGCACCCCCATCCTTCATTGGCTATTTTATACACGTACTGCTGAGCTTCAGTCATTTTCTCAGGATACCCATTTAAGGTGAAGATATGCAAAGCGGAGCTCCCAAGCTACCCACTGTGACTGGATGACTCTAATTCTTCTTCTGTCTACCCAATATACTGCCACCTGAATTTAAATAAATGGCCACATCTGGATTGTGGGGACCCATTTCTGCCTCGGATTTTTTTCATTTTCCTGGGATGAGGGGTCTTGACCACTCCGGCTATGCCCAGTATCTTCAACCAAGTCTTTCCCTGCCCTAGTATCAGGGCTGAGTGAGGTGTTCCTCTGTAGGGAATGGGCTCATGCACCAGGAATAGACTCTGGTCTGACTGCAAGAGGCTCCACAAACTGCCCCACACCGTTCGACTGTCATCTACATTCAGAGAGTTTACTTCCTTTCCATGAAGGCGACAAAGATGTCATTTCAGAGTCAGTGAGCTCCCAGTAGCTTGGGTCAGCTTCCCTGTGGGTCTCCTCCCTATGATCCGGATCCCTTTGCTCATATAATCTCTCCTCACTCTCTTGAGCTAGACACCCAACCTGGTGTTTACCTGTGGATCTCTGCTTCTGCTTCCATACCCATCAGAGAAATGCAAATAAAAACTAACCTTACATTCCATAACAGATTTATTTTATTTTCAAAAATATTAGCAAAGAGTCATCTGGGAGACTGACAAAGGCAAACTCCCATATATTCCAAAATGTTTTTAAAGATTCATTTATTTATTATGTATATAGTGTTCTTCACACATGTATGTCCACAGGCCAAAAGAGGGCTCAAAATCTCATTACTGATGGTTGTGAGCCACCATGTGGTTGCTGGGAATTGAACTCAGAACCTCTGGAAGAATATCTAGTGCTCTTACCTGCTGAGCCATCTCTTCAGCCCCTCCCAAAATCTTGATTAATTAAGGCTTTATGTTGAAATAATTACCATAAGCTAAATGGTTTAAATTACAAAAATGTGTGACCTTTCTTGTTTATAAACAAGAAATTAAAATGGTTCTTTTGGGTTAAGTTGGTTTCTTTTCTGGAGACTTATAGAATAATTTATCTCTACCTTATCAGCTGTGGATAACACACTTAGTTTGCTTGTGACTGCCCTCTTCCATCTTCCCAGTTGGCCACACTGCATTTCTGGGACTTTCTTCTGTAGTTACATTTTCTTCTTTGACTTAATGTACTTTTACACAGCATATGGGTACCTGGATATTCTCCATATTTTCAGGTCAGATGGCTGGCAACCTTAATTCCATCTGCAGTCTTCCCATTTGTCAACCAAAATAGTTAACAGATTTGAGAATTTTGACATGCTGTCTTTAAGGAGTCATTTATTCTGTCTACTAAGAACTTGGGGTGATGATGCAGAGAAAGTTGCTTCATTAACAGTCATTCCAGTTGAATCTAATGCAAACAACTAGGGCTGGGACAGTGAGAACACCACCTGTAGAGATTTAGCAGCTACATGTATTCACTTTTGAATCCAAGCACAGAAGATTTGTCTTAAACAGGACATTTGATATGAGGAGATTGAAATTAGACTTGGAAGAGAAGACAGAGAGCTGCTTCCACAGAAGTGTTGGCGCTGGCAGAGTCCATCATTTTCATGGACTTTATTTTAGCTTGTTTCACATGAGAGTTTGACAATCAAATTTAAGAAATATTTGGGAGCATAAATGCAGAAAATATCAAGAAAGACAATTAGAATATAATTTATGAAATTAGAGCAGGAGAGATGGCTTGGAAAGTCATTTGTCATGAAAGCCTGAGGACAGAACAGACTTCTGAAAGTTGTCTTTTTACCTATACACATACTGCAACCTGCATATGCACACATGTGCACACATACACCTCCTTCATATACACATACACTAATAAAAAATTATTTTCTAATTTAGGTTATAATATATGAAATTGAATTCTTATTTGGTTTTAATGCTATGTTTATCTAAGTGCTTCTTATTATTTTCCTGGATATATTAACATTCATTTTTGTATTATTTATATTTATTTATTATTTATGGATTGTTCACATTACATATGGAAATATGCTTTTTATATAGCTACTCAAACCACCAGTTATGCTATAATTATGTTAGAAATCATGTTTAATATCTTATCATATATTAATAAAAAGATTAAGTGTGCTGGGATTTATATTATTTGATAAAGATAAATTCAACTATTTAATTGTATGATTTATTCTTGCTTAATCTATTTTAAACTATCTCATGCTTTCTAAAAGTGCATATTGATCAGTTGTGTATATGTCTGTGTAGCATAGTGTGAAAGTCAGGAGACTATGCTAGAAGAGCTTCTGTACCATTTAAATCCTGCAGCTCAAACTCAGCTTGTCAAGTTTGTCCTTGAACATTCTTTCTGTCAGCCATTTCACCAGCCCCCAGACACCATCTACCTATTCACAGCTTTGGTGTTGATTTATTGCTCATAGTTTATATTATATGAAATTTCAATAGATATTTATTAAAATATTTTGAAAAAAAAAGATAAAATTAAGTAACAGGTGGATGTTGTGTTAGCCAGGATTCTCTAGAGGAGTGCAACTGTTATGGGATGATCTTTTTGTACATTATGAAGATGTGTTACTGGGATGGGTTTATTAAAATTTGAATGGCCAATAATTAGGCAGGATTTCTAGGCCCAGAGGACACTGGGAAGTTGGGAAGAGACATGGTTCAAGCAGGAAAACAAGATGGACAGTGTGTAGATGAGGTTAAGGAGCCTGGGGCAGCAAAATGATGAATAGAAATGGGTTAATTTTAGTTATACATGCTAGATAAATAAGTCTGAGCTCTCAGCCAAGCTTTTATGATTCATAATAAGTCTCTGTGTTGTGATTTGAAAGCTGGCTGGTGGGGCAGAGAAAGACTCATTACCTGCAACCTAGAGAGGGGATATATATTTGGAGGGTTTTTAGATTGGCTTACAGGATATGGTTGTGTTATACGAAATGCTGTTCAGATCCTGAGGTCAGACTCCTCAGCACCCCAACTGGCATTGAAGGTTGAGAGGATTCTGGAGATCCAAGGAAAAAAAAAAAGGATCCGGTTTTGATGTGAGGAGAGGGTAGATCCAGATGTACTTCTGGGCAAGGAGGGAAGACCAACCAGGGAAAAGTAACTATTTATTTCCCCACAGACTTCTTCATACTTGGGCTACAACCTGAAGATACTGCCCACTTTGTGGGGGGAAAATCCTGCTCTCTCAGTTAACTTTTCCATATTTCTGCCTTTTAGTTGATTCCAGATCCAATCAAGTTGACAAATCATAAAAACAAGCACAGATGCGAATACTTAGTGGAATGTTAGGAGAACCTGTTTCATCTGTTTAGTTCCCCAAAGAAGATGGTTCACCATATTTTTATGATTAACTTTCTAAAATACTTTTTAGAGCTGAAACATGGGAAAATCTATTTCCAGTATTATTTTTGGAATATTGGAGAAGAAAAAAAGTTAGTCAATCTTGAAATCTTATTGAACAAAATAATTAAGGCAATATTTTGCCTGGCCCAACTCATCAAAAATATTAATTCAACTCAATTATCATTATAACCTAGAAGCAGGGAATAATTATCTTTCATTTCTGAGAGAGGAAACATGCTATTTTGTGTGATTTCTCTCCTAGCTATTAAGTAGAACTAATTAGCTATTCTAACTTGATCTCTGAGTCCAAGATAAATGCTTTTCATTGCATAAGCAGGCCTCAATATACTTTATTCACTATGATACTTTCTTTTAGTGGAGGTGGGGTGAGGACACAAAGTTTTACTCATTTATAACTCCCTAATCCACAAGAGTAGAAAGCAGGTACAGGCAAGCCAAGCTCGTCAGTATTTACCCTGGGGTTAGAAGGTGGTATGTTTTAAGGTTGACTCTATTATATGTTCAACCAAAGAGCCCTTCTATGGAATTTATTAAGTGGTTTAGAGTTTTTACTTGAGTGTATCTGGATACATTTGTGCCATTTGTAAATCTAAAAGTTTATTTTTCAAATCTTGACAGTTATGATGTCATCTGGCGAGAATCGCCTTGTGGTGTCCTCCCATGGGAGAAGGGGGAAGGTGGGAGGAGATGAACTCTCTCCCACAAGCCCTTTGTAATGGTGTTAATCTTTTCACTACAACACTGTTCTCATGACCAAACACCCACCCAAAGACATTGCTCTCTGAAACAGCTGGTTTGGAGGTTAGGTTCCCCATTTATGAATTTAGAGATCATTCAGACTACAGCATTGTATAAATTCACATAGTTTAGGATCTTCCAGAGCACTGAATGATGAGTGATGTTCTCTGAGTCAGGATTCTCTGTACTGCTATAAGAAGACACCAATCAATTAAGATATAATTCCATTTCCAACTAAATAAACAGATAACCACAAGCATCACAGTTATTTTACTACATCTTGCTAAAGTTATAATTAAGGAAGTTTTAAGTTGGCATTAAGCCATCTAAATCAAGTAATTCTGTTTTGGACCTGAAATTTAGTGAGTAGTATCATAAGGAATCTTTCCTGATTTTTTAGAGTTGTCTTGGAAGAGGAGTCTCAGTTGAGAAAATACCTCCATCAGTTGGCATGTAGGCAAGTCCATGGGGCATTTTCTTGATTAATGATGGATGTGGGAGAGCTAGGTCATTGTGGACTGTTGGTACTGGATTATAAAGAAAAGAGGATGATGAACAGACATGAGGAGCAAGCCAGTAATCAGTACTCCTCCTTGGTCTCTGCTGTTAAGTTCCTGACTTAAGTTCCTGCCCTGACTCTCCTCTATGATGGAATGTGACCTGACAGTTGTACAATGGAGTAAACCTTGTCCTTCCCAAATTGATTTTGATCATGGTGTTTTATACATCAATAGAAATCCTAACTAAGACAAAGGGGTTTATTTGAGGCTTAAAGTTTCAGTGGATTAGGATCCTTGATGACAAGAACACCATGGCAGCAGGCATGGCAGCTGAAGCTGGAAGACAGGAGAGGAGGGCTAATATCTTGAATCCCAAACAGAAAGCAGAGATGGCAAGAGAAGTACATAGCTTTAAAACCTCCAAGCCTACTCCAGTGACATACTTTCTTCAGCAAGGCCAAACCTCCTGATCCCATCTAACAGTGCCACAAACTGGAGACCAAGTTCTCAAATGCCTGAGACTGTGGAGGGCACCTTATTGAAACTACTAGAGAGTTTAAAACAACATAAAAAATTTGGTGTTGGGGTCTTACGAGGTGTATGGCTACAGCTTTAGTTAACAGTGAATCACTTAAAGACAAAAACCACTTTTGAAATAATTTCAACCCCTGAGATTATATTAAAAAGGAGAGTCTTAGATTGTGAAAAATGGGTCAGTACATTTTCTCATTATGTTTAAGAAAGCAGGTTGGACATCAGAAACCTACTGGCTATAATGCAGTGTAGGTTGAATATCCATTCTATAAAATACTTAGAACCATAATTGGTTTAGATTTAGGAATTTTAATGAAGGAATGGGCATACCTGGAACAGACACAGCACAGCTGAAGAAGATGCAGAGTGCTGAGGTCTGTTTTACCCTGAGGATCCTTAATAGAATGTGTGGTGCTGCTTAATAAAATGTGTGGTGCTGGTGTTTTGACTGGAATCCATCACATGAGATCATGTGTAGGATTTTCCACTCCTTAGTATCATGCCAGTTTTCATAAGATTTTTGAATCTTAGAACATTTCAAATTTCAGACTTTTGGATATGAATGTTCAAACTATTTATTATTTTGACTAGACCTCTAAATTATAGAAACATTGTAGTAGTTTTTATACCCTTTTATTTTAGAAAACACATTTTTCTTTGGAAAAAATTGAAGGCAGGGAATCTCAGTTTTGCTAACAGTTATGGTTTCATGGAATTAGACTTTAGATTTACAAGATATATCACAGGTTTTCCAGAACACCCAGGTTCCTGTCTGTTCACTGACAATCCCCATCTAAGCTCTATTATGTCAGTATTTTATTACTTTATTTATATTTATGACAATAATTTTGGTTTTATATTTGGGATATAAAAGACACAGATTTTTCTTTATGTAAGTTTGTTATTCAAAATCCAATCTAATTTAGAGGGAAATGATGAGCCCCAAGTAAAGACAAACACTGAAGAATGATAAACACTGGCAGAGATCAAAAAGAGAAAGCTGATCAGAGGGGAATTCTGCAGCTCACCTGTGAGGTGAATTTCCTACATTTCTTAACATTTCTGGGTCTCAGTTTCATCTTCTAATTGAACAGTTTTAGGCAGATACTTTCTAACTCACTTTTTAGCAGTGAAAATAGCATATAATTATAGGTAATGCCAAGAGTGAGATTAAGATGAATTTGTTGGCTAGAGAGATGCCAATTAGGATTTCTTTCCTGGATTCTCTCCATGGGCAGAGAGAGGAGGTCAAGTTTGTTAATGGTTCTTTCTACCTCAGTTTTGGTTACTCTTCCATTTCTTTGTGCTTTCTTATAAGTGACTAATTTCTACTTGGTGTACTATACTAAAGAAGCCCGTGGACACAACAGCCAAACTGACCTTTCTATTGTGGGACCAATTTCTCTCTTTCTTATTCTTGTTTCTAATCATAATTTGCCTGTATATTCCCACCAGTCAGATTTTTTCCTTGATAGATGCTACTGTGGAATGACATCGTCAATGAAAGGTTCTGCCATATCAGGGCCCTAGGAAGCATTCACCAGAGGACAAGTGAATGTGTTTGACTTGTGCAGACCAAAGGCAAGTTTCTCAGATTGTCTGAGAAATTTACAGGGCTCCTAGCAAGTCAAGGAAAAAAAAACTGATAAAATTAAAATCTTGTCTTCTAAGAAATGGAAAAATCATAGTAAATAAAACATATACCTGTCTTGTTTCAGACAATAAATACCATTTTTAAAAACATGAAGTCAGGAAGTATTTTTTGAGAATTGCTATATTCTCATGATTTTATAATTTAAATTCCTATGAATATGTCTTTAAGGTTTCTAGACAGCTCAAGCTCCGTATATGTTCACTGAAAGCTCCACTAAAATATATTGTTCAGATTTCATATGCTGATGTTTGTTAGAAAGTGACTATGAGACTACCAGTTCTTGATGTGGGAATGTCTTTCTGTATGCTGTGAATATCAATCTTTAAATAAAGGAGCTGTTTTGGCCCTTGGTGAGTCCCTTAGAAGAAGTAGGTGGGGAATAAGAATAGGTAGAGGCAGATTCAGAGACAGATCAAGCCCTCCATGAAAGAAGAAATATGTAAGGAACACAGGTGAGCCACGGGCTACGTGGCAGACAGATTAATGAAAATGGGTTGAGATAAGATGTAAGAGCTAGCTAGCAATGTGTCTGAGCCATAGACCAAACAACATGAAATTAATATAAGCATCTGAGTCATTTTCGGGAAGGAAAAGCAGTGGCGGGTAGCTAAGGTGTCTGGGACTGCAGGTCTGTGGGTCTGCATCTCTAGCCCCCCCAGGCCAGAAACCTTATTGTAACAAGTTCTCTTCTTGCTTAATTTTGGTCTAGATTTTACAGTGCTGGTGTTACTTTTACTCCCACACCGATACATTTTTAAATAAAGGAAACATCTCTGGTCTAGTCTTAATCCTGACAAAGTTCCATCACAGAAGTACACTGGCATTCAGATATGGCATGGACAAATACTTGACAGAAATACTTATTGCTTATGGAATTCAGTCAACCTCTGCAGGTCTCACTAGATAATCTCACAAGCAATTCCTTGTTCTTATTTCTTACCTGCAGTTCATCAAAGGTTCATTTTATGCTGAGTAGTTGCACAAATGTTGCCCATCTTGGCCCAAGGTCACTGCTACTTTCCTAAAGTACATTTTTGCCTGGCTGACTATGTATATGTGATGTTATTTCTACTACATTAGGCATTTGTTATTTTTTTCTTGTTGGATGGATTCCCAGTAGATCCTGGTACTGAAAATCAGGTTGGGTCGGTATGGTCCACATGTGCCAAGTTTGGTATCATTGGGTGGAGGAAATGATTTAAATCAATCTCACCTACTTTCAAACTTTATGCACTCTGTACAAAGTAAGGCATATGGATTATGAAAGCACAGACTTAAATGCCTACCATAACAAAAATCTGCAGTCAGTTTTCAAATTTTCCTTTAAATGCCTCTTTTGCCAGAGCAATTTACAGGCTTCCCCCACCATTTGATTATCTAAATCTAGGATAAAAGTTAAAATAGAAAGCTAAGGGAACATGTATACAGCATCTATGGTATTCTAATATACAATAGAAAATTATTTTCTTTGCTGCGGTGAATGGAATGATAAACATGTAGCACGTATCTTATACTTAGAGTTCCAGGATGAGTTTAGTGAGAATGGTGAGCTGAATATGGACAAGTATGCTTGGGAACAAATGATACGGCATTCAAAGCTGCACATCTAGTACACCATTCTTCAATATGAGGCTGGGCAGTTAATTCACTACCGTAAGTTCAGTGCTCATTAGTAAAGTGGGAAACACCATCTCACAGAGGTATTCTGTGAAGACAGAACGTCACTTTACATACATGGTAATGTTAGGGTTTTTGAAAAAGTTCAGTTAATGATTGTAAAGTGGGAATAATCTAAAGTGACTGGACCATTTTTATATATGTTATCATGTGCTGCTGATTGAATAATTGTATTGTTGATATCAATTCAGTTTCTTGCCTTAGCTCTGTAACTGAATACATGTTGCCTTCTACGGTAATAGTGTCAGAGCCACAAAGTTTCCTTTATGATTTATATAATCTGAAAGTTGAGTGATTAACTATTGGGTTAATAAAGAGTACAACATTTATTCACTTGTAAAATGAATTAAATACATAGATAAACCTTTGCTACCCACTTGTTGTCCCTGGTCCATGATTCATTCTAAAGTTTATAATATAATTTAATTTCTGTGCAAACAAATAGATGACTTACAATGATGTATCAGGTTTAAAATTGTGAACTGAGTTACTGTGTATAGTTCATAAAAATAGAAGACTTTCTTCTTCTGACTTAAAATGCTTAATATTTTCTAATAGTCCATGGAATATTTGATATGGTCCGATAACAAGTTGTGGTAGCCATAGTCCTAAGAGTTTTTGATACAAATAAGAAAACTGCAATACTTACCCTCTGCATTGTGTCTAGTGCAGGAAAATTTATAAAAGTCAGGGGCTCTGCTTTATTAATTGTTGTACTCCTAGAGATTACAATATCTAATGAATATTTCATGACTAAGTGGTTTCCAATTTATTATATTAGAAGCAATTATTTTATGTCTCTCTTTTCATGTTAAAATTATATCAACATGATGCAAATTTAATATCACTCAGAGAATCACTAATCAAACATACCTTCATAATAAAATATAAGGATTTTCTTAAGATATGCTTTTATCGTCAGAAAAAATAAATGTAACAGCATCATTATTCCTCAAAAATAAGATAAAATAGAAATGATTTTAGGTTATTTACTTTAAATTTGATGCTATATTCTTCTTACTCCCACCTCATAATTAGTATGTTTATTATGTATGTATGTATGTATAAAATATATGCATATGTAGAAATCTTATATGTAATATTTAATAAACTGATAACATGATGACATTCTCTGTTTTAGTTACCTTATGTGTTGCTGTGATAATGGAGAGGGGGTCTGAGGTGACCCTCCCTTGTAATCAAATTGGGGAATAACCTAACTGTCATCCAGAGCTTTCATCCAGTAACTGATGGAAGCAAATGCACAGCCAAGCACGAGGCCAAGCTCTGGGAGTCCAGTCGAAAAGAGGGAAGAGGGATTATATTAGCAAAGAGGGTCAAGAGTGTGATGGGCAAACCTACAGAGACAACCAAACCAAGCTAGAGGGGACTCAGAACTTTAGACCATCAGCTGTGGAGCCTTCATAGACCAGACTAGGCTCTCTGCATTCAGGAGACAGTTGTGTATCTTGGCCTATTTAAGGGGCTCCTGGCAGTGAGATCAGGATCTATCCCTGGTTTATGAGCTGGCTTTTTGGATCCTATTGTCTATGGAGGGATACCTTGCCCAGCCTTGATGCAGCAGGCAGAGGCTTGGACCTGCCTTAACTGAATACACCAGGCTTTGCTGACTCTCTATGGGAGGGCTGCTCACAGTGGGCTGGGCTTCCTGCCTCAATCAGTCATCAGAAAAATACTCAACAGAAAAATATTACCAACTTAATTCCTCAATTTAAGTTCCTCCTTCCAAGATGAGTAGTTTGTGTCAAATAGGCAAAAAAACAAAAACAAAAAAACAAAAAAAAACCCCAAACAAACAAAAAACCTAACCAGCACTCTTTCCAGTAAGTATGTACTTGGGAGGATCTATCATTATGCTTGGTATGTGGTCAATGTTCAGTGATGATCTACTAAGTGCATCTAATTTAGTGAACTATTCTTCTATACATAAAACTTTCTGTAATTTCTGTTTGTAATACACATTGAATTTTAAATGTATTCTGGACATACACAGCATGTAAATTCATATATAAAATTTGTGAATAATATTTTAACACATTAAAATATTATATTCCTCCAAATTATTTAAATTACTACATTTTTTTAGACTCTGGGATCTAGAATACAGGTTTATAGGTTTGCTTGTGAAGATAAACTATACTTTTCATATCTTAAAAATATTAATAATCTATTCATTCCAGTCCAGTACATAAGGGCAGGATTTTTTTTTAACTGTTCAGAACTCATCTTTGTAGTATGAAGTTTCTGTCCTGTCCTGTCTGTGGTCCAGACCCACAGACATGCAGACCTGCAGATCCGCAGTCCCACAGAAACACACAGGTGCTTGTATTAATTCTATGCTGATCTGCCTATGGTTCTGGCATATTGCTAGCTAGCTCTTGTTCTTAAACTCATCCATGATTTATATACTGCTCAACCATGCAGCCTGGTACCTTTTCTCTAGGAAGCATAGTTGTCCTCTGCATCTGCTGACTTCTCTAGCATCTCTGTCCCTGCTCTTCCTGTTCCCAGAATTTTCTTAGTCTGGTAGCCCCACCTAGACTTCCTGTCTGCCACCAGCCACCAGCACCACAACTTTTTACAATGGAACAGAAAACAATCCCATTACACATTTTATTTTAAACTACCTATTTTTTCTCATGTTTGCAAGTATTCCTGATCATTCTTTCATCTGAACTTTGGGAATCAGGTCTGTATTCCTTTCATCTGGCATACTTTTGCTGCTGTAATGGCACCAACATTCTAGAACCCTTGGTGTTTTTGGTACAAGTCAAGGCATTGAACCTGCTGTACCAAGTTGAACTGAATCAACTGGTAACATTAATCAGTAAGTTGTTATTATTGTCTTTGTGATACCCTAAATCTTATGCAATTTAGGTGTAGGCCAAATTATATGTGAAAAGTACAGTAATTTTTAGTTTAGAAGTTATTGCTAAAATTTGGATATAACTAGTTTCTCCTTACTTATTATTTTCCTCTTTTTTATATTAAAAAAGCTCATAGTTTTTAAGATAAAAACATAAATTTACATTAAAAATGGTTAGGTTGTTTTAAACAACAGAACAGTCTCCCAGAAATTAAGTTTCTTGGCATCCATAGTAATTAACAGCTTCAGGAAGGAATGAGTTTCTTAAACTGTAAAATTAATGTCATTTGGCAACTTATAACTATTGTGAGTGAAAACATGTCAATATGACAAAAATTAATATACGTTTCCAACTTAATTACAGACTTTCACACAAACAATTATTTGTAAAGTTGCTATCTGAACACAGAAAAAAAAACTCTTATCAAAGAAGCAAATTTTTAAGTGTTAAGGCCAGAAAAAGGGGATGTTTAAAATGTGGTCTTGAGTGAGAACTCAAGTTCCCTATGTGACCTAGTATCTAGATGAGATTGACAGCTGTGCACACACACACCTTTAGCAAAGCCCACAGTGCTTGCTTCATAGTGAAGCTCAAGCATGTTCCTTGACTCAGCACCATGTAGCCTAGAAGCTAGAATTCCCCACTACTTGAAGAGCCTACCTCACAATGTGCTTTTGTCCTAACATTTCCCATCATGTTGGCACACATAAGTATTGTCACAAAGAATCCAAATTTATTTCCTTTAATATTCTTTCTTCATTTTCTTTTCATTTTGTCAAGGGATATTTCTGGATTTGGAAGGTCTCAGCTATGCAGAGAACATTAAGTATCAAGAGTGCAACCTGTAATAAATTTGTGATTGTTACAGATTTCCTTAGTCTTGGTGTTACTTTTGTTGGTGACTAGAAAATACAATGAAGTGTGATTGTGACTTCATTTATCATATCTACTGTAAGCATTTAGATGACACATGTGAAAACTCTAGGAGAAACATAGACCGTAGACCTAGGGTTGCTTTATGTATATACATTTGTGGTTTGATTCTGAGACAAATACTTTCTTGGAGAGCCATTTCTACAGAAAATTTGTTTCATTGTGTGCACTGGAACCAAATACAGTGTCTATCTGTATTTATATTCTGGACACACATGTTCTCTATTCTTCCATCTCTAGAAAAATTTCAGCCTCAACATGCTTTTCATAGCATTTATTATACTTTATTTTCAATTTTGTAATGCATAGAGAATAGACTCCAACTATAGATTTTCTCTGAGCATCATATATCCAAAATTAGTTAGAGTAACAAGACATCCATGAGATGCCTAGTAAGCAGATATGTAAAGTTTTAGTCAATATATCCTCTATTAATCTTTGAGTTTAATGTGAAATACATAGATCTCAAAAATACCACAACTACAAATATTGCTAGAAGATATGTAGAATTATAGGTATCTTACAACATTATCATGTTATGACAAAATGAAGCATATACATGTTTCAAATACTAATGCCAGGCACCTGCTATTGTAGCATAATGCAGGATAATTAGAAATCAATCATAAATAGTAAACAGAAATATTACTTCTCAGATGAAGTAATATTTCTGGCCATGAACAACCAGGAAGCTCAATAAATTTTTCATCAGTAAAGCAATAGGCAGTAAAGGTAAATGCTTAAGTCTTAAAAACAGAATGCTATTTTTTTCATACCAGAATTAGGTGAGACCAACTGCTTATTTAGTTTTACAAGTTTGTCTTGTGTATTTTATGATTTCTCTATAATTATTATGCATCTAATTTTTAGATTGGAAATATAAAATTTTAAAGGAATAGTATAGTACACTCAACATTCATTCTAAAAATTACCTTATATGAAGAACAATCTAATTTATTTGTGACAATAAAGCCTTTTATATGCTGGCAATTCACACCCACATATAAAATAAAATCATGTACACACACACACACACACACACACACACACACACACATACCCTCACAAACTTTCTTTAGTTTTCTGAGAGAACAGTAAATGCAGTACCTTTTCAGTATTCACTCTTGTTATAAGACAACACTTGGGTTTGTTGAAACAGTCTAAGATGAGCAGCAGTTTGGTAAGGTCTGTAGGCTTGTAGCTTCTCTGTCTCTATCCCTGAATGTCAGATTGCAGTACCTACCTCGGCACCTGGTGCTCTGCTTTGGGGTCTTCTCCAGCTACTTGGAGGAACCTTTGGTCAAAGCAAGTGTGAACTCAGTCTTTTATCCTGTTCTCTGGAGCAGCATCAACACTGAGGGTAAAGAGACCTGCATCCTTCCCTGCCTCTTCATTGCAACAAGACGTTCACGGGGACTCATGGTCTTCCAGAGAGTCCTCAGCAGGATTGCACCTCAGTTTCCGCAGGAGGAATCTTCCCTTTTTGCTCTTCCTTTACTATCTCATTCCCTCACTCCCAGCTGGCCAAATAAATGACTTGGATTTAAACACCCACATCACAGTGGTCTTTCTGAAAATGGAGTATAATCTACAGTTTTATGATAGATTTTAAATAGTTCCTGGAAGCCCAGAGTGGGGTGTGTGTGTGTGTAACTCTAGATTTTCTGAAACTTAATGCTGTATTATATATGTAAATGAAGTGCTTTTTCTAGGCTTTTACTAGATTTGAATTGTAGGTATGAGAAGAGTACTCCACAGAACAAGGTACATTGGGTTCATTTCTACTAAAGACATGATGGAAGAGCTATAGCAAGTAGGCACTGTGTATACTTTTGGAGATCTGTGAAACCTTCAAGGAGAAGGTGGTATTCCATCAGGTGTTTGAAAGATATCAAGAATTATTGAAAGTGTCGATGAAAGAATGAAATGTTTTACGTCAATGATTAACCAGTGACAAGGTAGCAGAGGTGTGAAGGAATGTTGATTATTCAGAGAACACTGTGGTGAACTCAAGAATGTGTGAAACGAGAGAACAGAAAGCAAAGTGGAGCTGAGTTAGTCAGTGGCAGTCTGGGCATTTGCGGAAGCCCTAGACAGAGTGGGGGAGAATGCTTCAGAAGTGTACATACTGAACTATTTTTTGTTCATGTGACTTCTAAAAAAAAAAGAATCTCACCCACTCATCATCAGTCACTTCCTTTGCCATCATTATTTTGAAAGTATGACTCACTGATAGAACATTTTCCCTGAAACTCAAGACATTTTAGAATCTGTGTATATTTTCTTATGCTCTCTGAATTGGACAAGAATGCCTGGGATTTCAACATTTGTTTCTGTCTTCTAATGTCTGTCTTTTTATAGTTCATTTATTTGAAATTTCCATTTAAGGTGTGTGACCTGAAGGGACTGTGACTGGTTTTCTCCCCTATCAGAAACCTGACAACAAGAATAAATGCATGGGGTCTAAAGCAAGGCTCAAGTAGAATCAGGGACTGGGCAAGAACTGCTATGGGGACCAGAAATTCAGGACTCTCTCTGGATCTCCTGCACATGGTCTGCTGGTCCTTGGTGAGTGGCTGAAGTTTTCATCATCTGTTTATCAGTGAGGTCGTCTGGTTGGAACATCTCCCAGTTCTCTCATGGTCAAGTCAAGATCAGGGGTAAAAGCGAATCTTTCTTGTGCCTAACACTAAAGATTAATAAAAATATTATTGAAAATTAAAGATATTCCTTCTTGAAAAATATAATACAAGTACCACTGCCACTAGTTCCTTTAAAATCTTTATTTTTTTTTATTTCATGTAAGTTCCATCAACTAAAAACACATAATTATGCTCATATAAAATATCTTCTAAACACATTTGCTGGCACTGGGCCTTTGGGTATGTTTCACTGGCTTCTGGAAAGATGATAATATTTTATTAAGATATGATTCATAACCACAGGACTAGATATTCTGAGTGTACTCTCCACTGAAATGTAGACATTATAGATGGCAGATAATAGCCCATTTTGAGGATTAGTATTCCTTAAGGCATTGTCATAGCATGAAACAAGAGGACCAAAGAATTGTCTGCTCTTTCAGCCGTATGCCATACACTCTAAATAAGCAACAGCTAAAGGAGAAACCGCCATGGCTTCATTTCTCATGTATTCTAAATTAGTATCGTGGCTTCTGTTTTATATTGGAAAATATGTTAAATTGTTCAGTGAGTGATTTATCCTTCCCCCACATGATCATGATCGGGATTTTGTTTGTTTTATTTTAGGCCTGGGAGAAGAAAGACTAGTAGAATACAGATGATATGAGAAGAAAGAGGGATAACGAGAGAAGGGTGTTTTCTTAGAGAAAATATATGAAAGTGGTAACGAGCTTAGTGAGGTAGAGGCAGCAGGAGCTGAAGCAGTCTGTCCCAGGTCAGCTCATGGTTGAGATCACTGAGAGCAGCAGCACCCTTGCCTTAGCTCTCTTTCAGAGAACCAAAATGGAGTATCATCTAGGGTTTGAAGAGAAAATTCTGTGCTTTGTAAATACTTTTTTAAAAAGCTTCTTATATTGTAGAAATCTTAGCTTCCTTCCTTCCTTCCTTCCTTCCTTCCTTCCTTCCTTCCTTCCTTCCTTCCTTCCTTCCTTGACAACAAACAATTCTGGAAAATACAAAATAAACTGCACTTTGAACCTAATAGGACAACGACAAAGGAACAGGCTTGTTTGCTGTTGTTTTTTATTAAAACATTTATAAATATGTCCAAGATTCCTGTTACGACACTGTACTAGATATACCGACATACAAGTCTGAGACGGTTTTGCTGAGAAGTGGTAAGGATCCATCCATATAGGAGCAATGAAGATCATGGACGTTTGTAGGATCTTCTTGTAAGCTAGTTACTTTAATATACATTTTATTTAAATAATTGATCAAATCTTCAAAAAATTAAGTACCAGCTTTATTTTATAGTGGATAAAGTGAAGTTCATTAAAATTAATGTGGCTATACTTGAACAGTTGTAAATATCAACAATCTCATTCTGTTTCAAAAGCTGTGCTTTCTAAAAGGATGTTGGGTTTTTTTTTTTCCCAGCAGGTTATAAATGTCTGGTGTCATCTAAGACACATGCTAAACATTTATTTTTCCAAGAATCAAATCACTATCACTTGATTTTAAAAGAAGTATAGCAGAAGTCCCACAATGAAAACCCATCATTGTTCAGCTAACTTGGATTTGAGAATCACAGGGCACAGTTTAGTTTGATCAGTGGTTTGATGTACTTGAGGAAGATGAAGAGTGAGCTGTTACAGAGCAGTACTTGGCTAACAGGAATCTCCAGGAGCCTGTTGATTTATGGCAGACCTGAAATAGGGTAAAGTAAAGTAACCCTTTGTTTAGGGGTATGTCTAACTCAGCAATAAAATACTGTTTTAGCATTACTTTAAAGCCTCAACAAATTGCAGACTACAGACCAAAGACCCTTTTTTTTTTTTTAAAATAAAAGACAAAGGTACTAACAGTTCCAAACTTCCTCATCCTATGAGATATCTTTGTTTCTCAGTGGTCTCAAGAAAAAGGATGCATGTGGGATTATAGGCCCTCGAGACTTCTAAGGGCCTAACAGCCATCCTGGCCTTGCTAACTCAGACCAGTTACAACTGGTGCATTAAAGCTTGTGCTCATACTACTTCCTCATAAGCCATGAGGGCCCCTTGAGTAGACACTTCCTCATAAGCTAGCCTGGGGTCTGCTTCGGTGCTTTGGCAACAGAGGCGGAGTCCAAATGTGAGATGATCTGGACCAGTGAGAGATGACCATGTTACAGTAGCAGATACCAGCAAAACACAGCCCTTCCCCCTGACTGATGTTGGATATATAAGGCTTGCCTCTTCCTCAAAATAAACTGAGCCTGTGTTTTAACTTGTGCCCAGAGTCTGAGTCATTGTACTTCAACCCTACTCACCCCCTACCCAAGGAAGAACTGGCAGGGCCCAAAAGCAACATCTGGGCTGGCTCTCAGGCTCTTCGAAGCCAGGCCTATACATCCCACATATGCACTATGAATAAAATCAAAATGAAGGGTTACCCCTACTGTGTCCATGTGCGATATTTGTGGAAGATGAAGAATAATACTACCTGTAGTTTTCCTCTCTCAGGAATCTGCAATTTGACTATAGAAAAATCAGTTAACTATGGCCAAATATCCTGGTTTGTTCCCACTGTCTGGGTTTTAGTACTGGAAAGACTACATCCTGAGGACTGAGTTCTCCAGTAAACTGTCAATCATTCTAACAGTGGTAATGCTGGGGTGGGGTGTGAGATGGGGAGTAACTAAAATGTAGACGATTTTATACTAAATTTAGTTGTTATAATAAGGGTCATGCTAAACTGTGAGGTCATGGATCATGAAATTTTGGTCTCCAGATTATAGCAGCCTGGGAATGTGGTGTGGGAGTATCAGTCTCTTTGATTTTGTCTGTGTTTCTTTTTTGTGGTGCTAAAGAATCTAACCTGGGGCTGATATTTGCTAGACAAGTGCTAAGCCACTGAGTTCTGCCATCCCGCTTCTCAGTGATTTTTCACTACCAGCTGCTTTGGGCCCTTCAACTCAATTTCTAATCTGTTTTACTTATCACTAAAGTCCACAGGAGGCAATGCAGCTGCAATATTGAGCAAGTCCTTATAGCCTCCAGTGTTGCACATGGACATTAGTGATTATTGGTGTGACTGAGGGTTTCGAATTTTCAAAGCAGACAGACTAGCCATTGCCAATTCTTCCTGCAGGGTTGGCTTTATTCAGTTATATTCACTGAACTAAGAATTGCTTTCCCAGTCTGTTTTCAACGAGTTCCCTGTAGCTATTATTCCCTTTATTTAGACATAAATGAAATCTAATGAACCCACACTGCCAAAATGAGGCAGAATCACTGTTAAGTTAGAGAAATTGAATGATGTTTTAAGGCTCTGGAATAGATTTGCATTAAATTTTAATAGCTTTTCTTAATGAGTACAATGTTGTAGGACAAATTATGTGCCATGCTCATTCATATACCAAACTCTAATTTCCAATGTATTTGAAGATAGGAATTCTAGTAGACCCCTAATCTCAAAGTACCAGTCACCTCTTAAGAAAAGAATGAGATCACCGCTCACATCCTATCCACTGTTCTTCCCCTTTCTCTCTTCTCTCTAATCCTGCAAGGACTTAATGAAATGCCAAACTGTCTGTAAGGCAGGAAGGAAGCTCATTGCAGAAACTCATCATGCTGACATTTCAATTTTGGGCTTATAGCCTTCAGAACTGTGTTGAACTAATGTTGAAGACACCCAGTCTGCATTATTTATTACAGTAATCAAAGCAGGGTAACATAATTTATTTGGGTTACAAACTTGTATCTGAATATTAAGCATGCAGATTGGAATCAACATCTCTGTCTTCTGCAATCCTCATTACAGCAGTGATTCGAATTCAGAACAGCAATACCAACTCAAAGACAGAAACACTTTCTGGATGAAGGCTGATGATTTGACTTCTAGGAAGACAGTGCAAATGTCAGGGGTGGTCAGAGAACAGAATAAAATCCAGGGTGATAGAAATGTTCCTGCTTGAGCAACTCAAGTTGCTATATTTTCAAGCACAACAGTGGGAGCAGGTTTTGAATGTCAGTGAGAGGGGAGCTGGTGATTGTGGAACATAATGATGACAGGATGGCAAGAAAAAATGAGAGCTCCAGACTTAGAACGTGGACCTGGGGTTACACAGTGGATGTGGACACGTGGCTCACTCTTCCTTACTGTTAAAGTGAGAATATGGTAGTACCTTTACCACCAAACTTCTGTATATAACACATTTTATAAAATATATAAAGCATATCTGAATTTAGAACAATTGCCTGGTACATGGCAAATGTACAACAAATGTTACCTACCTTATCTATAAGATATTATCATTGTTCCCAAAATGAATGAAATTCTTATTTGTACACTTGAATAACCCTTGACTATATTCTGTGAATTATATCCACACTCAATACATGTCTATGTATTATCTTGTCTTCAAAATATTTAGCTGGGAAGTGGTAGTGCTTGCCTTTAATCCCAGCACAAAGGCAGATGGACCTCACTGAGTTGAAGGCCACCATCATTTAGAAAGTGAGTTCTAGGACAGCTAGAAATGTTACACAAAGAAACCCTATCCTCACCCCCCAATCAAAACAAAACAAAAATATTCAAGTAATTTATGTCCTTCCACCTATAAAACAGAGGGCAAATTTTCTGAAAAATTAGAGTAAGTTTTTTTCTACCCTCCTTCAGGGAGAAGAATTGCTAACTAGCTAAAAATCTTCACATAGACTTCAATTTCTAACATTTTTCTCCAATGACCTTCTCATCCATCTAGCTTTGCCTTCTGCCTCCATTTCTTCTCTAATCGTCAAGAAGAGTGGACTTTCCAAAAAGTATTCCAACAGTATTACTTCTTCTCTCTCTACCATTTAAAAATTCTGAACTGTTGGTCTCAATGTGTGTTCTCCTCATATGTGAAGCTGCCTCTCTCTCAGGTGTGTCTCTGTACTGCCAACAGTGTGTCTGCTGCCCACCAGGCTAGGAAGTACTGAGCACCCTGCAAGAGGGCTGCTTCCATTCTATGCAAACTCCAGGTTCCTTCCCTTGTTCTCTTCTTTGCACCTCTCTTTCCTCCTAGATGAACTGCTTGAGTTGCCTAAAGGGGGTTTTCTCTGTCTTACTTACCACAGAGCTGTTTATAATTACATGTGTAATGTGATTCAATGACAAACTAATCTACAAAGTTACAATTCCTTATCCTACTTCCAATACACTTCATTCATTAAAGATATACTTAGAGAATCCAGTATTATGAACGTTATAATCAGTCTGTACAAAAATGCCCTAACCATATCTGTAAGAGCAAATGAAATTTTTCGGAGGACGAAATGAACAGTGATGGAGGTGCTATGTCGATGGCAATAAGTCAGGGAGAACATTTTCACTGATACTATTATAAGACCAAAGACTGAAAAGTGTGGATCATTTAAGATGCTATGAATGGCTCATCATTTCAAAAGGAAAGTACGAGCAAGGAAGTAACAAGAGAACTTTGGAAGGATAAGCCCAAACCAAAGTGGGAATATGACAGGAAATAAAGTGAGAATAGTTTTTTTATGAGCCAATGAGTTGAGAACTTGAACTTATGTGAACATCATTGTCATCTTTTATATTATCAATGTCATTCTGACATTAGCATGGAGGATGAACTGAATTATGATAATATTGAAGTCAAAGAAACATGTCAAGAAGCTACTGCAGTCGTGTAGCTAGGATATTATATAAATATCTGACCCAGAAAAAATACAAAGAAATTGATGGAAAGGAGTTAGGAAATGCTATGAAGTGAAGGAATGGACCTTTTTAGTAACTGAGTTCATAGGATTGTGGAAGAAAGACACACAAATCCAAATGTTTATGTTTTTGTCTTTGCAATTATATGAATATTTAGGTATATTCGATATGGAGGGTAGTCTGTACATTTGAGTGGAATAAGTAAATAAAACACAACAAATAAGTAAAAGATGTGTGAGTAATTTTCAAGTTGCCATGTAGAGTGTAGCCCTGAAGTAAGCAGAGACTTGGCTGAATACTATGGAAAAATATCTTAGACTTTGTATTTATTTATTTAGAGATAAATTTTTTGTGTATTCCAGGCTGGCCTCAAATTGGCCATGTAGTAGAAGATGATCTAGGAATTTGGCTCCTCATGGCTCCACCCCTTGAGTGCTGGGGTTGGTGGTGTGTGCCACATACTGGGTCACATGTAGTGATAGGGACTAGACAAGCATTCTACCAACAGTCCCATCCTCAATTTCAACTTGGTTATTTGTGTACACCAAAGGTTTACTCCTCTTCTTTTGAGGCTGGGAAACTCAAGATCAAAGTGCTAGCACATTTGGTATCTGACTAGTGTGGTGATACATTTTATATTTAATAAAATCAGTCTGGAATATCAGAGAACAGATCCACCCACAGTCAAGCCAGGAGGGTCAGAGAGTGGTAACTCACACCTTTAATCCCAGCACCGGAAAGGCAGAGTGGTGACCTATACACCTTTAATCTCATAACTCCAGAGACAGAGATTTTTCTCTGTTTCTGTGAGTTCCAGGCCAAATAGTAGTAGCTCACACCTTTAATTTTAACTCTAGAATATGATAGAGTTGAACCAGAAGTAAAACAACTGGGTAAAGAAGATATTTAAGGAGGCATAGGCAGAGGGTGTGGTTTTTTGCTAGAAGAGACAAGGAGCCAGGCTGAGGAATCTGGAAGATATCTTTTACCCTGAGAAGTTGTCTGGGTAAGAGTTGACTGTGGTCTGTTTCCTCTCTCTGATATTCCAGCTGTTCCCCAATATCTGGCTCTGGGTTTCCATTAAATACAAACTGAAATTAATGTTTTCAGGCTAGGGCTGGTGAAAGAGGTAGACATACTTCCTCAGGTCTGTTATTAACGTTGTACTCCCACATGTGAGGGTAGCATTCTCATAACATGCTCATCTGAAGACCTTACTTCTAATGCAAACTACACATGAATTTGGGGAAGTGGGATACAAACTTTCGAAACATAGTTCTATGATTTTATAGAGATAGCTTTAGTCTAAAAATAAAGAGCAGGCGCTTAACATACACTCTAACATCCATGAGGTTGGGTGTGGAATCCCCCAAATATGCCTGGGAAGAGTCTGATAGAGAAGTATAAGGAAGGCCTTAGAAACCTGGAACAAAGTGGTCTGATTGGTTTTTCAGCTGTGCTGAAATGAGCGGCATCTCACATTCCAGAAGCTACACAGGCAGTCTTTGTGGCTTCTTACCTCTGTACTTGTTTTTCGTCTGTAGTCTCCTACCCACGTCTCTGCATAAGCTACAACTCCTCTGTGAATTCTGATTGATTGGAGCACACGTAACATATACTGAATGTTGAGGACCAAGTGCCTACATTCATTTATCAGAAAGTCATTCATTCTGTTTCTTAAAACTGGAGACACTGTGTACCTTGTCTGAAGGACGTCTACTGGGCAAATCTGCTGACAGTGGAGTCCAAGACAGGATTCAGTTGCACAGGGTTCTTCACGGAGCACTTTTCACAATAAAATTATTGTAAGTGAGTGGATAGATCTGGGTTTAATCTCCAGTGGTCTAGTTTTAATTTGGTTCACTAGAAGGAGAGATGTAAATTCCCCAGAACAGTGTCTTTCCTTGGGAAAAGGGTGTCTGACTTTTGTACTCTGGAATCTCACAAGGAGATGCCTCTGGAGAAAGGTCCTAAGTGTAAGCCCTTAGTGGAGTACTGACAGCAGATAGAGAAGGAGTGTTGTCAGTAGACAAAGGGCATGTAGACAGGTAGGCCCTGATAGGCAGGCATTCTACAGTGATGGCTTTGCATATCTTGGATTGCAGCTCTGTTCTTGCATAAGTTGGGAGTAGTAGTGAAGAAAAATTCTTTAAATCTCTATTTTTATCTTTCTACTTTATTTACAACCCCTTTTTGTCTGCATAGTTTTAAAAATTTGTTCTTTTAAAGAAAGCAACAACCCAAAATTCCACCACCCAAATGGTACACTGTTGACTTCTCCGTATATTTGCCTCAAATTTGGCTAACAGTTTTCATTTTTAAATTTGTGATTAGGTAAAATTTTTCCCCTGGCCTTAAATTATAATTTATTATTACCATTCCCTAAATTTAGAGCTTTTTGGTTTTTCCACATTTCTTTACCTTGTATTGCTTTTTTGAGAGAGTAACATTTTTTTCCTACTTCACCAGAAACTCATCATCAGCTCACTTCAGTCTCCCAAGTTGCTTCAATAACTAGTATGCCCCATCAGACCCGGTTTATATTTTTACTTTTATAAAGTGTTCTTGGATCATGTTTTTATAGTTTTTAAATTAATCAGTATTTTGTATGTGTGGTATTCTTGCACATGTGGCAGTGCAGCTGTGTGTGTCCATATGCAAAAGCCAGAGTATGACCTCAGGAATTCTAGTGTTCTCCATCTTACCTTTTGAAAATAGTTTCTTACTGAACCTGTCACCATTTTAGTCCGGTTAGATGGCCAGTGAGCTTCCAGGATAGGCCTGCTTCTGTCAGGCGAAGCTAGGGTTACAGACACATTATGTCATGTCCACTTCAGCTTTTTGTTATTAGTATTATACTAATAATAGAGATTACAGCACAGGTCTTTTGTTTGCATGTTAAATGTTATTACCCTCTGAGCCCTTTTTCCAGCTCGATCAATGCATTTGTGTTGAAAACTTTTATCTATATTTTTAGATTTCTTGCTGAAATTCCTAAATGTGTAATTAATGGAAAAAGGTCCTGAAGATTTTTAAATCCTTGGTAGATGGTAAATGTTAGGTCTTAGAAACCAGGGGCAAATGGTTAACTGAAATGCCTACTAACACGTCTAAGTGGACGCTGGCTAGCTTGCCAGTTTCCCAGTGCCAATGGCTCCTTTTCTAGCACTGTCAGCATCCCTCAGCATCGGTGGCTCCTCTCAGATCTCCCAACATCCCTCAGAATCTTTGGCTTCTCCTAGCACGTCTCACCTCAGCCTACCATAAACCTTTCCCTCCTGGGGACTTGGCTTCCGTGTCCCTTCCTCTAGTCTGATCCCTGTATAGTTCAGCCATTTTGGCAATGCCAGTCTCCTGGTCTCTTGGCCTGAGCTACCTCTCTTAGTTAGTGGTTCTTTTCTTGCTCCCCCTCCTCCTCTCTCCTCTTCTGGTCCAGACCAGTTTAGTTTGCTGACCACCTTCAGAATAGACTCTTCCCCCTGCCTCCTTTCTTTCTTACATCTACAATAAGAAGTTTCTATATCTGTCTTAGTTAGGTTTTCTATTGCTGTGAAGAGACACCATGACCAAGGCAACTCTTATAAAAGGAAGCGTTTCATTGGGCCAGGCTTACAGTTTCAGAGATTTAGTCCATTATCATCATGATGAGGAAGGAGCATGGTGCCATGTAGGCAGACATGGTGCTGGAAAAGGAACTGAGGGTTTCATATCTTGATTCACAGGCAGCAGAAAGAGATTTATCCCATACTGGGGCATGGCTTAAGCATTTTAGGCCTCAAAACTCTGCCTCACAGTGACACTTTCTCCTACAAGGCCACATCTCCTAATAGTGCCATTCTCTATGGGCCAAGCATTCAAACACATGCGCCCGTGGGGGCTGTTCCTGTTTAAGCTACCACATAATCCTTTAGGGTAATCTTGTACTCTCCTTGTACTTCATTTTTTTATTTAGTAAAAAAATGCTTTTTGTGATAGGAGGTGCTGTTTGATATTTGTCATAATTTCTTAAGGCTCTCAAGATATCTCAGATTTATTTTCTTCTAATATAATTATTTTGGTCCTGAAAACTGGCGAAAATTTTGTAGAATGTTTGCTCAATCTCTTTCTTTCTTCTCAAGAGTGCTCATGAGATTACTCACACACATGTCTTGTTTTTCCAATTAAAGTAGAAAATAACAGCTTGACCTCCTGTGAGGGATGGATATCAGAAACAATATCTTACCCTGCCAAAACATTTGGGAAGTGATGACTTTTTTCTTGTAAAATTAGAGACTAAAGCATTTCAGTACAGGGTGTGGGAGTATGTTGGGGGAGGGGGCACAGTCAGAATTAACCAAACTATTTTTAAGAATCTGTGTAAGTATTGATAACTTAATTTTTTTAAAAATTGCACCAACTAAGGAAAGAATACACACCCTCTTAAATGCGTTCCATATGCTCAGTTCCATAGTGACATCTTCTTGTGTTTATATAGGATCTCCAGAGATGAATGTTTTCACACTGGAGGAGTACTGATTTGTCCTTAATGGTGGTTAAAGATTTCTCTTAAGGTATTTGAAATTCAACTGCTTAAAAGCACAAGCCTGAACACAGCAATCAGTTGCTAGCCTTACTGATGCCAGGATATGGATGTGCTAGTTAATCTTGAATGTTTCTTTGATGAAATTCAGAGTCACGTAGAGTAGCGTAGGTGTGTTTGTGGGGGCATTTTCAGAGAAAGGTAACTGAAGTGGGAAAATCCTCAGTCACTGTGGGCGGCACTGTCCCCTGGAATACAGATGTGGACTGAATAAAAGGGAGAGAAAATGAGCTGTATTCATCTCCATTTCTTGACTGTGTGCACAGTGTGACCTCATGTCCCTGCTGCCACAGCTTGAGCCTCCTCCAGCTGCACACCTGCCATGATGGACTGTATTCTCAAACTTACAGCCAAATGCAAACTTTACTCTCCTTAATTTGCTCTGCTCAAATGCTTTAATACAGAAAAACTGATAATAAGGGGTTGTGCTTTTTCTATTACAGCCTAACTGTGTGGCTCTCAGGCCTTTGGGAAGGGGTAGAGTCTTTTCTGTTACAGCCTAACTGTGTGTCTCCCAGGCCTTTGGGATTGGTTTGTGGAGGATTAATGAAGAGTGGAGCCTTAGGCTAGAGAAGACCTAGATGCTGTAGACTGAGCTTAACCTGAGACTCTGGTGGGAGAGTGTAAGATAATGCCAGGAGGCAGCCAGGCAACAAAGATGATGTTAACAGAGAGGAAGGTCTGTCAGCAACTGGCAGAAGTTCATCAGAAAGATATGAAAAGTTTGCAGATTGCAGAGGAGAGAAACAGGAGCAAATTTACAGCTTCAGAAAAGGAAGAAGTGGGGGTAATTGTTACAGAAAACCCCAGTGCTCTGTACTGGTACCGGAAAGGTTCCTGGAAGGCGGCACTCCACCAGTGAGAAACTCCCACTGGAAAATGCAATATCATTTGAAAGGAGAGAGTTTAGATTTAGAATTCCATCACAGGGCACAGGAGAGGAAGGTGACTCTTAACTAGTTTTAACATTCAACTTCCAGGGAATCTGATAAGCTCTTTTGACACTCTTGGGCACCAAGTGTGAACATGGTACACATACATGTAAGTAAGTAAGCATGTAAGTATGGCACTTACTCATAAAATAAAGTGAATAAAAAATATTAATTAAAAAATATAATTACCACCGTAGTGGTGTCTTAATATAAGATGGTCACCAAGGGAAATGCAGAACCTGCCATGCAGGTGGTAAGAAAGAGCTATAAACTAACAAAAGAAGATTTTAAGTTCAACTTATTGAATAAGGGGCTTATGCTTTTCAAGGTTTACTACAGTAATAAGGAAAAATAGTGCTGAAGAAAAGCAGAAAGTCAAGGGCAACACATGCGTTTTACATGACTGATGTAAAAGCTAAGGAAAGTCAAACATTCAGCAAAACAGTTATTGAACAAAAACTGAAATCTTGCTTTTAAAATACACAGCACTGGGCTGGGAGAATGTCTTAGTGGACAAAGTGATTTCTATGCAAGTGTAATGTTTGACTTCAGAACCTCAGAACCAACATACACACACATGATGTGGTAGTGGTAGATGAAGTGTGCTAACAGGCCCAGTATGGCAAACATGGCTCAACAGGCCTTGCCCTTCACCTTTCCCTCTGCCTCTTGCTAAAAATGTCAGACTACATTCTTTAAAGCTAGCCACCAAGGTCTGTTAACTTATTTGGACACTTCCTCCTCCTGAGGATGACTACCAAAGTCCAGAAAGCCAAAGCCTGATGTGGGCAGCTTCCAAATTGTGTATACGAAGCAGGTCATTGTACAAAGAAAGCATGGTGTCTGAGTCACATTCAAAATGGTGCCAGCAGACTGGCGGCAGGCAGTGTAAGCTGCAACTAGGCTGGTTCCTAAAGTCTTACAGAAGACACAGTACCATGTGATTGATTTAAGGTTTCGGTTTATTTTGAACAAAAAGGAAACAAAAATGGTTTCTTAGTAGCAGCATTTTCTTTGGTCTGCTCTGTTTGCTTGCCATGAATAGAGACGCGGTCCCTTTAAGAGAACTTACTGATTAAGCCTTATCTGCAAAAACTATGCAGCTCTTTAAGAGAGTATATTTTAAAAGCTCTTCTGGTTAAAAGATGATTAAAGATTCATAATAAAACCGATTCAGATGAAAAAACCTGTAAACGGGTTACAATGTGTGTCAAAGGTATATAAGCTTCAGAAAGAAAAGAAAAAAATGTAGAGAAAAAGAGTAATAAAAATATAATAAGCCACGTAAAGATGGAAAATAAGCACAAAATCTAGATTTTGGTTGTTATTATGTTTTCTTTTAATTTTTTAACTGTTAATGAGCTAACAGCAGAAAGACAATGGATTACAAATACAAAGGCTACTAAGTTAAACACGAATATATATTTTAAAGGTATTTTGATTTTAAAATGTGTGTCTAAGGATTTATTGCTTTGGAATAGTTCTGCTTTTGTTTCCACAGAAGTTGAGTACCTGTTGATTGCTTCCAGGCAAATATGGTTTCATCAACCAAGACCCCCTGAAAAATCTCTGACAGGAAGAGATGGCCAGATCAGCTTCAAGACTGCAGAGTATGATCCTGTCTAACTCATGAGATTTTTAACACCCCTTAATCAGCAAGAAGTAGTAATGGAAAACTATGCCCAAATTCCCCAAATATTGTTTATAAATGTTTGTTTTCATTATAACTGGTTAATGGTCATAGTTAATCTCTTTCTAAGAAGAAAGATATGGTATATGAATGATTTTTTAAAAATTAGATTATTAAATTTACTTAGATCAGGAAATCAGCTGTTAATCTTGAAATGTTTTACATTGGTATGGATTTTGGTTCATTGGTACAAACTTAAGGTCAGTTCTCTTATGCTGTATGTATTTTTCTACACTTGTTTAAGATATGATGTTTATGTAACTGATTTAAAATTATAATGTATAATTAAGAAATACATGTTAGTTAGATCTTTTGGTATACAAAGATATAATTCAATTAGATAGATAATCTTCAAACACTTCTAAGACCTACAGAATATGGCATTTAAAATATTTTAAAAACTTAGACTTTTCTGGACAGTGAGACAAGTCTGCTCCTGGCAGCACCAATCTTCTTCAAGAGAAAAATTGGCATTGAAGAAACTCCATATGGAGTCTACTCTATCTGTGGCAATGGTTAGCCACTGGATAAGAACCTGTTCCTGTATTGACTGCTTGACAGTATGCTGTTTAAACAGGACATGCAGTTTCCATAGGAAGGTGACCTCTGAACTTTGACAGAACAAGCCAAGATGGTCCTTCAGTTTCCTGCTTTACAGAGAAAACTGTCAGATATTCTTCAGGACTTGAGGAGAAGCAACTGATGAACTGTGCCAGAATGGACAGAAAAGATTTCCTGCTTCATTGAAATGAAAAGAGACTCTGGGCCTGTAGGCTGAAAATGGATGCCCCAACTTTATAACGGAACTTTGGGTGACTGTCCAGGCAGATAGGTGTCATCTCTGTCCTTTCTAGATTTTAGAAGTCGCTTGAACTTCTGGTTTACTTGAGTAAATATATCCTTCTGTGGTCTTTGATGTAGTTGAAGATTAGATAGTTATAGGTACAGTTTTTCTTAGTCATTTGAAAGATATATTGGATATGAAACTCTAGATTCATAAAGATAAGGTAGATGATAAGAGTATTTTCTTTAATTTTGCTAAATACAAATAGACTAGATATTATAACTATAATTCTTGCTTGATGGCTATTTTGTTATATGTAATTTTGCTATGTTAAAATTGAAACCTTCCTTTTTGATTAGACAGAAAGGGGGAAGTGATGTGGGAATGCCTTTCTGTGTGCTGTGAATATAAATCTTTAAATAAAGAAGTTGTTTTGGGCCATGACAGGCACCATAGAAGAAGTAGGAGGAGAAATCAGAGCATAGGTAGGAGAAGCCAGGTGGAGTCAGGCAGATCGAGCAAGCCGCCCAAGGAGCAACATGTAAGGAACACAGGTGAGCCACTGGCCACGTGGCAGATAGATTAATTAATAGAAATGGGTTGATTTAAGATGTAAGAACAAGCTAGCAATGTGCCTGAGCCATAGGCCAAACAGCATGAAGTTAATATAAGAGTCTGAGTCATTTCTAAGGGCCTGAGCAGCAGAGGCAGGTGGCTATAGGTCTGGTGGGGCAGGTCTGTGGGTCTGGGCCTCTGGCTGCCCAGGACCAAGAAACCCCACTGCAACAAAAGCCCTCTTTACTTCACCTAATTAACATGCCCACTTTAAGTTAAACACCTCATTCTAATGTGGGATTTCCCATTTTACCTTTGTAAACTGCCATTTGCCTATGGGCCACTGTAGTAGTGGGGGTTTCTTTGGTCCTAGGCGGCCAGAGGTCCGAGACCCACAGACCTGCCATGCCAGACTGCTTAGCCACCCACCACCGCCGCTGCTGCTCAGGTCCCCAGAAATGAATCTGATGTTTATATTAACTTTATGCTCTTTGGCCTATGGCTCAGGCACATTGCTAGCTAGCTCTTACATCTTAAATCAACCCATTTTTATTAATCTGTCTGCCACGTGGCCCGTGTCTCACCTGTGTTCCTTACATGTTGCTCCTTTGGGCTTCAGCTTGGTCTGCCCCTGACTCCGCCCCTTCCTTTCCTACCTAGTCTAATTCCTCCTCCTACGTCTTCTATGGTGCCTGTCATGGCCCAAAATAGCTCCTTTATTTAAAGATTGAGATTCACAGCATACAGTAAGGCATTCCCACATCAGGCCACATCTGTTTCCTCTCTATCCTTGGTCCCTCCAGGGGAAGTATCCCTTCCCCTCTCCCCTTTGCCCCTTTCACTCATCTCCTACCCCATCTTTGTCCTGTCATTCTTATCCATTCGCAATCCCAGTACTTGACATAGTAGAGATTTTTTTTTTTTTGCCTCTTCACATATACAACAATCCAAATCAGACCAAATTAGGAAAAAGTCCAGGCTTAATGACTACAGATTAAAGAAGTCCTGGGTGACCCCGAAAAGATGAGGGAGAGTCACATGGTATATATGGCTATCTTGTCTTAAGTAACCTGTAGGTGTGATCTTGAGCCTCCCTGGAGCTGACTTTTGGTGGGCTTCCATAGAGATCTCTAGGGGTAGCTCTAGGGAAGGGGCCACTGTTTGCAGGGCTTCAAGGGGGTGGGGAGAGAGACTGGATTCTCCACTCAATCATTCCAGACTCTTTGGGTGTAAGATACGGATGGCAAGGACAGAGGCAGAGCTTCTACCAGAACAATGAGGACCTATATACTGAAGGTTTATCTTCTGTCCCCTGCAGTGTTCCAGGGCATCCAGTGACCAGTCTCACACAAACATATGAAAATCTTATCTCTCGTTTACATAGAGGGATGGAGGAGGGAGTTAAAAAACAAAAATAATATGCAGCCTAAGTTTATTCTTGAGTTTACTAAAATGTAAGCCCTTAGCTTGAGTTTTTAAGTAAGTGCTGTTTTCTGAGTGCCTCCCTGCTATCCTACCCCCACACATCTTTTCAAGTCATAAACAGCTGTCACCTGTTTGCAAACACTTCAGGAATACTTCACCTTGGGGCTTTGGAGCTAGATTTTCACTCTTACAGAAGGCTCTTTTCCAGATAATCATTCAGGCAATTATCTCATCTTCTAATCCAGGTTACTTCCTTCTCTCCAGTATGAAATGTAAATTGCAGGGAGCCAGCCGCACCCTAAAGATGGCGCTTGTATCGGGCCTATGACTAAGCGGTTTAAGGAAGCTCCTTAGTAAACAAGTCACTGCGCATGACACCTTGTAATTTTCCAGCAAGAAGCCTGGCCCCCAGACAGATACATCATATCGGGTGAGGGTGTGCTGACCAATGGGAAAGGCCCACGTCAGAGATAAACAATGTTGCCTATAAAAGCGGCCTGCCTGGGAGGCTCGGGGTCTTCCGTTCTTTGCCCTAGTGTGTGAAGCTTCAATAAACCTGCTGCAGAAGGATCCTGTTGTACTGCGTCTTGTTTGCGGGCAAAGAAGGCGCGAGACAAGTGGTGCCGAAACCCGGGAAAGACAACATCAGCTGCACCAGCGGAGACCCCTCGGTGACGAGGAGGATTCAGAACTGCAGAGTGTTTGCTCGGAGAGGTATGGTCCCTGACTGAGGTTTGGTTTTTAGTGCTTACTGGCAGAAGGTTTTGGCAGGATTAGGTTTGGTTCTAGTCACCCTGATCATCTTTCTTATGGTTGCCTTTCTTTTTCATTGATTTCGGTGCTGAGTGCCTAAGACCGACGTAGGTAAGCGGCAGCGCTCTTTGGTTTCGTTTTGCGGATAAGCCGGACGCGGATAAGCCGCGCTGCTAACGGTATCATGGGTACTTCGCAGTCGATGATCTCGGATTTAAGGATGGGCACCAAAGCTATATGGAAGATGATCAAGAATTGTTTAAAGGATGAGTCCTGCTTGCCAGTGGTCATGGAGGGACAGATAATGTTGAGAGAGGTTCAGGATAGCCTATCAGAAACTGAGCGGGATGAGAGATTGGGAGCGCGCCCCAAGGAAACTGTACATAAGGAAAAAGGACCCCCCGGTACCGGTATGGGGGAGAAAAAGGAAAAAGGACCCCCCGGTACTGGTATGGGGGAGAAAAGTTTCGAAAAAAATTATGAGAAAAATTCAGAGAAAAATTCAGAGGTTAGAAGAAGGAAAGAGACCAAACTTACCTTCCCCTGGAAAGAATTGGCTAATTTAGAGATCAGGGATGAAATAGAATCTTCCATTTCTTCCTCTAAATCCAGCCATGTAGATGAGGAAGACCCACTAGACCCAGGAGATGAATTTGATTTGGAAGAGGAGGCAGCCAAATATGAGGCAGAGAGATACTCCCCTGATGATCCTCCTCGTAACCAAATCAGAAAGAACAGGCACAAGGCAGAAAGCCAGCGAATGCACAGACCTCCGCCTACAGCTCCTCCTCCTTATAGTGTGAGCGGTGCTACAAACTTTTCTTTCCTGCCGGAGGCCACGAGGCAACAACTTAGTTTAGCATTTCCGGTATATGAGGGCCAAAATAATGATCAGGTTTATGCCCCAGTAGAATTTAGTCAAATTAAAGAGCTTGCAGAATCTGTCTGCAAGTTTGGTGTAAATGCCAACTTCACTGTTACACAACTTGATCGGCTTGCCTTATGGAACCTGACTCCATCAGACTGGCAGACGGTGGCTAAAGCTTCCCTGTCAAGCATGGGTCAGTATCTAGAATGGAAGGCTCTATGGCATGAGATAGCTCAAGAACAGGCTAGAGTAAATTCTGCGGCCATAACCCCTGAACAGAGGGAATGGACCTTTGAGATGCTGACTGGGCAAGGACAGTATGCTACACAGCAGACCCAATTTCCTTGGGGGATTTACCCTCAAATTTCAGCCACGGCCATTCGTGCTTGGAAAGCACTCTCTAAAAAAGGAGAGGGCAGCAATCAGCTTACTAAGATTATCCAGGGACTAAATGAACCATTTGCAGACTTTGTGGCACACATGACGGAGGCAGCAAAAAGGATCTTTAGAGACCCTGACTCTGTCACTCCTTTTATAGAGCAACTTGTCTTTGAACAAGCAATATCGGCTGCCCCCGTGTGTGTATGGCCACCCTTTATTTGGATTGTAAGTAATGTTTCTATAGATAAAGATGTTTTAGAGTGTGCCCAGAGCACCTGCTTTTATACCCTTTGTTGGGATGCTCAGAAGTATTCCTTTGCGATGGTGACTCGCATGCCACGATTTGTGCCTATGCCGGTTGAGGCTCCTAGCAGCATGAGTTTGTTTCTACCTAAAAGAGATTTTGGCATTATTGCTATAATTGTTGGGATTGTTGCGGCTGTAGGGGCCACAGCAACCGCTTCAGCCCTCGCCCTTTCCAACACTGTGCAAACTGCTCTGGCTATTAATAATTTATCAGCCTTGGTAACAATGGCCTTAGATAGGCAAGCATCCGCTAATACCCAAATTCAAGGAGGACTTATGCTGGTTAACCAGCGTATTGATTTGGTACAAGAACAAGTAGACATTTTATGGCAAATGGCCCAATTGGGATGTGAACAAAAGCTTCCTGGACTTTGTGTTACCTCCATTCAGTATGAAAAATTTTCTAGGGCAGCTAACTTGTCGAAAAGCCTTTCTCAGTTTATCTTACAGAATTGGTCTTCAGAGTTTGAGCAGACGCTACGAGAGCTCCGCGTTGCCATCGTTCAGATTAATTCCACCCGTCTGGACCTGTCCTTAACAGAGGGCCTTTCCACCTGGATTTCCTCAGCCGTTTCGTACCTGAAGGAATGGGCTGGCATGGGAACCCTTGGGATCCTCATGGTTGTGGGATTTGGAGGCAGTCTTTGGCTGATTTGCCAGATGCAAGCGTCCAGAAAGAGAGAAAGGACAATTTTAACCCAAGCCTTAATGGCTATTGAAGATGGACAATCCCCTACAATTTGGCTGGCAGCTCTGAATGAGCAAAAATTTTAAGTTTGACTGATTGTGGTCACCTAACCTTGCAGAAGGTATGCCTCTCCCTGATTGGTGAGGAAGTTTGGGCAGGCTTTGGCCTATTGCTTGGAATTGAGCAGGGTTGATTGTGTATACTGTATGGGTATGGCTCTTGCACTGAGAGGCTTAATTGCCATTGCACCTCATTAGAGCATACCTGTTATAGTTTCCATGTGGATTGTAAGGCTAAGCACTGCAATGGTTCCACCTTAGAGTTTGAGGGGTTCCATGGAACATGTTTGTCTGCATATGGGCAAGGCACACAAATCCCATCTCCCACAAAGGTGCCGGGCTGGTCGGGAGGTGTACCTGGTGGACGCATCAGGAATGTCTCCTTTGTACATAGTTCCCAGAAGTTTTGGGAGGACAAACCTCTGTTTCCATCCACTGGATAGCCTCCCTCATTTTAAATATAAGAAAAGGGGGAGATGCAGGGAGCCAGCCGCACCCTAAAGATGGCGCTTGTATCGGGCCTATGACTAAGCAGTTTAAGGAAGCTCCTTAGTAAACAAGTCACCTTGTAATTTTCCAGCAAGAAGCCTGGCCCCCAGACAGATACATCATATCGGGTGAGGGTGTGCTGACCAATGGGAAAGGCCCACGTCAGAGATAAACAATGTTGCCTATAAAAGCGGCCTGCCTGGGAGGCTCGGGGTCTTCCGTTCTTTGCCCTAGTGTGTGAAGCTTCAATAAACCTGCTGCAGAAGGATCCTGTTGTACTGCGTCTTGTTTGCGGGCAAAGAAGGCGCGAGACAGTAAATCTCTGGAAAGCAAAAAATCCTGCTGTTTCTGCAATGGGCCTAACATGTAAAAGGTTCAATGAGACTCAATTATTATCTGTTAGATGAACAAATTGAGCTTTATGCAACCCACTGGTGCCCAGAAGTACACACTAGCTAAGGAAGTCAACAGAAGACACTTTCAAATGCTTTTGTTGTACATGGGATGTACAGAAACAGGAAGCCAAACAAGCTGAGAGTTTGTTTTGTTTCCTGAGACAACTATTCAGAAATTAGTCCTTCTGCATCCCTGTTCACAGTGTTTCCTAAGTTTATCATCTTGCATTTGGATAATATTTTAGATTTTTTTCAATGATTTGAGTCATATTTTAGCCCACTTCAATCCCTGCTTTACAATAATAGAATAAAGGTTTTTTTGAGGCAAAAATTTACCCACTATCTCATAGAAGGTATGAGTATGATTTCACTCACATACGGGTGTTCAGACTTCATATGCTCTATCTCCCCAGGGAAAACAGAAGTACCCTTCCATTATGTGTGTGTGTGTGTGTGTGTGTGTGTGTGTGTGTGTGTGTGTGTGTGTGTGTGTTACAGGGTGATATCTGACCCTATGTGTTAGGATCAGAGAACAAAAACATGAGATTGAGACAAAGGAAACTTGTCCTTTTTGTGAAGGCATATATTTATCCCTACAAAGGAGTGTTTGCTGCTGAGTGTGAGATCCAGCCAATAAATTCAAAAGTTAGGTTCGCACTGAAAGTTCAGCCAATAGCTACTGTACCCCATACCCCTTTACCCAATCCTGAAAAAGCCAAGATGTTCAGAGCACCCCACTTAGGTAGGCTTTCTTTAAAAAGTTCCTCACCTCTGGGCTCGTGCCTGAAACCCTTCACTGTGTCCAAACAAAGGGTTTTGACCTGGGTTTGAACATGTTCATAACAACAAACAGACCCTCGTGTGCTTGTGATGAAACCAGCTCACTGATGGTCTTTGGGCTCCCTCAACACAGGTCCAATTTTCATAACCCATATTTAGTGTTCTATATCCAAGTCCATGTTTTAAAACCTTAGATAAAATCTAAAGTATATTTCACAGTTCTAATTTATGCTTTAACAGGAAGTTAACCTTTATAAATGGACCTGTTACTACATTCTCTGTTTTTCTTCATGTAAACTATTTTCCCTATGGAAAATACATGTGTACATGCACAGTCTGGAATGCACATATAAATTTAATAGTGTTTCTATAGTGTGTGTGAATAATTGACATTTATGGCTATTGATGATTCATGAATGATACAAAAAAATTGAGAACATACCATAGGCTAGCTTTTTTTGCTAATATTAAACCAGATCTCAGTCATCCCTATTATGCAAGGGATTGAGGATTAGGAAGGGAAACAATCTGGCAAGGTCCTTGCATTAAGAGTAGCAGGCAGGAGACTGGAATGAGTTTTGTCCTAAGATCAAAGTGCACTGTTCTCTCCTCCTTTATTATTTTTTTCTTTCTGAGGTATTTTAAACTCACAAATATTTAATTCTCACAAAAGAATTTGTTGAGAGTATGAAAACTTGTATCACCTTCTTTAAGAGGTAGAATATGATTAATATAATTTGATTCCTAAATATCTCCCAATCCCATTCCCTTATTCTGAGTCTAGAGTTTGAACTTATTATTCCTATTATTTTCACTTTATTAAATGTATATGTGCCTCAGAAATGTATGTAGTATCATTTAGTTTTTTCTAAATTGTGTAACTGTTGGGAGAATTCACATTTCACCAAATATTGTTTTCACAGCTTTACCGTGCTCCTCATGAGGACTTAGCAGCGTCTCTGTTGAATGGCATGTTGGTAGCTGTTCAGGTTATTAGCACTAGTTTTAAACTGGGCAAGTTATCTGGGATTAATTGGTGTGTTCTCTGTCAGTACTGAAGTGGAATATTTTTATGTGTTGGTATTTCATACACAGTGAATTGTCCCTTGGTTATACTAAATTGGCTACCTCATTCTTATTAATTGTAGGTTGATTACAGGTCACAATCTTCTTATATATTTTCCTGAATTCATTTTTCTTACATTATGCCCTTTCCATGTATAAATCTCTGTACGTTGGAGAGGTGGTGGGGGAATTTAATGCACTGATTTGCTGACATTTTTTTTACATTCAAAGCAAATGTAATATTCTTCTCTAAATTGCCTTTTCCTATCCTTTGCCAAGTTGTCCATTTTCTGCTGGAGCTTTCTGTCTATCTGTCTTTCTGTTTCTTCCAGGTTTGATTTTTTAAATTTAAGAACAGAATTGCATGTACATTTCCTTATTTTGTGAATCATCTTCTGAATTTTGTGCCTTACTTTTCCTTATAAAAGATGAGTTTTTATGGAATATAAATTAATCTTTTTTATGGTTTCTGAAAATTGGGTCACATTAGAAAAACCTTTCTCATTCCAAGGTTATAAATAACCATTTTTCTTCTTGAATTTATCTACTCTTTGGAATTTGAATTTAAAGTTTGTACCCTTGGCAGTTTTTCTTGCTGTGACCTAGCCATATCTTACATAAGGCTATACAAAATATTGGAACAGTATAATTTGATAAATATATTTGTCCCAGTGTCATTAGTTAAAAAGTCAAGTTGTTGCAGCAGTCTGAGATACTACTAAATTCTTATGTCTATTTGTGAACTTCCCATTTCATTCCCTTGTCTGGCTCTGTAACATTACCATCCTATTTTAACATATGTCTTTACAATACATTATGATACATGATACACTTAATTGTTTCTGTTTCTGTCATTTAAAAAGTTTTCTTGTTTACTCCTGCCTTTTAATATTTATATGTGAACTTTAGTATAAATTTGATTATTCTAAAACACTTTTGAAATTTTAAGATTTATTTTAATTTTTAATTAATTTAGAATTAATGTCTACCTATATATTAAAAGGTTTTATCTAATCATCACAAAGATGTTAAGTTATCCACAGAGAAAGGTCATTCAGGAGGCAAAGGATGACCCAGGATAATGTAGCTCTGGAGTTGCAGTGTTTCACCCTCTACACATCATTATGTTATAGTTGGTCAATCAGCCTCTAAAGCCACAGCTTTCCAGGAACTCTCATTCTCAATTATTACCTTTTAAGACTCAAATTAGTTATAAGTTGCATGGTATCTGACTGAGTCCAGACTATGTGTGAAGAGAAAGCCAGTTGAGAGGGAATCAGCATTATATAAAATGGAGACATTTTTGTGTTTGATTTAACAGATTAACAATTACATTGATCTTTTGATGCCCCATCTATAGGAATTCTGAAGACATGTAAGTGAAAAGGTTATATACATGAATACATACAAATATTACAGTATTTGTGATTTAGGAAAAAAATCAGTTGCCTATCACAGAAGAATAATTCTATGGGATAAGAGAATTGTGTGCATTTTCTTTCCTATCTCTCTGTATTGCTAACTTGAGCAAAGCAAGATCAACCTATCTGGAATGTGCTTCACTTACTATAAAAAAGCAGATAGAAAACTCAATTATGCAGTTGTGCTTTATGGAATAAATCAGGGAAGGATACACTAGAGAAATTATTAAAAACTAACAAAGAGAAACCTGGGAAATGTGGAAAGGTGAGGATGTGGATGTGGGATCTCAGTGAATATGCTCGTGAATACAAGCTTCATCTTGCTTTGTATAATTAAATATAGGAGTAAATATAGGCAAAAAGACCTATATGGTGAAAACAAGTAATAATTAACCAAATGGACTTAGGCCTTGTAGTCATAGCAGTGAAAGGCTGGTGGCACAGCCACACTGAGAAATGAATGGCATAAATTTTAAAAATAATATTTTGCTTGTATATTTCAAATGTAAAATTTTAAAAAGAAGCTGCAAGAAACTGTGTTAGGTGAGGATTTTGTTAGGCTTATTGCTATTTTGAAATTGGTACACATATTAGCTGGAGTATTAATTGATGTGAATGTGTCAGAAGCCAAGAGTTTTTATATTAGAAAATATAAGTATAACATATTGAAGAATACAACACTTTGTAAATTTATATTTGAGTTGGAAATACCAGTGAACGTTTAATTCCACACCAACTTATTTAGATAAAGATCCCACTGATGTGTGTGTGTGTGTGTGTGTGTGTGTGTGTGTGTGTGTGTGTGTGTTATGTATGAGGTACATGCATATAAACATGTAGATATATGTGAGGCTAGAGCTGTAGCCAGAAATTTTATGACCCATCTGGACTTAAGGCTCAGACAAATCTCTCCCTCCTTCAGCCACTGTAGCCACTTATAAAATAATTACCTAGACACTTAAAGTGATTGCAGGCTGTTTGGCCTATGGTTCACACTCAGTACCAAGTAGCTCTTATAACTTCACTCAACCCATTTCTATTAATCTATGTTTTGAGGTTTTGCCTGTGTTCCATCACATGTTTCCTGGACAGCAGCTTTTATACTTAAAAAGATGACATTTACATCTCTCTGTTTCCTTAAAAATAACCAGATGTTTCTTCATTGTGGCTGAGTAATACCCTTTTGTGCTTACACACTGTATTTTCTATATTGGTTTACCTAGCTCATAATTTGGTGATTACAAAAGTACTATGAGGGTTTGCTGGTGACATATGGTGATTCTTATTCCTTTGATGATATTGCAGGATTATAATTGTATCTATAATGGTTAGATAATTTTTAAATAATTTAAAATAAGGCTTCAAAAGTTAGAATTTAAAGATAGCCAAGAATTTATAGGTAAAATAATTCAAAAGTTTTATAATATTTGTTCCAGAAGAGTAAGCATTATGGGAAAGCAGAAGAAATAAGCTGGGTTATATATTAAAAATTGTTAAATCTGCATGATGATGAGTTCAAGACTATATTTTTTTACAGCTCTGTATAATTAAATTTAAAACCTGCTTTCATGAGCATTACATTCTAGTAAAACACAGGAGTGAAATTCAAAAGAAAATACTTAGTATTTTAGATTATAGCAAGAGACAGATGAGAAAATACAAATCAGACATAAAGACATTAGAAATAGGATGGAGATTCAAAATTTTGGTTGAGAGGTAGTAATCCTTCACTAAAAACATCTGAAGAACGTGAAGGAAGAGCCATGAAGTTAGGTGTGGGAAGCACTTTCCAGGCAAAGTTAACAAGAAGACGCAGCAGCACACAGGCCCTAGTAGAGAAGCATGAGTCACAGAAGGAATGAGAAAAGCCAGTGTGACAGAACACTGAGTGAGAAAGTGAGTACCAGACGATGTCAGAGGAGGAGGAGGCATACAAAGAGATGCAGGTCCTGTTGTGTTTGCTAGGTCATATTGGGGTAGCTTCTCAATTCCTCACCATTTAGGCCAGCTGCAGATAGGCATATTTGCCTCATAGTATCCCCACACAGGTGCATAAACCACTGGTGTGTGCACTTTTATTTCAGAAGCCTAGTCAGAAAATTGTATCTTAAAGGTCTATCTTTAAAAAGCACATTGATATTTATAAAATGGAATTGTCTGAGGGTTTCTATTGCAGTGAAGAGACACCATCATCATAGCAACTCAAAGAAAAATGTTTAATTGGGGTGGGTTATATTTTCAGAGGCTTAGTCCTTTATAGTCATGATACAACATGTTGGCATGCAGGCAGACATGGTGCTGGACACATAGCCTAGAGTCTTAGGTCTTGACTCAAAGCAACAGGAAGTGGTCTGAGGCAGTGGGCAGTATCTTCAGCAAAAAGACCCCAAAGCCTGCTTCCACAGTGACACACTTTCTCCAACAAGACCACACCTATTCTGACAAGGCCACACATGATAATAGCGCCAAGCTCTCTGGGGGCCATTTTCTTTCCAACTACCATAGGAATGCGTAAGATTAATATTGAAGATTTATGTCCTATGACCAGAGAAAAGAAGTCTAAGACAAAATATAAGAGAAATTTTTGTAGAAAGGGAATTAAAATTTTTTCACTAGCGTGTGTAGTACGAGGTTTCTGGCCCGCACTTTCGGGCCTAGCCTTAAGGTTTAGGCCCACAGACCCGCAGAGACATACAGATGCTTACAATAGTTTTTGGCTGATCGGTCTAAGGCCCAGGCATATAACTTGCTAACTCTGTACCCTTAATCTAACCCATGACTCCTTACCTGTTCAGCCATGGGGCTCGGTAACTTTTCTCACAGCAGCATGGTTGTCCTCTGCTTCCTCCAGCTTCTCTCTGGCATTCTGTTCTGTTCTGCCTGTTCCTAGAGTCTTCTATTCTGTTAGCCCCACCCACACTTCCTGCCTGCCTTTGGCCAATCGGCGCTTTTTATTAAAGCAGTGGGTGAGACAATTATTTACAATGGAACAACATAATCTCCCACAAGCTTGTTTGTAGATATCCATTGCTTTGTATTACAGTATAGGAGGAGGGTGTGGTGGCAGACAGGCAGGCATGGTGCTGGGGCAGCAGCTAGAATGTACATTCTGATCTGTAGGCAGCAGAAAGAGAGACACTGAGACAGGAACTGGTGTGGCCCATGCCCAGTGACACACCTCTGCACTTCTAAACAGCCCACCAACTGAGAACTAAACATTCAAATACCTGAGCCTATGGGGGGGTATTGGAATTCAAAACACCATGCACATAGATTTCAGTGAATGGAGTGGATAGTCTGATGGTCAAAGAAATCATTTCAAAGGAGCTTAGGAAGTTTCCCTCAAAGTATTTAGACAAATATAACATAAGGCATTATGGAATGTTTTGAATAATAACTAATTTTTCCTAGAGAAATAGTCAAGATTATGGATATTATTATTGTTTCATTTATTTGTCACAGAAATACTGAATGATTTTG